>CM027852.1:25587303-26187303 GCA_016097595.1 Eucalyptus pumila
CCCAATTTGCTTAATTAACACCCAAGGGACGGGAAAAATCCCAAGAAACATCCAATAAATACTATAGGCAATTCTCTATCTAATTACACTAACCAAACAACTAACATGCAATGTAATTAACTAATAATCACTAATCAATTATAATCTAACCACATAATTACACTTAATTAACACTAATCAACCTTTAAGTGTAATTAGCACACTAAGAAGGCATTAGTGAGTAAAACCCACTCAAAATGACGAGCTTGACGCGATGATCGACTTTCCTCAAAGCAGGCCGAGCATCCGGGCTCGAGAAGGCGGCCAAAACGGCCCACGAAGGGGCTACCATACCCATTTCTGCACTCTCTGTTTGCTGCTGCTCTTGCTAGTTGAAGTAGCTTTGGTGGCTAAAATGGCAAGACAAAGGTGGTGAAGGCAGCAGGGGTCGGCCACGGGTCCAAGCGGCGATGAACGGCGGTGGAGGAGCTCCGGCGGTGGCCCAAGCTGTTCGGGAAGCTGCCGGAACGCAGCTACAGTAGGGACGACGTCGGGAAAGGGGCGGAGACACACGGCGGTAGTGGCGCGCGAGTGACGCGCGGGCGACGACACGGAAACTCCGGTGCGACGGCGAGCTATTCCGATCTCCCTCTCTCGGCGCTGCTATTCTGCTTCTGTTTTCTGTCTTCTTCGAAAGGTGAGGGAGTGAGGTTTCAGAGAGAGAGAAGACAAGAGAGAAGGTAAGTGTTGAAAAGTCAAAAAGTAGAAAAGGAAAAAGAGAAGCAAAGTTGAAGACAGCTTGGTGTCCGGTAGGGGGCTACGCACGAGGGAAAAGAAAAGGAGAGAGAGAAAAAGAAAATAAGGAAAAAAAGAAAGAGAGAGAGAGAGAAAGGAGGAAAGGTGTTTGGCCAAATAGGGAAAGGGAAATGAGAATAAATTCAAAAGACAAGAATTTTCTCAAATAGAAAATTCTTAGTTCAATTTCTTTTGAATAAGCTCATAAATTTCGAATTTCATATTAGAGTTCTTGATTCCTCTTGTATTTTTGCATCGATATCCTTTCTTGAATTTCTCCGAATGACTACTCGTAAAATCGATTGATGTCTCAACATCAGTGATTATTTTCTTTAATAAGAATCCTGCATCTTTCACTCGATTTCATAATCTCAACCAGTGACAGCAGTACTCATTGTCACAGTCGAAATTAAGAACGAAAATACGAATATCGTGACGGGGGAGTTTGTGTCTGTACCAAAGAAATATATTGAGAAGATTGTATGGCGTTTAATATACGGTGGCAAAATCTGTAAGTACACCTTTAGCGAAGCACTAAACTTTAGAAGAAATTTTCACATGAGACTAAGGAGGAGGATGAGCATATGTCCTATCATTCCTTATTTAGTGCCGTGGGTAGTATTATGTATGCTATAGTGTGCACTAGGCATTGTATTTCACAAGTGGTTGAGCCGCTTTATATGATACGTCTGATAAAGCTCATTGGGAAGGAAGCTGTGAAGTGGATCCTCAGATATTTGAAGGGGCAACAAACGTGCATATAGTATAACGGAGGACAGCAATGGCGGTGAGACCACTGTTTTGTGGATTCGGATCACGCCAATAACTTGGATGATTGTAGGTCTTTAACAAAGTCATGTGTTTACGCTAGCGGGTGGCGTAGTTAGTTGGAAAGCATCTTTACAGGATCACATTGCCTTGTCTTCGACTGGAGCAAGCAGAAAGTACATGGCACTAACCTTGTAGTGAAGGAGGCGATATGGTTACAAAGTATCTTTCTCGAACTTTGGTTATAATAGAAAAGTGTTGAAATACACCGTGATAACCAAGGTGCGATATATTTGGAAGTATAATCCAGCTTTATCACGAAATATCCAAGATATCAATATACTTAGTGCATCACTTCATCCAAGATGTCTTACCTAAGGTTGTTATTGTTAAAGGTGCTGTGAGATAACCCGCCAGTATTACATGATGACTAAATTCTGTTTTGGCGAAATCAAGCTCTGCTCTGATTTGGCTGGCTGGCGTCTATGGGAGAGTGAGCGCCATTGGGCGTTGAGGAGAGCGAAAGTGGATGATAAAGCACTATAATCCCACTTTCAAACATTGAGTCGAGGTGGAGGGTGTGAATTATGACTCGAGTTTGAGTGTTTATAAAAACGCAATTCACTGGAATTACAAAAGAGGAAATATGAAATAAACCACTTTGCCGCACGGAAGCTTGTGGAATCCAAATTGAAGAAAAGAAATTGTGAAGCCCTGCATGTGATTATCTTCGACAATTGAAGATTGTTTAGGTGGGGCCCAAGATCAAACTTTTGACCTTGGCACACTCACGCACACACAAATTCACCGTGAAGAAGCCCAACATTGGGGGCCTACAGAGATGTCTATGCTGAAAAGAAAGGAAATGTAATTCTCTGCATCGTAGAAACAAAAGGGAGGGTGGGCCCAGGTCAAACTTTGACCTGGGCACACTTTATAAAAGATGAAAGATTGTGCAGGTTTTTTGCTTTTGCTGTTAGATGCCGCTGAAGTCCTACGTAAGAAGCCGCGTGAAGTCCGCCGAAGAGAGGAGCCACACGAAGAATTACGTAGGAGATCTTTTGTTCTTTTGGCGTACGACTTGAACGCGTGGTAATTTTATACACCGTAGGTTTGGGTTAAATCAGGTGTGAAGCAGCAACATTAGGAAGACGATTATCAGAAACTCTAATTTTTTTTATTTTAATGGATTGTTCTCAGTTAGCTCTTCCCGATACTGACCGATGACCATGTAAATTTCTGACGTCCTTATTTTTTCGTTAATTTCTTTGGAGTGATTTTGTGTTGATCGTAAATTACAAGATCCTCGACGTTCGCGTATTATATCCCAACAATTATAATAAGTGTCATTCCATGAAAGTAATTGGCAATTTTTTAAGACAATTTCTTTGATTGATGGGGCCAATGTGGGAATTGAGCAATATACGATCGTCGCCATCATGGATTAACACAGGATTAATATAAGCCTCATTTATGGACACGTGTAATCAACACACACACGTCCGTCGTCCGCGACTGACATGTTACTGTTCATATTTCCGCTGTCGAAGGTAAAAGTGTTGCTCATACCTCCGTCCAAAACTCTCAAACACGCCTTAAATTCCCCGCTATAAATACAAGCCGTAGGCAAGCATATTCTCAAACATACACCAATCTCTTTTCTCTCTATAACATAAGCCGTAGGCAAGCATATTCTCCAAACATACACCAATCTCTCTCTCTCTCTCTCTCTCTCTCTCTCTCTCTCAGAGGATGGGCAACTGTGCAGCTCCTCAAATCACAAGAAATAATGGCCTTGCCATGACCACTCGTCACCATAACTGGTTATCATCTCCTCCATCCACGCTTATGGTCATTCACATGGACGGAAGACTGCAAGAGTTCGCTCAAACCCTCAGGGCTTCTCACCTCCTCTCCCAGAACCCTAACTGCTTCCTCTGCAGCTCGGAGTCCATGTTCGTTGACTCCCATGGTCCCCCAAGTCCACGAAGAAGAAGACCTCTGCTTTGGCCAGCTCTATTTCCTCTTGCCTCTCTCCATGTCCCGAGTCCTGCTCTTTTCCGAGAGCTCTGCATGCTAGCCGTCAAGGCCAGCGCGGTGCTTGGGAGCAGCTCAAGTTTGAGGAGGAGGAAGGATGGAGTTTTGTAAGGGGCGGTCAACGGAGATGGTGTCGAGCTCCGACCGGCTTCAACACCACAAGATTGGACTTGCCTCAGAGCAGCCGAAAGATTGAGTTGTGAAAGAGCATGCCTATGAGATGAAGCGGGAACCGAATAGATGACAGAAGGAAGAGCTTGAATCAAATATGCTATAAGCTCTTATGTCTTGTTTCCTTTTTTTTTTTTTTTGAACAACTTTCGTTTGTCCTCAAATTAACAAGTATTTTTAGTGAAACTTGAATTACGCGTCAATGTTTCAGACGAACTACAATTGCGTGTCTATTATTATCCTATGTAGCGGACACTGCACACGCATGGCCTTGATCGACACGACACGACACGCGACACGTCATTTTTAAAAAAGTGAGAATTTACACGTTCCGACACCTTAAATATTAAATAAATATTTTTATTTTTTTAATTAATTTGATTCAAATTCATAAATAAATAAATAAATAAATAAAGAGTTTACAATGAATTTATACTAATAATATTAATAAATCTTACACTTTTTTTATTTCATTATCCCAAATTTATATTTATTTTTCGAAATCCCCCCCCTTAAATTTACTTTTATTTTTTAATTCATTTATTTATTTCTCTGATTAAAAAAATTCCCATTAGAGCTCACCCCACTCTCTTTCTTTTCCTTATCCATTTCCCCCACCCCCAAATTTATTTTCCTTTCCCTCCCCCCGTCCCCACCATCGTCCATTCCCCCACCCAAATTATTTCCTTTCCCTCCCCAGTCCCCACCATCGTCCATTCCCCCCACCCAAATTATTTCCTTTCCCTCTCACAATCGTCCATTTCCCCCGTCCATTTCCCCACATCTGTCCGTCACTTTCCCTCCCCCAAAATAGGTACCCATAGACCCCCACTTTTTTAATTACTTTTGAGTTTCTCAGAAACCCTAGCTCTTTTTACTCCTCCTCCTTGCCACTCGCGACCCTTCCTCTTCTCCTCCTCCCTCCTTGCCGCTCGCTACACGACCTCCTTCCTCACCGGTCGCCGCTCCTCGCCGCACGCACGACCCCCTTCCTCGCCGCTCGCCACACGACCGCCTTCCTCTCCTCTTCCTCTCACCTTTGGTCCTTTCTCCCTCGCAGCTGCAGCCTCTTGGATCCATCGCAGCATCACAGGGTCGACCCTCGCCTCAGTCTATGCTCGGCCGTCTCTCGCCATCGCTCGCGGTCTGCTCCCTCCCGGACACGCGTGTCAGAAACGTGTCGGGCAAAGGTTGACCACGTGTCGGAAAACTCGACACGCGTTGACCGCATGTCCGACCGTGTCCGAGCGTGTCGACGTGTCCGACACGCTCCGACACGTGTCGGACACGACACGGTGCTTCATAGTTATTATCTTCACGGTCATCATTATCCTCGTCATTGTTATTGGCACAATCATTATAATATCGTCAATATTATTACTTTAATACAAAGTAGCTTTATGTTGTGATGAACGTGAGAAAGATGTAAAAGCATGCGAAGAATATTACTTAAATTGGTGTTGCGAATCTCGCGATATTCCATTTCTTGAAGAGCATTTTAGGAAGCCTAAGACGAGGTAATTTCTTCACTTTTATGTGTGGTGCTCAATTTTCGTTTGTACGGTGGGGGAAAGGTTATTGAATGTAACAAAAGAAGAAAAAAGTAGTAAATTTTCTATGCTATATAGCCCATGATAGGAATGGGGTACAAAAAGTTTTAAAAAGATTAATAATTTGACCCATAAAAGGGAATAACCAAAAATAAAAAACTTTAGGGGGCAGTCAAATTCACGTGGAAAATTAATTTTACTATAGCTAACTATAACCTAGGAGAACCCTAGTGCTTTGATAATTGATTATTTAAGCTCTTGTCCGATTAAGCTTAAGTGCGATGATATGATTTGACAATCATTATATTAACTTTTTAATTATATTTCTATACAGTAAAAACTGTATACTTTTTCAAGAAGAGTTTTTCATTAACCTACTTGCGGACGATATTTGATAGAGAGCTATATTGTTCTGTTAACTTTGAACTATCTTGACTTTGTTTGTCCTTAAGTCAAAAGTCTCATGTACAATTAAAGTGAATATCACCTCATATGATGTGGTGATTTCTAAAACATGTGAAGGTAATACTACTAAATATGCAAAACTAGTTTCTTGTGACACATGCTCAAATTACTTTTAGTCTATTGAAAAAAATCAAACCAATGCCGCTTGACCCAAAATTTACGCTCCATTTCCACCGTTAAAAAGTGTATATGTGTCAATGTACGTGGGTTTTTTCCATGTCAATTTATGTTATTCTTTA
Source organism: Eucalyptus pumila (assembly GCA_016097595.1). Lineage (NCBI taxonomy): Eukaryota > Viridiplantae > Streptophyta > Magnoliopsida > Myrtales > Myrtaceae > Eucalyptus > Eucalyptus pumila. Next base: position 25,593,308 of record CM027852.1, read on the forward strand.
TGTGACGTTCTTGCAGTTGTCAATCAATTTGGATTTGACATTCTCCATGTAAGTTCGTCTTGCGAGGTCTACCATGTGCGCTATAAATGTGCACTTTAGAGAGTATATTTGGGTTAGGGATGTTGGTTTGAAATCTTTTGAGACCAAAATTATTTTATGGTATATGGATCATGGGATACTTGTTTAAGATTTTTGGTGAGGCGAAAATTAGTTTGAGTTCAATGTGTTATTAGAATACTAGTTTGGAAATTTTAACGGTATTAGTCCAAAACATGTATGCCAATAGTTTTTGAGCTTTTATGATTGTTTTGAACCAAACAAAGTCAAGCGCCATAAGCATGCTATGCTGAGAAATTGCTAGGTTATTCATTATTGGGTGCTTTTAGACCTTTCTCTTTTTGGCCGGAAATGCTTCTAGACGTAACAAAAACAATGTCGGTACACGCTTTCTTTATCAGTTGGATACTGTAGATCTAGCATTTGGCAAGTAGAAGGCTTTTAGACCTTTCTCTTTTTGGCTGGAAATGCTTCTAGACGTAACAAAAACAATGTCTGTACGCGCTTTCTTTATCAGTTTGATACTCTAGATCTAGCATTTGGTATTAGTATAAGCTCAAGTAGAAGGCAACATTGGCACGAGGAAGTGATTTAAATGATTGTGCGGCTGCCTTAAATAATGCAAAACGGCATATCTAGATCTTAATAAAAAATTAATGGGGACTAGATGATCACCGGCCACAAAATTCTAAACTTTTAGGTCGGTTCATTGGACAAATTTTGCACATGAATTTCACATAGAAGTACGAATTTTATTTTTGAGGCAATTGGGTTTGCGGCGGACCGCTGCTAAGCTAACAGTCACCATTATTCTCGACAAAAACGAAGAATGTTGAGCGTCATATATCCCATATTTAGCAAGGAGAGGCAACGGAGAGTTCAACTATGGTCCTTTTGTGTCTTATTTCAGCCAATTTAGATGGACAGACCACGCGTAAATATAAAGGCATATAAACCCCATAGCAAGTGATGTATGATACTTTTAATTTATTCGATTCAAAGATATGAATCGGCGAGATTCGTCGGTCGTACTTACTTTCGACATAGAAGGGGAGGTGGGGGATTCAAATCCCCACATTCTCGGGGAATGGGGTGGGACGCGTAAGTTTCGGGAGTAGTTTCGACTCCGCCACGCAAGAGCGAGACGACAGTACGAGTGAGTGTAGAGTAGGAATAAAGTAGAGCGGCAAAAAAAATTCAAAAAGATATGCACAATAAAAAAGAGATATAAATAATCTCTAGGTATGTGCAAAGATATTGAGAATCAAAGAAAAATATCCTAAATATCAACTTCAAACCAAAAAAAAAAAAAAAAAATAGACACACCTCTTTATAGATAGTGTTAATATAAAGAAGTCCCCTCAACCCAAAATAAACGTGAAACACACTTTACGGTTCTATTTTATGTCAATCAAATATTTGTCATAAGTCCCCTCAACCCAAAATAAACGTGAAACACACTTTACGGGTCTATTTTATGTCAATCAAATATTTGTCATTGTGACATAATATATAGATGAAATATTATGCGGAATTTTATTTCGGTAGAAATAAGCTACAACTACTAGAGGCAATTATTATTCATCATTCCTCACTATGTTAAATTAATTCAAAATTGAATAGGCCAATTATGGCATACCTATCGTAATCAATCATGTCGGAATGGTCAATTAGAATAGAAAACACTGATTATCCAGTAATCAATGCAGGCATAACCCGAGTGCCTTATCTCATTAATAATACATGTAGTTCCTTTCAACTAAGTGAGTCGTTAGTAGTTTGCTACTCGCGATGTATTTCAAATACTATTTAACTTGTGCAAAGTCTCCAAACAAAAAATTAATACGGCTTATAGAATACTGCAAAATTCCGTGAGAGTTGGGTATAGGTGAAAATTGGGAAAATTAGAATAAGGGGCGCCAGCAATGTCTTCGTTTTGTCGAGGTAAGGGTCTGAAATAACTATAGTAGTTCCAAGGTCCAACCTCTCCAACTAAAAATTATGATTGATCAAGGGCAGTTTCATCCAAAGACAATTTTAACCTAAATTTCCAATTTAATTATATTAAAAATTACGAAAACTAAAAGTTCTTAAAAAAAGAAAGAAAACAATGCGGGTGAGAGGGTTGGCTGTAGCGCTCTGCCTATGGCCATCGTTCTGACGATGGGTTGCGACCACAGGTGAAGGGCTTGAGTATTTTATTGTTTTTGTGTGTTTTCTTTTTTCTTTTTTAATTTTTAGTTTTTTTCTTTTTAGGTTTGTCTTTTTTATGGAAAAAAAAAAGAAAAACAAAAACAAAATAAATGGCAAAGATACCATTGACTAGCTGGTGAGGTTTGGCCATTCTTTGGAGACTAAGTAGTCACTTTAAGCTATTACTTGAAGCGAATGCTACTTTAAACCTTGTTGAGAAGATAAGAAGCCTTTAGGTAACATTTAAAATAATGTCAATTTTAGACACTATGTTATTTGGAATTTTTCCCGATGAAAAGAGGAACATACTTACATCTTATGCATATTGCAGAGTTTTAGCTTGTTGTCATATTGTGTCAAATATTCTTAGAAAATAAACTAGGTTTTGAAAATTCCAAATGAATGAAAGAGTGGAAACATCGCTCATAAATTATTTGTGATCCTTACATAAAGAAAATTATTCAATTAGTCATAAATGTTTTGTATAAATATCAATTCAGTTCTAATTTTTTCAAGTTTACCAATTTAATTCTAAATTTTTGCTTGAAATTTCAAAATAATAATTCTAAGCAATTTTATCGAAATCGCTAATGTGATCTAATCACGAATGTTAACAATCCGTGAAATTTGGTATAAAAAAAAATCCACTAGAATTTTGCACAAAGATTTAAGATTAAATTGAAAAAATCAAATTGAATTAACCTTCATACAATAAATGTAATACTCATTAGAATAAGTTCCCTCAAGTTTCTAGATAGGTTTGTAAGGAAAATGAATCAAATTAAAGAATTTTCAAAGAGAAATTACTACCAATAATTGTAGTCGCACTAGCAATGTATGGTCTTTCTTTTAAAAGACAAAGACTTCATATTGACTATGACTTATCTGACCCATTTTAAACGTTGGACTAAGTCAAAAAGTGTTTATACATATTTTTTGAGACAAAGTATACTAAAAATTCTAAAACTTATTACAAAAGTGCAATTGATCTTCTAACTTTTCAAAATGTGTAATCCATAAAACTTGTTAAATTTGCTTAATCAAGTTCTTCTATTAACTCCATCTAATTTGATTAATGGAAAATACTAATGTATTTTTTTTATTCTCCCTCCATAGCACTTTTGACTAAAACATAAAAGACAAAGTTAAAACAACGTTATTTTGATCCAAATTCGATTTTTTTACAAAAAATTATTTAAATTAGATTTTAAGAGGCTAAATTTAAATTAAATAAAAGTGTAAGGAAGGAAAATCACGGGAGAGCCTCAGGGCCCTCCACTACCACCGCTAGAAAGGCCTAGCAATGGTGGGGCGATGGCCGATCACCATCACCAAATGCAAGTAAGCCCTCACCTGGTTTTCCTTCCTTCTATCTCTCTCTCTCTCTCTCTCTCTCTCTCTCTCTCTCTCTCTCTCTCATTTAACTTTAATCTATAATCTAATTTAAATATAATTTGGATTTAAAAAATCAAATTTAGACAAAAAAAAATGACGTTAGTTTAGCTTGTTCTTCTTATACGAAAGAGACAAAAAATAATGTTATTATTTTATATTAGCTAAGTTGAACGGAGTTCTGAAAAACTTAATTATATTTTTAAGGCCCAACAGGACTGCTACGTGAGAATAGTCCACGTCGTCGGTCAAAGTCTAGATTTTCAAAGTTGGTCATGCATGTGTTTCTTCCAGCAACCTTTAAGCGTCGAACGAGAAGACTCGGGACGTGAGCCTCGCCATGTCGTCCGCTAATGGCTTTGATTCTTTGTACATCGACCACGGGACAACTTTTGTGTCGTGTTTTTGATTTCACCGCCCATGATAATCCGAGTAAATAACTTCATTTGCATATCCTTAAGGTATTTGAAGAGACTTGAGAAATGGAAATTTTTCTTCCAAATGACTTGATATTCCCTTAAAGGATTGAGCGGATTTAATTGATGAAATATCACTGTTGATCCTTCTACTTCAGCCGAAATAATAAAAACTGAACCTATAATTTTGTTTTTGGTTCAAAATTGTCCATGCACTTTTAAAAGTATCATCTCCGATTAATCCGTGTGAGATTTGCTAACATCGAAACCCATTAAAGCTAACGTCCCCACCAATGCTAAATCCTGAGCAGCCATAGCTGCGTGCTTGAAGAAACTCTGGACTACCATGGCCAAGCTCAACGAAGCTTAAAGTTTAGGAAAGTAATGTGTCACTATCTAAAGTCTGAGGGCTACGGGCCCAACGGTGCAAAAGTTGAAAGAGATAACGTGTAATTTTTTTCAAGTTTAAAAGTTATTGTGCATTGGACGTAAAGTTTAAGGAGACTAGGAACAGTGTATGGAAAAAAAGTATTTTCTATAAATTTCACTGTTGAAGGTCAAAAAGTTGGGTCATTAGTCAATCCGAAACTCTCAAAACACGCCTTTACTCCCATATTAAATAGCTGCCCATATCAAACATATTGGCCAAACAAACATCAATCTCTCTCTCCTCTCTCTCCCCTCTCTCCCTGTCTGTCCGTCTGTCCGTCTGTCTGTCTGTGATATAGAATGGGCAACTGTGCAGCTCCTCAGATCACAAGAAATGCTGGCCTTGTCATGACCACCCATCACCATAGCTGGTCGTCATCATCTCCATCCCCGCTCAAGGTCATTCACATGGACGGAAGACTGCAAGAGTTCACCAAAACCATCAAGGCTTCTCACCTCCTCTCCCAGAACCCAAACTGCTTCCTCTGCAGCTCAGAGTCCATGTTCATCGACTCCATAGTCCCCCAAATCCACGAAGAAGACCTCTGTTTGGGCCAACTCTATTTCCTCTTGCCTCTCTCCATGTCCCGAGTCCCACTCTCTTTCCGAGAGCTCTGCATGCTTGCCGTCAAGGCCAGTGCCGTGCTTGAGAGCAGCTCGATTGCGAAGAGAAGGAAGGACGGAGTTTCATCAGGGTGGGTCACTGGAGATGGTGTCGAGCTCCAATCGGGTGTGACACCACGAGATTGAGCTTGGGTGAGAGCAATCGGAAGATTGAGCTGTAAAAGTGCATGCCTATGAGAAGAAGCGGGAACCGAATAGATAACAGGAGGAAGAGCTTGAACGATAAGCTATAAGCTCTTCTTTTTTTTTTTTTTTGAACAACTTCTTTCGGTTGTCCTAAAGTTAACAGTCTTTTAGTGAAACTTGAATCACGTGTCAATGTTTCAGGGGAACTACAATTGCGTCTATCATTATCTTCATGGTCATCATCATCCCTCGTCATTATTATTGTCACACTGATCATGTTTATCGTCGATATTATTATTTTAATACAAAGTAGCTTTATATGTAGACTAAGGCGAGGTAATTTCTTCACGTTTATATGCGGTGCTTAATCTTCGTTTGTACGGCAGGGGAAAAAGTTATTGCATCTAACAAAAGAAGGAAAAAAGTGGTAAATTTTCTATGCTATATGGCCCATGATAAGGAATGGAGGTACAAAAAAGGTTCGAAAATATAAATAATTTGACCCATAAAAGAGGTAATCACCAACAAATAAAAAACTTTGGTGGTCAGTCTACTTCACGTGGAGAATTAATTTTTACTATAGCTAAGCTAACTATAACCTAGCAGACCCCTAGTGCTATGATAATTGACTATTAAGCTCTTGTCCAATTAAGTTTAAAGTGCGGCACTATGATTTGACAAATATTATCTATTTAACTGTATTTTTGTACAGTAAAAACTGTATATCTTTTCAAGAAGAGTTTTTCATTAACCTACCTGCGCATGATATTAAATAAAGAACTATATTGTTCTCTTAACTCTGAGCTCTCTTGTTTGTCACCCGAGCCCAAAAGTCTCGCGTACAATTTAAGTGAAATATCACCTCGTATTGTGGGCGATGTTCCTAAAACAAATAGAGGCAATACTATTAATAGTTACAAACTAGTATCCTATGACATATTTACTCTAAATTAATTTTCATCTAATGAAAAATGTCAACTTGACCCAAATCTACTGTCCATTTCTGTCCAATATCCTGTTAAAACGCATACATGTGAATATATGTGGATTTCCCATCTTGGATATGTTATTCTTTACATGACTGTCTTGCAGTTGTCAATCAATTCGGACTTGGCATTCTCCACCTCAAGTTCATCTTGTGTCATCTAGAACAGCATGCGAAGAAGTTTGTTCTTTAAGAGAATATGAATACTGATTTGAGATTTTTGTGAGATAAAATTTACTTTTAAGACAAATGGAACGTGATATACCTTTTTGAGACTTTTGGTTAGACAAAAATTAGTTTGGTTTTAATGTGTCATTACAATACCGATTTGGAAATTTTAATGGTATTAGTCCAAACATATATATCAATTTTTTTTCAGCTTTTTATGATTTATTTATTTATTTATTTATTTTTGCTATGCTGAAAAATTGCTTAGATTATTCATTATCGGGTGCCTTTTGACCTTTCCCTTTTGGCCGGAAATGCTTGTGGACCTAACAAAAGTGATGTCGGTACACGCTTTCTTTATCAGTTTGGCACATTTAGATTTAACGTCATTTAGACTCTTTAACTAACTCTAGCGTTTGGTATTAGTCTAAGCTCAAGTAGAAGGCAGAGGGCACGAGGAAGTAATTGAAATCATTGTGTGGCTGCCTTAAATAATGCTAAATGACATATCTAGATCTTAATATAAATTTAATGGGGACTAGAAGATCACTGGCCATAAGATTCCGAATTTTTAGGCGGGTTCATTAGACAAATTTTGTACATGAATTGTAAGAAGTGCGAATTTTATTTTAAGATACTTGGGTTTTGCGATGGACTGCCACTAGGCTAATGGTTACCGTTATTCTTGACAATAATGAATGTCAAGGGACATATCCCATATTTAGCTAGAGAGGCAACCGAGAGTTCTACTATGGTCCTTTTATATCTTATTTCAATCAATTTTTCTACTTAAAAATTTTGTGGATAAGTTCATTAGAAGTCCTAAAACTTATCATAAAAGTACAATTGAATCCTAAAAGTTTCAAAGTGCAATTGAGTCATAAAATTTATCAAATTAGTATAATCAAATATTTTATTTAACACAGCCAACTTAACCAACGGAAAATGTCAACATGGCATTTATTATTACTATTTTATTCAAATATTATTAAATTAGTTTAAAGAACTAAAAAAGATGCAAAAATTTTATTTTTAAGAAAATGAAAATAAAGAAATGGAGGGGCATGTTGTGACATCTGGAAATTTCCATTTTCGATAGTAATACTTAGGATTAATATCAACAATTAGATTGCTAGGAGACTGAGGCACTAGAATTAAGTTGATAGACTTCGACGTGTATGTTAGTGGTGTCGAACAACAATATTGAATTTGCCGTCAAATTATTGATGAAGTAGGGTTGGTATGTTTTATTTTTTTATTTGAAGATATTCAAGTTTTAAATGTATTATATTGAGATTATCTCAATTTTTATATCGTTCATTCATGATTTTAGTGGGAAATGTTTTGGAGTCATAAATGTTCAAAATAAGATGTTCATAATGAAACTATTTTCAAATTGTCAGATTTTAGAATGAAAATATTTCCTGAATTAGATGTTTTGAATGAAATTGATTTCTTGAATCACTATTTGTCTTCAATTTACAAGTCACTTCTATTTTCTTTACCAAAGATTATAACTCATGCTTTTTAAGACACTGAACTTGGAAGCTTTCATATCATTCATGACATCATCGATTTTAACTTTGGTCTATTAATGCGATTGCTGAATCACACCGCTACTTGATCAGATGAGAGAGGCCCATCTTCATTCTTATCAAAATATCTTCTAGTGTCCAAGTTCTATTGAACCATTTGTATTCTAACTAGCTTCATAGGGACATTTGAGGCTCATCTACCGGGACACCTGCTTTTTAACTAAAGTTTAAATTTTCTTTAACCTTGGTTGAATCATTACTCCTTATTGATAACCATTGAGGGCTCTTTAAAAATTTCTTTTGCCTTGATTTCTTGAAGAAAAACGATGGCAAGCTTTCCTTTTTCGAGGTTTCACTTCATTAACTTCAACCACCAACCCACTTCTTCCTGCTTTAATTTTCAAGAACTCATAATTAGAAATGGAGGTCCTACACTCAAATTGATAGAAGTTTCTATTTTAATCTTCTGAGTTTGAACTAGGTTAATCATTTGATTTCACTACATTTTATCAATGGATTTTATTGTTTTCAAATCAAGCTTTGTTGATTTCGGTTTTGGTTTATTCAATTTGCAGGTTATTTAGAGCTCTTAATTTGAAGTCATTTTCGAGGTAAGTGAAACCGAGGCACTAAGTTATATTGAACTGCTTAGTGCTTTTAACTTGGTTGGTTGTAATGTGTGAACTTAGTGCAAGTATGTGAAATAGGAATGTGAATGTGCTGTGATAGTTTAATCTATTGTGTGGATTCTATACATGGTTAGAATGTGTTTGATTATTTCTTTTTGGTGTGGCGACATGTGAATGTGTAAGCGATGAATTTGAATTTGTAAGTGTTGTTTTTGTAAACTTTGCAAATGTAGCTGTCGTTGATAACATTCACTTATTAATTCTAAATGTAATTCATTTTTGAGTCTGATTCGCTCTTGAGTATGAGATACTCTCTGAATCGGACTTGCTTTCTAAGCTGGACCCTCTCGAGTTTGATTTACTTTTTGAGTATATTCACTCACCGATTAGAACAACTTCCTTACGATCAGACTTTCTCAATCAGAACAATTTCCTTACCATTAGACTTTCCCATTCAAAATCACTTCTTGTGTTTCAAACTTTCTATTCAGAATCATTTCCTTATGTTTCAGACTTTCTTTTTTAGAATCATTTCCTTATGTCTTAGACTTTCCATTTAGAACCATTTCCTTATGTTTCGGACCTTCTGCTCAGAATCATGTTTCAAACTTTCTATTTAGAATCATTTGCTTATGTCTATGCAAAATTACTTCCTTATGTTTTAGACTTTCCATTCAGAATCATTTGCCTATGTGTCAGACTCTTTGTTCAAAATCACATTTATGTTTTAGACTTTTCGTTTTAGAATCACTTCCTTATACTTCAGAATTTCCCATTCAGAACCATTCCCTCATGTTTCCCATTCATTTGTTTTGCTGCTCAAATTCATTGTCTGGCATACTAATTGTTAAGTATTGAACATGTTTGCATGAGATATGAAAAAGAGGAAAGCATGTGAATATTTCCTCACGATGTATGCAAATGTGTTGTGAAATGGATGCCAATTGTTGAAATGAGTGTTGGTATCACTCTTGATGCATGTGAAATCATGCGATATCAATGATTAGTGCATGGCATCATATGACTAAATCTGAAGTGTGATGTATTTCATCACCCATATAGTAGTGTGTGACAATGCATCGCATGTCAAGATGTCCCGTTGTGGGATTGGAATGCCCTAGGGAGTTTTTGGAATGCCTTGGGAGTCGAGATGCCTCATAGGTTAGGTTGCCCGATGGGCGAATGGTGCGGGATGCCTCAGAGTTGAGATGCCCTATTGTGTGATTAGAATGCCTCCTATGTGATTGGGATGCCTCCGGAGAATTCTAGAGGAGGAGAGATGATGAATATGATGCATATTCATTGCGTGTGCATAGTTCATACATATTCTTATAAGTCATTAATAATGGCAACCATGCATCATGAGATATTATGCCATTTATTTGCATATGATGGATATTCCATATGTATAGTAGTGAGACACTAGGTTATACTTGTAAGGGTCAACCTACGGTCTCACTTATCAATGATATTGTTCACTTTGGGCCGAGCTCGCATAATTTTGTTCTTCGAGCTTCGGTCTGAAAAGTTTTCATTGGTAATTAAGACTGATGCTACTCCTTATATAGCACATCATCTCACCATACCTAGGTGATTTGAGATTCGGTTTATTCTTGCCCCCATGGCATCCTAGAGTAGGAGCCGCACCTTGTCCGAGCCCTTTTTGGCCCTAACAGTCACTTCAGCCCTCATCGGATTAGATCATTACAATACCAATGCATTATGAATTAATTAGTCTTTCTCTTCCTCTTAAGTGGAGGACCCATGGTATTGTTGTTAACGTGTTCATTGGCATATAATGTTAGTAAGGATAGGGCTCTCATTCTTGCATGTGTGATTGATGATTATCTTACATGTCTTTGAACTCACTATGTTTGCACCAAGTTGAGCATTAAAATGATCTTTCACTTTAGACCTAGGGATTTCATTCTGGACTTCATTTCACTAATTTTTTTAGAGTTCCTATGCATCATTAGTATGAGTATGACTATGCTTATACTTGGGTTGGGTGCCTGTCATACTAAGTGTATGCCCAAATTTGGGTGAGCCTTGCCTGGGCAAGGGTTGTTGGCCCTCCTTTTGGATCACTAAGGTCTTGCCTAGGGTAGGTGATAGTTGCCGGCCCCAAGGGGGCCAACGATGCCATAATCTAGGCACCCTTGCTTGGATCTGGCGAGGGTCGCTAGCTCTTGTCAAGGGCCTGCCACCCTCGCCTAAAGCTAGCGGCCTCTAGTGGTCCCTTCGGCAATGGGTGATGGCGGCAGTGGCTTTCCATTGGCAAATTGCCCCTCCCCTTCTTTATTTTCAATTTTATATTAAAAATAAAATTTTAGCTTTTTCTTTTTTTAACTAATCTAAATAATATTTGAATATGATGATGATGATGATGATGATGATGATGATGATAAATGCCACGTGAGAGAGATAAAGTTAAGTTACATTAACATTTTCCGTTAGTTAAGTTGACGGTATTAACGGAAGGACTTGATTATACCAATGTGACAAGTTTGATGATTTGCTTGCACTTTATTAAAATTTTAAGATTCAATTGTACTTTTACGAGAAGTTTTAAGATTTCTAGTGAATTTATCCAAAATTTTTGCTTAGGTTACTCGCAAAGAATCTTGTGACTCAAACTTTTGTTAGAATTTCCAATCCAAAATTTTAAATTAATAGGTAAAGGGAGATCATAAAGAGCATATAAATCCCATAAAAATGTCATGGGTCAAACTTTTAACATTCAATTCAAGGATATGCACAATCAAAGAGATAAGGGTAGTTACCGAGGAATGTGCACAATCACGAGAGATATGAAGAATCAAAAAAGAAATCCTAATTATTTCTATCAACTTCAAACCAAAAAAGAAACAAGGAAAAAAAAATTAGGCACGTCTCTTATAGATATTGTTTCTATAAAAGAACTCCCCTCGTCCAAAAAATACATGCGTGTCTTTTCAACTAGCGAGTAGTTTGAGATAACATTCAACTTAGATAAAGTCTCCAAAAGAAATAGTATAATTTATAAGAATACTACTAAAATTCCATAGAGTGGGTATAGGTGAAAATGGGACATGCTTACATCTCATGCATATTGCACAATTTTAGCGTGTTATCATATTGTGTAAAATATTCTTAAAAAAAAAAAAAACTAGTTTTTGAAAATTTGAAATAAATGAAATGTTATCCTAAGTGAAAACATCGCTCATAAATTTTTTACAACAATCTCTAAGTAAAGAAAATTATCCAATCAATCTTAAACTTATTGGACAAATATTAATTCAGTTATAAATTTTTCAAGTTTACCAATTTAATTCTAAATTTTTGCACAAAATTTCAATATGATCATTCAAGCTATATTTTGTCGGAAGTTGCTGACATGACGATCTAGTCATCATTGGCCCTCTTACATCACTTACAGTCACATCAATGATTTTCAGTGAAATATAGCTAAAAAGACTGTCTTAGAATTTTGGAAGAAGATTTAAGATTAAATTGAAAAATTATAATTGAATTGATATTCGTATAATAGGTTTAGTAATAATTGGACAAGTTCCCTCGAGTTTGTAGATAGGTTATTAGGAAAATAAATCGAATTAAAATATTTTTCAAAGAGAGATTACTACCAATAATCGTAGTAGTACTAGCAATATATGGCCTTTCTTCCTTAAGAAGGCAAAGACTTCATGTTGACTATGACCAGTGGGTCTTCTTATTCTTATCCGACCCATTTTAACGTAAACGTTGGACTAAGTTGAAAAGGATTCATACGTACTTTTGGAATAAATACATTTACAATTCTAAAACTTATTACAAAAATGCAATCAAGTCTTAACATTTGTAAAATTTATATAACCAAGTCCTTCCATTAACTCTATCTAACTCGATTAACAAAAATGCCAATGTGATTTTTTTTTTTAATTTTCCAACATGACGCTGACGTGACTGAAGCATGAAGTATAAAGTTCAAATGTTGTCATTTTGGTCCAAATGACTTTTTGACCTAAAGTTTATTTAAATTAGAATAAAAAAAATGCTAATTTTAAAATAAAAAAAAGAAAGGGAAGGAAGGAAAACTGGGAAGGGCCTGGAGGCCCTTGCAGCTGCCATGCTACCGCTGGAAAGGGCTGATAATGGTGGTTGATGGCTGGTCACCCTCACCGACCGCAAGCAAGCACTTGCATGATTTCCCTTCCTTTTATCTTTTTTTTTTTTTTTTTGATAATTTTAATCATGTCAGCACCGCATAGAAAACGGAAAAAAAAAATCACATCAACATTTTTTCCTAATCAAATTAAATGAAGTTAATAGAAAAAATTTATTATAATTTTGAAATTTTTAGAATTTAATTATATTTTGATGATAAGTTTTAAAAACTCTTATGCACTTATCCCTATATTTGAAGTTCCCGTCAGCAATGCTACGTGAGAATTGCCTACGTCATCTGTCAAAATATAGATTTTCAACGTTGGTCATGCATGGGTTGCTTCCTGAGAATTGCACTGCATGAGCCTTCCAGCAGCCTCCGAGCATCAAAAGGGAAGACTTGGAATGCCAGTCTTGCCATGTCGTCCGCTAATGGCTTTCGATCCTTTGTACATTGACCGCTGGGACGACTTTTGCGTCGTGTTCTAGATTCCACTGCCCATGAGAATCCGGGTAAATTACTTTATTTTCCTGTTTCTTTTTTGGCATACGCCAAATAATATAGGAGAAAATACCTAATGACTTACGAACACCAAGTCATCTATGATTATCAATAATATTGTCTAATCCATGATCAATTATGAGTTTTCTTTATTCGCATGTCCTTACGTGTTTGAAGAGTTTTTAGAAACGGAAATTTCTTTTTTCCTAATGATTTAATATTCCCCAAAAGAATTTAGCAGATTTAATTGGTGAGATATTGCCGCTGGTCCCTATGCTTTAGCCAAAATATAAAAACCGCCCTTGTACTTTTGTTTTTGGTTCAAAATCGTCCATGTACTGTTTTAAAGTATCATTTGATCGGTCTCGTGATGAAATTTGCTCACATCAAAACCTGGCAAACCTAACATGGCCACCAATGCTAAATCCCAAGCGGCCATAATCGGAAGCTTGAAGAAATTCTGGACTGCCATGGCCAAGCTCAACAAACCTTAAAGCTCAGGAAAGTAATGTGTGACTATTAAAAGTTTGAGGGCCATGGGGCCTACGGTGCTAAAGTTGAAAGAGATAATGTGCAATTATTGAGGTTTGAAAGTTCTTGTGCGATGGACGTGAAGTTTAAGGAAACATGAAACGAGTATGCCCAAAAAGCATTTGTTTATAAATTACACTGTTGAGGGTCAAAAGTTGGGTCATCAGTCAATCCAAAACTCTCAAACACGCCTTTACTTTCCCATTAAATACCTGCCCATATCAAACATATTGGCCAAACAAACATCAATCTCTCTCTCTCTCTCTCTCTCTTTCTCTCTCTCTCTCTCTCTCTCAGTGATATAGAATGGGCAACTGTGCAGCTCCTCAGGTCACAAGAAATGGTGGCCAGGCCATGACCACCCATCATCATAGCTGGCTATCACCATCTCCATCCACGCTCAAGCTCATTCACATGGACGGAAGACTGCAAGAGTTCACTCAAACCATCAAGGCTTCTCACCTCCTCTCCCAGAACCCAAACTGCTTCCTCTGCAGCTCAGAGTCCATGTTCATCGACTCCATAGCCCCCAAATTCAAGAAGAAGAAGACCTCTGTTTGGGCCAACTCTATTTCCTCTTGCCTCTCTCCATGTCCCGAGTGCCGCTCTCTTTACAAGAGCTCTGCACGCTCGCCATCAAGGCCAGCGCCGTGCTCGAGAGCAGCTCGAGTTTGAGGAAGGAAAGACGGGATTTCGATAGTGGCAGGTCATGGGAGACGGTGTCAAGCTCCCACCAGGTTCGACGCCGTGAGACTAGAATTGGTCAAGAGCAGCCGAAGAATTGAGTTGTGAAAGTGCATGTGTAGGAGATGAAGAGGGAATCGAATGGATGACGGAAGAAAGAGCTTGAAGATTATGCTAGAAACTCTTCTTTTTTTTGTGTGTGAACAAATCTTTTTTGGTTGTCGTTAAATTAACAACTCTTTTTAGGGAGACTTAATATACGTCCCATTGTTTTTAGATTTGTGATCAATCTTGATTATGATTAACCTAATTATAACTCTTTCAATTATTAAATATCGTCATCGTCATCATTCACAATCATCAGAACAAGAACAATTATTATTATTATTATTATTATTATTAAAATTTAAAGTAGCTTTTTTGGTTAAGTAATCATCATAGAAGCCAGCATCATATGTCGTGATAAGGACATGAGAGGTGTAAAAGCGAGCGAAGCATAGTTCCTTAGTTGGTGTTGAAAATATCTCATGATATTCCATTTTTTGAGCTTTTTATCTAACCTAGACAAAAGAATTCCCTCACTTTTATAGTGCTACTTCCTTGAAGAAAAAGCATCAGTCTTAGATCTAATGCCGATTCTATTCTGAATTTTTTCGTCTTAAAAAAATTGTAAATTTTTACTCGAAACTCAAATCTAACTCCATTAATTTGGAAGAGTTAGTTGCCCCCACCCACCACCCCCCCCCCCCGATATAGCAAGCCAAGTTTTCCCCTTCTCTTTTGTTTTTTTCATAGACAAGTTTTTGAGGAAGCTGTGGCCACAGCGATGATGAACGGTGACAGAAGAGAAAATGGTCTGCGCTTTCTCCCTCTCCATTAACAGAGACCACACCATTGCGAACACCTGATTGCCGCATCGGTGGTGGTCACATCGATCCACTGCGACAGAGAAAGAAACCAGATTAATGGTGAGGTCAATCCCTGAAAACTAGTACTGTAAGTTCACTTGTCAGGAACGTCCAAAAAATTGCACTTAATGGTTAATTTTAAGCTATGGTACCCTATTAGGCACTGGTTAACATCCTTACCAAAAACGCAGAAACAGAGGAACCGGGAAGAGCAGAGAGAGAGATTAAAAGGAGATCCAGCTACGAAACAACCACCGCTGTGGTGATCGCCTATCAATGTTGACCACTGCGTCAACCACCAACATGGCAGAACACAAAGGGGGCGGGGGAAATTCGGCAGATGCTGCCACCACGTGATGGACACTAGCAATGACAAAGCAAGGCTGTTGTTAGGGTTGCCCGGACTAAAGAAATTCTAGGCTACGAATAAAGAGAGAAGATCCTAAAAATGCAAATAAAAAAAATCTGAAGTTAAAACAGAAAAAGCTGACGTGCATTCTTGCTGGGAAATTGTCACATTGAATTTCGAATTAATGGAGGTCAGATTTGGGATTTAAGTAAAAATTTGTGATTTTTTATGCAAAAGAAAACTTCATACTAAAAGTGATAATAGATCTAGAGTCCGTTCGTTTTATGGAAAATGACTTAAAAATGTTTTCCGATTTTCCGATGTTCGTTTACGGAAAATGAATTAGTCGAAAAATGTTTTCCATCATTGGAAACAACCTTTAAAGTGAGGAAAAATTTTTCCACTTTTGAAAAGTGGAAAACGTTTTCCATGACTTCTTCCCTCTTACTTCTTTTTATCAATACATTTTCGTTTTATTTTTACGCTTTCTTTTTCTTTTTTTTCTTTTTTCTTTTTTTTTTAAATTGAGTTTTTAATTTCTTTTCTTTTCTTTCTTTCCTTTTCATCTTCTTCTTTGGCAGTGGCCGGTGGTCGGCGACCGACCATGGCGGCGTCCAGCAACCTCGCCGGCCTCGCCCCAAACCGGCGAGGCTCCGCCTAGCCTAATTTGATGAAGCCGAGATCGGGCCTTGCCAGATTAGGGCGAGCGGAAACTTTCGCCGACCTGAGCAAAGCTCGTGGCTCACTCGATCCAGCGAGCTAGGCGGGGCTCAGGCCTTGCCGTCTCGGCCACCGGGTCTTGGTCGACAACCGGCCATCGTTAGGCAAGAAGGAGGCGGCGGAGGCGAAAGGAGGAGGAAGAAAAGAAAAAGAAAGAAAAAATAATAAATAATAAAAATTTCGATTTTTTTAAAATATAAATAATTAAATTCATTTAAAAATATATATAAAAAATAAAATTAATTTTTTGGTCAATTAAAAATATTAAAAATTCAATTTTTGATAATTTTTCCCAAACAATTAAATGAGCTAACGAACGGTGGAAAATATTTTCTATTCAAATTTTAGATTTTGGCCGAACACCGGAAATTAGAGTTATTTTCCGGAAAATGACTTAAAAAATGTTTTCCGAAAACATGATATTTTCCGCGAAACGAATCGGACAATGTTAAGACTTTTTCAGGAAATTAGCCCCACTTTGGTATATTGATGCTTAACTTTTGCTAAATAAAAAGATATTGCATGTATAGAGCTAATCTTTCTATACTATATGGCCCATGATAAGGAATTAAAAAAACAAGTACTTCTATTATCAGCTCGATGCATGAGGAGAATTAATGTTTACTGTAACTAATTAGAATCTAGGAGACCCCTAGTGCTGTGAAAATCGATTATTAAGTTAGTATCTAATTAAGATTAAAGCGTGATAATCTGATAAGACAATCGTACTGAAGTAGATCTCAAATTTAGACTTACAATAGCAATTCCAAAAGTTGCCTGTCATATGTTAATCCTAGTAACCACCTTCTTTTTTTATTACTACGACGGTTATTGAATGCTTTTCCCTTTGATTTACTGCTTGATAGAATAAATCGTAGCCTTATTGGGAGACATATAAGCGGAGTTTTCAAATCACACAATTAATAGCTATTGAACTGTATTTCTGTAAAGTAAAAATGTACATGTTCAAGAAAAGTTAATTTTATTGACCTACTTGTGGATGATAGTAGATAGAGAGCTATGTTGTTTCCTTCACTTTTGGCCATTGAGCTCTATGGTTTGTCATTTCGTAAGTCACGAACAAGTGTACAAATTAGTAAGCTAGAAATTTTGAAAAATAAGAATTCATTGGACATTATCCATATATCTTTCTTCGATCTATATTATTAATGGAAACTCGCCAACCTTTCATCTCACTCAAATATTCTCATTATACCTTCATAAGTATGATGTTTACGTCACAATGATAACTGTCTACCAGTGAGTTCCATTGTCTTTCTCTATGTATAAATTTAAGCTTTTAGGTTAAATATTATAATATTGTATTAGAATATATATATTCACATAAGTCCAAAAGTCTAAGGTATAACTTAAGTGAAATATCACTTCAATGAATGTGGAGACTTTCCCAAAATATATATCAATTTTTTTTTTTTTTGAGTTTTATTGTTTTTGTCGCTTTGAACGGAACAAAGTCAAGCGTGGTAGACTTGGGTCCATGCCATGCTATGCTGAGTTTTTTTTTTTTTTTCCTTAAATTATTCATTATCGGGTGCTTCTAAAACTTTTCCTTTTCGGCCATAATTGCTGTTAGACCTAAAAAGGGGACGCTTTCTTTTTCAGTTTGGTATCGTAATTTTAACGGCATGTGGACTCTATGTCTACTATCTAGAATTGGGTATTAGTACATACTTAATTAGAAGGCTACCAGGGCGCGGGGACGTACTAGCTGCTTGTAATAAAACAAGAGGAAAAATCTAGATCATACTATAAATTTAATGAGGCAAAAGAACATTTCAAGTGCCAAAATTGACTTTGGCACATGGAAACACTTAAGTGTTAAAAGTTAGGAAATGACACTTAAGTGTCACATTTTTTTTTTTTAAAAAATAAGACACTTGAATGCTACCTTTGGTGAATTTCGTCGGAAATCTTACGTGACAATTTTTTATTAATTTTCTCATCTACGTGACTCACCGAGAGCTGACTCAATAAAAAAATAAAAAAAAAACGTCATTTTGGCACGTATTTATATTTTAATTTAAAAATTAATTAAACTAACTTTAAAATCATTTTTTTCTAAAAAAAAAAAAAAAATGAAGAAAATGAATAGCGGCTGAGGGCTTAGCCCTCACCGATAGTAGGGAGCCCTCACCACCATCACCTCCCTACTGTCGCCAGGAAGGCTTGCTAGCCCTCGCTGGCCAAAATAAAAGAAGAAAATAAAATAATAATAATAAATCAAATTATTATTAAAGATGTAGACGTTGGTGCTAGCTATATCATGTAAGATAGTCGGAATTTGTGTTAGCAAATTTTGATCAAAATTGTCTAGATTAATTCAATTGGCATAAATGCAAAAGGTTTAAGATTAAATTAGTCTAATTAAAACAAAATTGGCATTAATATATTCGGTTAATAACTTTTTCATTACTCTCTCCGAAATATGGATAGTTACACGTTACTTCCTTGAACATCGGCTTTTGTTGTAGTCATTGCGCTTTCTTTTTGGATAAACATTAAGTATTACTTTAAAGTGGACGAACCCATCTTCTTGACCAAAATGATGTCTGATAATTTTCATTTGACATCTTCACTTATACATTCTTTTTTTTTTCTCTCAACTTCATTAACCATGAAATAGAGGTTATATTGATAGAAGAAGATGAGCAAACCATTTTCAGGTGACATTTAACGGCTAAACAGATGGAAAACTGACGATTGCCAATAAAACTAAAAATTCAAGAAGGTAATCTATAGTTTTCCAAAGTTTAGGGCCATTGGGCAACGGTGCCAAAGTTGGAGGTGTTAATCGATGACATTTTAAGGTTCAAGAGTTTTTGTGCAACAATTGCAAAGTTGGGAGAGAATTTTAAGCATACTATAATTAGTGTCATTCCAATAAAGCAGCAGGCAACTTTTTTAAGACAAATTCCTAGATTAATGGGCCCAATGTGGGAATTGAGCAATATGCGACCAATCACTATCGTGGATTAACACAGGCATTATACAAATCTCATTTATGGACATGTGTAATTAATGCACACGTCCGTCGCCCACGTATGACATGTTGCTGTTCGCATTTCTGCCGTCGAGGGTCAAAAAGTTGATCACAAGTCCAACCAAAACTCTCAAACGTGCCTTGAATTCCCCCCCTTAAATACGAACCCTAAGCAAGCAGATTCTCCAAACATACACCAATCTCTCTCTCTCTCTCTCATAAAATGGGCAACTGTGTAGCTCCTCAAATCACGAGAAATGGTGGCCTAGCCATGACCACCCGTCACCATAACTGGTCATCATTTCCTCCGTCCACGGTCAAGGTTTATCACATGGACGGAAGACTGCAAGAGTTCACTCAAACCATCAAGGCTTCTCACCTCCTCTCCCAGCACCCTAACTGCTTCCTCTGCAACTCAGAGTCCATGTTCATCGACTCCATAGTCCCCAAAATCCACGAAGAAGAAGACCTCTGCTTGGGCCAGCTCTATTTCCTCTTGCCTCTCTCCATGTCCCAAGTCCCGCTCTCTTTGCGAGAGCTCTGCATTCTAGCCGTCAAGGCCAGCACCGCGCTCAATAGCAGCTCGAGTTTGAGGAGGAGGAAGGATGCAGCTTTGTCGGGGGCGGGTCACTGGAGATGGTGTCGAGCTCCAACCAGGTTCGACGCCACGAGATTGGCCTTGGGTGAGAGCAGTCGAAAGATTGAGTTGTGAAAGAGCTTGCCTATGAGAGGAAGGGGAACCGAACAGTTGACAGAAGGAAGAGCTTGGAAAATATTTTATAAGCTCTGTTGTCTTGTTTCTTTTCTTTTTTTTTTTTTCTTTTTTCTTAGAACAACTTCTTTCGAGTTGTCCTAAAATTAACAAGTCTATTTAGTGAAACTTGAATTACGTCCCCAACTACAATTGCTTCTATTATTGCCATCATGGCGGTCGTCATGCTCGTCTTTATTATTATGTCACAATCATCATGATTATGCTAATATCATTATTTCAAAACAAAATAAATTTATGTCGTAATGGGGTCTTGACTCATGAAAAATGTAAAAGCGTGTGAAGAATTGTACTTAATTGGTATTGCAAAGATCTCATGATAGTCCATTTCTTGAGCTTTCTATGTAACCTAGGACGAGGTAACATCTTCACTTTTATATGCCGTGCTTAATTTTTGTTTGAACAGCGAGGAAAAAGTTATCGCATTTAACAAAAGGTCAAAAAAGGTACTAGATTTTCTATGCTATATAGCCCATGATAAGGAATAGGGTTACAAAAAGGTTCGAAAAGATAAATAATTGGACCCATAAAAGGGGGAAGCACCGAAAAATAAAAAACTCTGGTGGTCACCTCCAATTCATGTGGAGAATTAACTTTTACTTTAGCTAACTATAACCTAGGAGAACACTAGTGCTATGATAATTAACTATTAAACTCTTGTCCAATTAAGTTTGAAGTGCGACGATATGATTTGACAATCGTAATATTAGCTATTTAACTGCATTGTTTTACAGTAAAAACTATATACATTCAAGAAGAGTTATTTCATTAACCTACTTGCAGAAAATATAGATGGATAGCTATGTCGTTCTCTTAATGTTGAGCTATCTTGTTTGTCACTTGAGTCCAAGAGTCTCATGTACAATTTAAGTGAAATATCACCTCATATAATGTGACCATTTTCCTAAAACATATAGAGGTATTAGCATTGAAAATCACAAACTAGCACCCCGTGACATATTTACTCTAAATTAATCTTCATCTAATGAAAAATATCAAACCAGTACCCTTGACCCAAATCTACCATCTATTTTCGTCCAATATCCTATTAAAATGTACACGTGTCAATATATTTGAAATTTCCATGTTGAATATGTTATTCTTTACGTGAACACTTGCAGTTGTCAATCAATTCAGATTTGGCATTCTCCATGTCAAGTTCATTTTGTTGCCTATCACGTGTGCTAACCAATACGCACTTGAGAGAGAGGGAGAGAGAGAGAGGGAGGGAGAGTATATTTGGGTTAGGGATACTAATTTGAGATTTTTTGTGAGATCAAAATTAATTTAAGGTAACCCACCCACGCATGGTTGCGCTAGTTGAGGTCTAACCTCTTGACCGCTAGGTCAGGGGTTCGACTCCCGAGTCCGCCATAACTCCCAGAGCAGTTTCGTGATTTAAGGCTGGATTCTCGGCATAAAAAAAATAATAATTTAAGGTAAATGGATCATGACATACTTATCTGAGATTTTTAGTGAAACGAAAATTAGCTTGAGTTCAATGTGTCGTTAGGGTACTTGTTTGAAATATTAATGGTATTAGTCCAAACATATATATCGATTGTTTTTCAGCTTTTTATGACTGTTTTTTCACTTTTAACGAAACAAAGTCAAGCACGATAAGCTTTGGTCCAAGGCATGCTATGCTGAGAAATTGCTTAGGATATTCCTTATCGGGTGCTTTTAGAGTTTTCCCTTTTTGGTCGGAAATGCTTGTAGACCTAACAAAAACGTTGTCGCTACACGCTTTCTTTATCAGTTTGGCGCTCTAGATTTAATGTCATGTAGACTTTTTATATAAATCTAGCATTTGGTATTAGTATAAGCTCAAGTAGAAGGCAACGAGAGCACGAAAAAGTGATTGAACTCATTGGGTGGCTGCATTAAATAATGCAAAATGACATATCTAGATCTTAATATAAATTTAATGGGGACTAGAAGATTGCCGGCCATAAAATTTTAAACTTGTCGGTTCATTAGACACATTTTGCACATGAAATTTACAAAGAAATGTGAATTTTATTTTAAGATAATTGGGTTTTGCCATGGACTACCAATAGGCCAACGGTTACGGTTATTCTTGACAATAATGAAGAATGTTGAGGGACACATCCCGTATTTAGCAAGAGAGGCAGCCGAGAGTTTTACTATGGTCCTTTTATGTCTTATTTCAGTCAATTTTTTTCTGCTTAAAAAAGGTGCTTGGGTTATTTGCAAAGAATCTTGTAATTCACACTTTTATTAGAGTTTCCAACCCAAAAGTTTAAATTAATAAGTGAATGGAGACCACATGCATATCAAGAGCATATAAATCCCATAAATAAGCAATGCGTGATACTTTTGACATTCAATCCAACAATAAGCACGATCAAAGAGATATGGATAATCACCGGGGTATGTGCACAATCACAAGAGATGTGAAGAATCGAAAAAGAAATCCTAATTATTTCTGTCAACTTAAAACTAAAAAAGAAAAAAGGAAAAAATTAGACACATCTCTTATAGATAATGTCACTATAAAAGAACGCACCTCGCCCAAAAAATAAAACGTAAAACACACATTACGTGCCTATTTAATGTCAACCAAATTTTTATTATTATGAATATAGAGATGAAATATTATGCAGAATTTTATTTTAACAGAATTGAGCTACAACTACTGGAGGCAATTCTTATTCATGGTTCCACCCTGTGCTAAGTTAATTTCACAATTGAATAGGCCAATTAAAGCATACCTATGGTAATCATCATGGTTGGAATGGTCGATTAGTATAGAACACATTGATTATTTAGTAAATAATGCAGCAAGATCCAAATACCTTATCTCATTAAATAATATATGCAGGTCTTTTCAACTAGCGAATCGTGAGTGGTCCACTACTCATGACATGTTTGAGATAATATTTAACTTGTATAAAGTCTCCAAAAAATAATATAATATATAAGAATACTACTAAAATTACATAGAATTGGGTAATGCTTATATCTCTTGCGTACTGCAGAATTTCAGTGTGTTGTCTTATTGTATCAAATATTCTTGAAAAAGAAACTAGTTGTTCAAAATATCAAATCAATGAAAGAGTGGGAAATTGCTTCTAAATTGTTTACAACAATCCCTATGTAAAGAACATTAAAAAAGAAAATCGAAAATATACTGCACAGATGTCAATTTAATTAAAATTTTTCAAGTTTACCAATTTAATTCTAAATTTTTTATGAAATTTCAATATAATCATTTCGGCTATATTTCATCAGAAATTACTAATGCAGCGATGTAGTCATCGGTGGCCCTCTTACATGACTCACCACCATGTTAATGATTTTTGGCGAATATTAGCCAAAAAGACTACCTTAGAATTTTGCACAAAGATTGAGGATTAAATTGAAAAATTTAGGATTTAATTGGCATTTATACAGTTGATTGGACAAGTTCCCTCGAGTTTATAAACGGGTTATTAGGAAAAGAAATCGAATTAAAGAAATTCTCAGAGAGAGATTACTACCAATAATCGTAGTCGTACCTACAATATATGGCCTTTCTTTTTAAAGAAAGCAAAAACTTCATGTTGACTATGCCCAGATCGAGAGTCTTCTTATTCTTATTGGACCCACTTTAGATTCTTATTGTCAACACCTAAATTTTGACTAAATATTTAAGATAAAATTACATAAAAAATCATAAACCAATTTTTTCCTAACAAAAAAATAATTTTCATTTTCCCCTTATTTTACTGCATTTCGGATAAATAGAAAAGAAAAAAAAAAACAAACAAATTGCGGGGCTGGGGCTGGGCTCCTTTTTCTCTTTCTTTCCCACTCATGGGCCCCGGCCCACTCCACGTATTCTCTCCTTCTTTCTCCTTCCTTCTTTCCTCCTTCCCTCTCCGCCTCTGCAACTCACGCACGGCGACGACGACGACGCGCGCGAGGACAGCGTACGGCGGAGAAAGAGCGGAGTGGGCCGGCAACGGATGGGACGCGCCTTCAAAGCAGAGCAGGCGGGCGGCTGAGGGGACGCCGGTTCGGCCCCACCAAGGCCGGAGAGAGAGAGAGAGAGAGTGGGGCTCTAGAGAGAGAAACCGAGGCTGAAAGAGAGAGAAATTAGAGAGATCTGGGGCTCCACCGCCGCGCTGGCTTCCCCCTACCCCAAGCACCGGTAAGCCAGGGCTTTGTGTTACGCCCTGTTTCGACCTTGCTGCGCCGGAGCTCGTGGCTGTCCAACTCGCGCGTGGGGCGCTTTCCGGGCTTGGGTTTCTGCTTTAGTGGGCCTGCTTTAGTCGAAAATAGGCCTAGCCTTGTTTGTTTTTTTCCCTAAAATTGAAAGAATTCCTAGGCCATAGGCCATTGGCTGACGAGCCGGATCGGTCCCAACCCGGGAATCCGACCCGGTCTTTTTTGTAATAATAGTAAAAAACCCAAAACTATTTTATATTTCCCAAAAAATCAGAAAAAGCAAAAAAAAAAAAATAGTTTTTCTTCCACAAGTACATGGAAAATCCTTACCTTGAAAATCAAAAAGAAAATAAAAAAAAATCATGTTTAAATTATTGGAAGTAAATATTAGCTTATTCTAATTACGCCCTTATGATGCATGGATTTCTATTTCCTTAATCTAGTGAGGAACTAAATCCTAGAATTCGTGATTAGTACAAGATGCTGCATAAATGCTTAACTTGATGTTTAATCAATATTATGTACCAAATAGGCATTAGTGATTAACTAATATAATCAAATCATCGATCATAGTTTCTCTAATTGAACAAAAGTGAATTATTTCTCTCGATATTTCGCTTGGGTTTCTAATCAACTCACTCCAAATCAATTACTAGTGATTCATATTTGAAATTTACTCGAACTATAAGTTATGAATTGGTAGGCCTATGAGAGCTCGAGCTAAGCCTAATAATACTTAGTGAACCATTAGCCTCCACTAACACCTGCGTGTGAGGGCGCTGAAAAGGAGGTCGCGACAACTAGGCGACTCCATTAAAGAATTCTTTTTTTTTTTTTATGGACTTAGGCTTTTTGTCTTGTTTAAATGTTTCCTTCTTGTTCTAGACACATATTCTACCGAGAAGTGATTGCCATAAAAAAAAATGGAGATTTTCACTATCCATCTCAAATTCTATGGAAACTTGAGATACATGACTTTGCTCAATGCTACTGATGTTCATTTAATCAAAGGCAAGAGAAAAAAAATTTGCAAAAAGAAGGCATTGAAGATGGATCAATAATCATCTGTCGTGCATATATAGCCACGAATGAGAATGGCCAATCAAAAGAGATGCCAAACTGTGACAAGACAAAATGGTTGTCACCAACATTCAAAACATTCTAAGAAGTCGTCAAATATAAACTCTAGAGAAAGGTAATTTGGTATCATTTATAATATTCTTCCCTCTAATTTCGCTTTTGACATAGTTTCCCCGTTTGACAAGAAGTATTGGGATTCAAGGAACAAACTCAATAAATTAATTTGAGTAAATCAATACTGGCCAAACAAGCACATGGGAGTAACTCATATCAAATTCATCTAACTTAGTGTGAAAGAGATGTGTCATCTGAGAGCCAGTTCAATTTAATAAAGAGAGAAGTGCCCCATGAACACTACCACCACCTCGGCCTAGTGGTATGGGGTATGAAGCAATCCAAGAACAACCGAGATTCAATCCCCAAAAATGGCAACAAGGTTGCCATGTAAAAAAAAAAAAAAACTAATATATATTTTGCTTCTCTTGCTTATGCAAAAATGTGAGAATACTTGACCTAAGAAAGCCAAAAGATAAAGCCAAAAGATAAAGCCAAAAGTGAATGACTTCATATCTTCTTCATACTTTAGGTCCTGAGGTCTAGTTAATCGTTTACAAACCAACAAAGGGTAACACTGTAGCTCTCCCTTTTTTAGAACTCCTAAGAGAGTTCATACATTGACACATCCTCTCCATCCATTGTAAAATCACATGACTGCCAAATGTGCAGACAACAAACCAATGAGAGGAATGTCAAACTATGATCAACTCTCCCAAGCAAAGTGGTGGCCCATGATAAAGAATGGGGTTACAAAGAGGTTAGGAGCAGTGGATGATTTGGCCGAGAAAAGAGGAAATTAAAAAATAAGTACTTCTATTCTCAACTCGATGCATGTGGAGAATTAACGTTTACTATAGCTAATTAGAACCTAGGAGACCACTAGTGCTGTGATAATCGATTGTTAAATTATTATCTAATTAAGTTTAAAGTGTGACGGTATGATTAGACAATCGTACTAAATAGATCTCAAATTTAGACTTACAACAACAATTGCTAAAGTTACCCATCATATGTTAACCTGTTAATCACCTTCTTTTTTATTACGATGACGGTCGTTGAATTTTTTTCCCCTTAATTTAATGCTTGATAAAATCAATTGTAGCTTATTGGGAGACGTATAACCACAATTCTGAAATCACACAATTAATAGCTATTTAACTATATTTTGTAAAATAAAAAATGTAGATGTTCAAGAAAAGCTAATTTAATTGACCTACTTGTGGATGATATTAGATAGAGAGCTATGTTGTTTCCTTCACTTTTGACCATTGAGCTCTATCGTTTGTCATTTCATAAGTCATGAACAAGTGTACAAATTAGTAAGTTGGAAGTTTTGAAAAAAAAATTTCACTGTACATTATCCTTAATTCTATCTTCCATCTATAATATTAACGGAAAATCTGCCTTCCTTTCATTTAACTCAAATGTTTTCATTATACCTTTATAAGTATGATGTCTACATCGCAGTAATGACCGTTTGCCACTTAGTTCCACTTTTCTATATGTATAGCTATTATTTAAGTCGTTTAACTTATTTATAAGGTTTATAAACTCTTTACATATAATTTATTTCGCATGTAAAGGCTCCTCGTTTATCAAATTTCATGTGTAGTGTCATCT
The DNA here is from genome assembly GCA_016097595.1 of Eucalyptus pumila. NCBI lineage: Eukaryota > Viridiplantae > Streptophyta > Magnoliopsida > Myrtales > Myrtaceae > Eucalyptus > Eucalyptus pumila. The sequence goes on from CM027852.1 coordinate 25,620,402, forward strand.
CACTATATATATATTTGCACGAGTCCAAAAGTCTAAGGTAGAATTTAAGAGAAATATCATTTCAATGATATGCTAAGAAAAAAACTTAGCTTATCAATTGTTTTTTGAGTTTTTTTTTCTTCTATTTTTTTTTTTTTTCACTTTGAAAGGAACAAAGTCAAGCGTGATAGACTTGGGTCCATGGCATGCTATGCTAAGTTGCTTTACATGATGTAAATTTTCTCATATCAATCGAATTTCCTTAGCCAAAAACCGAATCGTAGTGATAATATGATGATTAATATAAGATAACTTTTTATATAGTAGTGATCACCAATTTTGACAAACTTTTTTTTTGGAAAAAGAAGAAGTTTGAGCTTGAAAATGAAAATAAGATTGCTTTCATTATAGCAGAGATTACCGATTTTTCTTGAGAGTCTTCTTCCCTTCTCTCCTCTGCCATTGCTTATAGCGTTCTCAGGTCGAGATATGTAGTTATCCATTATTTCGCGATGCAAGCGACAGTAGCTTGATAGGGTTGTAGCATATTAAGGGGGTATTTGAAAACAACATTAAGTAACGAACATCAAACTTTTCAGCACTATGTCATCAACTGAGCTCAATAATCTTTAAATACACACAACTTAATTGGTTGGTATAAATTTAAAACCCCTTGATGGGATAAGTTAGGAAGGGTATATTTAAAGGGCTGTGCATTTTCCACTCCTCCTTTAGCTTATACTCTCCCTTTTAATTTTTTTTTTTTTTTTACCAAATGTCTCTTGAGGAGCCCAGCATTTATAGTACAACTCTATAAAAGTGATTTTTTTTTTTTATTATTTGGTCAATGCTTTTTATTTTATTTCTTGCTTTCTTTGCAGATCCCACTTTCCTTCTTCTTCCTTTTTTTTTTTTTTTTTTTGCATGCTTTTGATGTATTAGTCTTCGCTTTTGCAAATCTTCTCTCTTTTCTCTCATAGGTCATTCTCTTCTTCCTATGCCTCTCACTCCTCCTCCTCATCATCCTTCCACAAACCTGCCGTCCTTTGTTTTCTATTTATGATGCCAACCCTATCATCCTCCACACTTTCACTAGCACTGACATTGGGCTCACTGGTGACCATCCCAACGAGCCCTTTTTCTCCGCCACACACAGGCTCTTCTTGCACCATGGAAGATAATACTAAGAAGCATTGCTTCTCTCTCTCTTCCTTTTTTCTTTTTTCTATATTTCTCTCAATTTCTTGCACTTGTGAGTGTTTAAAGAAAGAAAAGGCGTCTCCACCATGTGTAGGCATAAAAGTAGAGGGTAATAGGCGAGTTGTGTTCTTTTAGGTAATATGAAGTGGGATTCGAATTAATGGTTTAATTTGATTGCGGTTTTCAATGTTATGTTTGAGTGTTGAAGTAAGTTGTTCTTTTGGATATTATAGATGCAAGAGGAATTTGTGGAAGAAGTAGGAGTGGGAGACATAGAAAGAACATAATGGCCTGCAACAGACAAAACACATAGACGATTTGCAAGAATAGAGAATTGAGAAGCCAAAGGCATGGAAAGAAAGAAGAAGAAGGAAAGTGGGACCTGCGAAAAAAAAAAATAGAAGGAACAAAATAAAAACGATGACCAAATAATTTTTAAAAGAAAAAGATCACTTTTATAAAGTTATACTATAAGTGGTGGGTCCCACAAGGGATACCATAATCAAGACACCAAAAAAGTGAGTATCTAAGTCAAAGGATGATTGAAAGTATAAATATTGAAAATTTTATGAAAAGTATCGTCCAAACCTTCTAATAATGCTCACTTTTCATGTTTAGTAAGAAACTAAAAAAATTTATTATTTAATTTGCATCTATTATAAAAATACATTTTATTTTGCTAACCTTGTCATCCTTCACACGCTTAGATTTTCAATATCTATTTTTTTTTTTTTAGCATAATCGAATAAGCCACATGTAGTAGAGCTTGTCTTAGGATTACAGATCCAACTATTAATGAAAAATTGAGGTACATCAAAATAATTCTATTTACTTATACCAGTAATATTATGTTATGGATGAATAATTTAGAGCAGATATTAGCTTCTATTTATTTCGTGGAAAATATTTCCCTCATTTTTTTTGTGTTTTAATTGTTTAGAAAAATGAGTCAAACGAACAATGTTTTCCTAATCAAAGCAAAATTCATGTTTAAATTCAGAAAAATGATGTCCTCTTTAAAGAATCGAAAATCATTTTTCAATATATAACCAAATATCTACACTTAGATTAAAAATTCTGTTCTTGGACATGGAAATTCTAATGCTCGTTCTCGGGTCCTCAACACTAGTGCTTGGATTGACTGAGATCATGCCTAAGGCCCTGATTCTTGCGCTCGATGTTCGACAACTTAATTTGAAATTACTATAATTAACTTAACTGCACTATGTTTCTCTTTTGTGTTTAACCAAATCATCCTGTTGGTAAGTGTTTGTTTTTTTTTGGGGGGGGGGGGGTCAAACGTTTGGTAACCTAGTGCTCTTAACGCATTTATTAAACAGACTTAACATAAGAATATTTTGAATTTTTTAAAACATTTACTAAACATAACATACCTGTGTATTGAGAACTACAAGCTTTATATATTTTGTTGCTCAATAAATGTCGTGACAACACCTGTTAAAAAAAAAAAACTTGTTTTAGGCATTTTTATTTTTTTTTTATAATGTGATGATTTTAAAACAAATCCAAGAGAATTACTAACTCCCGGGACAGAGGTGAAATGCGTATAGAGGCCCAATGCATGCTAGAAGGGAAGGTTTAAGTTGTCTCAGGAAAATTACTTAATCAGTCCTTAACTATTGTACATATGTCAATTCAATGATGGACTTCTCAATTTTGCTAATTTAATTGTAAATCTTTAGACAAGATTTCAATGTGTCATTCTAGTCCATTTTGATTAGAAATCTATGAAGTAGCAATACAGTCATTACCAGCCATCCTACGTAACACACTGGATTTTCTATGAAAATCAATTAGAAATATTAATTTGTGCAAAGGATTAGTACTAAATTGACAAAATTGAAAAGTTTATAACTGATTGAATAATTTTCCCAAATTGTCTCGCTTCCAAGGAACTAGACATATATGCACCATCACTAGTGTACACTCAAGTGATTTGAAATCAACCTTAATTATGATATTTTTTATTCGGTCTTTTTGGGGTTAGTGGGTGAGTTATTTTTTCCGCGTCATTACCTTTTGTGAGTTTTGCCTCTCACATATCATGACTTCATCTTAGCAAAAAACAAAGAAAAAACATTTAAAATCACATATAAGAGTAATTGGTTTTAAGATGGATAGATTTTGGACGTGAAACTTGAAGCATACTCTGTTAGAATCGATTTCCATTTTTCGGAACACATAACCTATTTTGTTTGTTCTAGAACTTACCTGGGAATTTACCATGTTGGTTTGGTCCGATTCTAGATGCTAATCGAGAACTTTTTTTTTTTGCCTCATTTGAAAAAAAAAAAAAGAAAGAAGACAAATAGCAGTTATAGCAAAATAGTAAGAGCTATTAAAAAGTTCAAAGAAAAATATCAATATAAAAAAAATAAAATGGTTAATACCCTGAAAAACCCCAAACCGGTATACATGTGACAAATTTACCCCAAACTATTTTTTTTACCATAAAAAACCCCAAACTAATACACCTGTGACGAATTTACCCCGACTGACCATAAAAAAAAAAAAACCCTAAATTGATACATTTATGACAAATTTATCCCAAACTATTTTATTTGACCGCAAAAAACCCCCAAACTGATAAATTTGTAAAAAATATACTCTCCGCTAAATTGGATTAATGCCACAAAAAAATTACAAAAATTGTAAACTATGACAAACGGAGCGTAAAATCTCAAATTGGTATACTAGTCAACTGTCACGTGTCATTTAACTTAATAATTTGACAATAAAATTTAACGAAAATTAACATGGTGTAAATTTGTCACAAGTGTACCAGTTTTGGGTAAATTTGTCAAAGGTATATCAGTTTGGGGTTTTTAGTGATAAAAAAATAGTTTGGGGTAAATTTGTCACAAGTTTACCAGTTTAGGGTTTTTTCAGGATATTAACCCAAAATAGAAATATAAAGTAACAAGGAAGTTAAGCTCCTTTAAGAATAATAAATCAACTTCTTCTTACTTCAAAAAATAGGTTCTAACCAATTCCCAAGTGGATGGGTGGTATGTTCAACACCTAATACCAATTCCAAAAATTTGGAATAAAAAACTGAACGTATTTTTATGGGTGGTTCAGTCCGATTATAGGGTAGAACTGGATTGGTTGCATACCCCTAATGTATACCATATATAATTTTAATAATTTTTCCAAAATTCAAAATATCTTTTTTGTCATACTCATAACCAGAAGATTGGGTAAATTCTGCTTGCTTTCCAACTTGCTGTGCAATCCATATCTCCCATTCTTCTTCTTCTTTTCTATCGAAAGAAAATTTCATTCATTTTCATAATCAAACAAGAGAGGAATATAAAAAGCTTCCAAATAAAGTAAATCTCAAAAGAGCCACAAAATAAAATAAAACTCAGAAAAAACAAAAGAGACAGCTTATAGTTATAAACGCACTTTCATCCCAAAAGACCAGGTTTGTGACAAAAAAAAAAATCAACGGCCAATTACCAAACCATCAGCGGTGGGCACAATTGAGATCTTTCCCTCCATAAACTGTAGCTTGCAGGGCGCCCTAGGTTCGGTGTCCTCAACACCATCGCCATACAGAGACAACGACAATAACATGTTAAAGCACCATAGATCGAATGCCTCAAGAAACTATTACATTTAAATTTATATCAAAGACAAAAGCTCATAGTATCAGATCTACACCTAATTGAGAAAAAAAAAGCTTCCACTGAATTTTGGAAAAGTTATAGAACCACATCCCTAGCATTCTGCTGGTTGAACCGGTCATGACGTTATTACAAAAAATTTCAATTGCAACCAAATTTATTAATCTTTATGAGTGAAAAAGAAAAACAACTACAATGAGCAATAGAAGATGCCAAACAAATCGAAAAGAGTCCTAAATTAGATTGGAAGTGGAAAAAAAATCAAGGCCTAAAAGAGAATTGTAGTTCAAAGTAGGCCCTGAGCTTCAGAAATTAAAGCTAAGAGGTTGCGGATGCAATTTTTTTGACGGAGGGTTTTTTTTGGGAGAGAGAGGGCTGCAGGCATTTTGTTGATGTGATTGATTTTTGTTGATGCCAAATGATCATGCAACTCTAAGAAAATAACATTTTATCTTTGGGCCATCCTTTCTTATATATGTAACAATTGTGTAAGCACTTCTTTGTCGTTGAAGTGTTGAGGCTCAATTTCAAAGATCTTGGCAATCTCAGGAAGATACGGATCGAAAAAAATTCACATGACGACAAGATAAGGTTAAGATGATTGGCACCATGAATTTGAGAAAATGTAATTGAAAGAGAGAGTTCTGGAATGAGTTAATTTCCTTGAATTGAACAGATGAAGAATTATTTTTAGTGAAATTTTGGAAACCAATGGGCATGACATTATCCCATCAGGGAAGCTGATGCACAGCATAAGGCAAACGTAGTGAAAGGGCTCAAAAATACTAGACGAGGTCGGATGCATGCCAAACCAGGCTTCAAAAGCCAAGCAAACGCGAGACGAGCTGGGGACCGCCGCAGCCATGAGCAAAGGTCATGCGTGGGTGCACCGGTCCGGTAATGCCCTTGCGGTCTAGCGTTGAATGCGATGCGTGGTGGCGGCCGCTGATTGGTTGCCGACCGCTCCCGGGGCTGCTGAGTTCATTTGTTCTAAAGGTGAATTGATGCTTAGACCGAATTTCACGGGGACAAGGGCGGATCGGTCGAAAAAGCAAAACGAAATTTCAAAATTTTCGGTCCCCGGGGACCACTAGAGAAGGAAGTAAGAAGCACCATTAGAAAGGGCTGCGAAGGTAGTGCCGTCTCTCTATTCTCCAACTTTATCATCTTCTTTCGGTTTGTCCAATCAGTTTCCGAGTGATCAAGGGATTTCAGCGGCTTTCCTTGAACGAAACCTTAAACGAGTCCGAGACTTGGTGACCCGTGAACAACATGAGCCAAGTGGCGACAAATTCCTTTTGAGCTGCGGCGTCTTCTCTCCTTCCTCATTCACACGACACTGGCGACTGACTTAATTTGCACTAAAGAGGACATCAGTGAGGGAAACACCGTAAGAAATAAGGAGAAAGTAACAAGAAAGTCATAAACCTATTATATTTGCGCCAATTCAATCATAAACATTTCAATTTAACCAATTTAATCATAAATCTATTGTATTTATACCAATTCAGTTCATTCAATCAATTTAGACTAAAAATCTTTGATATGGATCTAATCATCTCATGGCGTGGCATAACGTTGATAGAGACATCTTTTATAATTTTTAAAAAATGAATATTTTATTTTTTATCCTTTTTTTTCCTTTCGGTTTGGTTGGCAGAGCCTTTGCAACCCCATCAACGTTGACCTCTTGCCAACGACTAGTGAAAGGAAGTAAAACTAATGATAAAGAAAACAAAAGAATAAAATATGAATATTAAATATTAAATATTTTTAAAAATGCTCACATCAGTCTTTCGATCTTTGCCACGTAGTTCGATTAGGCCATTTTTTTTTTTTTCTGTTTCCCGGAACAAAAATTTCTATTCTTTTGTTCCGGGGAACAAAAAAATAACATAAATGTTTTTGGTAAAGCTTTTGTTCTTGGGAACAAATTTGGAACATAAACAAGAAATAAAAAAAAGTTGTTTTTTGTTCCGGGAACAATTTCGAAAAACAATTTTTCTCTCTTATCTTTTTTTCTTATTTTCTTCTTCCTTTTGCCGGTCACCAGCCTTGGCCATGGCTAGTGCTAGCAACCAGCCAAACGAGGGCCAATGACCTCGCCGGAGCGTCGTCAACCCCCAGAGACGTCGAGGCACGGTGAGGCTCTTTAGGCCGAGCCTTGCCAGGCCAAGGCAAGGCTGACCTCGCGCCGCCCAGGCAAGGTCAAGCCTCGTGGGTGGCCTTGGTGGCCAGGCGAGCCTCGTGAGGCCACCGGCGAGACTTGACCTCACCTAGACGGCGCAAGGTCAGCATTGCCCTGGTCGGGTGAGGCCGAGCCTTGCCGATTGATGTGAGGCTTGCTTGGTCACCGAGGCCATTGGCGAGGCTCGGCCTTGCCCAGATCTGGCGAGGTTGAGCCTCGCGGTGGCCTGGCAAGACTCCGACGAGCTTGTTGAAGCTCGCCCAGCCGATCGTTGGCCACCGCCGTGGCCGACAACTAGCCACAAAGAGAAAGAAGGAAAAAAAAAGAAAAATATTGAAAAACTAAAAGAAATAATAAAATTATACAAGTTTACCAAACATATGTCTATTTCTAGAGTAGAAATTTTTTATAGTTACTAAGCGCGTTCTTATACTCAGAAATTGTTCTTGGGAGTAGAAAAAAAAAACTATTTATGTTAAAAAATTATTCATCAGAATAGAAACGTTACCAAACGCACCCTTAGTGCCGTGTGAACGATTTTCAATCAAAGTTGTCCAGGTAGACTCAATTGGCATAAATGCAAAAGATTTAAAACTAAATTGATCAAATTAAAAAGTTTGAAACTGATTTGGCATAAATATAATAAGTTAATAACTTTTTGGGTACTCTCCACAAAATTTGGGTAGTTGCACTTTACTTCCTTGAACATCTATTTTTGTTTTAGTCATTGCGCTTTCCTTTTGGATAAACATTAAGGCTGCGTTTGGAATTGGCTTTGGGAAGGATCTTTGGGCTTTTAAGGATCTTTAGACCAAATATTCGGTGTTTGGTTTCATTTTCAAAACCCACCTTGAGGCAAAGTTTGCCTTGCAAATGTTGAAAGCCCCATGTTTACTGTTCATCTTCTTCTCCAGTGGTGTGTGGATGGTCAGCGAGGAGCTCGAGAGAGGCCGGCGAGGTCATGGCTGAGGCCGATGAGGTTGCGATGACGGTCATTGGCCAGTCGTGTGACCTTGATGAGTTGCGTCACCGCGACCTGTGCAACCTCAGGCATGACTCACACAACCGAGATCTGGGTTGCTAGAGGTCGTGCAACCTTGCGACGACCAGATCTGTGTCGCTAGTTGCCGCAAGGTCGCACGACCTCCGGTGGACCCAGATTTGGGTTGCTGGAGGTCACACAACCTTAGGCGACCAACGCAAACTCTGGCGACCCAAATCTAGTCATTGCAAGGTCACACGACCTCCGGCAGACCCAGATCTGGGTCAAGCGACCTCCATGAAGGGCCAATGGTGGTCACCTAACCTTAGGTGGCCGGTGGCCCTCGTTGAAGGTCGCCTAACCCTAGGCAGCCCTCGCCAGTTGTCTTTGGGGACTACCTAAAGTCGCCGGCGACCGCCTGCCTCGATAGCCAACTCTTTTATTTTTCTTTTGATAACTTTTTTCTTTTGTTTTTTTTTTAATTACCAAAGTCCTTTGTAAATATAATCTCTCCAAACACTAGTTTACTCAAAGGTACTTCACAGTGAACTTTTAAATTACAATTTAACAAACACAATTTATATTTTGGAAAAATCCCTTTAACTTAAAGTCCTTTGAATTTTTCCAAAGGCTTTCCCCAAAAGTCTAACAAACGCACCTAAAGTATTACTTCAAAGTGCACTAGCCCATCTTCTTGACCAAAATTATGTTTGATAATTTTCATTTAACATCTTCGGTTATGCATTATTTATGTTTCTCTCAACTTCATTAACCATGAAATAGAGGTTATATTGATAGAAGAAAATGAGCAAACCATTTTCAAGTAATACTTAATGGCTAAATAGATGGAAAAACTGACGATTGCCAATAACAATGAAAATTCAACAAGGTAATCTATAATTTTCCAAAGTTAGGCGCCACTGGGCAGCGGTGATAAAGTTGGAGTCAATCGGAAACGTTTTGAGGTTCAAGAGTTGTTGTGCAACTCTTTTAAGAAAATTTCCTAGATGCAATATGCGACCCATCGCTATCATGGATTAACACAGGCATTATACAAATCTCATTTATGGACACGTATAATTAATACACACGACCGTCGTCCATGTACGACATGATGCTGTTCACATTTCCGCCGTCGACAAAAGTCGGTCACACGTCCATCCAAAACTCTCAGACGTGCCTTAATTTGCCCCCTATAAATACGAACTCTAAGCAAGCACATTCTCCAAACATATACCAATCTCTCTCTCTCTCTCTCTCTCTCTACTCTTTCTCTCACTCTCTCTCTCTCTCTCTCACCCGCCGAGATATAGAATGGGCAACTGTGCAGCTCCTCAAATCACAAGAAATGGTGGCCTTGCCATGAGCACCCGTCACCATGACTGGTCACCATCACCTCCATACATGCTCAAGGTCATTCACATGGACGGAAGACTGCAAGAAGTCACTCAAACCATCAAGGCTTCTCAACTCCTCTCCCAGAACCCTAACTGCTTCCTCTGCAGCTCAGAGTCCATGTTCATCGACTCCATAGCCCCCCAAATCCACGAAGAGGAAGACCTCTGTTTGGGCCAACTCTATTTCCTGTTGCCTCTTTCCATGTCCCGAGTCCCGCTCTCTTTGAGAGAGCTCTGCTTGCTCGCCGTCAAGGCCAGCGCTGTGCTCGAGAGCAGCTTGAGTTCGAGGAGAAGAAAGGACAGAGTTTCGTCAGGGGAGAAGGAAGGACAGAGCTTCGTCAGGGGCGGATCACTAGAGATGGTGTCAAGCTCCCACCACGTTCGACACCAAGAGATGGGACGTGGGTGAGAGCAGTCGAAAGATTGAGTTGTGAAAGTGCATGCCTATGAGGTGAAGCGGGAACCGAATAGATGACAGAAGGAAGAGCTTGGACAATATGCTATAAGCTCTTTCTCTATTTTAACAATCTTTTTTTTCGGTTGTCCTAAAATGAACGAGTCTTTTTTGTGAAAGTTGAATTACGTCTTAATGTTTCAGCCAACTATTATTGCTTCTATAATTATTATCATCATGGTCGGATCATCCTTGTCATTAATTATAATCGATATTATTATTTTAATACAGAGTAGCTTTATGTCGTAATAAGGATGTGAGAGACGTAAAAGCTTGCGAAGAATATTACTTAAATTGCTGTTGCAATGATCTTGTATTAGTTCATTTCTTGAGCTTTTTATGTACCCCAAGATGAGGTGATTTCTTCATTTTTATAAGCGGTGCTTAATTTTTGTTCGGCGAAAGTGGTCGGAAATCCTATGTGACATTTTTTTAATAATATAACTCGCTTACGTGGCATACCGAAGAGTTGCCAAAACCACAACGTCGTTTTGTCTTTTTATGAATTTCAATAGAAATATTAATTAAATTAAAATATTTATATTTATATTTTTTTTTTAAAAGAAGGAAGATGGAGGTTGCAGGCGGCGAGGGCTCAGCTTGGAACCTCCATGTTCCTCTTTTTTTTATAAATATTTTAATGTGGTTTTAAATTTTATTTAATTAATATAAATCAGCAAAACGACATCATTTTTGCATTTGTCTAGCTACGTCGGTGTGTAAAATGACATTATATTGCACTTGCCTTATCGGAAAATCGCCACATTATTATTTTGCCCAGACTTTCTCGCCGTTGGCACTTAGGCCTTGTTTGGCAAAAAATATTTCTATTTCTTGGAACAAAAATTTATGTTCTTCTGTTCCGAGGAACAAAAAAAGAACATAAACATGTTTGGTAAAAATTTTATTCCCGAAAACAAAAAATCTATTTTTTTGTTCTTAAGAACAGAAACAAGAAATAAAAAAAAAAAGTTGTTTCTTGTTCTTGGGAACAATTTCAAGAAACACTTCTTTTTTCTTTTCTTCTTCTTCTTCCTTTTGGCCGGTCGTCTGCCTTTGCCATGGCCGGCGACCTCGTTAGAGCGTCATTGGCCCCCAATGAGCTCGGCCTCGCCAGATCCGGGCGAGCTCGAGCTCGCCCAACCACGGCGAGCTCGAGCTCGCCCAGCCATGGCGAGGCCGAGCCTTGCCCAGCCATGGCGAGACTGAGCCTCACCAGGGGCCGGCGATTGGCCAAAAGGAAGAAAGAAGAAAAAAAATGAATTAAAAAAGAATTAAAAAAGGAAAAATATAATAAAAACATTGAAAAATTAAAAGAAACAACAAAGTTATACAAGTTTATCAAACGCATTTCTATTCCTGTGTCGCGACCTTCCCAAATTTTTTTTGAATGTGAATTACCTAAAGAAGGCTAATGGATTACTAAGTCCGAAGACTTGGCACAGATCCTTCCAAGTCCTACCAATAGCGACTAGATAGAAATTAACTCATTTAAACATGCAATTTCAATTTGGAGCCGCCACTAACCAATTAGGGCTGGTTAGAAACCCAAGTAAAGTATGGAAAAATACTTTACTATTGCGAACCAGTGATTCAATAGGTCTGGGGACATGGTTACGCTAGATTAGTCTAACACCCTTTCGGTACCTTTTATTTTTATTTTAAAAATATTTTGCAGGCAATGTTGATTAATTTAAACCTAAGCTACTAACATGCAAATGGTGGTCATGCGGGTGCTTGTGATCAATAAAATAACATTCAAATAAAAATGCTAATAAAAATGCATGTCCTAAACATGATTTCTAAATGACATGACACCTAATTTTTCTTTTTCTTTTAAAAATGTTAATTATATGCAATCTTGATCTAAATTTAATATGCATGGATTTTACTTTAAATATATGTGAAATGCAATTCATATGGCATAACTTGAACTATCACTATATGTATGCAATCTAATTTATATAATCTTAAATATGCATGTGTTGAATGACGTAGTAATTTATACATGCTTCTTTTATGATTTTTTTATGATTTTTTTATTATACATTTGCAACATACACTAACAATGATGACATGAAATAGGATTAATTATAAACTAATTTATTAACTAACCAAGTAAATGACCTTTTTGTGTTTTCTTTTTTAAATGAATTAATAATTCTTATTAAAAGATAGTGATGCAATACTAACCTTTCTTTTTTTTTTTATTAAAAAAATTACACGACGAGAATATTAAAACATTAACCTATTACCCACTAACTAAAGTGCAACATGTGGTGTGCATATTATGAAATCTATATAACCTAAATAACATTTTTTTATATAATTTTTTTTATATTTTGGTTTTATTAAAGGAAAATCATTTTAATTCTACATGAATCCTAAAAACTAAAATGCGTTGCTTCAAATGTGAAATGTGTATAAACCTAAATATCTAATATGATGCATGATATGTGATGAGCAAATAATAATAACACGCCAAAATATAATCCATCCATGTAAATTAATGGCATATTACTTTAATATGAATCAATGATGCAAAGTAATTCATGAATTTTGCCATAAAAAGTTGAAATAATCAAAAATCTAACCCGACGCGTCTCATGGGTCAATATTTTTTATTATCATAACTTAATATGACAAATTTCCTAATGATAAAAATAAATCAAAACAAATCAAGTTAGAATATAAAAAAAAAATGAGTTCGAATATTTGAACTAAAATTTAGCCCAAAAATTTTACCTATTCCTGATACGGCTTTCTCCAGGGGTGGCGCCGGCACAAGTGGTAGCCTGCAATGGTGGTTCACCAAGGGGTCGAGCTGTTCGTCGGAGGTCCGGCGAGGTAGACCTGCAACAAAACAGGGGAGGACCTTGGGCAGAATGAAGATGCAGCGAGGACGGCAGCAGGTCGTCGGTCACAGCAGCAATGGTGCTCGGGCTCGGGCGCGAGTGGAGCAGGTTGCGGCTCGGCGGAGCTTCAGGTCGGCGTCGGGACTCCGGTGAAGGCAGGCGGTGGCGAGGCGAGCGTCGGTGGACGGCGAGTGGAGCGGTGAGGTGCGCTGCGGGCGTCGGGCGTGCAGTAGCTCGGACCACCGGTGATGGGCGTCGCGGGCAGAGGATTCCGGGTGCGGAACTGGCTGGTGCGGTGGCACGGTGCTCGCTGGGCGTCAGAATCGCAATCGGGGCTGATCACAGGGGCTGTGGTGAGCTTCGGGGAAGACCGACGAAACATCGGTGGCGGAAACATGGCGATGGAGGCGTGTGGCGCTCTAGCAGTCGCAAGTCGCCGGTGCGGGGCGTCGGGTGAAGGTCTGCTGCAGTTGGGAGTGGCGGAGGGAGCGTCAATGGAGAGTGTTACAGCAACGGAGGGGTCACGGTGTTGTAGCGAGCGGCGACGGCGCGGTGGCGTGGAGGTGGCGCGATGGTGCGGCGCGGAGCAGCAGGGCGGCTGGAGACGGTGGTCGCGGCACCGGGAGGCACAATCAGGCGAGGACCTCTCGGAGAAGAAGCACAGTGACTTTTTTTTTTTTAACTTTCTCTCTCCTCAAGTCTCTCTCACCCGTCACTTTCACTCTGCTCTCTTTCTGCACTTTTTTTCATTTTACTTTTCTTCTTTTTCCTTCGAGAAACGAAGTTTACTCAACCACTCAACAAGAAAATTGCTTCAAAAATCATATGGTTGTTGAGTTTTTTTTTTTTTTAAATTCAAAATGAGGAGATTTGTTCAACAATCAAATGTTTTATTATTCAAAATTTCCCTCCAAAAACGAAATACTCTATTCTTTAATTAAATTAGGTGTCAACATCCTGGAATAGAAATTTTTTGCAATTATCAAACGCATCCTTAATTGATCCATTTTATTCTGATTTTAGTATTTAAGTGTTACTTTTGTAATTTTTGGCACTTAAATATCATTTTATGTCAAGTTTTGACATTTTAGGTGTTCTTTCCCCCTAAACTTTCTAAGCGCTGTATAGCCTATAGGAATAATTGGGGGTACAAAAGGTTTCAAAAAGATAAATGTTTAGACCAATAATAGAGGGAATTAAAAGATTAAAAAAAAATGAAAATGAAACTTTGTTGCTCCGTCCAATTCACGTGGAGAATTAATCTTTACTATTGCTGACTATAACCAAGGAGACCACTAGTGCTATGATAATTGACTATTAAGCAATTGTCCAATCAAATTTAAAGTTAGATGATATGATTTGAAATTCGCACTGTTAGTTCTTTAACTGTATATATCTTCAGTAAAATCCTCTAAGAGATATGGAGAATTAAGGGAAATATCCTAATTATTTCTATTGACTCTAAACCAAAAAAGAAAAAATGAAAAATAAAATTAGACACATTTCTTATAGATCGTGTTTCAATAAAAGAACTCCCCTCCCCCAAAAATATATAACGTAAAACACACATTACGTGCCTATTTTATGTCAATCAAATATTTATCATTATGGCAATAATATATAGATGAAATATTATGCAGGCTTTTATTTCAATAGAAATGAGCTACAACTACTAGATGATATTCTTATTCATGGTTCCACACAGCGTTAAGTAAATTTCACAATTGAATAGGCCAATTAAAGCATACCTGTCGTAATCAATCATGCCGGATGGTCAATTAGAATAGAACATGTTGATTATCTAGTAAGTAACGCGGCATAATCCGAATGCCTCATCTCAAAATAACACACGCGAGTCTTTTCAACTAGTGAGTGGCCCGCTACCCCACTTCATGTTTGAGATAACGTTCAACTTACATGAAGGCTCCAAAATATATATATTATTTATAAGATACTACTATTTCCATAGAGTTGGGTATAGTACATGCTTACATCTTATTCATATTGCAGAATTTTAGGGTGTAACGCACCCTTTTTTTCTTTTGACGAATAGGAAATTCCAAATCCAAAAGATCAATACATGATGGACTACACTAGGTTCCATAAGCAGTGACAATTGTCCTATGAATACTCACTTTCGTTACAATTTCAGTGGGTTCCCTCTGAATCAAATAGATTCATATCTGAAACAAGTTAACATAGTAGCCATTCAAAGTCTATTGTATAGAGTGAATGGAAAGGAAAAAATAAGGGATTTGTCATACTGGATCAGATATTCTTAGAATAGAAGTTAGTTTGTCATAATTTTAGATAAATCAAAGAGTGAAAACATCGCTTATAAATTGTCTACAACAGTCCCTACATTAAAAAAAATAAAAATTCCAATCAACCTTAAACCTATTATATGAATGCCAATTCAATCTTAATTTTTTTCAAGTTTACCAATTTAGTTCTATTTTTTTTTTTTTGTAAACTTTCAATATAATCGTTCTGGCCAATTTTTGCCGGAAATTGCTAACGTGGCAATTTAGTCATCGGTGACCATCTCATATGGTTCGCGTCACATCAAAAATTTTCGGCTAAAATTGGTAGAAAAAGACTACATATGAATTTCACACAAAGATTTAAGATTAAATTAGAAAATTTAAGATTAAATTGACATTTGTACAATAAATTTAGTACTAATTGGACAATTTCATCAAGTTCAAAAGTAATCAAATTAAAAAAAAATTCAAAGAGAGATTACCACCAATAATCGTTGTCGTACTAGCAATATGTGGTCTTTCTTTTTAAAGAAGGCAAAGACTTCATGTCAATAGGTCTTCTTGTTCTTATGCGATCCACTTGAGCGTAAATGTTGGACTAAGTCAAAAAGTGTCATACATATTTTTGGGAAAGTACAATTAATCTTAAAACTTTTCAAAAAGTATAATCAAAGTCCTAAAATGTGTTAAATTAATGAAATCAAATCATTTTATTAACCATGGCATTAAAATGACTAAAACATGAAGGATATAGTTAAAATGACGTTGGTAATGATCCAAATTTGATTTTTTGACCCAAAGTTTTGTTAAATTAAATTAAAATAAGAATAATTAAAAAAAAAAAGTAGGGAAGGGAGGAAAACTAGGGAGGGTCTGAGGGCCCTTACCGTCGCTACCACACTATCCCTGGAAAGGGCTAGCAATGGTGGGGCAATGGGCGGTCACCCTCACTAACTATAGGTAAGCCCTTGCCTAGTTTTTCTTCTCTCTTTTTAATTTAGTTTTTATTTTAATCTAATTTAATTTGTTTTAAAAGTTTAATTTGGAAAAAAAAAAAAAATGACATTGTTTTAGTCTTGTTCTTCTTGTTTTAGTCATGTCAATGCCACATAGGAGAGAAAATATATATATATATATATATATATATATATATATCGATATTTTTCGTTAGTTAAGTTGAATGGAGTTAATAAAAAAATTTGATTATATTTTTTGAAAACTTTAAAATTTATTTGTCTTTTTATGAGAAGTTGTGAAACCTCCTAAGGCACATATCCCTATATTTTAAGTTCCCAACAGCAGTGCTGCGTGAGAATTTTCCCCGTCATCAGTCAAGTCTAGATTTTCAACGTCGGTCAAGCATGGGTTGCTGCCTCAGAATTGCACTGCGTGGACCTTTCGGCAACCTCTGAGCGTCAAAAAGGGGAGGCTTGGGATGCCAGTCTTGCCATGTCGTCTACTAATGGCTTTTGATTCTTTGTACATCGACCGCTGGGACAACTTTTGTTTCGTGTTTTCCATTCCACCACCCATGGGAATCCGAGTAGATTACTTCATTGTTCTCTTCCCTTTTTGGAATATGCTGAGTAATTAAGGAGAACATACCAAATGACTAACAAACTCATGTCATCTGTCAATTTTTCATGACACTGCCTTATCGACGGTGAATTATGATTTTTCTTTATTCACATATCCTTACGTATTTGAAAGACTTAGCAGATGAAAATATCTTCCAAATAATCTAATTTACTAAAAGTATTTAACGGAAGTAATTAGTAAAATATCATCGTTGATCTCTATACCTTAATCAGGAGATTAAAATTCTCCTTCTACTTTTGTTTTTGGTTCGAAATCATCCATGTACTTTTTGAAAGTATCATCTCCAGTTGGTCTAGCGACGAAATTTGCTGACCTCAAAACCCGTAAAAACCTAACAACCCCACTAGTGCTAAATACCGAGCGGCCATAGCCGCGAGCTCAAAGAAACTCTGGACTGCCATGGCCAAGCTCAACGAAGCTTCAAGGTTAGGAAAGTAATGCGTAACTATCTAAAGTCTGAGAGCTATGGGGCCAACGATGCCTAAGTTGAAAGAGATAATGTGTCATTTTCTAAGGTTTAAAATTTATTGTGCGATGGAGGGAAAGTTTAAGGAGATTTGGAACAAAGTATCCAAAAATGTATTTGTATATAAATTACACTTTTGAGGGCCAAAAAGTTGGGTCATTGGTCAATCCAAAACTCTGAAACACGCCTCACTTCCCCATTAAATACCTGCCCATGTCAAACATCTTGGCCAAACAAACATCAATCCCCAAAAGATAAAGAATGGGCAACTGTGCGGCTCCTCAGATCACAAGAAATGGTGGCCTTGCCATGACCACTTATCACCATAGCTGGCCATCATCATCTCCATCCACGCTCAAGGTCATTCACATGGACGGAAGACTGCAAGAGTTCACCCAAACCATCAAGGCTTCTCACCTCCTCTCCCAGAACCCAAACTGCTTCCTCTGCAGCTCAGAGTCCATGTTCATCGACTCCATAGTCCCCCAAATCCACGAAGAAGAAGACCTCTGTTTGGGCCAACTCTATTTCCTCTTGCCTCTCTCCATGTCCCGAGTGCCGCTCTCTTTACAAGAGCTCTGCATGCTCGCCATCAAGGCCAGCGCCGTGCTCGAGAGCAGCTCGAGTTCGGACGGAAGGAAGGACAAAGTTTCGTCAATGGCGGGTCATCGGAGGTGTCAAGCTCCCATCAGGTTCGATGCCACGAGACTAGAATTGGTTCAGAGCAGCCGAAGAATTGAGTTGTGAAAGTGCAGGAGTATGAGATGAAGAGGGAATCGAAGATATGACAGAAGGAAGAGCTTGAAGAATATGCCAGAAACTTTTTTATTTTTCTTTCCCTTTTTTTTTGTGTGAACAACTCTTTATTTGGTCGTCCTAAAATTAACAACTCTCTTTTGGGAGACTTAATATTCGTCTAATTGTTTTTAGATTTGTGATCAATCTGATTATGATTAGCCTGATAAAAATTCTTTCAATTATTAAATATCACCATTATTCACAATCATTATAACTATTATTATTATTGTTGTGGTGGTCGTTGTCATCGTCGTTGCTGTTGCTGTTGTTTTAGATTAAAGTAGCCTTATATGGTAAAATAATGATAGAAGCCAGCAAAATATGTCGTGATAAGGATATGAGAGGTGTAAAAGCGTGCGAAGCATGAAAGGATCTCGTGACCATTTCTTGAACTTTTTATGTAGCCTAAGACGAGGGAATTTCTTCACTTAAGAAAAGGACTATCGCTACTAATCTTTCTATGCTATATGGCCCATGATAAGGAATGGGGTTGCAGAGGCTGGGAACAGTTGATGATTTGGCCAATAAAAGAGGAAATTGAAAAATAAGAACTTCCATTCTCAATTCGATTCATGTGAAGAATTGATGTTTAATATAGCTAATTAAAGAGACCACAAGTGCCGTGATAATTGATTCTCAAATTACTATCTAATTGAGTTTAAAGTGTGACGGTTTCATTAGACAATCGCCCAGATCTCAAATTTAGACTTACAATAGGAAATGCAAAATTTACCCATCATACGTTAATCTTGTTAACCACCTTCTTTTTTGCTACTACAATGGTTGATTAATATTTTTTCCCTTAATTTAAAGCTTGATAGAATA
This sequence comes from Eucalyptus pumila, assembly GCA_016097595.1. NCBI lineage: Eukaryota > Viridiplantae > Streptophyta > Magnoliopsida > Myrtales > Myrtaceae > Eucalyptus > Eucalyptus pumila. The sequence goes on from CM027852.1 coordinate 25,639,059, forward strand.
AATTGTAGCCTTATTGAGAGACACATAAGCACATTTTTGAAATCAAACAAGTTATAGCTATTGAATTGTATTTCTCTATAGTGAAAATATACGTGTTCAAGAAAAGTTAATTTAATTAACCTACTTGTGGATGATATTAGATAGAGAGCTATGTTGTTTCCTTCGCTTTTGGCCATTGAGCTCTATGGTTTGTCATTTCATAATTCATGAACAAGTATACAAATTAGTAAGCTGGAAAGTTTGAAAATAAGAATTCATCGGACATTATCCATATAGCTTTCTTCGATCTATATTATTAATGGAAAACTTGCCTTCCGTACATCTCACTCAGACGTTCCCATTATACCTTCATAAGTATGATGTTTACATTTCATCTCACTCAAATGTTCCCATTATACATTCATAAGTATGATGTTTACATCGCAATGATAACTATCTACCACTTATTTCCACTTTTCCATATGTATAGTTATTATTTAAGTCGTTTAACTTATTTACAGAGTTTATAAGCTTTTTACATATAATTGGTTTTTCTCTATCAATAAGTTTAAGCTTTCGAATTAAACATTGTAACATTCTATTAGAACTATGTTCTATCCCAATTTATTTCGCATGTAAAGCCTTCTCATATGTTGAATTTTACGTGTAATTGTCTCCCTATATTTTTCTTCTTCTTCTTTTTTTTCCGCAGAAGTCCAAAAGTCTGAGGTAGAATTTAAGTGAAATATCACATTACTTCAATGAATGTGACCATTTTCCCAAAATATATATCAATTGTTCCCATTATACCTTGATAAGTATGATGTCGATGTCAGAATAATAATTGTCTGCTACTTAGTTCCACTTTTTTCTATATGTACGGTTATTGTTAAATTTGTTTAGCTTATTTATGGAGTTTATAAGTTCTTTATATTCACGTGATATTCCCCCATCTATATATTCAAACTCTTAAGTTAAACATTCTAATGTATTATCGAAATCATATTCTGTCCCAATTTATTTCACTTGTCACGTGTAATGTCATCTCCCTATATATATATATATATGCGCACAAATCCAAAAGTCTAAGGTAGAATTTAAGTGAAATATCACTTCAATGAATGCGGCAATTTTCCCAAAAATCAACTGTTTTTTGAGTTCTATTGTTTTTTTTTTCACTTTGAACGAAACAAAGTCAAGTGAGGTAGGCATCGGTCCACGGCATGCTATGCTGACAAATCTTTTAAATCATTCAATATCGGCTGCTTCTAGACATTTTTCTTTTCGGCCAGAAATGTTTCTAGACCTAAAAAGAAGACGCTTTATTTTTGAGTTTGGTACCGTAAATTTAACGTCATGTGGACTTTATATCTACTATCTAGAATTGGGTATTTTTATATTGTCAACTGAAAGGCAACGAGGGCACGAGGACGTACTAAACGAATGATCGCGTGGCTGCATGGAATTAAGCAAAATGAAGAATCTAGATCATAATATGAATTTAATATGATCTAGTTGATCGCCATCCATAAAAATTTCAATAATTTTAGGTCAGCTCATTAGGGAAAATTTTGCATGTGAACAATTGGTCAGTATTTTATCGATTAATTACCCCTATATAGATGAAACCGATGCCCTAGCAAGGACTCCGATTCTAATTAGTAGTAGAGGAAAAAACTAGGTCGAAGCAATGCCAGAAGAATTGTATCAATTTAAGGTTAATAAAGTCCAGAATTTTGTGCCAAGACCATAAGATCATCTTGTGATAGGAATCAAATATTTTCTGCAGATCGAGCATGATGTTCTTTATGAATCTTTGTTTAGTCAAAAGTTGCATTGTTTGATGTGATTTTCTTAGATCAATCAAATTTCCATAGCAAAAAAGTGACCCGCGTGTTGGATTTTCACTTGATGATTCCAACCCATCATCATAACAAATAAAAAATGTCTTGATGATGACTTTTTCTTAGTAAAAGTTTATAGAACGACATATATATAGTTCGTAGCTTCTCCTTAATCTAAGATCGAGGAAAAAATCTAATTTAAGGAAAATGATATAAGTAGTTCTTGAATTTTGTCCCAATGTGTAATGTGGTATCTAAAATTTTAATTTGTCTATGTAATCTTGGATCGTTTCTGAACATTCAATGTGTTCAATGTAGTCCATAAATTTATGATACATATTCAATTTAATGTCAAAACTATATGAAAATATTTAATATTGTCGCTAAACTTGTACTATAGAACGACATCATGATTAAGCTGACCATTTATCAAAATTCTATGAATCATATTGAATAAATTAAAAATTGAAGAACTAAATTATATATTTAACTAAAATTCAATGATCAGATTGAACAAACTAATAATTTGGACACCAAATTGCATATTGAGTTATAGTTTAATGATCACATTGAACAAATTTAAAATTTAAGGATTACATTATGTTACTATCACGATCATTTAGATTAGAATGCAATGATGATTTATGTTACTATCTCTTAAGTCTTAAGTTATGGCTTTGTGAGGATGAACAAAAAAAAGAAAAGAAAATAAAAGAAAGGACCGAGGACGTACATATTTCCTGCCTAATAATTGGAGTCCGATCACAAGGCAAAGCAAAAGTGCCGCTATTACAAGTTTCCCATAGCAGTGCCGCGTGAGAATTGTCAACCTCATCGATCAAATCCTAGAGAGTTGTCAACGTGGGTCCCGCATATTGGTTGCTTCCTGGGAATTGCATTGCAATGCATGGAAAAGAAACAAAGGCTTGGGATAAGAGTCATGTCACGTCGGTTGTCGTCTACCGTGGCTTTTGATTCCTCTGCAGATCGACCGCGGGACAACCTCTTGTGTCGTGTCTTTCGCCTAATTGCACATGGGAATCCGAGTGACTCACTTTATTATCTTTCTTTTTCTTTTGGGGCAACGCCGCGTGATCAGGAATTTTCTTCGTCAGCGTATCCTCGGTATTTGACGTGACTTGACATTTTTATATTAAATTAATACCACAAAACACTCTGAAATAATATAGATAGGATAAATTTATCTATAAATTATTTTTTAAATATAAAAGATTTCAAAATCGGTGCACTTATGATAAACTTATCTATAACTAATTTTTTTCACGATAAAAAAACTCAAATTAATATATTTATAATAAATTTATCTTATGTTAATCTATATTAAATTTAATTAATATAGCAAACCAATATATTTATGGAAAATTGAGGTCAAAACCCCAAACGCCTACACTATTTAACTGCTTCATATTATCCAATAAAGTAATTTGATAATAAAATTTAACATAAATTAATAAATGATAAACTTATTACAAGTATATTAATTTGTGGTTAAAAAATTAGTTTTGGAATAAATCTATTATAAATATGTCAATAGTATTAACCTTTTTATATTTCCTCCGAGTGCCCTAGAGGGGTTAGTATGCCAGAAAGGATTTAGCGGATTTGATAAGGTGAACCATTGGTGCCTTTACCTTAAATAAGAAATCAAAACCATTCTTCTACCTTTTATTATTATTATTATTATTATTATTATTATTATTATTATTATTATTATTATTATTATTCTTCTAAATCATCCCAATGCTTCTTGAAATTGTCATCCTACTCGTTCCTGTGATAGAATTGCTGACTTGGCATTAATATCATTAGAAACTTGGTGATGTCCTTTAATTGGCATTTATTTTTCTTTTTTCAATGTTTCCTCTCTCTCCCCCGCAACCGTAATCACCATCATCATCTTCTTCTTCAACCTAAACCCCACCAAATCCAAAACTCACAAACTCTCACATGCCCTCCAATACAAAATCTCAATCAGCCAAACGGCTAACCTCAACGAAGCATAAAATCTAGGGGGATAGTATGTAAATTTCCAAAGTTCGGGGCTAGAGGGCAACAAGTGCCAAAATGGGAGGAGATAATCCATAACTTTTCAAGTTTAGGATTTATTATATGAGGGGGATTTTGGGCAATTATTACAAGGAGTATCGTATTAATTGTCCTTCGATCGAAACCCTTGGCACTGCTTTTCCTGAGGGAATTTCTGCTATTGGCAAGCCCATGTGCGAATTACATAATATGCAACCAATTACCAATAATTCTCATTTATGGCACACGCGTAATGAATAAACACGTCCTAGGATGACGTGGAACTGGTAATAAATCAAACCGTTGAGGGTCAAAAGTGGGTCAAACGCGCCTTAATCCCCCTATTTAATGCCTACCCATTTCGAACATATTCGCCAAACGAACACCAATCTCTCTCTCTCTCTCTCTCTCTCATAGAATGGGCAACTGTGCAGCTCCCCAGATCACCAGAAGTGGCGGCCTCGCCATGACCGCCCATCACCATAACGGGTCATCATCCTATCCATCCATGCTCAAGCTCATTCACGTGGATGGAAGGCTGGAAGAGTTCACTGAAACCATGAAGGCCTCTCACTTCCTCTCCCAAAACCCTAACTGCTTCCTCTGCAGCTCAGACTCCATGTTCATCGACTCCATAGTCCCTCAGATTCAGGAAACAGAAGACCTACATCTGGGCCAACTCTATTTCCTCTTGCCTCTCTCCACGTCGCGAGCCTCTCTCTCTCTCCAAGAGCTCTGCTCGCTCGCCATCAAGGCCAGTGCTGCGCTCGAGAGCAGCTCGAGTTCAAGGAGAAGGAAGGACGGAGGTTCGTCAGTGGCGGGTCATCGGGGACGGTGCCGAGCTCCGACCGGGTTCGGCACCACAAGATTGGAATCGGGTCAGAGCAGCCGAAGGATTGAGTTGTAAAGGTGCATGCTTTTAAGCCGAAGTGGGAATCGAATAGATGACATAAGGAAGAGCTTGAATATAGCCGAAGTAGGAATCGAATAGACGAGGCAAGACTGGTGCTCGAGAGCTTGAAGAACGTGCAATACACTCCTTTTTAATTTTTTTTTTTGGGTGCACTTTTTGGTTGTCCAATTAGTGAGACTTGATATAGGTCTCATTGTTTCCTGATCTGTAACCGATCAGATGATAATTAGCCTAATTATAATTTTTTACTATTACCATCATGGTCGTTGTCATCATGATCATCGTCATCATCATCATCTATTCGAATTTGCTTTATTTGGTTGAGTAACGATAGAAGTCAGCAAATATGTTGTGATAGGGACATGAGAGCTGCAAAAGCGTGCGTAGAGTAGTATTTAATCGGTCTTGAAAGGATCTCGTGTTACTCCGTGAGCTTTTTATGGAGCCCAAGACGAGGGAATTTCTTCCTTTTTACAAGAGGTGCTTAATCTTTTGTTTGTACTTGGGCGGAACTTAAGAAATATATGAAGCATGTGCCAAAAGAAGGGGAAAAAAGGGATGCTAAACTTTCTATGCTACATGGCCCATGACGAGGAATGGGTGTACAAAAAGTTAGGGAATGATGAATGATTTCGATCCGCGGTTGATTTATATGGAGAATTAATGTTTACAGCTAATTATAACGTAGGAGAAAGCTAGTGCTATGATAATCAACTCTTGAATTAGTATCTAAATAAATTCAAGGTGTGACAATATGATTAGACAGCCGTAAGGAATTAAGATCTCAAATTTTGACTGAGAAATTGAAAAATTACCATCATTTGTCAGTTTTATTAACTATCTTCTTTGGTACTACTACGACAGTTGATAATTTTTTTATATTTCACTTGATCATGCCATAAGCAGATCTTCAAAATCACACAATTATTAGCTATTCAACTGTATTTCTGTATATTAAAATGTACATGTTCAGAAGAGATATATAATGAACTTACTGGTGGATGATACTTGATAGCAAGCTATGTCGTTTTCTTAAATTTTGGCCATTGACCTATCTCGTTGGTCGATTACAAGTCATGAGCGAGTATACAAATTAGTAAGCTGAAAATTTTGCAAAAAGAGTGTCCAGTGTACATTATGCATTCCCACGTTGCTTATCTTACATGATTAATATGCTTTTTATATACACGTGATTTCTCTCAATGATAAATTTTAGCTTTTGTTTAGACATTCTAATATGATAATATAATCAGGTTCTATCTTAGTTTATTTCACATATAATGCTTCCTGTTAAATTTCAAGTGCCATTTTCAATTCGATGTGTATGTGAAATGGAAATGGATTGTTAAAATATCTCACGTCACTTATTTATAAGGCTTATATAGTATATATATGGTCTTTCTCCACGGATATATTTAAATTTTTTAATTGGACATTTTAACATATATTAGTAATGAAAATCCTGCCTTCCTTTGGCTTAGTCAAATGTTCTCATCATACCCTTCGACATCGCAATAATAACCGTTTGCTACTTAGTTCCATTTTTCTTAACGTGTGGTTATCCCTTCCCTACTCATAGTTGTAATGTCATCTCCGTCTTCTTCTTTTTTTCTTCTGTTTTTGCAAGCGAGTCCAAAAGTCTAATGTAGAATCGAAGTAAATAATTTTCGTCTAAAAATAATAATCTAAAATCGGTATGCCATAATACTTTTATCCTAAATAAGTTTTCATTTTTACCATAAAAAAAGCCCAAACTTAAACCCCTAATCGAAATCTACCCTCAATTATCATTTTGTTTGATATCCTCTTAAATTGGGTACATGTTGATCCATGTGTATTTTTGGGGACCTAGATTCTGATTGTATGGGCGAGCAGGATTGGTGGGTTATCGTCATATTCCTTAAATAACTCAAGATCTCCCTAATTGATTCTGTCCAACGGGTAGATTGGAAAAGCTCCTTTGGAAAATGCCAACGGTTATGAAGGCATGGAGGAGTATATAAGGAAGATGTTCTAGTTATTCAAATGTATGCGCGATAGATAAATTCCAAAGTCTGAAGCTCCTTGTTCTTTGACAATTCAATCGTTGAGCATAAACTTGTACTCAAAAGAGAGTTTATACATTTGTGAGACCTTGAGGAGGTGTAGCAAAGTCTCTACACTCTGGAATCAAGAACGTGAGACTGTAACGACTCTTTTGATTCATAGTAAAATCCAGCCAGTGGGTTATCAGTACGGGAGAGTAGACGTAGGCTTAAATTAAGCTGAACCACTATAAACCTCGTGTTCTTATTCTCTTCTCTAAACTCTTTTACTTTACTTGTAACTTTATTTAATTGCTAGAGTCTCGTTTCTATTTTAAAGTCTACTATTAAATAGACTCGGGTTGAAAATAAAGTTTTACACTCGTCCTTCGCAAAAGTTTGTTTTCGCACCTATTCACCCCCTCTAGGTGCTCATACTAGCATTCTCAATTGGTATCAAAGCCTATGTACTCATTTCAATTGAAGTGTTTTTACTTCAGAGTTAACGATCCATGGCTAGTATATTGGCTCCAGGCTTGGTTGAAGGGAAAAACAACACCAGACCACCTTAACAAATCAGGCTTGGGAATGATTGCTGAAACCATTACTGTAATTGATTTTCCAAAAGTCAATGAAAGAATTAAACAAAGACCTACAAAAGATTTTTATAGAAATCATTTCCAAAAAGTCTTTGTAAAACCTGTAGGCCATAGTGCTCTCAAATGTTCTTAGTGTAATAGTTCAGAACATTTTGAGAAAGAATGTCCTATGGTTTGGAAACCTGTTAAGAAGGTTTGGGCGAAAACCGTATACTGCACTACCTCCATTGGACCCAAGAAAGTCTGGGTAGCAAAGAAAGCTTGAGTTTCTTTTTTAAATGCAGGTCACTATCAAGAAAAATGTTAAATGATACTTGGATAGTGGATGCTCAAGACATATAACAGGAGACTCAAGTTTGTTTCATAAAGCTTATGCAAGTTAATGGTGGAAAAATTTCTTTTGGAGGAAATAGCAAAGGCAGAATTGTGGGATATGGAACCGTAAAAATTGGAAGTCTCACAATCAGTAACGTTTCCTTAATGGAAGGACTCAATTACAACTTGTTGAGTATCAGCCAATTGTGCGACACATGTTACAAAATCAACTTTCAAGAAAGAATATATTCAGAAACCAGTATAGACTCCTCTCAGACATTCACGGAGCGAAGACATGGGAATATATATCTCTTGGATATCAAACCATAAAAATCCCAATGTCTAATTTCAATTCAAGAGGAAGCTAATCTCTGGCATAGGAAACTTTGCCACATCAATATGAAGCAAATAGCTAAGATCTTTGCAAAGAAGCTTGTTTGTGGACTACCCAACTTGACATATAAAAAATCTAAATTATGCACACCGTGTGTGAGAAAATAGGTTAGAAACTCTTTTAAACCAATAAATCAAGTTTCCACTAATCGTGTGCTGCAACTCTTGCATATGGATCTCTTCGGACCAACCAGAACCCAGAGCATTGGAGGTAAGAAATATTGCCTAGTAATAGTGGATGATTACTCACATTCACTTGGGTATATTTCTTGGCAAGTAAGTTTGAAACATTTTCTTATTTTATAAAATTTGCTAAGAAAGTTCAAAATGAGAAAGGGTATGTTATTTCAAGTATACTGACAGACTATGAAGGTGAGTTTGAAAATCAAGACTTTGTTAAATTCTGTGATGAATCTGGTTTTCAGCATGTGTTCTTCTCACCATACACTCTAGAATAGAACGGAGTTGTGGAAATGAAGAATAGATCGTTGCAAGAAATGGTTAGAACATTATTAATTGAAAGTAACATTTCCTCTCGTTTTTGGGCTGAAGCAGTTTCTACAGTGTGTTATATTATCAATAGAGTCTTCTTAAAGCCTATTGTGGAAAAAACTCTGTATGAGTTGTTCAAAGGAAAGAAGCCAATTGTTTCCTATTTTCATGTGTTTGGATGCAAATGTTTTATATTGAAAAATGCAAATGATCGAATTGGTAAGTTTGAAAAAAAAAAAAATAGATGAAGGCATCTTCCTTGGATATTCAACCACCAGCAAAGCTTACAAAGTTTACAACAGAAAAACTCAATCTGTGGAAGAATCGATGAATGTCAAATTTCAAGACTTCATACAAAATTCAACGATTCAGACTTAACCTGAAGAATATGAACCTGCTCCAGACTCTACAAAGTTTAAATCTCCAGAAGTAGCTCAAACTTTATAAGACCAACAATGAATGAACATTGAAGAATCAAATGAAGAAAAAGATCAATAACAGTCTGACAAACCAGCCAGCAACTGGAAGCACAAGTCCAGTCATCTCAAAGAACTCATTATTGGTGACATTAATGAAAGAATTCGTACAAGATCCAAAATGCATGAAGAGTTTAGTGTTGTGGCTCTTATTTCTGAAATAGAACCTAAGAACATAGAAGAAACTTTAACTGATGAATGTTGGATTGAAGCTATGCAAGAAGAACTCAGGCAATTCAGTATCAATGATGTCTAGGAATTGACTCCTAAACCAAAAGGTAAAGCTATCATTGGAGCTAAATGGGTTTTTAGGAACAAGATGAACAAGAAAGGAAAAGTCATAAGGAACAAAGCAAGACTCGTGGTCAAAGCATATACGCAAGAAGAAGGGATTAACTATGATGAGACTTACACATTAGTAGCAAGGTTAGAAGCAATTAGATTATTACTTACTTTTGCTTGTTATAAAAGTTTCAGGTTATTCCAAATGGACGTCCAAAGCACTTTCCTAAATGGATTCATCCAAGAGGAAGTCTATGTGGAACAACCTCCCGATTTTGAAGACCCAAGAAAACTAGACTCTGTATTCAGACTGAAAAAGACACTATATGGTTTAAAGCAAACACCTCGAGCTTGGTACGACAGATTAAGTAAGTTTTTAATCCAAAATGGCTTTATTAAAGGTAAAGTAGATACTACACTGTTTATCAAAAGAGAAAGCAAATTTTTTTTACTTGTTCAAATTTATGTTGATGATATTATTTTTGGATCACCTAACGAAAATCTGTGCAAGAAATTCTCTAAGACTATGCAGGATGAGTTTGAAATGAGCATGATGGGTGAACCATCATTCTTTCTCGGACTTCAAGTAAAACAATTGAAGGAAGGAACATTCATCCACCTAGAAAAATATCCTAAAGAACTTGTTAAAAAGTTCGGCTTGAAGAATTGCAAAAAGACTGATATACCAATGTCAAGCTCCTCGAAACTGGATAAAGATGAAGGAGGAAAGAAAGTTGACCAGAAGCTATACAGGAGTATCATTGGTTCATTTTTTTTATCTTACTGCTTCTAAACCTGACATTTTGTTTAGTGTTTGTATTTGTGTCAGATTTCAATCAGATCCCAAAGAATCTTATTTAAGTGCTGCAAAACGCATCATCAAATACGTTGCATCAACCTTTAATTTGGGTCTCTGGTATCGTAAAGAATGAGACTTTACTCTCCTTGGATATTCATATGCAGACCTAGCAGGATGCAGAGTTAATAGAAAGAGCACTTCGGGCACTTGTCAATTACTTGGGAATAGGACAGTATCTTGGTTCTCAAGAAAGCAAAGTACTATAGCTCTTTCAACAGCAGAAGCAGAGTATGTGATTCTTGGAAATTGTTGTTCACAAATTTTGTGGATAAAGCAACAGCTAAGAGACTTTGGAATCAAAGACTCATGCACTGAGGTCAAATGTGACAACACTAGCGTGATTAATCTCACCAAGAATCCAATTCTTCATTCAAGAGCAAAGCATATAAAGATTCAACATCACTTTATTAGCGACCATATTCAAAATGGAGATGTCTTGATTCAATTCATTGACTCAAAGAATTAACTAGCGGACATTTTTACAAAGCCTTTGGAGAAAAGTCAATTCGAGCTTATTCGTTCCAGACTCAATATTTTAAAGTCTGAAGAAGTTCAGACTCATGGATAAAAGTCTAAAGTTACTCAGACTCAGAAGATAAAACGACCGTAAGTTATTTTTGTTTTAGAATTTTATCTGTTGGATAAAATCTCGAAAAGGTACGTTCATCTATTAATTTGTAATTGATTGATGTTATCTTCCCCAGTTTTTGTGATTATTGCAATCATTCCTTTTCGAAAAAGAAGTTATCATTTGAAATGACGGTTATCTATTTTTTTTAAAAGGCAGTTATTTTTTTTTTAAAAAGCATTTTCTATTTTTCCTTTTACGTCGTTCAGTATGCCTCTTTCGATTGCCTTATATACTGATTGTCTTCCTCTCAGACTCTAAAAGCACAAAACATCACTTTCTTACTTTTACTATCTAGTTTAATCTTCAAAGCTCTCACCTTTCTTGAGAATCGAGTTAGGAATCTCTCAAAGACTGTGAGAATGGCTTCGCAAAGAAAGTTTTCAATGATCGCGAATAAGGGACCATAACACATGCGTGAGGGTCCTACGCATTTTGACCTCACCGAGGAAGAAGAATCTCCAAGACAATAGCAGAGCCCACAACATTCTCAACCGTGCCAATCTCCTCAAGTTAGACCTCAGGATATCGATCAAAGAGCGGAGGAAGAAATCATTGAAGGAGCAAAACCAGTAAGAACTCAAAGGCCCGCTTTTATCTTTAAGTTTTATTCTGCTTTGAAGAAGGGAGGCACTCCCTTGATCTATATTGATGAATTTTTGAAAGAGAAAGGGTATCAAAATGAAACCCACTTTTTGCGAACAATGGAACGATTGGGAATTGCTCCTGAGGGGTCGGCAGAATGAGCATTTGCGATTATACCAAGCGATCCATGTGTTGGAGGTTTTAGTCAGCCTGATGGGAATGATTATGACAAAATGTACACTCATTTTAAGCCGAGAATGGGTGTTGCGGCGAATATTCGAAGTAACGGAATAGATTTGTTTCACTTGGAGGAACACAAGCGACTTTACTCCAAGTTGCTAAAGCGAGGAGTGATCAACCCAAGAAGTGTGGACTTTGATTTCCTTGATTCTCTGAATGTGAAGCTACAAGAGAAATTCACTCTTCTTCAAATTGAACAATTTTGCTCAATCAACGGTAGCTCATCCAACTTACTGCGTACTTCTATTCTAATCTAAGTTTCTTGGATGCGAATAGATTTTCTTTTAGTGTTCAAGACCAGGACTATATCGTTGATATGGACACATTGGCGGATGTGATTGGAGTAGAGCGAGGGGCATTACGATCAATTAGTGTGTCTGTTGGTCGTGCGACGGTAGAGCTTGTTCGAGATGGAATGGCAGAAGGACGAATTTCGTACTTGAGGATGAATGCCTCAAATATTTTACTTCACAAGATCATGATCAATTGTCTTAGATTGAAATCAACTTCGAAGATCGACGTCTCCAACTCAGAAGCAAAGTTGATGTATGCTATCAACGCTGGCAAAAAGTTCTCTCTGCCTCACACTATCATGTTTTACATATATAGAACGATGGTGAAAGACAAGAGACAACTTTCTTACTCAACGCTTGTTTCAAAGCTATTCAGACATTTAAATATTCAGTCTCCCAAGATTCTATGTGTTCATACTTGTGATCAAATGATGGTGGGACTGAAAATCGTTTCCAAAATGCGTCTGAAGGAGCTGAACAAAGCTTCGGAGCGATTCAAGGAGAAAACTCCTGTCAAGACTCACCAAGTTTCTTCAGCTGCAAAACGGAAAGGGAAAGAGCCAGTGACTGCTCCATCCAAGAAAAGAAAAGCACTCATCTTGGAGGATGAAGAAGATGAGGACGATATCACCATTTCCGCTCTTGCATTGAGAAACTTAAGTCGTTCTGTTCTAGAGATAGAAGAGAGAGAGGATCAAGACAGAGAAGAAGAAGAGCAAAGAAGTGGAGAGAGATGATCGATGAGAAAAGAAGCTGAGGAAGAAAGGACTACAGAAGAAGAAAAAGGCAGAGGTGAATAAGAAGAAACAGAGCATGAAGAGTACTTCTCACCGCCTGAAGGCAATGAAACATGGGGAGTTGCTAAGAAAAGAGATACATCTTCAATTGCTTTTATTAGTGAAGATGTTAGTCGTTCACCTGCAGATCCAAAAGACATCTATGCCTCTCAATTTCCAGAGGAAGGTCATGAGACTTCATCTCCAAATCTGGGTGCCCATGCTGAAATGCCATCATCTGCAAATTCTCCTCCAACCGAACATGCAGAAGCTAGCACTTAGACTGATAATTCACCAGACTTTCGAAGACTGCTTGATATTCTTATGGAGATGCGAGGCCAAATTTATGCCTTGGGATGCAAAGTTCGAACTTGCGGAATACGTGTCAAGCCTCTTCGGTTTCCTTGCATGATCAAATTCATGCCCTTGCTCTTCAAGTTCAAGCAAATGACAAGGGTGAAGAAGTGGCTCAACTGAGGGAGGATTTGAAGAAGCTGGAAGGGATTGTCTAGTCGATGGGAGATTTCCAGCTCATTCGTGTTCCAAAGCAATCCTAATTTCATTATTTTGTCGTCTCTACCTTTTTACTGTTGACAAAAAGGGGGAGATGGTGCAGATTTGACTGTTTGACTTGATTTTTGATTGACTTTACCTTTGTTTGGATGTTTGGTTGTGATTAGATTTGGATTTGGTTTGTTTGATCGTTTGCCGCAGTATTTTAAGCACTGTTGTTATTTCATGGCAAAGATAGATTGTTTATTTACAGGATTAACTTTATTATTTCATGTTGATGCAGATCTAATGCTATCTTTATTAAGCCAATTATCTTTTGTGAAATATCCATATTTGCTTGAGTATTGTCTTGCAGGTCAAATATATCCAAATCTACAAGAAAATTTTGTCACCTTAAAAAAATGGGAGATTGTTGGAGAAAACTTCCGCATTTATTTTGAAGCTAACAAAACATTTCCATCAGTCTAGTTTGAAGACTTGCAGATTCTTTCATCAAAGTCTGAAAACCATCAAACCACCAGACTCAAGATTCAAAATCTACCATCATTGACAGTTTATAGATCGTCGAAGAAGACTTATCCAGAGTTGAGTATTTCTTTGAGGATTTGATTCTATCGACTGAAGAAGATTTCTCGGCTGGATATAGCATCTCGGAACCTATTATTTGTTTTGATTCGGGTAATTTAGATCAGTTGATTGGCGAAACATACTCGGAAGGTTCTACTTATGTAAACTTAGATCATGATTGTATGAGCAAGTAAGATTGGTGGGCTATCGTCATATTCCTTAACTAACTCGAGATCTCCCTGATTGATTCTGTCCAACGGGTAGATTGGAAGAGCTCATTTGGAAAGTGCCAACAGTTATGAAGGCATGGAGGAGTATATAAGGAAGATGTTCTAGTTATTCAAATGTGTGCGCGATAGATAAATTCCAAAGTCTGAAACTCCTTGTTCTTTGACAATTCAATTGTTGAGTGTAAACTTGTACTCAAAAGAGAGTTTATACATTTGTGAGACCTTGAGGAGGTGTAGCAGAGTCTCTACACTGTGAAATTAAGGACGTGATACTCTAATGACTCTTTTGATTCATAGTGAAATCCAGCCGGTGGGCTGTTAGTGCGGGAGAGTGGACGTAGACTTGGATTAAGCCGAACCACTATAAATCTTATGTTCTTATTCTCTTCCATAAACTCTTTTATTTTACTCATAACTTTATTTAATTGCTAGGGTCTCGTTTCTATTTTAAAGTCTACTGTTAAACAGACTCAAGTTGAAAATAAAGTTTTAAACGGTCCTTCGCAAAAGTTTGTTTTCGCACATATTCACCTCCTCTAGGTGCTCATACTAGCATTCTCAAAAACCGTCTTGCAGTCATCAATCCATGTCAAATATTCATTCTTCACATTAGATTTGTGTTATGTCATCTTTCATATGTGTTGACATGCAAATATCTTAATGGAAGTTAGATTTGGCTCGGGGTACCAGTTTGGGATTTTTGTGAGATTTTTAATGTTATTAAATCAAAAACAAACACACACACATATATATTGCTTTACAGTTTGCAAAGATTATTATTTCACTTTGAACGGAACTAAGTCAAGCGGCATGGGGTTTCGTCCATAGCCCCCATGAGAAATTGCTTTTATTATTCATTTGCGGGTGTGCTTCTAGACATTTCACTCTTTGGCCAGAAATGCTTGGAGACCTAACAAAATGATATCGCTCCAAGCTTTCTTGGTCACGTGGATTTAACGTACCGTAGATTTTGCGGCTGCCTTTAATAACGCAAAATGACATATCTAGATCTTAATTTAAATTTGATGGGGCTTAGTTGATCACCGGCCATAAAATTTCAAAATTTCAGGTCCCTTCAATGAGGCAAATTTTGTATGCCATCCCAAGAGTATTATCATGTGTTGTCGCCCACTATGACTTTGATTCGTTGGAGAGCGACCGCGGGACAACCATTGTGTCGTGTCTTTCATTTCGTCGCACCTGAGAATCCGAGTGAATTACTTTTTATCTTGCTTTTCTTTATGGGCAATGCCAAGTGATAATGGGGAACATATCGAATGATTGCCTAACATCATGTTCACCTACAGTGAATTATGGATTTTCTTCATCAGCGTATCCTTGCGTATTTGAAATGACTTGGTAATTTTATTTTATCCTAGCGAGATTAGTACGCTCAAAAGGATTTAGCGGACTTGACAGTCAAACCATTGGTATCTCTGGTAAGAATTTTTCTTATCTGAATTATATTAATTGAGATTGAAATTTATCGTTTTAGAGGATTTGTCTTATTGAGTAAGTTATGGTGGATCAATAAACAAAAGTTTAGACCCTTAATGTTTTTATTCCTATTGCTTGCATTGTGCATCAAGCCTCAAACTATCGTTCACCTGATATTGGGAGTATCAAGACTAATTACAACTCCCAAAAGAGTGAAATATCAAGTATAAATTAGTTCCAACATTTGATGCATGACAAGTTTGTAGATAAGTTTTGAGGAAAAAAATGAATATATAATTTTTCAAAGAAATTACTACCAAAAGAAAACGTTTATTGCTCCAAAAACAAGAAAATTGTTTATTGCTTCAAAAAGAAGAAAATTAAAGGAAGGTATAGCTGGAGTTGGACATTATATTATGTCAATCGCGACGAAAAAGTTCCAGTTTTCGTTGAAGAAATTTCAGGCCGAGAACATGCGGTGAGTGTAATGCCAAGTCTGAGGTCTGAGGTCTGAGGTCGCACGATTTGGGTTCACGGCAACTCAGTGCATGAACTAAGTCATATGATTCATAACACCATTCGGTTTCTTCCCTTTTCAATTTAGATTAAAAAATTACATTTCAAATTAAATTTCAAATTCCGTAAAAAAAATTCTTCACCAAGCATTATTTGTATTTTGTGAAATCTTTTTTGATCTGAAGTTTTTTTTCTTTTTTTTTTTTTTCGAAATGCTCTTTCAATCACGCTGGTAGTCGTCGTACCGGCAGCACCCCATCGTAATGTGAACGCTGGACCAAGTCAAAAAGTGTAATGCATGCATCGATTCCTGGGAATTGCACCGAGTCTCATCACGTCGCTTGCCGTCCACTGTGGCTTGATTCATTGTAGATAGACCGCGGGACGACCTTTGCATAGTGTCTTCATTTTATTACTCATTAAGATTTGGAATAAATTGCTTTCGTCTTTGACTTTTTCTTGGGCCATGCCAAGCAATAATGGAGCAAATATCGAATGATTGACTGTTAAGAACACTACCCCTTTTCTACGCTGGATTGCTTCCAAGTCTTTCGAACGATACGAGATTAAGCGGTGTAGGTAATTTAGTCTACCTAATAGCGTCGGTTATGTTATATACAACGATTGGAGTTGACATCATGATTTCCAATAAAAAAAATTGATTAAAAAAATTATATTGACAAATCGTCAAAAATTTTAAAATTAAATTGGTCAAATCAAAAAATTTAAAACTGAATTAGACAATGTACAATCAGTTTAAAACTTTTCTTTTAAAATTAATTTCCCCCCTCAGTTGTCCGCATTTTAGTATCCGCATTGCTCAAGTACATGGGATGGCTGCTAAGGGAATTGTAGGTTATTTATAGTGCATTCGATATTTATAAAATAAATGATTTGGACAAATAATTTCTTAAAAAATATCGCTCGCATCTCTTCCAAAAATGATCGAACAAACTATAGTTTCATCGTCCATGAATACATTTTTCATCGACTAATTATTTTAAAGTAATATTAGCATTTATTTTTTGAAAAATTTCTTCTTCTTTTTTTTTTTTTTTTAACGAAATAAACAGTCTTAAAGGGCACAATCGGTCTGGGCCTCCCAACTAAGTGATCCTGTTGTTTCACTCTTCATGCCTAAAATGCAGACTGGGCTTGTAAGCTTGATGACTGTTGATATGTGAGTGGACTTGCCTTGTAGCTCGTTCCAGAACATAGTCTGAATCTAAGAGCCTTCTTGCCAACGCCACTGCTAATATAATCTGGAAACACTCTCTCCTATCGGACTGTGGTCTACATATTCGAAAACTTCCGATTCTCGGGTGCGACAACCTTTCAGTGATTCATCTTGCAGCCGGTCACATCTTTCATGCCCGAACTAAGCACACAGAGATCGGCGATCGATCGTGGGCGAGCTAACTGTTTGATCTATTAGTTCGATGGACACTTGCGTATGCTCTTACTAAACACTTCAGTAGTTACGAGTGGCTTAGAGAAGCAAAAGAGCAGATTGTAAAAAGTATTCCTGTCTGTGGTAGGGATTAAGATCAAGAGAGATTTGGAGGGATTACATTCTCAAATTTCCTTACATACTTTTTTCTTGCTGATTTATTTATTTATTTACTTTTATGTATTTTCTTCTCTTAACTTGGTGGGTTGTAACCCTATATGAACAGTGCATCTCAAACAAACATTTCTATTTGTTTTCAAACAATTTTGGTATCTTTTTCTGTTAAAATAAAATGAACTTTTGATGATAGTGTGTGTATGTGTATATTTTAATAAGTGTTCTAGAATATGAATGGACCGTTGATGGTGCTAAACCTTTGACATGACAAAAGCATTGTAATTAAAGTTTATTTTCATCTATTCTATGTAAGAAGAGGCATAACGAGAAGATGATCATAAAGACATAATTGCATTCCAACATCACTAATTTTGCAATAACAGTTGGAAATGAGCTCACCCATGTCGCTTTTTTTTTTTTTGGTCGGAAATGAAAATATTTCATTAATTAAGCAAATATGAAAAGCCCGGTATATGGGCATTATTACATACGAGGTTCAACAAAGTTTGTGAAGGGAACATGACCCAATTCAGAGATAAATGATTTTTCTTATGGGCTTTGACAACCCAATCTGCAATAGTAATGGCTTCTTTATAGCAATGGATTATCCGAACATTTGATAAGGCCCGTAGTTTTTCCTTGCATTTGCTAACAATAGGTTGAACTTCCCAACTCAACTGATCTGAACTGTTTATTGCTTGGACAAGTTTCGAACTACCTGACTCAAAGAAAAGTACTCCGTGTCTTTTGGGGTAGAAAAAGTTAAGGGCTTCCCATAAAGCTAGGGTTTCAGCCATCAAGGGAGAAGATGCTTTCGTCACTTTAAAAAGCCATGAAATGAGAAAGGCGGGTTCATAAAATTAAGGGCCCAATTTGAACCGAACTAGACCGGATTGGACGGAAATAATATTGAGTATCTGAAAGAAAGGGTAAGCAAGGTCGGATCAAGTTATCTGGACCGCAATGACCGGGCCATCGATTCTTCGACAAAAGGAGGGACAAAACGTGCACAGCTGCAGTCATACTCAAATCCGAGAGAGATCACCCCATGATCTCACATCTCCATACCCTAGGTTATCGAGTCAAGTATAAATAGCTTAGAAATAACTATTATTACTATTTTTTTGCATACATCAACTATAGTTTTGTCAAATTCATTCCTCGTTTTAAAGTTCAAACTGACTTGAGCATGATGTAAGGGGGATTGGCTGCTAGGGGAACGAGGGCAATAGCCAAGTGACAAACGCCGACGGCGGAGGTCGACAGCACGACTGATGACGGTGGCTTGGGCAGAAGACCCGCAGAGAAAGAGGGGGAGGGTTTCTGGCTGGGAGATATTAATGATGCTAGCATGGGCACAAAATGGCTTGTACTTCTGTGCATCTAGTGCACAAAGTAGATACGACTAGAGAAGGAGATGGCGAATTGTATCCAACATGGTGAATCTGTATCAGATATGTTCTGCAAAGTTTTCTGACTGATGAGTTAGAAATATGGTCATAACAGCCATTTTTTTTTTTTTTTAATGAAACTTGTTCGTAGGTGACATCTATGGTTACAATCCAATAATCATGACTCTTCTTTGCGGGTATGTCATTTAAACACACTCTCTCGCTCATGACGCGGATGATTCTCATCCAAACAAGCTGGAATGACCATCTTCTATTCAGTCATTCGAATGTAGCGCTTAGCAGCAATTGGAGCACGATCTGCCAAAATCAGCATAGATTAGGTGCTATTGATGAAACATGGTAAACCTATCTTTCTCCATATGGACATGCCGCGGGCACATAGAGATGTGGGTGGAGGAAGCCTCAAAAAGCGAAGGCCGAGCTTGAAAAGCATCAACTTGTGTTCCAATTCTAGTCCAATCCTCTTCTTTTTTTTCCTTTGTCCTCATTAAAAACATCAACTTGAGATCGAATCCTAATTTTGGTTCAATTTTTTCTTTTTGTCTGATAAAATAGCACCAACTTTAACTTAAGTGCGAATTTTGGCCCAAACTTTTTAAATCTTCTGGAAAAAAAAAAAAAAACAACGCTAACTTTTAGTTGGTTGTCATTCTAGCTTCCATCAAGTTACTATACAAGGGTGCCATCAAATAATCAACGTGCCATTCTACGTCTAATCGGCAACTCATGGCCATTGCTGCCACGATAATTTAAATAATTTCAAATCAAGCAAGAGGAGGAATCGTGACCATTCAAGTTTGGATTTTGGCGATAAAAATCAATATGGACGGAAGAAGTAACTTATCCAGGGCAAACAAGGCATGAACAAATGGATCCCTGTAATCAAGCATGTCTAGAAATTAAGAAGATGAAACTTTGAACTTGCGATTGGTGGAGTTAGGATAAGGACACTGTAAGTTTCATAACTTTTATACGGTGCTCACTTGAGTACTATAACTTTTTAATTGATTATTTGAGTGCTATAATTTCTAAAGAAAAGATGCTTATTTTCAATTGATCACTTGTAGTGAATGTTATTTAAAATATAAAACATTCAAGTGATTGATTGAGAAGTTACATGACACTCAAATAATCATAGAAAAAAAAAAGACTATAACACTCAATTGAGCTATGTATATAAGTTTTAAAAAAATTAATGGCGCTTAAGTGAGTACTATGCGAAAATTATGACATTGAATTGTTACTTTCCCCGTAATCGAGGAATTCTAAAATAGGGGAAGCTCTCGGATTGTGTACGATTCTCCCACATTAACACAATTGTGAGACGCCAAGTAAACGTGAAATAACATGTGGATCTTTAAAAACATCTTTCATCGGAAACTTGATAGTGGCCAAATTTGGGTTTGAAAAAAATTGGGCTAGATTCGCACCTGATCTAAAGTTTGTACTTTTTATGAGACAAAAAAAGTTAGGCCAAAATTACCAAAAAAGAAAAGTTGGGGCCAGAATTGCAAACTAAAACTAAAGTGGGTACTTTGATTTCTGAATGGTCTTACCCTTTGCCTACGTGGAGGGTAAAACCCATGCAATATTTTCTATCCAGAATGACTCCAATCTCAACATGAGAAAATATTGCATATCTTAACAGTGTCATATCATCCGTGCTTTGAACCATTCATCCGTTGACACCTGTCCTCGGGGCCCACCACGTCTGCTCTCTCTTCTCTCCATCTTCTGCGCTTCTTTCTTTCTCCTCTCTCTTCTCACTCTCTCCCAAATAACTCTTGGCTAGTGGCTCGGCTGGGCTGGGCTGACAGAAGAAAGGACGACTCTTGCTTAAAATTTCTCACCCCTCACTTAATTTTTTTGGGTTTTTTTTTCTCTCTCCTTGTGGAAGAGCAGACACGAGCTACACTTCCTCTGTTTCCTTCTCAGCACATCCCACCCCCTTCGCCTCTGCCTAAGCCTCGCCGGTCATCTACCTCTAGCACGTCGCCTCCTCCAAGAGCCCCGCCTGTCGCAGCTGCCTGCCTCCGACGAACTCGTCATCAACTCCGACTCCGAGCCGTTGCCGCCGATGGCGTCCTCCGTCTGCTCATCCTCCCCCTCCCTCAGGCCAGAGATGCCGCCGGCCTTCGCCGCAGGATGGAGGCGGCCTCGGTCTCATTCCCAAGCGACACCAGGCTCCAACCGTCGACTGGGTGCTGTCCCTGTCGCTGGCCCAATCAGTCGCGAGGGAGATCTCGGTGGACCTGGGCAGGGCCGACGCCTTTCTCTCTCCACTCAACGGCCGATTTCGCTCGCCTCTCTCCGTCCCCCGACTTGCAACCGAGAAGCAATCGCCCTGCCCTCTTGTCTAATCTTCCGTTGACGACTTGCTTTCCACTCTGCTCGAAGCGGGTCCCTCGAGAAGTCCTAAATCTGCGACCACAAGTCACGTTCGAATTTATTTCCTGAGCTTGCATGGTCACATCTTTGTTTTGGGGGAGAAAGTACTTAGAGCTTATGATTCTAAGCGCAGCAACGCAAGAAAGCTTGGCCTCTCCTACATAAGAGAACATTTTACGGATGAAAGTGCATCGTTTGCTACAATGTTGTTCTTACAAAAGCGATCATTTTTCAGCTATTTTGATCAAGTCCGGTTTATGATCAGTTTCAATGCAAATGACTTTGCATGATGGGCCACTAGTTTGTCTGCTTATGAAAGCATTGTGGATTCAAATGTTCCTTTCTTTAATGTTGTTATTGAGATGACTGATGTTGGTCACGGTATGTTGTTCTGTTCTGGCTATTCTTGCCTCTGGGCGTTTCTCTGTTTTTCTTTCAGGTCATTTGCAAAAAAACCATTCTCACCACCTTAGGGCTTTGCTTATTCCCTTTGGCAGAAATTTGGTCGTGTAAGAAAGCCCAGATATGAGGCTTGAAATTCTAATCATGTATTGCACCAAAAAGCAGAGCACACGCAAGATATCATGGGATTGCTCTTTAAATACATTGACATCTTACACCAGTCTGGCGTTTGCGAGTGGATTTACGACAAGGTATGGATCCAAAGTACCTATTTAGGACTATGAGTTGCAAATATGAAGTTCAGGATACTACCTGCAGCTCATCCTGTGCAAGAGGATAACCAGATGCTCTCTGGACTCTTTGATGGTCGCCTTGCGATGCCTTTACCTGCATTTTGTTTGTGGAATCACTTAGTCAAGAATGAGAGAAGCGATTATTGGGCCAAATTTTGGACTTTCAAAAATTTGTTGTAATTGGCAAGAGTTGACCCTTCTTCATCTCATACCATTCTTTTAGTGTATTAGGGACAGATGAGCATCATCGTGAAAATAACTAAAAAAGATAGCTGAGTATCTGGTGTGCAGGTTCAATATGTGCCCGATTTCCTATAAGTTAAGAAATAAGTTGCACAGTTCTCTATTATACTTGTGTCAATTTCCTATCTGCGGCCTCATTTTGTCATGCATGATTGCCATCAAACTAGTTTCATTTTCTATCAATAACTGCTAATTCCTGGTTAGTTTTAGCACATTCATCAACTGATGTAAGAGTGGAATGATATACAATGCCTGCATCAACCTATAGATTTTTTGCTTGTGGCTAGTCATTCGTTTTTTCTGTCCCATGCCAGCATATAGATACTTTATCTTGCTACAGAAGGCCCCAGCCCACTACCCATCCAAGGTTTCTTGAATGTGTTATAAATTATTCTGACTATCTGATTTGCCTGCCTGGGTGAAAGAATCAGCTTCTTTTATGTAGAGAGTTCTGGCCATAGGAAAAAAATACACACATATATATGTACATTTATTTTGAGTGTGTGTATTTACATACATATACAAATTGGGCATTGATTCGATGCAGAAACATTTCCTTTTTCACATCCTTGTTCCTCCAGTAAGTGGGGTTCTCCATTTACAACATGCTCACTCTTTTTCTGATTTTCTTAAGCTAGAAGTCAGTGGCTATTATCACAAGTTGCGGGTATTATTGGATACCATCCTGAAAGCAATGGCAGATTTTACAGTGAAGCCAGAAAGATTTTCCGTGATCAAGGTAATCATGAAATTTATGCTGCAGAAAGAAGCTTATATCAGTTCCTGTGTATCAATAATCTTTCATACGCTTGGTTGAGGAAAGCTAGATAAGTGCAGGCCAGAAGCAACAACTACTTTTTACATTTTTTGACTTTTGTTATATGATCTATCAAAACAGGGGGGGGGGGGGGGGGGGGCGTCAGGACTGCAGAATAATAGGAGAAGCATCCTGTTATGTGGATTTTTTATTGGTGGAAATTGTGGATACTTCTGCTAATTGATATAAAAGCTCAAGCTATTACGTGAAGGAGTATTTTACTATTTAAATGTTTCAACAACCCCACATGCATAGGCTAAACTTTGACCTAAGACTGAGGCGTGGAAATTGACTACGATCGAGGGGCTCACGAAAGGTTTGTCAGGACCTATTATAATACCATGTTAAAATTGCAGGACCATGTAAGTTCAAGCTATTAGATGGAGACATAACTTAAAATTTTAAAATTCTAACAAGTTTAATGTATTGAAATACTTTAAGAAATGTTGATATTATCTTTGCCTTATTCATATTGTCAAAGTGCATCTTGGCACAAAGTGACATAAACTTGACAATTCATGTTCTCTTCGAGATCAAATAGCTTGAAGAAGACCAATTCATTGTGAACTCTGGTCAACTTTTCTCAAGAAGCTTCCACGACATTAGGCAGAAATGCCAATCATTTTGCGGAGTAATGTTTTTATCTGGTCATATTCGATATCTAATAAGGAAATTTCTTTTAATTTAGCTTTTATTTTAATCTAATTTAATTTTTTTAAAATTTTAATTTGGACAAAAATGACATTGTTTTAGTCTTGTTCTTCTTGTTTTAGTCATGTCAATGCTACATAGGAGAGAGACAATAAAAAAAAATTATATCGATATTTTTCGTTAGTCAAGTTGAATGGAGTTAATAAAAAAAATTGATTATATATTTTGAAAGTTTTAAAATTTAATTATATTTTTATGCGAAGCTGTGAAACCTCCTAAGGCTCATATCCCTATATTTTAAGTTCCCAACGGGCCAACAGCAGTGCTGCGTGAGAATTTTCCCCGTCATCAGTCAAGTCTAGATTTTCAACGTCGGTCAAGCATGGTTTGCTGCCTCAGAATTGCACTGCGTGGACCTTTCGGCAACCTCTGAGAGTCAAAAAGGGGAGGCTTGGGATGCCAGTCTTGCCATGTCGTCTACTAATGGCTTTTGATTCTTTGTACGTCGACCGCTGGGACAACTTTTGTTTCGTGTTTTTCATTCCACCACCCATGGGAATCCGAGTAGATTACTTCATTGTTCTCTTCCTTTTTGGAATATGCTGAGTAATTAAGGAGAACATACCAAATGACTAACAAACTCATGTCATCTGTCAATTTTTTTATGACACTGCCTTATCAACGGTGAATTATGATTTTTCTTTATTCACATATCCTTATGTATTTGAAAGACTTAGCAGATGAAAATATCTTCCAAATGATCTAATTTACTGAAAGTATTTAATGGAAGTAATTAGTAAAATATCATCGTTGGCCTCTGTACCTTAATCAAGAGATTAAAATTCCCCTTCTACTTTTGTTTTGGTTCGAAATCATCCATGTACTTTTTGAAAGTATCATCTCCAGTTGGTCTAGCGACGAAATTTGCTGACCTCAAAACCCGTAAAACCTAACAACCCCACTAGTGATAAATCCCGAGCGGCCATAGCCGCGAGCTCAAAGAAACTTTGGATTGCCATGGCCAAGCTCAACGAAGCTTCAAGGTTAGGAAAGTAATGCGTAACTATCTAAAGTCTGAGGGCTATGGGGCCAACGATGCCAAAGTTGAAAGAGATAATGTGTCACTTTCTAAGGTTTAAAATTTATTGTGCGATGGACGTAAAGTTTAAGGAGATTTGGAACAAAGTATCCAAAAAAGTATTTGAATACAAATTACACTTTTGAGGATGAAAAAGTTGGGTCATTGGTCAATCCAAAACTGTGAAACACGCCTCACTCCCCCATTAAATACCTGCCCATGTCAAACATCTTGGCCAAACAAACATCAATCTCTCTCTCTATCTAGCCACCACACCCACGCCCCCAAAACCAAACTTCCCCTCCCCAAAAGATATAGAATGGGCAACTGTGCGGCTCCTCAGATCACAAGAAATGGTGGCCTTTCCATGACCACTTATCACCATAGCTGGCCATCATCATCTCCATCCACGCTCAAGGTCATTCACATGGACGGAAGACTGCAAGAGTTCACCCAAACCATCAAGGCTTCTCACCTCCTCTCCCAGAACCCAAACTGCTTCCTCTGCAGCTCAGAGTCCATGTTCATCGACTCCATAGTCCCCCAAATCCACGAAGAAGAAGACCTCTGTTTGGGCCAACTCTATTTCCTCTTGCCTCTCTCCATGTCCCGAGTGCCGCTCTCTTTACAAGAGCTCTGCATGCTCGCCATCAAGGCCAGCGCCGTGCTCGAGAGCAGCTCGAGTTCGGACGGAAGGAAGGACAAAGTTTCGTCAATGGCGGGTCATCGGAGGTGTCAAGCTCCCATCAGGTTCGATGCCACGAGACTAGAATTGGTTCAGAGCAGCCGAAGAATTGAGTTGTGAAAGTGCAGGAGTATGAGATGAAGAGGGAATCGAATATATGACAGAAGGAAGAGCTTGAAGAATATGCCAGAAACTTTTTTATTTTTCTTTCCCTTTTTTTTTTTTTTTTTTTTTTTTTGTGTGAACAACTCTTTATTTGGTCGTCCTAAAATTAACAACTCTCTTTTGGGAGACTTAATATTCGTCTAATTGTTTTTAGATTTGTGATCAATCTGATTATGATTAGCCTAATAAAAATTCTTTCAATTATTAAATATCACCATTATTCACAATCATTATAACTATTATTATTATTGTTGTGGTAGTCGTTGTCGCCGTCGTCGCTGTTGCTGTTGTTTTATATTAAAGTAGCTTTATATGGTAAAATAATGATAGAAGCCAGCAAAATATGTCGTGATAAGGACATGAGAGGTGTAAAAGCGTGCGAAGCATGAAAAGATCTCGTGACCATTTCTTGAACTTTTTATGTAGCCTAAGACGAGGGAATTTCTTTCACTTAAGAAAAGGACTATCGCTACTAATCTTTCTATGCTATATGGCCCATGATAAGGAATGGGGTTGCAGAGGCTGGGAACAGTTGATGATTTGGCCAATAAAAGAGGAAATTGAAAAATAAGAACTTCCATTCTCAATTCGATTCATGTGAAGAATTGATGTTTAATATAGCTAATTAAAGAGACCACTAGTGCCGTGATAATTGATTCTCAAATTACTATCTAATTGAGTTTAAAGTGTGACGGTTTCATTAGACAATTGCCCAGATCTCAAATTTAGACTTACAATAGGAAATGCAAAATTTACCCATCATACGTTAATCTTGTTAACCACCTTCTTTTTTGCTACTACGATGGTTGATTAATATTTTTTCCCTTAATTTAAAGCTCGATAGAATAAATTGTAGCCTTATTGAGAGACACATAAGCACATTTTTGAAATCACACAAGTTATAGCTATTGAATTGTATTTCTCTATAGTGAAAATATACGTGTTCAAGAAAAGTTAATTTAATTAACCTACTTGTGGATGATATTAGATAGAGAGCTATGTTGTTTCCTTCGCTTTTGGCCATTGAGCTCTATGGTTTGTCATTTCATAATTCATGAACAAGTATACAAATTAGTAAGCTGGAAAGTTTGAAAATAAGAATTCATCGGACATTATCCATATAGCTTTCTTTGATCTATATTATTAATGGAAAACTCGCCTTCCGTACATCTCACTCAGACGTTCCCATTATAACTTCATAAGTATGATGTTTACATTTCATCTCACTCAAATGTTCCCATTATACATTCATAAGTATGATGTTTACATCGCAATGATAACTATCTACCACTTATTTCCACTTTTCCATATGTATAGTTATTATTTAAGTCGGTTAACTTATTTACGGAGTTTATAAGCTTTTTACATATAATTGGTTTTTCTCTATCAATAAGTTTAAGCTTTCGAATTAAACATTGTAACATTCTATTAGAACTATGTTCTATCCCAATTTATTTCGCATGTAAAGCCTTCTCATATGTTGAATTTTACGTGTAATTGTCTCCCTATATTTTTCTTCTTCTTCTTCTTTTTTTTCGCAGAAGTCCAAAAGTCTGAGGTAGAATTTAAGTGAAATATCACATTACTTCAATGAATGTGACCATTTTCCCAAAATATATATCAATTGTTCCCATTATACCTTGATAAGTATGATGTCGATGTCAGAATAATAATTGTCTGCTACTTAGTTCCACTTTTTCTATATGTAAGGTTATTGTTAAATTTGTTTAGCTTATTTATGGAGTTTATAAGTTCTTTATATTCACATGATATTCCCCCATCTATAAATTCAAACTCTTAAGTTAAACATTCTAATGTATTATCGAAATCATATTCTGTCCCAATTTATTTCACTTGTCACGTGTAATGTCATCTCCCTATATATATATATATATATATATATATAACAAATCCAAAAGTCTAAGGTAGAATTTAAGTGAAATATCACTTCAATGAATGCGGCGATTTTCCCAAAAATCAACTGTTTTTTGAGTTCTATTGTTTTTTTTTTCACTTTGAACGAAACAAAGTCAAGTGAGGTACCCATCGGCCACGGCATGCTATGCTGACAAATCTTTTAAATCATTCAATATCGGCTGCTTCTAGACATTTTTCTTTTCGGCCAGAAATGCTTCTAAACCTAAAAAGAAGACGCTTTATTTTTTAGTTTGGTACCGTAAATTTAACGTCATGTGGACTTTATATCTACTATCTAGAATTGGGTATTTTTATATTTTCAACTGAAAGGCAACGAGGGCACGAGGACGTACTAAACGAATGATCGCGTGGCTGCATGGAATTAAGCAAAATGAAGAATCTAGATCATAATATGAATTTAATATGATCTAGTTGATCGCCATCCATAAAAATTTCAATAATTTTAGGTCAGCTCATTAGGGAAAATTTTGCATGTGAACAATTGGTCAGTATTTTATCGATTAATTACCCCCTATATAGATGAAACCGATGCCCTAGCAAGGACTCCGATTCTAATTAGTAGTAGAGGAAAAAACTAGGTCGAAGCAATGCCAGAAGAATTGTATCAATTTAAGGTTAATAAAGTCCAGAATTTTGTGCCAAGACCATAAGATCATCTTGTGATAGGAATCAAATATTTTCTGCAGATCGAGCATGATGTTCTTTATGAATCTTTGTTTAGTCAAAAGTTGCATTGTTTGATGTGATTTTCTTAGATCAATCAAATTTCCATAGCAAAAAAGTGACCCGCGTGTTGGATTTTCACTTGATGATTCCAACCCATCATCATAACAAATAAAAAATGTCTTGATGATGACTTTTTCTTAGTAAAAGTTTATAGAACGACATATATATAGTTCGTAGCTTCTCCTTAATCTAAGATCGAGGAAAAAATCTAATTTAAGGAAAATGATATAAGTAGTTCTTGAATTTTGTCCCAATGTGTAATGTGGTATCTAAAATTTTAATTTGTCTATGTAATCTTGGATCGTTTCAACATTCAATGTGTTCAATGTAGTCCATAAATTTATGATACATATTCAATTTAATGTCAAAACTATATGAAAATATTTAATATTGTCGCTAAACTTGTACTATAGAACGACATCATGATTAAGTTGACCATTTATCAAAATTCTATGAATCATATTGAATAAATTAAAAATTGAAGAACTAAATTACATATTTAACTAAAATTCAATGATCAGATTGAACAAACTAATAATTTGGACACCAAATTGCATATTGAGTTATAGTTTAATGATCACATTGAACAAATTTAAAGTTTAAGGACTACATTATGTTATTATTACGATCATTTAGATTAGAATGCAATGATTATTTATTTTACTATCTCTTAAGTCTTAAGTTATGGCTTTGTGAGGATGAACAAAAAAAAAAGAAAAGAAAGGACCGAGGACGTACATATTTCCTGCCTAATAATTGGAGTCCGATCACAAGGCAAAGCAAAAGTGCCCCTATTACAAGTTTCCCATAGCAGTGCCGCGTGAGAATTGTCAACCTCATCGATCAAATCCTAGAGAGTTGTCAACGTGGGTCCCGCATATTGGTTGCTTCCTGGGAATTGCATTGCAATGCATGGAAAAGAAACAAAGGCTTGGGATAAGAGTCATGTCACGTCGGTTGTCGTCTACCGTGGCTTTTGATTCCTCTGCAGATCGACCGCGGGACAACCTCTTGTGTCGTGTCTTTCGCTTCATTCGCACATGGGAATCCGAGGGACTTACTTTCTTATCTTTCTTTTTCTTTTGGGGCAATGCCGAGTGATCAAAGAATTTTCTTCGTCAGCGTATCCTCGGAATTTGACGTGACTTGACATTTTTATATTAAATTAATACCACAAAACACTTTAAAATAATATAGATAGGAAAAATTTATCTATAAATTAATTTTTTAAATATAAAATATTTCAAAATCGGTGCACTTATGATAAACTTATCTATAACTAATTTTTTCACGATAAAAAAACTCAAATTAATATATTTATAATAAATTTATCTTCTGTTAATCTATATTAAATTTAATTAATATAGCAAACCAATATATTTATGGAAAATTGAGGTCAAAACCCCAAACGCCTACACTATTTAACTGCTTCATATTATCCAATAAAGTAATTTGATAATAAAATTTAACATAAATTAATAAATGATAAACTTATTACAAATATATTAATTTGTGGTTAAAAAATTAGTTTTGGAATAAATCTATTATAAATATGTCAATAGTATTAACCTTTTTATATTTCCTCCGAGTGCCCTAGAGGGGTTAGTATGCCAGAAAGGATTTAGCGGATTTGATAAGGTGAACCATTGGTGCCTTTACCTTAAATAAGAAATCAAAACCATTCTTCTACCTTTTATTATTATTATTATTATTATTATTATTATTATTATTATTATTATTCTTCTTCTAAATCATCCCAATGCTTCTTGAAATTGTCATCCTACTCGTTCCTGTGATAGAATTGCTGACTTGGCATTAATATCATTAGAAACTTGGTGATGTCCTTTAATTGGCATTTATTTTTCTTTTTCAATGTTTCCTCTCTCTCCCCCGCAACCGTAATCACCATCATCATCTTCTTCTTCAACCTAAACCCCACCAAATCCAAAACTCACAAACTCTCACATGCCCTTCAATACAAAATCTCAATCAGCCAAACGGCTAACCTCAACGAAGCATAAAATCTAGGGGGATAGTATGTAAATTTCCAAAGTTCGGGGCTAGAGGGCAACAAGTGCCAAAATGGGAGGAGATAATCCATAACTTTTCAAGTTTAAGATTTATTATATGAGGGGGGATTTTGGGCAATTATTACAAGGAGTATCGTATTAATTGTCCTTCGATCGAAACCCTTGGCACTGCTTTTCCTGAGGGAATTTCTGCTATTGGCAAGCCCATGTGCGAATTACATAATATGCAACCAATTACCAATAATTCTCATTTATGGCACACGCGTAATGAATAAACACGTCCTAGGATGACGTGGAACTGGTAATAAATCAAACCGTTGAGGGTCAAAAGTGGGTCAAACGCGCCTTAATCCCCCTATTTAATGCCTACCCATTTCAAACATATTCGCCAAACGAACACCAATCTCTCTCTCTCTCTCTCTCTCTCTCTCTCTCTCATAGAATGGGCAACTGTGCAGCTCCCCACATCACCAGAAGTGGCGGCCTCGCCATGACCACCCATCACCATAACGGTTCATCATCATATCCATCCATGCTCAAGCTCATTCACGTGGATGGAAGGCTGGAAGAGTTCACTGAAACCATGAAGGCCTCTCACTTCCTCTCCCAAAACCCTAACTGCTTCCTCTGCAGCTCAGACTCCATGTTCATCGACTCCATAGTCCCTCAGATTCAGGAAACAGAAGACCTACATCTGGGCCAACTCTATTTCCTCTTGCCTCTCTCCACGTCGCGAGCCCTCTCTCTCTCCAAGAGCTCTGCTCGCTCGCCATCAAGGCCAGTGCTGCGCTCGAGAGCAGCTCGAGTTCAAGGAGAAGGAAGGACGGAGGTTCGTCAGTGGCGGGTCATCGGGGACGGTGCCGAGCTCCGACCGGGTTCGGCACCACAAGATTGGAATCGGGTCAGAGCAGCCGAAGGATTGAGTTGTAAAGGTGCATGCTTTTAAGCCGAAGTGGGAATCGAATAGATGACATAAGGAAGAGCTTGAATATAGCCGAAGTAGGAATCGAATAGACGAGGCAAGACTGGTGCTCGAGAGCTTGAAGAACGTGCAATACACTCCTTTTTAATTTTTTTTTTTTTGGGTGCACTTTTTGGTTGTCCAATTAGTGAGACTTGATATAGGTCTCATTGTTTCCTGATCTGTAACCGATCAGATGATAATTAGCCTAATTATAATTTTTTACTATTACCATCATGGTCGTTGTCATCATGATCATCGTCATCATCATCATCTATTCGAATTTGCTTTATTTGGTTGAGTAACGATAGAAGTCAGCAAATATGTTGTGATAGGGACATGAGAGCTGCAAAAGCGTGCGTAGAGTAGTATTTAATCGGTCTTGAAAGGATCTCGTGTTACTCCGTGAGCTTTTTATGGAGCCCAAGACGAGGGAATTTCTTCCTTTTTACAAGAGGTGCTTAATCTTTTGTTTGTACTTGGGCGGAACTTAAGAAATATATGAAGCATGTGCCAAAAGAAGGGGAAAAAAGGGATGCTAAACTTTCTATGCTACATGGCCCATGACGAGGAATGGGTGTACAAAAAGTTAGGGAATGATGAATGATTTCGATCCGCGGTTGATTTATATGGAGAATTAATGTTTACAGCTAATTATAACGTAGGAGAAAGCTAGTGCTATGATAATCAACTCTTGAATTAGTATCTAAATAAATTCAAGGTGTGACAATATGATTAGACAGCCGTAAGGAATTAAGATCTCAAATTTTGACTGAGAAATTGAAAAATTACCATCATTTGTCAGTTTTATTAACTATCTTCTTTGGTACTACTACGACAGTTGATAATTTTTTTATATTTCACTTGATCATGTCATAAGCAGATCTTCAAAATCACACAATTATTAGCTATTCAACTGTACTTCTGTATATTAAAATGTACATGTTCAGAAGAGATATATAATGAACTTACTGGTGGATGATACTTGATAGCAAGCTATGTCGTTTTCTTAAATTTTGGCCATTGACCTATCTCGTTGGTCGATTACAAGTCATGAGCGAGTATACAAATTAGTAAGCTGAAAATTTTGCAAAAAGAGTGTCCAGTGTACATTATGCATTCCCACGTTGCTTATCTTACATGATTAATATGCTTTTTACATACACGTGATTTCTCTCAATGATAAATTTTAGCTTTTGTTTAGACATTCTAATATGATAATATAATCAGGTTCTATCTTAGTTTATTTCACATATAATGCTTCCTGTTAAATTTCAAGTGCCATTTTCAATTCAATGTGTATGTGAAATGGAAATGGATTGTTAAAATATCTCACGTCACTTATTTATAAGGCTTATATAGTATATATATGGTCTTTCTCCACGGATATATTTAAATTTTTTAATTGGACATTTTAACATATATTAGTAATGGAAATCCTGCCTTCCTTTGGCTTAGTCAAATGTTCTCATCATACCCTTCGACATCGCAATAATAACCGTTTGCTACTTAGTTCCATTTGTCTTAACGTGTGGTTATCCCTTCCCTACTCATAGTTGTAATGTCATCTCCGTCTTCTTCTTTTTTTTCTTCTGTTTTTGCAAGCGAGTCCAAAAGTCTAATGTAGAATCGAAGTAAATAATTTTCGTCTAAAAATAATAATCTAAAATCGGTATGCCATAATACTTTTATACTAAATAAGTTTTCATTTTTACCATAAAAAAGCCCAAACTTAAACCCCTAATCGAAATCTACCCTCAATTATCATTTTGTTTGATATCCTCTTAAATTGGGTACATGTTGATCCATGTGTATTTTTCGGGACCTAGATCTTGATTGTATGGGCGAGCAGGATTGGTGGGTTATCGTCATATTCCTTAAATAACTCAAGATCTCCATAATTGATTCTGTCCAACGGGTAGATTGGAAGAGCTCATTTGGAAAATGCCAACGGTTATGTAGGCATAGAGTGTGTGCGCGATAGATAAATTCCAAAGTCTGAAGCTCCTTGTTCTTTGTCAAATTCAATTGTTGAGCGTAAATTTGTACTCAAAAGAGAGTTTATACATTTGTGAGACCTTGAGGAGGTGTAGCAAAGTCTCTACACTCTGGAATCAAGAACGTGAGACTGTAACGATTCTTTTGATTCATAGTAAAATCCAGCCAGTAGGTTATCAATACGGGAGAGTAGACGTAGGTTTAAATTAAGCTGAACCACTATAAACCTCGTGTTCTTATTCTCTTCTCTAAACTCTTTTACTTTACTTGTAACTTTATTTAATTGCTAGAGTCTCGTTTCTATTTTAAAGTCTACTATTAAATAGACTCAGGTTGAAAATAAAGTTTTACACTGTCCTTCGCAAAAGTTTGTTTTCGCACCTATTCACCCCCTCTAGGTGCTCATACTAGCATTCTCAATTGGTATCAAAGCCTATGTACTCATTTAAATTGAAGTGTTTTTACTTCAGAGTTAACGATCCATGGCTAGTGTATTGGCTCCAGGCTTGGTTGAAGGGAAAAACAACACCAGACCACCTTACTTTGATGGGAAGGAATGCAATATATGGAAAACCAAAATGAAGGCATTCCAAAGATCGAAAGACCCTCTTGAATGTGATGTAGTAGATAAATGAATTATTCATAAAACTATAACAGTCTCAAAAAGGGGAAAAGAAGTTGTTGAGTCCAGCGATATGACTCAAGAAGAGATAACCAAGAGACAAGCTCTTGATGCAAAAGCAATTTATTCTTTATACTGTGCATTATCTCCTACTAAATATAACAAAATATCTTTTTGTGAAACAGCTAAAGAAGTCTTGGATAGATTGCACATCACCTATGAAGGAGTCGATCGAGTAAAAGAAACTAGAATCAATATTTTGCTCGGTTAATATAAAGCATTTAGGATGAAACCAAGAGAATCTATCACTGACATGTTTAGTCGTTTTACAGAAATCGTGAATGGTCTTGAGTATCAATGTCAACCAATCTCTGGACCCATGAAGGTTAACAATTTACTGCGTGGACTTTCCAAAGATTGGAATTACGTAAAGACCTCAATAAGGGAGACACAAATAATCATGCCACTCTCTGTTGAAGAATTGGTTGGCACTCTTCAGTCTTATGAAGTGAAGCAAATCAATGAAGATGAAGATCCCAAAGAAAGAGGGACAAATTAGACCGAACTGTCCCTTACTGAAGAAAAAGAAAGGAAAAGCTGAGAAATACAGAAAAGCTCTCAAAGTAGAAACTTGGAGTGATACTGAATGTGAAAAGAGTGATGATAATTATGCTAATATTTGTCTAATGGCACAATCAAACTCAGATTCAGACTCTGAGACAGACTCAGACTCAGACTCAGACAGTGAAATCGAGGTAAGTAATTTAAAAGTTCCTACTAAAGTCTCTAAATATATTGATGAATTGTGTCTTAATCTCAAAACCTCTCTTAAGAGGATTTCCGAACTAAAAAGAGAAAATTTTGTACTGAAACAACAGGAGATTGTTTAGAAAGAAAAAGTCGAAAATTTGGATAAAAGTGTTATTACTTTGAAAGAAAATGCAGACTGACTTTCAAAAGAAAATGCACTTTTGAATAATGATATCTCAAGTATTTCAAAAAGGTTTTCAATAGGTTTTGAGAAATTAGAAAAGATTCTTTTAGCATAAGACCTTACTTTAACAAATCAGGCTTGGGAATGATTGCTGAAACCATTACTCTAATTGATTTTCCAAAAGTCAATGAAAGAATTAAACAAAGACCTACAAAAGATTTTTATAGAAATCATTTCCAAAAAGTCTTTGTAAAACCTGTAGGCCATAGTGCTCT
Source organism: Eucalyptus pumila (assembly GCA_016097595.1). Lineage (NCBI taxonomy): Eukaryota > Viridiplantae > Streptophyta > Magnoliopsida > Myrtales > Myrtaceae > Eucalyptus > Eucalyptus pumila. The sequence goes on from CM027852.1 coordinate 25,674,251, forward strand.
CAAATGTTCTTAGTGTAATAGTTCAGAACATTTTGAGAAAGAATGTCCTATGGTTTGGAAACCTGTTAAGAAGGTTTGGACGAAAACCGTATACTGCACTACCTCCATTGGACCCAAGAAAGTCTGGGTAGCAAAGAAAGCTTGAGTTTCTTTTTTAAATGCAGGTCACTATCAAGAAAAATGTTAAATGATACTTGGATAGTGGATGCTCAAGACATATAACAGGAGACTCAAGTTTGTTTCATAAAGCTTATGCAAGTTAATGGTGGAAAAATTTCTTTTGGAGGAAATAGCAAAGACAGAATTGTGGGATATGGAACCGTAAAAATTGGAAGTCTCACAATCAGTAACGTTTCCTTAATGGAAGGACTCAATTACAACTTGTTGAGTATCAGCCAATTGTGCGACACATGTTACAAAATCAACTTTCAAGAAAGAATATATTCAGAAACTAGTATAGACTCCTCTCAAACATTCACGGAGCGAAGACATGGGAATATATATCTCTTGGATATCAAACCATAAAAATCCCAATGTCTAATTTCAATTCAAGAGGAAGCTAATCTCTAGCATAGGAAACTTTGCCACATCAATATGAAGCAAATAGCTAAGATCTTTGCAAAGAAGCTTGTTTGTGGACTACCCAACTTGACATATAAAAAATCTAAATTATGCACACCGTGTGTGAGAAAATAGGTTAGAAACTCTTTTAAACCAATAAATCAAGTTTCCACTAATCGTGTGCTACAACTCTTGCATATGGATCTCTTCGGACCAACCAGAACCCAGAGCATTGGAGGTAAGAAATATTGCCTAGTAATAGTGGATGATTACTCACATTCACTTGGGTATATTTCTTGGCAAGTAAGTTTGAAACATTTTCTTATTTTATAAAATTTGCTAAGAAAGTTCAAAATGAGAAAGGGTATGTTATTTCAAGTATCTTGACGACTATGAAGGTGAGTTTGAAAATCAAGACTTTGTTAAATTCTGTGATGAATCTGGTTTTCAGCATGTGTTCTTCTCACCATACACTCTAGAATAGAACAGAGTTGTGGAAATGAAGAATAGATCGTTGCAAGAAATGGTGAGAACATTATTAATTGAAAGTAACATTTCCTCTCGTTTTTGGGCTGAAGCAGTTTCTACAGTGTGTTATATTATCAATAGAGTCTTCTTAAAGCCTATTGTGGAAAAAACTCTGTATGAGTTGTTCAAAGGAAAGAAGCCAATTGTTTCCTATTTTCATGTGTTTGGATGCAAATGTTTTATATTGAAAAATGCAAATGATCGAATTGGTAAGTTTGAAAAAAAAAAATTAGATGAAGGCATCTTCCTTGGATATTCAACCACCAGCAAAGCTTACAAAGTTTACAACAGAAAAACTCAATCTGTGGAAGAATCGATGAATGTCAAATTTCAAGACTTCATACAAAATTCAATGATTCAGACTTAACCTGAAGAATATGAACCTGCTCCAGACTCTACAAAGTTTAAATCTCCAGAAGTAGCTCAGACTTTATAAGACCAGGAATGAATGAACATTGAAGAATCAAATGAAGAAAAAGATCAATAACAGTCTGACAAACCAGCCAGCAACTGGAAGCACAAGTCCAGTCATCTCAAACAACTCATTATTGGTGACATTAATGAAAGAATTCGTATAAGATCCAAAAGGCATGAAGAGTTTAGTGTTGTGGCTCTTATTTCTGAAATAGAACCTAAGAACATAGAAAAAACTTTAACTGATGAATGTTGGATTGAAGCTATGCAAGAAGAACTCAGGCAATTCAGTATCAATGATGTCTAGGAATTGACTCCTAAACCAAAAGGTAAATCTATCATTGGAGCTAAATGGGTTTTTAGGAACAAGATGAACGAGAAAGGAAAAGTCATAAGGAACAAAGCAAGACTCGTGGTCAAAGCATATACGCAAGAAGAAGGGATTCACTATGATGAGACTTACACACTAGTAGCAAGGTTAGAAGCAATTAGACTATTACTTACTTTTGCTTGTTATAAAAGTTTCAGGTTATTCCAAATGGACGTCCAAAGCACTTTCCTAAATGGATTCATCCAAGAGGAAGTCTATGTGGAACAACCTTCCGTTTTTGAAGACCCAAGAAAACAAGACTCTGTATTCAGACTGAAAAAGACACTATATGGTTTAAAGCAAACACCTCGAGCTTGGTACGACAGATTAAGTAAGTTTTTAATCCAAAATGGCTTTATTAAAGGTAAAGTAGATACTACACTGTTTATCAAAAGAGAAAGCAAATTTTTTTTACTTGTTCAAATTTATGTTGATGATATTATTTTTGGATCACCTAACGAAAATCTGTGCAAGAAATTCTCTAAGACTATGCGGGATGAGTTTGAAATGAGCATGATGGGTGAACCATCATTCTTTCTCGGACTTCAAGTAAAACAATTGAAGGAAGGAACATTCATCCACCTAGAAAAATATCCTAAAGAACTTGTTAAAAAGTTCGGCTTGAAGAATTGCAAAAGACGATATACCAATGTCAAGTTCCTCGAAACTGGATAAAGATGAAGGAGGAAAGAAAGTTGACCAGAAGCTATACAGGAGTATCATTGGTTCATTTTTTTTATCTTACTGCTTCTAAACCTGACATTTTGTTTAGTGTTTGTATTTGTGTCAGATTTCAATCAGATCCCAAAGAATCTTATTTAAGTGCTGCAAAACGCATCATCAAATACGTTGCATCAACCTCTAATTTGGGTCTCTGGTATCGTAAAGAATGAGGCTTTACTCTCCTTGGATATTCATATGCAGACCTAGCAGGATGCAGAGTTAATAGAAAGAGCACCTCGGGCACTTGTCAATTACTTGGGAATAGGACAGTATCTTGGTTCTCAAGAAAGCAAAGTACTATAGCTCTTTCAATAGCAGAAGCAGAGTATGTGATTCTTGGAAGTTGTTGTTCACAAATTTTGTGGATAAAGCAACAGCTAAGAGACTTTGGAATCAAAGACTCATGCACTGAGGTCAAATGTGACAACACCAGCGTGATTAATCTCACCAAGAATCCAATTCTTCATTCAAGAGCAAAGCATATAAAGATTCGACATCACTTTATTAGCGACCATATTCAAAATGGAGATGTCTTGATTCAATTCATTGACTCAAATAATTAACTAGCGGACATTTTTACAAAGCCTTTGGAGAAAAGTCAATTCGAGCTTATTCGTTCCAGACTCAATATTTTAAAGTCTGAAGAAGTTCAGACTCATGGATAAAAGTCTAAAGTTACTCGGACTCGAGAAGATAAAACGACCGTAAGTTATTTTTGTTTTAGAATTTTATCTGTTGGATAAAATCTCGAAAAGGTACGTTCATCTATTAATCTGTAATTGATTGATGTTATCTTCCCCAGTTTTCGTGATTATTGCAATAATTCCTTTTCGAAAAAGAAGTTATCATTTGAAATGACGGTTATCTATTTTTTTTAAAAGGCAGTTATTTTTTGTTTGAAAAAGCATTTTCTATTTTTCCTTTTACGTTGTTCAGTATGCCTCTTTCGATTGCCTTATATACTGATTGTCTTCCTCTCAGACCCTAAAAGCACAAAACATCACTTTCTTACTTTTACTCTCTAGTTTAATCTTCAAAGCTCTCACCTTTCTTGAGAATTGAGTTAGGAATCTCTCAAAGACTGTGAGAATGGCTTCGCAAAGAAAGTCTTCAATGATCGCGAATAAGGGACCATAACACATGCGTGAGGGTCCTACGCATTTTGACCTCACCGAGGAAGATGAATCTCCAAGACAATAGCAGAGCCCACAACATTCTCAACCACACCAATCTCCTCAAGTTAGACCTCAGGATATCAATCAAAGAGCGGAGGAAGAAATCATTGAAGGAGCAAAACCAGTAAGAACTCAAAGGCCCGCTTTTATCTTTAAGTTTTATTCTGCTTTGAAGAAGGGAGGCACTCCCTTGATCTATATTGATGAATTTTTGAAAGAGAAAGGGTATCAAAATGAAACCCAATTTTTTTGAACAATGGAACGATTGGGAATTGCTCCTGAGGGGTCGGCATAATGAGCATTTGCGATTATACCAAGCGATCCATGTGTTGGAGGTTTTAGTCAGCCTGATGGGAATGATTATGACAAAATGTACACTCATTTTAAGCCGAGAATGGGTGTTGCGGCGAATATTCGAAGTAACGGAATAGATTTGTTTCACTCGGAGGAACACAAGCGACTTTACTCCAAGTTGCTAAAGCGAGGAGTGATCAACCCAAGAAGTGTGGACTTTGATTTCCTTGATTCTCTGAATGTGAAGCTACAAGAGAAATTCACTCTTCTTCAAATTGAACAATTTTGCTCTGAATCAACGGTAGCTCATCCAGAACTTACTGCGTACTTCTATTCTAATCTAAGTTTCTTGGATGCGAATAGATTTTCTTTTAGTGTTCAAGACCAGGACTATATCGTTGATATGGACACATTGACGGATGTGATTGGAGTAGAGCGAGGGGCATTACGATCAATTAGTGTGTCTGTTGGTTGTGCGACGGTAGAGCTTGTTCGAGATGGAATGGCAGAAGGACGAATTTCGTACTTGAGGATGAATGCCTCAAATATTTTACTTCACAAGATCGTGATCAATTGTCTTAGACTGAAATCAACTTCGAAGATCGACGTCTCCAACTCAGAAGCAAAGTTGATGTATGCTATCAACGCTGGCAAAAAGTTCTCTCTGCCTCACACTATCATGTTTTACATATATAGAACGATGGTGAAAGACAAGGGACAACTTTCTTACTCAACGCTTGTTTCAAAGCTATTCAGACATTTAAATATTCAGCCTCCCAAGATTCTATGTGTTCATACTTGTGATCAAATGATGGTGGGACTGAAAATCGTTCCCAAAATGCGTCTGAAGGAGCTGAACAAAGCTTTGGAGCGATTCAAGGAGAAAACTCCTGTCAAGACTCACCAAGTTTCTTCGGCTGCAAAACGGAAAGGGAAAGAGCCAGTGACTGCTCCATCCAAGAAAAGAAAAGCACTCATCTTGGAGGATGAAGAAGATGAGGACGATATCACCATTTCCGCTCTTGCATTGAGAAACTTACGTCGTTCTGTTCTAGAGATAGAAGAGAGAGAGAGGATCAAGACAGAGAAGAAGAAGAAGAGCAAAGAAGTGGAGAGAGATGATCGATGAGAAAAGAAGCTGAGGAAGAAAGGACTACAGAAGAAGAAAAAGGCAGAGGTGAATAAGAAGAAACAGAGCATGAAGAGTATTTCTCACCGCCTGAAGGCAATGAAACATGGGGAGTTGCTAAGAAAAGAGATACATCTTCAATTGCTTTTATTAGTGAAGATGTTAGCGGTTCACCTACAGATCCAAAAGACATCTATGCCTCTCAATTTCCAGAGGAAGGTCATGAGACTTCATCTCCAAATCTGGGTGCCCATGCTGAAATGCCATCATCTGCAAATTCTCCTCCAACCGAACATGCAGAAGCTAGCACTTAGACTGATAATTCACCAGACTTTCGAAGACTGCTTGATATTCTTATGGAGATGCGAGGCCAAATTTATGCCTTGGGATGCAAAGTTCAGAACTTGCAGAATACAGGTCAAGCCTCTTCAGTTTCCTTGCATGATCAAATTCATGCCCTTGCTCTTCAAGTTCAAGCAAATGACAAGGGTGAAGAAGTGGCTCAACTGAGGGAGGATTTGAAGAAGCTGGAAGGGATTGTCTAGTCGATGGGAGATTTCCATCTCATTCGTGTTCCAAAGCAATCCTAATTTCATTATTTTTTCGTCTCTACCTTTTTACTGTTGACAAAAAGGGGGAGATGGTGCAGATTTGACTGTTTGACTTGATTTTTGATTGACTTTACCTTTGTTTGGATGTTTGGTTGTGACTAGATCTGGATTTGGTTTGTTTGATCGTTTGCTGCAGTATCTTAAGCACTGTTGTTATTTCATGGCAAAGATAGATTGTTTATTTACAGGATTAACTTTATTATTTCCTGTTGATGCAGATCTAATGCTATCTTTATTAAGCCAATTATCTTTTGTGAAATATCCATATTTGCTTGAGTATTGTCTTGCAGGTCAAATATATCCAAATCTACATGAAAATTTTGTCACCTTAAAAAAATGGGAGATTGTTGGAGAAAACTTCCGCATTTATTTTGAAGCTGACAAAACATTTCCATCAGTCTAGTTTGAAGACTTGCAGATTCTTTCATCAAAGTCTGAAAACCATCAAACCACCAGACTCAAGATTCAAAATCTACCATCATTGACAGTTTATCGATCGTCGAAGAAGACTTATCCAGAGTTGAGTATTTCTTTGAGGATTTGATTCTATCGACTGAAGAAGATTTCTCGACTGGATATAGCATCTCGGAACCTATTATTCGTTTTGATTCGGGTAATTTAGATCAGTTGATTGGCGAAACATACTCGGAAGGTTCTACTTATGGAAACTTAGATCATGATTGTATGAGCAAGTAAGATTGGTGGGCTATCGTCATATTCCTTAACTAACTCGAGATCTCCCTGATTGATTCTGTCCAACAGGTAGATTGGAAGAGCTCATTTGGAAAGTGCCAACGATTATGAAGGCATGGAGGAGTATATAAGGAAGATGTTCTAGTTATTCAAATGTGTGCGCGATAGATAAATTCCAAAGTCTGAAACTCCTTGTTCTTTGACAATTCAATTGTTGAGTGTAAACTTGTACTCAAAAGAGAGTTTATACATTTGTGAGACCTTGAGGAGGTGTAGCAGAGTGTCTACACTGTGAAATTAAGGACGTGATACTGTAATGACTCTTTTGATTCATAGTGAAATCCAGCCGGTGGGCTGTTAGTGCGGGAGAGTGGACGTAGACTTGAATTAAGCCGAACCACTATAAATCTTATTTTCTTATTCTCTTCCATAAACTCTTTTATTTTACTCATAACTTTATTTAATTGCTAGGGTCTCGTTTCTATTTTAAAGTCTACTGTTAAACAGACTCAGGTTGAAAATAAAGTTTTAAACGATCCTTCGCAAAAGTTTGTTTTCGCACATATTCACCTCCTCTAGGTGCTCATACTAACATTCTCAAAAACCGTCTTGCAGTCATCAATCCATGTCAAATATTCATTCTTCACATTAGATCTGTGTTATGTCATCTATCATATGTGTTGACATGCAAATATCTTAATGGAAGTTAGATTTGGCTTGGGGGTACCAGTTTGGGATTTTTGTGAGATTTTTAATGTTATTAAATCAAAAACAAACACACACACATATATATTGCCTTACAGTTTTCAAAGATTATTATTTTACTTTGAACGGAACTAAGTCAAGCGGCATGGGGTTTCGTCCATAGCCCCCATGAGAAATTGCTTTTATTATTCATTTGCGGGTGTGCTTCTAGACATTTCACTCTTTGGCCAGAAATGCTTGGAGACCTAACAAAATGATATCGCTCCAAGATTTCTTGGTCACGTGGATTTAACGTACCGTAGATTTTGCGGCTGCCTTTAATAACGCAAAATGACATATCTAGATCTTAATTTAAATTTGATGGGGCTTAGTTGATCACCGGCCATAAAATTTCAAAATTTCAGGTCCCTTCAATGAGGCAAATTTTGTATGCCATCCCAAGAGTCTTATCATGTGTTGTCGCCCACTATGACTTTGATTCGTTGGAGAGCGACCGCGGGACAACCATTGTGTCGTGTCTTTCATTTCGTCGCACCTGAGAATCCGAGTGAACTACTTTTTATCTTGCTTTTCTTTATGGGCAATGCCAAGTGATAATGGGGAACATATCGAATGATTGCCTAACATCATGTTCACCTACAGTGAATTATGGATTTTCTTCATCAGCGTATCCTTGCGTATTTGAAATGACTTGGTAATTTTATTTTATCCGAGTGCCCTAGCCCTAGCGAGATTAGTACGCTCAAAAGGATTTAGCGGACTTGACAGTCAAACCATTGGTATCTCTGGTAAGAATTTTTCTTATCTGAATTATATTAGTTGAGATTGAAATTTATCGTTTTAGAGGATTTGTCTTATTGAGTAAGTTATGGTGGATCAATAAACAAAAGTTTAGACCCTTAATGTTTTTATTCCTATTGCTTGCATTGTGCATCAAGCCTCAAACTATCGTTCACCTGATATTGGGAGTATCAAGACTAATTACAACTCCCAAAAGAGTGAAATATCGAGTATAAATTAGTTCCAACATTTGATGCATGACAAGTTTGTAGATAAGTTTTGAGGAAAAAAATGAATATATAATTATTCAAAGAAATTACTACCAAAAGAAAACGTTTATTGCTCCAAAAACAAGAAAATCGTTTATTGCTTCAAAAAGAAGAAAATTAAAGGAAGGTATAGCTGGAGTTGGACATTATATTATGTCAATCGCGACGAAAAAGTTCCAGTTTTCGTTGAAGAAATTTCAGGCCGAGAACATGCGGTGAGTGTAATGCCAAGTCGGAGGTTTGAGGTCGCACAATTTGGGTTCACGGCAACTCAATGCATGAACTAAGTCATATGATTCATAACACCATCCAATTTCTTCCCTTTTCAATTTAGATTAAAAAATTACTTTTCAAAATAAATTTCAAATTCCGTAAAAGAAATTCTTCACCAAGCATTATTTGTATTTTGTGAAATCTTTTTTGATCTGAAGTTTTTTCCTTTTCTTTTTCGAAATGCTCTTTCAATCACGCTGGTAGTCGTCGTACCGGCAACACCCCATCGTAATGTGAACGCTGGACCAAGTCAAAAAGTGTAATGCATGCATCGATTCCTGGGAATTGCACCGAGTCTCATCACGTCGCTTGCCGTCCACTGTGGCTTGATTCATTGTAGATAGACCGCGGGACGACCTTTGCGTAGTGTCTTCATTTTATTACTCATTAAGAATTGGAATAAATTGCTTTCGTCTTTGACTTTTTCTTGGGCCATGCCAAGCAATAATGGAGCAAATATCGAATGATTGACTGTTAAGAACACTACCCCTTTTCTACGCTGGATTGCTTCCAAGTCTTTCGAACGATACGAGATTAAGCGGTGTAGGTAATTTAGTCTACCTAATAGCGTCGGTTATGTTATATACAACGATTGGAGTTGACATCATGATTTCCAATAAAAAAAATTGATTAAAAAGATTATATTGACAAATCGTCAAAAATTTTAAGATTAAATTGGTCAAATCAAAAAATTTAAAACTGAATTAGACAATGTACAATCAGTTTAAAACTTTTCTTTTAGAATTAATTTCCCCCCTCAGTTGTCTGCATTTTAGTATACGCATTGCTCAAGTACATGGGATGGCTGCTAAGCGAATTTTAGGTTATTTATAGTGCATTCGATATTTATAAAATAAATGATTTGGACAAATAATTTCTTAAAAAATATCGCTCACATCTCTTCCAAAAATGATCGAACAAACTATAGTTTCATCGTCCATGAATACATTTTTCATCGACTAATTATTTTAAAGTAATATTAGCATTTATTTTTTGAAAAATTTCTTCTTCTTTTTTTTTTTTTTTTTTTTTTAACGAAATAAACAGAGTCTTAAAGGGCACAATCGGTCTGGGCCTCCCAACTAAGTGATCCTGTTGTTTCACTCTTCATGCCTAAAATGCAGACTGGGCTTGTAAGCTTGATGACTGTTGATATGTGAGTGGACTTGCCTTGTAGCTCGTTCCAGAACATAGTCTGAATCTAAGAGCCTTCTTGCCAACGCCACTGCTAATATAATCTGGAAACACTCTCTCCTATCGGACTGTGGTCTACATATTCGAAAACTTCCGATTCTCGGGTGCGACAACCTTTCAGCGATTCATCTTGCAGCCGGTCACATCTTTCATGCCCGAACTAAGCACACAGAGATCGGCGATCGATCGTGGGCGAGCTAATTGTTTGATCTATTAGTTCGATGGACACTTGCGTATGCTCTTACTAAACACTTCATTAGTTACGAGTGGCTTAGAGAAGCAAAAGAGCAGATTGTAAAAAGTATTCCTGTCTGGTGGGAGGGATTAAGATCAAGAGAGATTTGGAGGGATTACATTCTCAAATTTCCTTACATACTTTTTCCTTGCTGATTTATTTATTTATTTACTTTTATGTATTTTCTTCTCTTGACTTGGTGGGTTGTAACCCTATATGAACAGTGCATCTCAAACAAACATTTCTATTTGTTTTCAAACAATTTTGGTATCTTTTTCTGTTAAAATAAAATGAACTTTTGATGATAGTGTGTGTATGTGTATATTTTAATAAGTGTTCTAGAATATGAATGGACCGTTGATGGTGCTAAACCTTTGACAAGACAAAAGCATTGTAATTAAAGTTAATTTTCATCTATTCTATGTAAGAAGAGGCATAACGAGAAGATGATCATAAAGACATAATTGCATTCCAACATCACTAATTTTGCAATAACAGTTGGAAATGAGCTCACCCATGTCGCTTATTATTATTATTATTATTATTATTATTATTATTTTTTATTTATTTATTTATTTATTTTTTATTGGAAATGAAAATATTTCATTAAGTAAGCAAATATGAAAAGCCCGGTATATGGGCATTATTACATAAGAGGTTCAACAAAGTTTGTGAAGGGAACAAGACCCAATTCAGAGATAAATGATTTTTCTTATGGGCTTTGGCAACCCAATCTGCAACAGTATTGGCCTCTCTATAGCAATGGATTATTCGAACATTTGATAAGGCTCGTAGTTTTTCCTTACATTTGCTGACAATAGGTTGAACTTCCCAACTCAACTGATCTGAACTGTTTATTGCTTGGACAAGTTGCGAACTGTCTGACTCAAAGAAAAGTACTTCGTGTCTTTTGGGGTAGAAAAAGCTAAGGGCTTCCCATAAAGCTAGGGTTTCAGCCATCAAGGGAGAAGATGCTCTCGTCACTTTAAAAAGCCATGAAATGAGAAAGGCGGGTTCATAAAATCAAGGGCCCAATTTGAACCGAACTAGACCGGACCGGACGGAAATAATATGGAGTATCTGAAAGAAAGGGTAAGCAAGGTCGGATCAAGTTATCTGGACCGCAATGACCAGGCCATCGATTCTTCGACAAAAGGGAAAAATGCCAAAAAATTCATAAACCTTTTGTCATTGTGCCGATTTAGTCATAAACCTTTTTTTGGTGCTGATTTAGTCATAAACATTTTTAAGTTGTGCCAATCCAGTCCTTTCCGGCCAATTTGGCCGGATTTTGCTTACTGACGCCGGTCGGCCGACGTGGACAAATTTTAATAATATTTTAATATTTTTGAATTTTTTATTTTTATTTTTATTTTTATTGTTATTTTTTTATTTTTTTTATTTTTATTTTTATTCTTTTATTCTGCTCTTCTTCCTCCAGCCGGTCACCGGACCTCGGCAATCGGCCAGAGGCGACGGCCGGCAAGGTCGACCTCGACCTTGCCGGCCACCTCACTAGTGGCCATGGGGGCGGCCTCGTGCGGGGGCGAGCGAGGCTCGCCCTCGGCCTCGCCGAGATCCGAGGGCGAGCCTCGCCCGCCTCGCACGAGGCCACCCTCGAGGCCTGGATAGCGAGGGCGAGCTGCGCCAGCTCGCCGGATATGGCAGCGAGTCGGCGAGCAGCGGTGGACGGCATTGGGCGGCAGCATTGCGGCGGTGGTCTCACGTGGCCAAGGTTTCCTTGGCTTGGCCAGGAGAGGACTCTCTCTCTCTCTCTCGGTCCCACCTAGATTGGACGCCCTCAGATCTCAAACCGAATCCTTGAAGACCGCGAGCTCCGGCCTGGTCCGACCAACGCAAGGCACAAAAAAGGACCGAGGCCTACCAAAGCTTCGGCACTTGAAACCAGGCGGGGCCGTAGGCTGACGGCCGTGGCTCAGGTGGGTGGCCGGCAGTCTACCCCCTCCGACTCTCTCCCCATGCTCGAACCCCCCACTCGCCAGATCTAGATCCGGCAAGCTGGCGGGGCTCACCCTCGCCGGCCATGGGCGAGGCTTGACCCTCGCCAGATCCGACGAGGGCGAGCCTCGCTGCCCAGGACTCGAGGGCGGCCACTAGCAAGGTGGCCGGTGAGGTCGACCTCTACCTCCCCGGCCGTCGCCTCGGCCGGTCGCCGAGGTCCGACAGAACCGGCCGGAGGAAGAAGAGCAGAATAAAAATAAAAATAAAAATAAAAATAAAAAATATTAAAATATTATTAAAAATTGTCCACGTCGGTGGCGGCGTCTAGTCAGCAAAATCCGGCCAAAATTGGCCGGAAATGACTGAATTTGCACAACCTAAAAAGGTTTCAGACTAAATCGGCACCAAAAAAAGGTTTAGAACTAAATCAGCACAATGACAAAAGGTTTAGGACTTTTTTAGCACTTTTCCCTTCGACAAAAGGAGGGACAAAACGTGCACAGCTGCAGTCATACTCAAATCCGAGAGAGATCACCCCATGATCTCACATCTCCATACGCTAGGTTATCGAGTCAAGTATAAATAGCTTAGAAATAATTTTTATTACTATTTTTTTGCATACATCAACTATAGTTTTGTCAAATTCATTCCTCGTTTAACTGACTTGAGCATGATGTAAGGGGGATTGGCTGCTAGGGGAACGAGGGCAATAGCCAAGTGACAAACGCCGACGGCGGAGGTCGACAGCACGACTGATGACGGTGGCTTGGGCGGAAGACCCGCAGAGAAAGAGGGGGAGGGTTTCTGGCTGGGAGATATTAATGATGCTAGCATGGGCACAAAATGGCTTGTACTTCTGTGCATCTAGTGCACAAAGTAGATACGACTAGAGAAGGAGATGGCGAATTGTATCCAACATGGCGAATCTGTATCAGATATGTTCTGCAAAGTTTTCTGACTGATGAGTTAGAAATATGGTCATAACAGCCTCTTTTTTTTTAATGAAACTTGTTCGTCGGTGACATCTACGGTTACAATCCAATAATCATGACTCTTCTTTGCGGGTATGTCATTTTAAACGCACCCTCTCGCTCATGGCGGGGATGATTCACATCCAAACTAGCTGGAATGACGATCTTCTATTCAGTCATTCGAATGTAGCGCTTAGCAGCAATTGGAGCACGATCTGCCAAAATCAGCATAGATTAGGTGCTATTGATGAAACATGGTAAACCTATCTTTCTCCATATGGAAATGCCGCGGGCACATAGAGTGTGGGTGGAGGAAGCCTCAAAAAGCGAAGGCTGAGCTTGAAAAGCATCAGCTTGTGTTCCAATTCTAGTCCAATCCTCTTCTTTTTTTTTTCTTTGTCCTCGTTAAAAACATCAACTTGAGATCGAATCCTAATTTTGGTTCAATTTTTTTTTTTGTCTGATAAAATAGCACCAACTTTAACTTAAGTGCGAATTTTGGCCCAAACTTTTTAAATCTTATGGAAAAAAAAAGAAAAAAAAAAACAACGCTAACTTTTAGTTGGTTGTCAATCTAGCTTCCATCAAGTTACTATACAAGGGTGCCATCAAATAATCAACGTGCCATTCTACGTCTAATCGGCAACTCATGGCCATTGCTGCCACGATAATTTAAATAATTTCAAATCAAGCAAGAGGAGGAATCGTGACCATTCAAGTTTGGATTTTGGCGATAAAAATCAATATGGACGGAAGAAATAACTTATCCAGGGCAAACAAGGCATGAACAAATGGATCCCTGTAACCAAGCATGTCTAGAAATTAAGAAGATGAAACTTTGAACTTGCGATTGGTGGAGTTAGGATAAGGACACTGTAAGTTCCATAACTTTTATACGGTGCTCACTTGAGTACTATAACTTTTTAATTGATTATTTGAGTGCTATAATTTCTAAAGAAAAGATGCTTATTTTCAATTGATCACTTGTAGTGAATGTTATTTAAAATATATAACATTCAAGTGATTGATTGAGAAGTTACATGACACTCAAATAATCATAGAAAAAAAAAAAAGACTATAACACTCAATTGAGCTATGTATATAAGTTTAAAAAAAATTAATGGCGCTTAAGTGAGTACTATGCGAAAATTATGACATTGTAGTGTTACTTTCCCTTTAATCGAGGAATTCTAAAATAGGGGAAGCTCTCGGATTGTGTATGATTCTCCCACATTAACACAATTGTGAGATGCCAAGTAAACGTGAAATAACATGTGGATCTTTTAAAACATCTTTCAACGGAAACTTGATAGTGGCCAAATTTGGGTTTGAAAAAAATTGGGGTAGATTCGCACCTAAGCTAAAGTTTGTACTTTTTATGAGACAAAAAAAGTTGGGCCAAAATTACCAAAAAAGAAAAGTTGGGGCCAGAATTGCAAACTAAAACTAAAGTCGGTACTTTGATTTCTGAACGGTCTTACCCTTTGCCTACGTGGAGGGTAAAACCCATGCAATATTTTCTATCCAGAATGACTCCAATCTCAACATGAGAAAATATTGCATATCTTAACAGTGTCACGTCATCCGTGCTTTGAACCATTCATCCGTTGACACCTGTCCTCGGGGCCCGCCACGTCTGCTCTCTCTTCTCTCCATCTTCCGCTTCTTTCTTTCTCCTCTCTCTTCTCACTCTCTCCCAAATAACTCTCGGCTGGTGGCTCGGCTTGGCTGGGCTGGCAAAAGAAAGGACGACTCCCGCTTTAAAATTTCTCACTCCTCACTTAAATTTTTTGGGTTTTGTTTTTCTCTCTCCTTGTGGAAGAGAAGACACGAGCTACACTTCCTCTGTTTCCTTCTCAACACATCCCACCCCCTCCGCCTCTGCCTAAGCCTCACCAGTCATCTACCTCTGGCACGTCGCCTCCTCCAAGAGCCTCGCCTGTCGCAGCTGCCTCCCTTCGACAAACTCGTCATCAACTCCAACTCTGAGCCGCCATCGCCGATGGCATCCTCCGTCTGCTCGTCCTCCCCCTCCCTCAGACCAAAGACGCCGCCGGCCTCCCCGCAGGATGGAGGCGGCCTCGGCCTCATTCCCAAGCGACACCAGGCTCCCCACCGTCGACCGGGTGCTGTCCCTGTCGCTGGCCCGATCGGTCGCGAGGGAGATCTCGGTGGACCTGGGCAGGGTTGACGCCTTTCTCTCTCCACTCGACGGCTGATTTCGCTTGCCTCTCTCCGTCCCCCAACTTGCAACCAAGAAGCAATTGCCCTGCCCTCTTGTCTAATCTTCCATCAACGACTTGCTTTCCGCTCTGCTCGAAGCGGTCCCTCGAGAAGCCCTGAATCTGCGACCGCAAGTCAGGTTCGGTTTTATTTCCTGAGCTTGCATGGTCACATCTTTGTTTTGGGGGAGAAAGTACTTAGAGCTTATGATTCTAAGCGCAGCAACGCAAGAAAGCTTGGCCTCTCCTACATAAGAGAACATTTTATGGATGAAAGTGCATCGTTTGCTACAATGTTGTTCTTACAAAAGCGATCATTTTTCAGCTATTTTGATCAAGTCCGGTTTATGATCAGTTTCGATGCAAATGACTTTGCATGATGGGCCACTAGTTTGTCTGCTTATGAAAGCGTTGTGGATTCAAATGTTCCTTTCTTTAATGTTGTTATTGAGATGACTGATGTTGGTCACGGTATGTTGTTCTGTTCTGGCTATTCTTGTCTCTGGGCGTTTCTCTGTTTTTCTTTTAGGTCATTTGCAAAAAACCATTCTCACCAACTTAGGGCTTTGCTTATTCCCTTTGGCAGAAATTTGGTCGTGTAAGAAAGCCCAGATTATGAGGCTTGAAATTCTAATCATGTATTGCACCAAAAAGCAGAAGATATCATGGGATTGCTCTTTAAATACATTGACATCTTACACCAATCTGGCGTTTGCGAGTGGATTTACGACAAGGTATGGATACAAAATACCTATTTAGGACTATGAGTTGCAAATATGAAGTTCAGGATACTACCTGCAGCTCATCCTGTGCAAGAGGATAACCAGATGCTCTATGGACTCTTTGATGGTCGCCTTGCGATGCCTTTACCTGCATTTTGTTTGTGGAATCACTTAGTCAAGAATGAGAGAAGCGATTATTGGGTCAAATTTTGGACTTTCAAAATTTTTTTGTAATTGGCAAGAGTTGACCATTCTTCATCTCATACCATTCTTTTAGTGTATTAGGGACTGATGAGCATCTTCGTGAAAATAACTAAAAATGACAGCTGAGTATCTGGAGTGCAGGTTCAATATGTGCCCGATTTCCTATAAGTTAAGAAATAAGTTGGACAGTTCTCTATTATACTTGTGTCAATTTCCTATCTGCGGCCTCATTTTGTCATGCATGATTGCCATCAAACTAGTTTCATTTTCTATCAATAACTGCTGATTCCTGGTTAGTTTTAGCACATTCATCAACTGATGTAAGAGTGGAATGATATACAATGCCTGCATCAACCTATAGATTTTTTGCTTGTGGCTATTGGTTAGTCATTCGTTTTTTCTGTCCCATGCCAGCATATAGATACTTTATCTTGCTACAGAAGGCTCTAGCCCACTACCCATCCAAGGTTTCATGAATGTGTTATAAATTATTTTGACTATCTGATTTGCCGGCCTGGGTGAAAGAATCAGCTTTTTTTATGTAGAGAGTTCTGGCCATAGGAAAAAAATACACACATATATATGTACATTTATTTTGTGTGTGTGTATTTACATGCATATACAAATTGGGCATTGATTCGATGCAGAAATATTTCCTTTGTCACATCCTTGTTCCTCCAGTAAGTGGGGTTCTCCATTTACAACATGCTCACTCTTTTTCTGATTTTCTTAAGCTGGAAGTCAGTGGCTATTATCACAAGTTGCGGGTATTATTGGATACCATCCTGAAAGCAATGGCAGATTTTACAGTGAAGCCAGAAAGATTTTTTGTGATCAAGGTAATCATGAAATTTATGCTGCAGAAAGAAGCTTATATCAGTTACTGTGTATCAATAATCTTTCATATGCTTGGTTGAGGAAAGCTAGATAAGTGCAGGCCAGAAGCAACAACTACTTTTTACATTTTTTGACTTTTGTTATATGATCTATCAAAACATTTGCATTGGTTCCTGTAAGGACTGCAAAATAAATTTTTTTGGGGGGGCCGTCAGGACTGCAGAACAATAGGAGAAGCATCCTATTATGTGGGTTTTTTATTGGTGGAAATTGTGGATACTTCTGCTAATTGATCTAAAAGCTCAAGCTATTACGTGAAGAAGTATTTTACTGTTTAAATGTTTCAAAAACCCCACATGCATAGGCTAAACTTTGACCTAAGACTGAGGCGTGGAAATTGACTACGATTGAGGGGCTCACAAAAGGTTTGTCGGGACCTATTATAATACCATGTTGAAATTGCAGGATCATGTAAGTTCAAGCTATTAGATGGAGACATAACCTAAAATTTTAAAATTCTAACAAGTTTAATGTATTGAAATACTTTAAGAAATGTTGATATTATCTTTGCCTTATTCATACTGTCAAAGTGCATCTTGGCACAAAGTGCCATAAACTTGACAATGCCTGTTCTCTTCGAGATCAAATAGCTTGAAGAAGACCAATTCATTGTGAACTCTAGTCAGCTTTTCTCAAGAAGCTTCCACAACATTAGGCAGAAATGCCAATCATTTTGTAGAGTAATGTTTTTATCCGGTCATATTCGATATCTAATAAGGAAATCTCTTTTAATTTTGTTTTTATTTTAATCTAATTTAATTTGTTTTAAAATTTTAATTTGGACAAAAATGACATTGTTTTAGTCTTGTTCTTCTTGTTTTAGTCATGTCAATGCCACATAGGAGAGAGAAAATAAAAAAAAATTTATATTGATATTTTTCGTTAGTCAAGTTGAATGGAGTTAATAAAAAAAATTGATTATATATTTTGAAAGTTTTAAAATTTAATTATATTTTTATGAGAAGCTGTGAAACCTCCTAAGGCACATATCCCTATATTTTAAGTTCCCAACAGTAGGGGTGAGCATGGTCCAGGTTGGTCCGGGCCACCCCCTAATCCTAGGACCAACCCGAACAGTGTCGGTCCTCAATTTTTAGAACCGAGGACCGACCCTATTGAGCCTGGGACCAAGGACCGGACCGACCCAATGGGTTCGGTCCGGTTCCAGGGTCAACCCGGGACCGATCGATAATTTTTTTCATCTTTTTTATACTCCCTAAAAAAGTAAACCTACAAAAGTATCTCAATCAGTGTATGAAATCGACAATGTGGCATATAAGACGAAAAAAAGTATCTCAATAATTTTTTTTCGTCTTGTATATACATAACTAGATCTAATGAATTTTTTTCATCATGCATATACATAACTAGATCAAACACAAAGCTTCCCAGGTTCTTCTCCAACAGTAGATAAGCCACTAGGACAGAAGGAAAAAACAGGCCTAACTCTACGGTCTATCTAAATGCCCGCATTCCAAAATTGCAAGAGCCAAAGTGATTTGAATAGAATATACATTATACAGAAAAGGTATTAGTTTTACAGACAGATTATTCACCGGAGGGGGGAGAACCCATTTTTCGCATTGCATGATCTACAACGCTCCTCGGACAGTACAACAGTGTCTCGGATGTCGCTGATAAAGCCTCGGCACTAGTCACAGAACATCTTTTCTGCGACAACTATAGCCTTGTCCGGTTGCTCCTGTGCTAAATCTTCCTTTTCAGCTTCTGCAGCTACTTCAAGATTTGCTCCTGAATGTTGTCGATGGTAACGCAGAACCACGACAGATATGAACGCTGTCAAGAGACCAATACCAAACTGTCAAGTTAAGTAGACACTGATGCTCTGAACAAGTTTAGTCGTCAACAACTACTTCACAAAAGTCTACACCGCGTCTTAAATTTCAGAGACTCGTCTTTTTAAGTTCACCTGTGAGCAAGCGAGTTTTTATAGTCGTCAGGTTCCAGAAGGCCATGATTGCTGATGCGGCCACGATTTTCTTGTGGGAGCAAGCACCCCACGCTTCAAGAACCCACCATTTGGATATCACCCTTCACCAGGTGCTCTTGCAATCAAAAACCCATGTAGACATAAGCCAAACAAAAAAAAAAAAAATGACTTCATCACACCTGAAGCTGATTCCTTGAGCAAAGCAAGAAGACAAGAAGCAAAGAGACCCTACACCAAACCAGAGTGCCGATTTCGCGACATCTCTCCACAATATCAAATCAGTAATCCCCTGTCCGATTCGGTCCAGATTCCCATTGTCCCTCAGTAAAATTAGTTCCTTCACAAAAAGCAAATCGAACATCCAACTCTGCAAGATTAGGAACATCCATCAACAATGCGGCATTGTGCAACTAAACTATAAATACCATTATTATTAGTGCTATTGATAGAACATCTCACCATATATATTCATTCAATGTGCAAGCTCTATTTATTGATGGTAATCTCCTCGGTAAGACAATCCATATCTGAAAAAAAGAATTCATTCATTAGATCTACAAACAAATTAACAAGGAAAAAGAAATATGCATAATTTAAGCTTACCCAATTCAAACTTTTCAGCATTTTCAATACACTATTCAACATTAATAGGCACACGAGTAGCTCTCAACCAGTCTTGAGTACAAATTAAAGCTTCCACCACTCTAGGAGTCAAAGAACTTCAAAAACCATCAAGCACACGGCCCGAAGTACTACAAGCCGACTCTGAAGCAACGGTAGTTATAGGAATAGACAAAACATCTCGAGCTATCAAAGATAAGATTTTATATTTTGAACCAGTACTCTTCCACCACATCAAAATGTCAAGATCAAGAATATCTTCAGATTCCTCTTCAAGATACCGTTCAAGCTCCGATTTGTTGTCATCGCGCCCCCTTTTCTTTTGGTGGAAAAAGTTTTTTCGCCAAGCTTTGATGTTAACCTCATCACTCTCATCATTTCCATCGATATTGGAAGCACTGCTACTATCAACAGGTATAGATTGACCACCCAAATATTGATGACCATGACTAGAAAAATATTGCTCATAAAATGCATATAAACGCTCCAGCACGTACTTCACCTTATCATGCATTTCTTCAATTTTTGCTTCATCATCATAAATTTGCTCAAAACATAACTTCACATAATGCAACTTTTTTGTAGGATCTAATGCCACTGCAATTAAAACCATCATGTTTACTTTATCTAAACTCCCATAGTATTTATCAAACTTCCCCTTCATCTTCACACCCATAGCTCTAAGCTTGGGATCCAAAGCATTACTTGCATCTTTCAAATATTTATATAAAAAAGCTATCCCCTCAAAATAATCATTCGAAGTGGTATATAAACTCCCTAACATTTGATTGGTAGCATCATAAAACTACTTTAGAAATTTGGAAAGAATAGTGGCATTTTCCCAATCTTCATTTTTAGGAGGATCATTGCTAAGCTCAGATTGGAAAGACAAATCATCTTCTGCCATCCTTTCAAAAGCTTTTCTGAATTTTATGGTTGTGTGTAACATGAGATAAGTGGAATTCCATCGAGTGGCAACATCTAAACAAATCGAACCCTTATGAGTGATTCTTTCAACCTCAATGCAAGATTGGAAAGCTTTAGCTCTCATGGGAGAACTCCTCACATATCTAACAATGTTTCGGATGCGTGCAATAGAATCACGTACCTCAGACAAGCCATCTTTTACAATCAAGTTCAATATATGAGCAGTGCACCTCATGTGTAAAGCCTCACCAGCTAAGACCAATGACCCATCTCTTGAAAATTTATCTTTCAAATAATCAATGGCAACATCATTCGCACTAGCATTATCCACTATGATTGTAGACACATTTTTTTCTATTCCCCATTCATAGATGCATTTTTCAAGTATTTTCCCAATCTCCCTGCCCTTGTGACTGTGTATCACCACAAAATTGATGATCCTTTTGTGTAATTTCCAGTCTTCATCAATGAAATGTGCAGTAAGACATAAATAGTTCAGATTTTGAACAGAAGTCCATGTATCAGTCGTGAGTGCAACCCTTGATCTAAGCTTACCAAAGAAAGCCTTCAAAGAACTTTTTTCATTCATATACAACTTGATGCAATCTCTAGCTACCGTAAATCGTGACAAATGTGTGAAGAGAGGTTGTATCTCAGTAACAAAATCACGAAATCCAGCACGCTCAACCAAAGAAAATGGTTGTTCATCAACGATGATCATCCGAGCAAGCATGTACCTAGACCGGTCTTGATCAAATTTCAATGTTGTTAAGATATTACCACTATCATTACCAGTACCAGTATCTCCCATTGCCTTGCCAAGCACATTTGCATCACGTGGTGCAAACAATTTTTGCCTCTTATCTATATTGGGAGGATGCTTATTGCACTTTTTCAAATGCTTCAACATTGTTGAAGTACCATTGTTAACAGTATATGAGTACTCCTTTCCACAATGAATGCACTTTACCATACATGTTTTTTTTGTCTTCTCATCTATGATTCTTGAAAAATTATTTCACGCAATAGATTTATCCGTTTTTCACTTCTTACAAAGAGGAGGCTGATTAGTGGATACCTTGGTTGACTCTTTTAAGTTTTCTTCACATCCATAGCTAGACGATTCCATCATAGGACTGATCTCGTAGCATCCCTCCACTTCAATTGAAATATTATCTAAATCCATCAAGTTCACCTGAATATTTAAGTACCAGCCAGCACGTAAGCTTCAGCGCTGCACTCACTGATGAAACAAAATATATCAGCTATAGTTTCATTTTTGAGGTGGCAACATCAAATAGCTATTCAGAAACTACATGCAGCAAATAATAGAAAAATGCAACATCAAATAGCTATTTATATGTTGGGTGGTTGAGAACCATGACCGCTACTAGTCTTGACAAGGAAAAGGTTGAGGGGGGAAAAGAAATTTTACTAGGAAAGAAAATGCAGAAGTTAAGTGATAAAGAAAAAGGGATCTTTAGAATGATTTCCCTGAAGAGAAGGAAAATTGACAAACTTGTGATCTACGGAAAGTTATTCATGTTAGGTAAGGTTGTACCACTTTTCAAGGGTGTGATTCATTCACTAGATCCGAATATTTGCCAACATGAGGCATCGAGCAGAATTTATGAAGGCCTAAACATAGTAAGATGAGCTGAAGTAATCAACAAAATCATAAATTGAGGTCAAAAGAGCAAAAGGACACAAAGCCCAAAAAGAAAAAGTGGGCACTTCGTTCTGAAATTTAATTATTATTCAGATTAAACTATAGCTACGTAGCATCCATAGTTACTCAATAATGATGAGTTCATAAAGTTTAGAGAGTTTGCCGGTGCATATCTATAATAAAGTGATTTTTATCTCGCCACACGACTCCCAAGTCAAGTGAATTTGGCTTGATTCTTGTGCCAAATTAAGTCAATTCTCTGGGAAAGTCGTTAGCACTACAATGATGGAGCCTGCAACCAATAGAAAAAGCCAATTTCTTAGAAAATCCACAGGACAATTTGAACCCATACTTGTAGGAAATTCTTATTTCATCCCAAAATGCTACAATTTTTTTTAGCATTACCAATTGTATGCTCATTGTCAAATTGAGTGGCCTTGCTTCAGTTGCTAAGCCCATGAGCCTGCTCTTTTTAAATCAGGAAATACACAAAAGAGACAGCCAAGAAGTTGATCCTCTTGTGATATACGCACAACTTCAAATTATTTTTCCTGACTTCGATTGATCATGTCTCCCACGGTATACAATCGTGAACTTAGCTCAAAGATTGGTCTCCAAAATGCTTGCACGCTACTATGATTGGGTCAGCAAACAGAGAGTAGAGGGCATGACGACTGACGAGAGGCAGACAGTCCAGGCAAGTCCCCCTGTTGTAAGTGAGAAACTTAAAAAACAAACAGAAAAATGTGTTCCCGAGTGAGTAATTAAAACAGATAAAAATGCCAAGGAATGTACCTCCATTAAGAGCCAACCTAATGATCAGCAAAGTAATTCAATTGCTGCACTGGAAAAGACAACGAAAATTACATCATATGGGCCTGACTACGATGAAGTTGATTGTTCTTCTCAAGACGTCTAGCATTGGGAATGTTTGACAATGGCGTTCATGTTCACCCATCATCAAATGCTTTTCAGAAAATCCTTTGCAGAGCAAAGGAGAAGATACTTCAGGTAGCTTCATACACTTGCAGCCATGTTCCTCAGTCAGCAAGCCGTCCCTCTGTTATTTGCATGTAAGAAGCAGAGCAAATAAACCAAATATGTAATCGACCTGTGGTGATAATCTGAGTACACAGCTCGACCCAATATTCTCCACTACTGATTCAAATACCATCCACTTCAAGGTATGCCTCTTCTTTGAAATATCTATGGCGAATAGGACATTGTAAGGATTAGATTGTGAAAAAAGAAAGTGTATAACAGAAAACTAGGATCTCTCTCTCAAAGCACATACACAATAGGCTAATCAGGATTTATGACATAATATACTTCATTACAAAGTAAAGTTATTGCTGTTAACATCTATTTAATTCAATATCATCCTTAGACTGCTTAATCATTTGTATGAATTTCACCTGTTTGAATAACATTAGGCACCAAAAGCACTAACAGACGAGTATACATACCAGTTAAATACACAGACTTCGTACCGAACCTAGATATACGAGGATCAAAATCCACCTTCCACCTATCCAAATATAGCTGTCTTGGCAGGTTCGATATAGTGAACTGTCTCCCAGATTTAAAACAACTTCATTAATGGGACATGAGACTCAGTGAGATGACGATTGGAAGGAAACTTGGCAGTAATCTGATTTACTCTGCATCACATTTCAGATGAAAAAGTGGACAGATCTCAGAGACAACGGAGAGTTCTTCTAGAAAAGGAAGAAGTTCCATTTGTCACGAGATATTTGACCCACAATTCCATCGTTGCTACATCTGCAGAAAAACCCCTTTCAACCATTTCACCAACAAGTTGCGTGGCTCTCGTATTTTTGTTATCTCTTAGTAGTCTTTGGATGATTGTGTTATAAGTGACCCCATCTGGGAGGTCATAGGGACTAATACCCAGCCAAACCGGTCACGTACACGAAGCAAACATGGAAAAAAAAATAAACACAAATCAAGAGCATACATGAGGTTGAAGATCTCAAATGAAGCACAAAGTAGAACTCACTAGCCAAGTTGTGTTCGGAAAGCAAGGGCGAGCCGAGCGTTAGGGTTTCTAATTAGGGCTTCTTCTTTTTCCTTTTGATTTACTCGGCGATAAGCAAGGCGACTGGCGCGAGTGGCGAGCGGCAAGTGCGAGCATCGAGTGGGGCGAGCGTCAACTGGCGAGCAGCAAGAGTTAAGCGAGGCTAGCGGCGAGCGGCGAGCGTTAAGCAAGGCTAGCGGTGAGTGGCGAGTGGCGAGGGTTGAGCGAGGCCAGCAACGACAGCAAAGGGCGAGTAGCAAGCGGCGAGCGGCGCGAGCGGCACGGGTAACCAGAGGCGAGGAAGGATGTTGCTACTTTTGATTTTGGCAAATTTGAAGAATAAAGAAGACAAAATGGAAGAGAACATACTTTGGGGAAGGAAGCCGCGAGGAGATTTACGGCGTAGACTTCACCGTTTTGGACGTTGCGAGTCCGTGACTGTGAAGACTCCATGGTCTTCACGGTGAAGAACACTCTGGATTGTGGACTCTGGAGAACATACTTTGGAGTTTGGACTGTGGAGGAGGACGCCGTGAAGACACGGCGTAAACTTCACGCCTTTTAGATGCCGTTTGTCCGTGACAGTGAGCTGAGGAGTCAACTTCAACAAAATTTTACTTAGGTTTGACCGTTTGAAAATATAAAAGAATTCTTCCTTACCAAAAAAAAAATATATAAAAAAATTATAAATAATATAATATAAATAATATACGGGGTTGGTCCAGGTTGGGCCGACCGACTAAAACTCTTAAGATCAAGACTAACCCGCATGTGTTGGTCCTAAAATTTCAAGGGCATTAAGGACCACCCGCCCTCATAACCGGACCGGGACCAGCGGGGTTAAGCCCGTCCAGGCTCGGTCCAGGGTCGACCCTAAACCGCTGCTCACCCCTACCCAACAGCAGTGCTACGTGAGAATTTTCCCCGTCATCAGTCAAGTCTAGATTTTCAACGTCGGTCAAGCATGGTTTGCTTCCTCAGAATTGCACTGCGTGGACCTTTCGGCAACCTCTGAGCGTCAAAAAGGGGAGGCTTGGGATGCCAGTCTTGCCATGTCGTCTACTAATGGCTTTTGATTCTTTGTACGTTGACCGCTGGGACAACTTTTGTTTCGTGTTTTTCATTCCACCACCCATGGGAATCCGAGTAGATTACTTCATTGTTCTCTTCCTTTTTGGAATATGCTGAGTAATTAAGGAGAACATACCAAATGACTAACAAACTCATATCATCTCCAATTTTTTATGACACTGCCTTATCAACGGTGAATTATGATTTTTCTTTATTCACATATCCTTACGTATTTGAAAGACTTAGCAGATGAAAATATCTTCCAAATGATCTAATTTACTGAAAGTATTTAACGGAAGTAATTAGTAAAATATCATCGTTGATCTCTATACCTTAATCAAGAGATTAAAATTCCCCTTCTACTTTTGTTTTGGTTCGAAATCATCCATGTACTTTTTGAAAGTATCATCTCCAGTTGGTCTAGCGACAAAATTTGCTGACCTCAAAACCCGTAAAACCTAACAACCCCACTAGTGCTAAATACCGAGCGGCCATAGCCGCGAGCTCAAAGAAACTTTGGATTGCCATGGCCAAGCTCAACGAAGCTTCAAGGTTAGGAAAGTAATGCGTAACTATCTAAAGTCTGAGGGCTATGGGGCCAACGATGCCAAAGTTGAAAGAGATAATGTGTCACTTTCTAAGGTTTAAAATTTATAGTGCGATGGACGTAAAGTTTAAGGAGATTTGGAACAAAGTATCCAAAAAAGTATTTGTATACAAATTACACTTTTGAGGGTCAAAAAGTTGGGTCATTGGTCAATCCAAAACTGTGAAACACGCCTCACTCCCCCATTAAATACCTGCCCATGTCAAACATCTTGGCCAAACAAACATCAATCTCTCTCTATCTAGCCACCACACCCACGCCCCCAAAACCAAACTTCCCCTCCCCAAAAGATATAGAATGGGCAACTGTGCGGCTCCTCAGATCACAAGAAATGGTGGCCTTTCCATGACCACTTATCACCATAGCTGGCCATCATCATCTCCATCCACGCTCAAGGTCATTCACATGGACGGAAGACTGCAAGAGTTCACCCAAACCATCAAGGCTTCTCACCTTCTCTCCCAGAACCCAAACTGCTTCCTCTGCAGCTCAGAGTCCATGTTCATCGACTCCATAGTCCCCCAAATCCACGAAGAAGAAGACCTCCGTTTGGGCCAACTCTATTTCCTCTTGCCTCTCCCCATGTCCCGAGTGCCGCTCTCTTTACAAGAGCCCTGCATGCTCGCCATCAAGGCCAGCGCCGTGCTCGAGAGCAGCTCGAGTTCGGACGGAAGGAAGGACAAAGTTTCGTCAATGGCGGGTCATCGGAGGTGTCAAGCTCCCATCAGGTTCGATGCCACGAGACTAGAATTGGTTCAGAGCAGCCGAAGAATTGAGTTGTGAAAGTGCAGGAGTATGAGATGAAGAGGGAATCGAACATATGACAGAAGGAAGAGCTTGAAGAATATGCCAGAAACTCTATTTTTTTCTTTCCCTTTTATTTTGTGTGAACAACTCTTTATTTGGTCGTCCTAAAATTAACAACTCTTTATTTGGTCGACTTTATTTTAATTTAAGGAAAATGATATAAGTAGTTCTTGAATTTTGTCCCAATGTGTAATGTGGTATCTAAAATTTTAATTTGTCTATGTAATCTTGGATCGTTTGAACATTCAATATGTTCAATGTGTCCATAAATTTATGATCATATTCAATTTAATGTCAAAACTATATGAAAATATTTAATATTGTTGCTAAACTTGTACTATAGAACGACATCATGATTAAGTTGACCATTTATCAAAATTCTATGAATCATATTGAATAAATTAAAAATTGAAGAACTAAATTACATATTTAACTAAAATTCAATGATCAGATTGAACAAACTAATAATTTGGATACCAAATTGCATATTGAGTTATAGTTTAATGATCACATTGAGAACAAATTTAAAGTTTAAGGATTACATTACGTTACTATCACGATCATTTAGATTAGAATGCAATGATGATTTATGTTACTATCTCTTAAGTCTTAAGTTATGGCTTTGTGAGGATGAAAAAAAAAAGAAAAGAAAATAAAAGAAAGGACCGAGGACGTACATATTTCCTGCCTAATAATTGGAGTCCGATCACAAGGCAAAGCAAAAGTGCCGCTATTACAAGTTTCCCATAGCAGTGCCGCGTGAGAATTGTCAACCTCATCGATCAAATCCTAGAGAGTTGTCAACGTGGGTCCCGCATATTGGTTGCTTCCTGGGAATTGCATTGCAATGCATGGAAAAGAAACAAAGGCTTGGGATAAGAGTCATGTCACGTCGGTTGTCGTCTACCGTGGCTTTTGATTCCTCTGCAGATCGACCGCGGGACAACCTCTTGTGTCGTGTCTTTCGCTTCATTCGCACATGGGAATCCGAGGGACTTACTTTCTTATCTTTCTTTTTCTTTTGGGGCAATGCCGAGTGATCAAAGAATTTTCTTCGTCAGCGTATCCTCGGAATTTGACGTGAGTTGACATTTTCATATTAAATTAATACCACAAAACGCTTTAAAAAATAATACAGATAGGAAAAATTTATCTATAAATTAATTTTTTAAACATAAAATATTTCAAATCGATACACTTATAATAAATTAATCTAGAACTAATTTGTTAACTATAAAAAAGTTAAACCTATATTTGTAACAAAATTATCTTTTATTAATTTATATTAAATTGAATTAATATAGCGACCAGTATATTTATGACAAATTAAGGTCAAAACCCCAAACTACTACATCATCCAATCAAGTAATTTGATAATCAAATTTAACATAAATTAATAAATAGTAAATTTATTACAAGTGTATTAATTTGTAATTAAAAAAATTAATTTTGCAATATATATTTATCATAAATATACACATTTAGAGTTTTTCGTGATATTAACCTTTTAATATATTCATCTGAGTGCCCTAAAGAGGTTAGTATGCTAGAAAGGATTTAGTTGATTCAATAAGGTGAACCATTGGTGCCTGCCTTACCTTAATTAAGAAATCAAAACCATTCTTCTACCTTATATATATATATTCTAAATCATCCCAATGCTTCTTAAAATTGTCATCCTACTCATTCCTATGATAGAATTTGCTGACCTGGCATTAATATCATTAGAAACTGGGGGATGTCCTTTAACTGGCATTAAATTTTGTTGATTTGGATTATTTTTTTCAAAGTTCCCTCTCTCTCCTCCGCAGCCGCGATTACCATCATCATGCCTCACCAAATCCAAAACTCACAAACTCTCACATGCCCGCCAATACAAAATCTCAATCAACCGAACGGCTAAGCTCAACGAAGCATAAAATTTAGGGGGACGGTATGTAAATTTCCAAAGTTCGGGGCTAGAGGGCAACAAGTGCCAAAATGGGAGGAGATAATCCATAACTTTTCAAGTTTAAGATTTATTATATGAGGGGGGATTTTGGGCAATTATTACAAGGAGTATCGTATTAATTGTCCTTCGATCGAAACCCTTGGCACTGCTTTTCCTGAGGGAATTTCTTCTATTCGCAAGTAGAGGTGTTAAATGGGTTGTGCAACCCATTTATGAACCCATTTATAGTTAAATGGGTCAAGCTTTATCTTATAAAGCACCCATAATAAGTTTTAATGGGTAAACACTAAGATATATGGGTTTTAAATGGGTCAGCTCTTTAACCCGTTTATGACCCATTTATTAACCCATTTTTCACTCAAAACCTCATTATCTCTCTTTCTTCTCTTTAACTTTATAATTTTTTTTATAAAAACTGAAATTATAATTCTTTTTTCTTTTTTCTTTCCTTTTTTTTTTTTTCCTCCGGTCGCCGGCACGGCGATGGCTGGTGACCGGCCAGGCGAGCCTCGAGCTCGCCGGCGTCGGGCAAGCTCGAGCTCACCGGATCTAGCGAGGCGGAGGCCTCGCCGATGCCCGGCGAGCCTCGAGCTCGCCCCGATCTGGGCAAGCGAAGGCCTCGCCGACGTCCGGCGAGGCTCGAGCCTCGCCAAATCGGCGCGAGGGCAAGCTCGAGCTCGCCGGATCTGGCGAGGCGGAGGCCTCGCCGACGTCCGCTGAGGCCCGAGCCTCGCCAATCGGGCGAGACTCGAACTCGCCGGCGTCGGGCGAGGCTCCAACCTCGCCAGATTCGGCGAGGGGCGAGCTCGCGCTCGCCGCGTCGGCAAGCCGGCGAGCCCGGCTCCCTGTGGCCGGTCGCCGGCCGTCGTCGTGGCCGGCGGCTGGCCAAAGAAGAGGAAGAAGAAAAAAGAAAAAAGAAAAGAGAAAAAGAAAATTAAAAATAATTAAAATTTTAATTTTTAAAAATAATAAAAATAATAAAAATTTAATTTTAAAAATAAAAAATAATTAAAATTTGATTTTTTTAAATAATTATTTTTAAAATTTGTATTGTATAAAATCATGTTAGCAATACCATTTTAAAAAATATATATAGCTTTTTTATATTTCGTTAAATGGGTCGGGTATGAGTTGGGTATAGGTCGGGTCGGATATGGGTCAAAAAATTTGCACTACAATAAATGGGTTATAAACGGGTTAAATGGGTCGATTTGGGTCGGACCATTTATGACCCGATCCAAACCCGACCCGACCCACCCGTTTAACGGGTCTACTGGCAAGCCATGTGCGAATTACATAATATGCAACCAATTACCAATAATTCTCATTTATGGCACACGCGTAATGAATAAACACGTCCTTGGAATCTTGGATGACATGGAACTTGTAATAAGTTGAACCGTTGAGGGTCAAAAGTGGGTCAAACACGCCTTAATCCCCCTATTAATACCTACCCATTTCAAACATATTCGCCAAGCAAACACCAATCTCTCTCTCTCTCTCTCTCTCTCTTTCTCTCTCTCTCTCATACTCATAGAATGGGCAACTGTGCAGCTCCTCAGATCACCAGAAATGGCGGCCTCGCCATGACCACCCATCATCATAACGGGTCATCATCATATCCATCCATGCTCAAGCTCATTCACGTGGATGGAAGGCTGGAAGAGTTCACTGAAACCATGAAGGCCTCTCACTTCCTCTCCCAATACCCTAACTGCTTCCTCTGCAGCTCAGACTCCATGTTCATCGACTCCATAGTCCCTCAGATTCAGGAAAAAGAAGACCTACATCTGGGCCAACTCTATTTCCTCTTGCCTCTCTCCACGTCGCGAGCCCCTCTCTCTCTCCAAGAGCTCTGCTCGCTCGCCATCAAGGCCAGTGCTGCGCTCGAGAGCAGCTCGAGTTCAAGGAGAAGGAAGCACGGAGGTTCGTCAGTGGCGGATCATCGGGGACGGTGCCGAGCTCCGACCGGGTTCGACACCACAAGATTGGAATCGGGTCAGAGCAGCCGAAGGATTGAGTTGTGAAGGTGCATGCTTTTGAGCCGAAGTGGGAATCGAATAGACGAGGCAAGACTGGTGCTCGAGAGCTTTAAGAACATGCTATACACTCCTTTTTAATATATATATATATATATTTTTTTTTTTTTTTTTTTTTTTTGGGGTGCACTTTTTGGTTGTCCAATTAGTGAGACTTGATATAGGTCTCATTTTTTCCCGATTTTTAATCGATCAGATGAAAATTAGCCTAATAATAATTCTTTTATCATTTCATCATGGTCGTTGTCGTCGTGATCATCATCATCCTCATCATCTATTCGAATTCGCTTTATTTGGTTGAGTAACGATAGAAGTCAGCAAATATGTTGTGATAGGGACATGAGAGCTGCAAAAGCGTGCTTAGAGTAGTATTTAATCGGTCTTGAAAGGATCTCGTGTTACTCCGTGAGCTTTTTATGGAGCCCAAGACGAGGGAAATTTCGTCCTTTTAATAGGAGGTGCTTAATCTTTTGTTTGTACTTGGGCGGAACTAAAAAAAATATATGAAGCATGTGCCAAAAGAAGGGGAAAAAAGGGATGCTAAAATTTCTATGCTACATGGCCCATGACAAGGAATGGGTGTACAAACAATTAGGGAATGATGAATGATTTTGATCCGCGGTTGATTAATATGAAGAATTAATGCTTACTATAGCTAATTATAACGTAGGAGATAGCTAGTGCTATGATAATACATGATAATACTCTTGAATTAGTATCTAAATAAATTCAAGGTGTGACGTAAGGAATTAAGATCTCAAATTTTACAGTCCCTTTTGGCCAATATGAATGGAATGTTATGCCATTCGGCCTCAAAAATGCCCCTTCAGAATTCCAAAGAATTATGAATGAAATTTCCAATCCTTATTCAGAATACATCATAGTTTATATAGATGATGTTCTAATATTCTCTTCCAATATAGAACAACATTTCAAACATTTATCTACTTTCATAAAAATAATCATACAAAACGGTCTTGTAGTCTCTCCTACTAAAATTGCACTCTTCAAGACCAAGATTAGATTTTTAGGCCATTACATCCATTTAAGCACCATCACTCCCATAGAAAGATCAATCTCTTTTACTGATAAATTCCCGGATGAGATTAAAGACAAAACTCAATTACAAAGGTTTTTGGGTAGTCTCAATTATATTCTAGATTTCTTTCCCAATATAAATATCCTTTGTAAACCTTTACATCAAAGGTTAAGAAAGGATCCTCCACCATGGACCTCTGTCCATACAAACATTGTCAAACAAATAAAATTGCATGTAAAAGATATACCATGTCTACATCTTGCTGACCCTTCCACTTTCAAAATAGTAGAAACAGACGCGTCGAGAATTAGGATACGGTGGCATTCTCAAACAAGTCAATAACAGCAAAGAACAAGTTATTCAGTTTATATCAAAACATTGGAATTCCACTCAACAAAATTATTCGACAATCAAAAAAGAAATACTTGCTATAGTCTTGTCTATATCAAAATTCCAAGGAGATTTATTAAATCAAAAATTTCTCTTGAGTTCCCAGGTTAGTTATTAATTATAAACCTCTTAATACAGCTCTTCATTACCTGATTTTCTCACAAGAGAATTTTTACAGGGGATACCAATATGCCAAGATCCAAAAAAGACAAAGATAAAGGCAAAGGCAAAGCCACTGCCGAACCTTCCAATACACCACCAAAGCCAAAAGGCTTAACATCCGTCAAGACATGGCTCCAAATGGCGAGAAAACAACCAAACATTCTTACAGCAAACACCTTCGCCAACAAAACCCATATCATCTGAACCCATGCTAGCCCTTAATCGTTAGCCAACATACTACCAAAAGAAACAATATTGCTACTTGCCCAATCTTTACAAAACGTAAAGAAAGAGCCATCCAGTGCCATAGAGGTAAGTAACAATCCTTCCCCTCTTGCTACACAAAAACAAGCGGAATACAAAAGAATTTCGAATGAGGTGGTTATTAAGCCTCGGGCAACCCCTCCTTCTCAAAGATCAAAATTTTTCCCCAAAACATCTTTTCAAAAAATATTGACTGTGGAAGATGGATTCTTCGATAAAGATCCAATCAAATTTGCAGAAAACATATTTCCAAAAAATTGGCTTTTCAAACCTCACAATACAAACAAAACCCTTGCTTATTATGAGCAAATTTTAGTGGAAACAGAATCAGCAAGGTTCACTCACTTTGCTGACAAAACCAATACAGAAAATATCAGAAGGATGCCAACGAATGGCTCTCGATCTCTGTGTATGTTCTTACAAAGACTATCTATACTTTCCTTACTGGCTCTGATACCATAAAGGGGTTAGGATCAAAATACAGATCCGACTAATGTCATTCAACATCCAGAAGGAAGAGTGACCATTAGATTTCCTAGAAGATCTTTCGATTCAAGATCTAGTCCTTCTTTTCATAATTCTTATACGAGGTCCATAGATCTTAATCCTAATCTTCCTCCTATAATCACCATTCCTCCTAGTACGCACGAAACACTCCTCCTCCTAGTATACATAGAGATACTCCCACACATGATACAACACATTTACCTCCTTCCATCGTAGAAGTAATCAAGAGACACCTCCCGAACTAGAAATTAGTGGTTTAGATAATTGATCGGGGATTTCCAGGCCAATTTATCAACAAAACCAGCCTGAACCAGCCCTAGAAAGTACAGATTCCCCTCATCATTCTCCTACTTATTCTCAAATGATAGATGCTGAGCTTAATGTTTTAGAAAAACATTTTGAACCAAACAAAACTTTTCTTAATAAAGAATTTAATTCTGAAGACAACAAACAAATCAGAGAATGGTTCTTCAAAACCTTTGCTGACAAAGCAAAAGACGTCAAACAAAAATACAACTATATTCATATAGATCTGTTAATCTCATATACTTCCTTGTTCTATCATATAGTACTCCGATCCTAACCCCTTTATGTATACACCATTTTGCCCTTTAGATACATCTCTCTGCTTTCAGATCTAAAGTAGCAGATGGTTCTATTCCTTTAGCCCTTGTTTATAGAATTCATTATAAAGCCATGTCCTCCGCCTTTGGAGAAAATGCTTTCAAACGTAGTCCTCGAGGAGAAACACTTCTCCTCAACCATAAAGGGGTTAGGATCGGAGTACTATATGAGAGAACAAGGAAGTATATGAGATTAACAGATTTATATGAAAGCTAAAGGGCAAAATGGTGTATCTAAAGGGCAAAATGGTGTATAAGAACAAGAAAGTAAATGACTTAAATAAAGTCGCGAGAATTAAAAATAATGTAAAGACAGAAAGCAATATATAAGATATAAAGTAAGAGTATGCATAAACAAAAACCAACCATGAAGGTGATATGAACTTGTATTAAAGCTGAAAAGCTGAAATTACATGTATTGAGAAGTGCAGAAATTAAAGCATCAAGTCATCCACTAGGCGGTAATCCGCACTCCAGGGAATATTGATGTTTGTATTACAAGAAATGGTTAACCAACTATCATGTAAGTTGGTAACCCTGTATAAAACGATGTATGTGAAAAACTAACTTACTTTGAAACCAGGGGATACAAGGTAAGAGAGCTTGGAGATGGAAGAGATGAGGATGGAGATGGAAGGGAGGATGGGTTACAAGTGAGAGAGAGAGAGAGAGAGAAGAAGAGAGAATCTGGAAAATTTCGAGCCCCTTCTTCTATGTTGAGTGGGTGTATTTATAGAGGATGCTACGATCTTTGAACGGTGTAAAGTGAACAAGATCGAGTGAACAAAGTGTAAGTGAACATTGTATGAACAAAGTGAACGGTGTATGAACAGTGTATGTCTACTACGCTCCGGTGTGTAGCCTTTGCGCCGCTTGTAATAGTATCTGCATGTGATGTCTTTGAATTTTAATCTCTGTCCCGATTGATCCCGTAGCGATCGTCTTCATTAGTGTTTCCACCGTGATGTGACCGGGAGGATTCGTCTTGATCGTATTGAGATTTGGAAGATCCACATTGTGATTCTTCCGCTTCGAGAGCATTGTCCCGAGGATGTTGCAATATTCCTCTCTGTTTTGGACCGCTGCAAGTGCTTTGCACTTGCCATGGATTTTTCCCCGTAAAAACGATGTATTTGATGGGGATGCGATTATTTGGGTTTTACGGCTATTTAGCCATGTTTTAACCGCAGCTTCGGATCCTTGATCAAGAAATCTGAATCCATCCCACCATTTTGTTTTGTATTTTCGGACAAGTCTTGGTACACCTGGTTTATTGGATGTATTGTATTCAAATTCCCAGTGTGTTACCCAAGAGATTCTGAATATTATAAAGAAATGCATAAGGCATGGGAACCTTATATCATGAGGTGTTGGTATGAAGTGTTCACTGAAAATCTTGTATCCTTGTTTGACTGTGGGTGTAATATTATGTCCAAAGGACCAAAGAGATCCCACCGGAGTCAAACCAGTTTGGTAAGCTTTGTCTTGGGAAGTTGTCTTTGAAGAATAATAACCAGGTGTGTTGGAAATTTGTATTCTGTCTGAAAAGACGTTCCACCAAGCTTGTTGGTAGTCCCGTATGTATAAGAGGAGGAGTATGGCAGGCTTTGGGTAAGTCTCGGTTTGGAATTTTCTGGGTGTATGAGGTGAGGCTCCCCAATGTGAGGGGTGTATGACTTTACGATGGATATAGTGGAATAAAGGATATTTTATGTATTGGTTTTGTCAGCAAAGTGAGTGAACCTTGCTGATTCTGTTTCCACTAAAATTTGCTCATAATAAGCAAGGGTTTTGTTTGTATTGTGAGGTTTGAAAAGCCAATTTTTTGGAAATATGTTTTCTGCAAATTTGATTGGATCTTTATCGAAGAATCCATCTTCCACATCAATATTTTTTGAAAAGATGTTTTGGGGAAAAATTTTGATCTTTGAGAAGGAGGGGTTGCCTGAGGCTTAATAACCACCTCATTCGAAATTCTTTTGTATTCCGCTTGTTTTTGTGTAGCAAGTGGGGAAGGATTGTTACTTACCTCTATGGCACTGGATGGCTCTATCTTTACGTTATGTAAATATTGGGCAAGTAGCAATATTGTTTCTTTTGGTAGTATGTTGGCTAACGATTAAGGGCTAGCATGGGTTCGATGATATGGGTTTTGTTGGCGAAGGTGTTTGCTGTAAGAATGTTTGGTTGTTTTCTGCCATTTGGAGCCATGTCTTGACGGATGTTAAGCCTTTTGGCTTTGGTGGTGTATTGGAAGGTTCGGCGGTGGCTTTGCCTTTGCCTTTATCTTTGTCTTTTTTGGATCTTGGCATATTGGTATCCCCTGTAAAAATTCTCTTGTGAGAAAATCAGGTAATGAATTTGAAGAACCATTTATGAATTCAATGTCAAAATCAAATCTTTGAGAGTATGGCTTGCCATCCGGCAAAAACCTGTTTTGATGCAATATTTAAAACGTCTTTTTGTAAAATGTCCTTGGCTGATTTGCAATCAATTCTCAAGAGAAATTTTTGATTTAATAAATCTCCTTGGAATTTTGATATAGACAAGACTATAGCAAGTATTTCTTTTTTGATTGTCGAATAATTTTGTTGAGTGGAATTCCAATGTTTTGATATAAACTAAATAACTTGTTCTTTGCTGTTATTGACTTGTTTGAGAATGCCACCGTATCCTAATTCTCGACGCGTCTGTTTCTACTATTTTGAAAGTGGAAGGGTCACAAGATGTAGACATGGTATATCTTTTACATGCAATTTTATTTGTTTGACAATGTTTGTATGGACAGAGGTCCATGGTGGAGGATCCTTTCTTAACCTTTGATGTAAAGGTTTACAAAGGATATTTATATTGGGAAAGAAATCTAGAATATAATTGAGACTACCCAAAAACCTTTGTAATTGAGTTTTGTCTTTAATCTCATCCGGGAATTTATCGTAAAAGAGATTGATCTTTCTATGGGAGTGATGGTGCTTAAATGGATGTAATGGCCTAAAAATCTAATCTTGGTCTTGAAGAGTGCAATTTTAGTAGGAGAGACTACAAGACCGTTTTGTATGATTATTTTTATGAAAGTAGATAAATGTTTGAAATGCTGTTCTATATTGGAAGAGAATATTAGAACATCATCTATATAAACTATGATGTATTCTGAATAAGGATTGAAAATTTCATTCATAATTCTTTGGAATTCTGAAGGGGCATTTTTGAGGCCGAATGGCATAACATTCCATTCATATTGGCCAAAAGGGACTGTAAAGGCCGTCTTGTATTTATCCTTTTCACTGACTTGTATTTGCCAAAATCCTGATTTCATGTCAAATTTAGAAAATATTTTTGATCTACAAAGCCTGTTTAGCAAATCTTTTTTATTGGGTATGGGGTATCTTATCCATCTAAGAGCTGTATTAAGAGGTTTATAATTAATAACTAACCTGGGAACTCCTCTTTCTAGTTCAGCATTTTTATTGACATAGAAAGCAGAACAACTCCAAGGTGATTGGCTTTTTCTTATGAGTTTTTTATTCAAGAGATCTTGTATTTCTGCTTGACAAAATTTCAAAACTTCTTGGTTCATCTGTGTTGGTCGGGCTTTGGTAGGAATTTTGTTTTCAGAAAAGTCATGTTCATAAGGTAAATCAACGATATGCTTTTTCCTTTCCCAAAAGGCATTGGGTAGAGTAGAGTATATAGTTTTTTCTATGTGTTTTTGTAGGGAAGCTATTTTTTCTATGATGTTAGGTTTTATAAGATTTTCTTCTATTCTTTTGAATTCTAAATCTTCTTTTAAGAATTCAAGTTGATTTTCTTTGTCTTTTATGAGGCAATTTATTTCTGAAATAGAATGTTCTTGTAAAATATTTAGGCTTCTCTTTTGTGGTTTCGTTATGAAGTTGAAGGTGATTTTTCTGTTTAGAGCATGAGTTTCAATACCTTCGTTAGTAACTGTAAAATGTTGTATTAGTTGTATGAAAGGAGTTCCAAGGATTACTTGTTGCCTCATATTTTTAACTAAAAGAAAAGAGGTTTTATAAGACATTTGATCTTTTATTATTAGAGCTTCGGGTAACTTGTATTGTATATTCGGTTTGTCTCCCGAGGCTGATTTTAAGGATTCGATGTTTTATCAAAGTATATTGTTGGAACAAGGCCTTCCTTGATACAATTGAGGTCAGCTCCTGTATCAAAGAGTGCTGTTGTTTCAATAATAAACTCATTGTTGATTTTTATCATAATATTTATTATCCATTTTCTAGATGTTATTTCTGTTAATAACATAAGGAAGGCTGGGTCTGGAGTATCGATGTATTGGTGATTTCGTTTTGGTCTTCTAATTTTGTTTTTCCTTTTATGACGAGAGATTTTATATCGAAATCTCTTTTTTCATATCTAACTGTGTTGCTTTCAAGGCTTGAATTTCTAATTTTTGTTGTTTTATTTCATTTTGGAGGTCATTTATATTAACGGGTCTAGACAGAGGTTTTTTGTTTCTATTTAAGATGTCTTTTAAATTGTAAGAAGTATTGGGCTTGGAGGTAATATTTAGGGAAGAATGAAGTCTGTCTAAGTATTCTTTCTTGGCTTCTGGGTCAGTAATCTTATCGCGGTGCTAAGGAGAAATTCTTCATCTTTTGTTAACATGTTTATTTCAGGAACGGGTTTTTCGGAGAGGCGTCTTCATAATCGAATCGAAGAGGAATCTATTTCATTAATCGAAGACCTTCTTCCTCAAGAAGTTCATCGAAGAAGTATCACCATTTTCTATGAATATGTTATTTAACTGGTTAAGAGTATTGTCATCAAGAGAGAGTTCATTTAATTTTTTATTAATCCTACGGTATTTTGAAATATGACCTCTTTTACCACAAGAATAGCATTTGATGTCTTTAAAATTTTTCCTATCATTATGAGGTCTGTTTGGGTTATTCTGGTGTCTTTGTTTATTCCTACGAGGTTGAGATTTGTTGTGGTGTTTCTTTGTTTCTTTCTCGAAGGACAAGTTCCCTTACATTTTGGTTTTGTTTTTTCATTATAAGAAGGGTCGACTATTGGTGAGCACATGTTCTTCCTTGAGCTTTTTGTAATTTGATAGTATTACACATTTGTGTTCCTTGACGGTAAACATAAGAGATTATTTCTCCATAAGAAAGAAGATCATAAGGTATTTGGCCATTGTATTCTTCTCTAATTTTATCCCTAACTTGATCACCTATAATTTGGGGTAAACCTGCTAAGAATTTTTCTTTCCAAAAGGGTTGATTGCAATCGGTCGATGAGAACCCTTTGAAGGAAAAGTTCTTTGTATTCTCTAAACCTTCCTAAGGATTTGCAACGCATATTGGATAAGAGGTCTTGATTCCTATCTCTAATATGAAGGGTCTCCTACGAAGTGTTGTGAAATGGAATAGATAAGAGTATTCACCGCATCTTGGATGAGATGTCCTTGGTCATCATCCATGCGTTGACCAAAATCATCTATTTTATAGGCAGTTAAAATTTGTATTCTTTGTTCATCAGTCAAATAATTATCCCACCAACCTTTTAGTTGTCCAGTAAATCCGGCTACTAAAAGATTAGCAACAGCATGATCGAAACATCTTGCTGGGTTTTGTAGGCATTGGCAAGCATGACCATGTTATTAAGAATATTCATGATATTGCTTTCGGCAACACCATCTATATTCCATTCATAAATGGCATCAGGAGAGTATTTATTTTGTATTTTCTGTGATGATTCTTCTTGGGCAATATCAGGTGGAGTAGCCCTACTATAATAAAGCTTCTGAGGTTGTCTCCAATTGAGTCTATTAATCTCAGTGACCGATTCATTATCAGAGCCACCAGATTGTTTGGTCAATGTACTGATAGTGGGTTGGTCAGGGGTGTCTTTAATGATAAGATTCTGGAATTTAGGGGTGTCTATAATAGGAGTAGGTTCTAGCTTTGCTTTTCCTAGGAGTTTTTTCTTTTGTTCTATGGCTTTGGTAAACTCCGGGCTAAGGTTTTTTGGGAATTCAAAGGCTTTGAAAATGGGTTTTTTGAAAGTGTCTACTTGTGGTGTGACGAGTTGAGTAGGATTCTGAATGGTGTATTCTATTCTATTCAATTGTTTTCCTATGGTCGCCAAATGTTGATTAGTGTAATTGTTTTGTTCAATGACTTTGTGAGTATAAAGAGAGTCTCCTTGATCTGGAAGCCTAAAAGGAGTAGCTGTAACCTCACTTTTTCCATGTTGTATTTTTATTCTTCTAAGGGGTGGATGATTGGATTCTATGGTTTCACCATTATCAAGTTTCCACTTATAATGATGATCTAAAACAAGTATTTCTTTTGGTTCAAGGAATTGTTCTTCTAACCAATCAAAGAAGAATATATGGACTTCATATTCGTATATGTAGTCGTAATATTTTTGTTTGACGTCTTTTGCTTTGTCGGCAAAGGTTTTGAAGAACCATTCTCTCGATTTGTTTGTTGTCTTCAGAATTAAATTCTTTATTAAGAAAAGTTTTGTTTGGTTCAAAATGTTTTTCTAAAACATTAAGCTCAGCATCTATCATTTGAGAATAAGTAGGAGAATGATGAGGGGAATCTGTACTTTCTAGGGCTGGTTCAGGGCTGGTTTTGTTGATAAATTGGCCTGGAAATCCCTGATCTATTATCTAAACCACTAATTTCTGGTTCAGGGAGGTGTCTCTTGATTACTTCTACTGGTGGAAGGAGGTAAATGTGTTGTATCATGTGTGGGAGTATCTCTATGTATACTAGGAGGAGGAGTGTTTCTGTGCGTACTAGGAGGAATGGTGATTATAGGAGGAAGATTAGGATTAAGATCTATGGACCTCGTATAAGAATTATGAAAAGAAGGACTAGATCTTGAATCGAAAGATCTTCTAGGAAATCTAATGGTCACTCTTCCTTCTGGATGTTGAATGACATTAGTCGGATCTGTATTTTGAACAACTTGTTGGGGAATTTGGTTTTCTAATTCCCATTGTTCTGGTAAAGTAACTTGGTTCCAATTAATAGACCTAGGAATTGTTGTATTAGCTCTAGAAATGTCAGTTTGGAGGAGAAGTGTTTCTCCTCGAGGACTACGTTTGAAAGCATTTTCTCCAAAGGCGGAGGACATGGCTTTATAATGAATTCTATAAACAAGGGCTAAAGGAATAGAACCATCTACTACTTTATAATTATGTGTTTTGATTTGGAGTGTTAGGGCTCTAAGAATGTTCTTATCTTTGAGGGAAACGGAGAAATTGGGATAACAGTCAAAATGTATAGGTCCTTTGCGAGACTTGTCTCTACAGTACCAAGAATCGATTCATCATAGTTTAAAAGACGTGAATCACATAAGACTAAGAGAATGGAAGTATTAAGGCCTTCTTTAGTAAGAGGTTTGACTCCTACTTGGACTAGTCCTATATGAATGTAGTTGTATTTTTGTTTTTGCTTTAGAATGGACTCTTTGTTCAAAAGATGTATTTTTTCATAAGAATTAGAAAGAGGAACATCTCTTTCTTCAGTAGTTATGACATAATCTGATTTTTGAAAAACTTCAATTTTGATTGTTTGTATATTTCCTTAAGCTGTATTTTAGGAATTTCCCAATTCTCTATAGATTTGTTGAAATCTTCTATCCTTACTTCTTCTCTATGTATAGGACTTGGATCTGAGTCCATTTGTGATAGAGAACTAGAGGAAGATGTAGATCTTCTATGTAAACTCATACTTAAGATCGGAACTATTCCTTCTTCAGAACCGTTACAGAGCTAAACCAACGGTCTAACAGCCACTCAGGGACTTACGGCCTTTACAAGTAGGGG
The DNA here is from genome assembly GCA_016097595.1 of Eucalyptus pumila. Classification (NCBI taxonomy): domain Eukaryota; kingdom Viridiplantae; phylum Streptophyta; class Magnoliopsida; order Myrtales; family Myrtaceae; genus Eucalyptus; species Eucalyptus pumila. The sequence goes on from CM027852.1 coordinate 25,715,671, forward strand.
CGAGCGGCTCCCGATTCCTTACAAGTTCCGTTTGAAACCTGGAACCTACCATCGGGTACAAGTTCCTTATTTTTTGGAACTTGGAACCTATCCATCATAACCAAGAACTTGGAACCTACTCTGTCACAGGTTCCGCGGTTGGTTCCAGGTTCCAACAGGTTCTTTTTTTTTTTATGTTCATTTTTAGTTTTAAAAAAAATTAACACGGGAATAATAAACAACCTTATACCTCTTAATCCTTGCTCTTTTTTTGAGCTTATCCTTCAAATCATGATTAACACAGAAAAATAGCCTGAACTAACTCACCATGATGGGGTCCGACACCTTGACAATCCTTCAAATTGCAATTCACAAGCTCTATGTGACTTGCATGCCAAAACATTTCGCTCTTAAGGTGAGACAACCCTAGAAGTACTTTCTTTATGCTTACCTTCAAATCTTTGCCAAGCTTCCTAGCTAATGCTAGAAGTAAGATGGTCTTTCTAGAGCCTGGAGGCCCCAGAAGTAATGTCATTCTGCAAAAGAGAAATAAAAATTTTGTCAGCAATATCTGAACTTCACTCCTTGAGCAGTGTATGCTGATAAAAATCTGTCTCTCTTCTTACCTACGAAGCTTGATGATTCCGCTGACATTGTTGAGGATCGGTAATGGTTTCTTTCTACTAGGAAGGATGTGAAAACCTATTGACATTGATTAACATGAGACAAGGTTCAATCAATTTGAGCAGAATCCTAGAAAATGTAGATATGTTATGAGTCGAATGTTAAATTACCTCTCAAGTATGTTAACAGTGAAATTGAATATTGTGGGCAAAGCTCGGCTCCCAACATTAGCTTCTGCCTCGACATGTAGATGTTCAAATGGGACTGCAATTGTAGGAATGTCCAATCCAACTCTGTTTGTTATACAGTAAAGCAAACATGGACCTTATAAAGATTTGCCTTGAAACTTTCAGCTCATAGAAGAAATTACAATTCCCATATTGAATCTCTTTCTTAGGGTAAGAAAAAACATGAATATCAAACCACTTTCACATTCTTTTAAGAAATATTGCAGTGACCAACTAATTGAATATCTAAAGTGTTCATGAAAAGTCATCAGCATATACCTCCCATTCCTTTGCTTAAGCTTCAACAAGAACTTCTCATTGTCTTCCTCAGTTGTCTCTAGCAACCTCTCCAACAAGTTCCTCCTCTATATCAACCCAAGATTCCCAATATCAAACCTTCTTTGGTGAGAATGCCTTGCCAAAAACGCAAGTATGTTGGGAGCTTTTCAAATGTAGCCCTCACTATCAGCTATCTTCAGTCGTCCACATATAATGAACATCACCTCATTGACAGGGTCGCCTTCCCTCACCATGTATGTACTTAGATCAGGGTACACAAGCATGACACTCCCACATCTCAAAAATTGACCAAATAAAGCAACTAAAATGTTAGATTAAATCTAACAGTGAAGAGTAGAAACGACAAGAGATTGGACCTGTGATTGAGGCTGGAGGAGGTGAGTTTCTTTGGCGTCAAGGGCAGCAAGAAGCATCAAGGGACGTTGGGCGGCATCAAGGGGGTCGAGCAGGCGTTGCGGGGCTGAGCAGTGTCGAGGGGTCAAGCTGTATCAAGCGGCCGAGAGGTGTCGAGCAGGCATCGAGGGGCCGAGCGGGCTGAGTGGCGTCGAGGGGGCGTCGAGGCACCGAACGGGCTGAGCAGCGTCAAGGGACCGAGTGGGCTGAGCAGCGTCGAGTGGTGTAGAGGCATCGAGCGAGCATCGAGGGGCTGAGCGGGCCAAGCGGCGTCAAGGGGGCGTTGAGGGGCTAAGCGGCATCGAGCGGGTGTCGAGAGGGGTTGAGCAGTTGAGCGGCGTCAAGGGGCCGAGTGACGTCGAGTGCAGTTGAGGGGGGTGGCAAGCGGCGTTGAGAGTGGCGAGTGGTGTCAAGTCGTCAAGAGGAGCGAGCTAATTCGGTGTCGAGGGAGTAGGGACACCAGAGTGGACAAGGAGAAGACTCAGAAGAGAGTGAAGGAACCCTAAAACTAAAACAGAGGGGAGTCGCGAGAAGAGGGAGAAGGAAGAACAGTAGGGGAAGAAAAAATTTGAAAACCAATTAGGGTTTTCCTGGTTCCAGTTCTAGTTTCAGGAACCAGAACTAAACCAGGAATTGCTGGTTCCCAAAAAAATAGAATCGGGAACCAAAACCTCCCTCCTTGGAACCTAGAACCGAACCGGAACCTATGGTTCGGTTCTCCGGTTCCCAGTTCTACCCGGGAACCACGCTCACCCCTAGTCATATGCAAATCTTCAAAATCACACAATTATTAGCTATTCAATTGTATTTATGTATATTAAAATGTACATGTTCAAAAGAGCTATTTAATGAACCTATCGGTAGGGGTGAGCAGTTCCAGGTTCCAGTTCGGTTCCGTCTGGAACCTGGAACCTACTCTCGATTATAGGCTCCTCATTTTTTGGAATCTGGAACCTACCCATTAGAACCAAGAATCTAGAATCTACCCTGTCACGGGTTCCAAGGTCGGTTCCAAGTTTCAAAAGGTTTTTTTTTTTTTTCATTTTCATTTTCAAATTTAAACTAGACAATAATAATAATATAATATAATTAGAAATTTCAAAACAAAAAGAATATTTGGACTAATTTCTACACACCAGCCAATTAAGATCAGTAAAGTTGCAAAATCTTTAACATTGTCCATTAACCTAGAGGATGATGTTGACATCAACCCAAACAAATTCTGCAGTATGTGTATCTAGATGACATTGTCCACATACAAAAAAGGGTACAATAGAATGAAAATGCAAATCCAAGCATTTTACAGAGTAACAGCTAGCACTAGCAGCAAATTGGTCATGACCAATCAAAAAAATAAATTGCCCATAAAAGAATGGTCTTGAAATCTCTACCGCTGCTAACATTAAAATTACATGGCAAACATTTAGGAAGAGAATATGAAAACTAGCTGGTACCTTATTTTTCCTTCGTTCCTGTGGAAAAAAGAAACACAAAAAGGGAGGGCAGCGTAGGCGAGGCTGGTGCGGCGAGACGGTGAGACACTCGGGCAGAAGGGGCATCGGGTCGTCGAGCTGTGGTGCTGGTGTGGCAATGACATGGCGTCTGGCGTGCAAAGGTGCTGCAACAGGGGCGCTAGCAACAGAGGTGAGCTACTGTGGTGTCGGGCAGAGAGCAGGTTGCAAGTGGAGCGGCATCAGTAGGGCTACGCAAAGACGGGGCGGAACTTCAAATAGAGAGCAGCGCAAGCAAGGGCTGCTGGGCGTCGGAGTAGAGGTAGAGGAGCGAGGTGGCTCAGCGGTCGATTTTGGCGTCACGGAAGGGTGCTTGTGAGGAGGTCCGGTAGAGGGGAGCAACAGACCAACAACAGCGGTGGCCGGCGGCTAGGCTGCCCGTGGTGAAGCTTGGCACGGAGACACAGGGCGATGCTCGCAAATGAGTGCGGCACCATGCGGCGGCTAGCGTAGGGGAGCCCTCGAGCGGCTGCAAGGCGGAGCACGACGAAGATGAATAGTCTCTCTTTGCTTCTCTACTTTTCTGCTTTTTCCTTTTTTTCCCTCTGCTCTCACATCTCTCTCACGTCACTTTCTCTCGTGTAGCTGTCTTCTTTTTGTTGACCTCCCCTTTTCTTTTATTGTTTTTCCTCAGCAGGTTTTCTTCCTTGAACTTTTCCTACCAAACCGGTTCCAGTCCAGTTCCGTAACGGTTTCGGTTCTGGTTACAATTTCGGTTCCTGTTCGATTGGAACCGGAACTCTCGGTTCCCTGAAAAAAGGAATCGGTCCCCTAAGAACCGGGAACCACACTCACCCCTACCTATTGGTAGATGATACTTGATAGCAAGCTAAGTCGTTTTCTTAAATTTTGGCCATCAAGCTATCTCATTGGTCGATTATAAGTGGTGAGCAAGTATACAAATAGTAAGCTGAAAATTTTGCAAAAAGAGTGTTTAGTGTACATTATGCATTCCCACGTTGCTTATCTACATGATTAATATGCTTTTTATATACACGTGATCTCTTTCAATGATAAATTTAGCTTTTGTTTAGACATTCTAATATGATAACAGAATCATGTTCTATCTCAGTTTATTTCACATATAATGCTTCCTATTAAATTTCAAGTGCCATTTTTAATTCAATGTGTACGTGAAATGGATTGTTAAAATATCTCACCTCACTTATTTATAGGGCTTATATAGTATATAAATGGTCTTTCTCCATGGATAAATTTACATTTTTGAGTTGGACATTTTAACATATATTAGTAATGAAAATCTCACCTTCCTTTGGCTTAGTCAAATGTTCCCATCATACCCTTTGACATTGCAATAATAACCACTTGCTACTTAGTTCCATTTTTCTTAGGGGTTAATACCTTGAAAAACCCCAAACTGGTACATCTATGATAAATTTACCACAAACTATTTTTTTGACTACTAAAAACCCCAAACTAATATACATTTGACAAATTTACCTTCTGTTAGTTTTCGTTAAATTTTACTGTCAAATTATTAAGTTAAATGACACGTGACAGTTGACTGGTATACCAAGGGATTTTACGCTCCATTCGTCACAGTTTACAATTTTTGTGATTTTTTTGTAATATTAATCCAATTTAGCAAATGGTATATTTGTTACAAATTTACTAGTTTGTGATTTTTTGAGATCGAATAAATTAGTTTTGAGTAAATTTGTTATAAATGTACCAGTTTTGGATTTTTTATGGTCAATCGGGGTAAATTTGTCATAGGTGTACCGGTTTTGGGTTTTTATGATCAAAAAAATAGTTTTGGGTAAATTTGTTACATATGTACCAGTTTGGGGTTTTTCAGGGTATTAACCATTTTCTTAACATGTGGTTATCCCTTCCCTACTCATAGTTGTAATGTCATCTCCGTCTTCTTCTGTTCTTCTTTTCTTTTTTTATTCTTTTTTTTTTTTTGCCTTTTGTTTTTGCAAGCGAGTGCAAAAGTCTAACGTAGAATTGAAGTAAATAATTTTCGTTTTAAAAAAAAAATTCTAAAATTGGCATCCCATAATACTTTTATCCTAAATAATTTTTTATTTTCAAAAAAAAAAAAAAAAAAAACCCAAACTTAAACCCCTAACCAAAATCTACCCTCAATTAGCATTCCATCTGATATCCTCTTAAAATGGGTACATGTTGATCCACGTGCATTTTTCATGTCGAATTTGTTACTCTCCATGTTAAAACTGTCTTGCAATCGTCAATCCATGTCAAATATTCATTCTTTACATTGGATTCGTGTTACGTCATCTATCATATGTGTTGAAATGCAACTATCTTAATGGAAGTTAGATTTGGCTTGGGGATACTGGTTTTGGATTTTTGCGAGATGAAAGTTACTTTAGGGTAAATGAATCATGAGATACCATTTTGAGAGTTTTTTATATACGGATATTAGTTTGAGATTAATATGTCATGTGATATCAGTTTGAGATTTTTTTTTTTTTTGTGAGCTGCAAATTAATTTGGGGTATATGTGTCATTAGGATATCAATTTAAGATTTTTAATGGTATTAAATCAAACATATGTATGTATGTATGTATGTATGTATGTATATTGCTTGTCAGTTTTCAAAGATTATTATTTCACTTTGAACGGAACTAAGTCAAGTGGGATGGGCTTTCGTCCATAGCACGCATGAGAAATTGCTTTTATTATTCATTTGCGGGTGTGCTTCTAGACATCGCTCCAAGCTTTCTTGGTCACGTGGATTTAACGTATTGTAGATTTTGCGGCTGCCTTTAATAACGCAAAATGACATAACTAGATCTTAATTTAAATTTGATGGGGCTTAGTTGATCACCGGCCATAAAATTTCAAAATTTCTTATCCCTTCAATGAGGCAAATTTTGTATGTTATCCCAAAAGCCTTATCACGTGTTGTCGCCCACTATGGCTTTGATTCGTTGTAGATCGTCCGCGGCACAACCTTTGTGTCTTACTCATCGCACCTGAAAATCCGAGTGAATTACTTTTTATCTTGCTTTTCTTGATGGGCAATGCCAAGTGATAATGGAGAGCATATCGAATGATTGCCTAACATCATGTTCACCTACAGTGAATTATGGATTTTCTTCATCAGCGTATTCTTGCGTATTTGAAATGACTTGGCAATTTTATTTTATCCGAGTGCCCTAGCCCTAACGAGATTAGTACGCTCAAAAGGATTTAGCGCACTTGACAGTCAAACCATTGGTATCTCTTGTAGGAATTTTTCTGATCTGAACTATATTAATTGAGATTGAAATTTATCATTTCTATAGGATTTATCTAATTGAGTAAGATACAGTGGACCGATAAAAAAAAGTTTAGGCCCTTAATGTTTCTATTCTTATTGCTTGCATTGTGCATCAAACCTTAAACATCAAGCCCCAAACTATCTTTCACCTAATATTGGGATTATCAAGACTAATTACAACTCCCAAAAGAGTGGAGTATCAAGTATAAATTAGTTCCAACATTCAATGCATGACAAGTTTGTAGATAGGTTTTGAGGAAAAAAAATGAATAAATAATTTTTCAAAGAAATTACCACCAAAAGAAAACGTTGTTGCTGCAAAAACAAGAAAATCATTTATTGTTTCAAAAACAAGAAAATTAAAGGAAGGTATAGCTGGAGTAGGACATTATATTATGTCAATCGCGACGAAAAAGTTCTAGTTTTCGTTGAAGAAATTTCGGGCCGAGAACATGCGGTGAGTGTAATGCCTGAAGTCTAAGGTCGCACGACTTGGGTTCACGGCAACTCAGTGCATGAACTGAGTCATATGATTCATAACACCATCCAATTTCTTCCCTTTTCAATTTAGATTAAAAAATTACTTTTCAAATTAAATTTCAAATTCCGTAAAAGAAATTCTTCACCAAGCATTATTTGTATTTTGTGAAATCTTTTTTGATCTGAAGCTGTTTTTTTTTCTTTTTTTCTTTTTTTTTCGAAATGCTCTCTCAATCACGCTGGTAGTCATCGTACCAGCAACACGTAGGGCTTTACTTTTTTAAAGAAGGGGAGACTTCATGTTGGCCATGACCAGAGCCAGGGTCTCCCTATTCTCACCCAACCCCATTGTAATGAGAACGCTGGACCAAGTCAAAAAGTGTAATGCATGCATCGATTGCTTCCTGGGAATTGCACCGAGTCTCGTCACGTCGCTTGCCGTCCACTGTGGCCCGATTCGTTGTACATAGACCGCCGTCGTGTCTTCATTTTATTACTCATTAAGAATTGGACAAAGTTGCTTTCGTCTTTTCCTTTTTCTTGGGCCATGCCAAGCAATAATGGAGCAAATATCGAATGATTGACTGTTAAGAACACTGCCCCTTTTCTACGCTGGATTGCTTCCAAGTCTTTCGAACGATACGAGATTAAGCGGTGTAGGTAATTCAGTCTATCTTATAGCGTCGGCTATGTTACGTAGAACGATCATAGTCGATATCATGATTTCCAATAAAAAAATTTAATTGGAAAGATTATATTGACAAATCGTCAAAAAATTTAAGATTAAATTGATCAAATTAAAATATTTAAAACTGAATTAGACAATGTACAATCAGTTTAAAACTTTTCTTTTTAAATTAATTTCCCTCCACAGTTGTCGGTATTTTAGTATATGCATTGCTCAAGTGCATGGGATGGCTGCTAAGCAAATTCTAGGTTATTTATAGTGCATCGGCTCGTAGAAAATAAATTATTTGAATAAATAATTTCTTAAAAAATGATCGCTTGCATCTCTTCCAAAAATGATCGAACGAACTATATTTTCATTGTCCATGAAAATATTTACATATAAATTGTTGTTTATAATAAATATATTTTTCATCGACTAATTATTTTAAAGTAATATAAACAATTATTTTTGGAAAAATATTTTTTAAATTATTTATTTTTTACGAAATAAGCGGTCGGCACAATCGGTCTGGGCTTCCCGACTAAGTGATCCTTCTGTTTCACTCTTCATGCCTAAAATGCAGACTGGGCTTGTAAGCTTGATGACTGTTGATATGTGAATGGACTTGCCTTGTAGCTCGTTCCAGAACATAGTCTGAAGCTAAGAGCCTTCTTGCCAACGCCACTGCTAAGATAATCTGGAAACACTGTCTCTGTTGGGAATGACTGATCCCCGAAAGACCGGATTCGACACTAAATCGAACCCCTAAACTCAAGCGGAAGACAAGCCCGGGAATTCTAACACATATCACCGATCCTAAAGCACACCACAGATTCGAGCGTACCTTTTAGCCACAGATTAAACACCGACGCCAATGGAGGAAGAGAAATCTTGGTCCTGTTGATCCGATGAAGCAAAAACGCCTTCGGGAGTCACTGTTTCCCTTTTGGAGGAAAACGATAGAGAGAGGGAGGGAGAGAAGCGTACGTCGTTTCTTTTTTATTAAACGGTACCTTTTCTCTCTCTCTCTCCTCCCTTTTATACCCCTTTCTTTCCACGGGCCCTATTCCCGTGGGCCGGGCTTTCTGGGCCCAACTTGGGCGGACGGGCCTTAAGCCCAAATCAAATAAAGTCTTCATCTCCCACTCGCACATGGTGGGCCGAACAGGATTCTCTTTACCTCTCTTCAACTTTCATACCGGTGAATAATCCGTGCGACCAACATACTTTGAGAAGAGCTTGTTGCTATACATCTGTTAGGAATATGTAGTAGCTCATAATTGGGCGTCACACTTTGAGTAGATTTAGTATGCAGTACCCTAGATCGATCGATCACATGTTATATCTCTCTTGATCTCTTTTAAACATGATATATATATATTGTATTCACAATTATAGTTATCACAAAGACAATCATAATTGGTCGACCAGTGAATACAAAAACACAATGTGATTCTCCAAAATCGATCTTCCTCTTTCCTTCAAACTCTCAATTTCAGTTCAGCTTGCTTTTCTAGAAATGTCCCATTAGATCGAATCAACTCATGACCATTGGCAACATCCTAAGATAGCAAACACTAAATAGAAACCTTGAGAATAAGTAAAAGTCCTGAGGGCACTAAAATTGAGGAACTCTTTTCCTCAAGAGTCTCACACGTCATAAAAGTTGAGATCAAACTTTTTGCCACTCTTATTGGTCAGCTCATGCATACGTAGTATGAAATACGTATTACGGTATTAACTCCTTTCCCATGGAGCGTATGTCTACACCTTTCAATACCGTACAGATGATAGTTCAGACATACCCAATGTCTAACTTGAGTTCACGTACCTACTCTTTTACAAAATTCATCAGAACTCACATCTGGCATCTTAGACAGACAAAGTAAAATATGTGGGGTATTTTACTTTCGGACATAGTAAGTATCATGTCCTCATCTTAACACTTAGTTAAGGCGACATACGTGTTTTAAGCTTGAGCTCTCGATTATCACCTAGATAATAAGCTTAAAAACAGTCTCATCTTTATTTATCATACAGTAAATAGAGGCGATTACCCGTGTGAGTGGGCTAATCTCATATCTGTCCGACATACTTTCCTAACTTAAAGTAATGCACTGAGCATTAAGATGCATAAAGATCAAACAAAGATTTATAGGCATTAATGATGAAAAACACAAATTCATCAAATGTGAACACTTAGGGAAATTACAATATTCAGTACATCAGCCTCTACGCAATCCTAGAGATTTCATATGGCCACAAAACACATCTCTAGGTATTGGCTTTGTCATAAGATCTGCTACCATTCTATGCGTAGTATGTACTATAAGTTCACATCTTTTCGTGCAATCATATTCTTGACAAAATTATACTTGGTATCTATATGTTTGGTCTTGCCATGATATTTGGATCTTTAGTGTACACTTTTGCTGCTTGATTATCATAGTTAACTAATAACAAATCTGCAGCACTTCCAATAACACCTAAATGATCCAAAAAATCTCTTAAGCCAAACATCTTCTTATACTGCTGCTGATAATGCCACGAACTCGCCCATCGTGGACAAGGCTATACACTTTTGTTTCTTACTGCTCCAACATATGGTGCTATTATTCGGTAAGAAAACAAAAACAGAGGTAGATTTTCTTTCATTTAAATCTCCTCTCCAATCAGCATCAGAATAGCCTTTGAGTTGCAGATCATTTCCTTAATAACTCAACGTATAATCAGCAGTCCCCTTTAGATACCTCAGTATTCTCTTAACGGCTTTCCATTGTGCTGGACCTGGATTGGATTGGTATCTACTCACCATTCCAACTGTAAAACACACGCCAGGTCTTGTACACATCATAGCATACATCAAGCTCCCAACAGCACTAGTATAAGGAACATGTTTCATTTGTTCCTTCTCTTGTGGAGTCCTTGGACACAATCTATGGCTCAATCCTTCACCTTTTGCAATAGGAGTGTCTATGGGTTTATAATCTTGAAATCTTAACTCCAAGATTGTATAAAACATCACCCATGTCTTTCATCTCAAAAGTTGGAAGACAACCATCTCTTGACAGTATTAACCAACTCCATATTGCTTCCGGCAATCAGTATATCATCAACATATAATGATATGATCACAAATTGATCCTTGGATCTTTTGATATATACACAATGATCATCATCTATCATTGTAAAGTCATATGCCATTATGGCATTATGAAAATGTATATATCATTGTCTTGACGACTGCTTAAGGCCATATATCGACCTCAAAAGTCGACATACCTTTTCTTCTTGGCCTTTCACTATGAAACCAGCAGGTTGTTCCATACATATTTCTTACTCTAATTCTCTATTGAGGAAAGCAGTCTTTACATCCATCTGATGTAACTCAAGATCCATACTAACCATTATTGCCAGAATAATGCGAATTAAGGTAAATCTCACTATAGGAGAAAATGTATATTCATAATTAATTTCTTCCTGTTGATTATATCCCTTCGCCACAAGGCGAGCCTTATGCCTTTCTATCGAGCCATCAGCCTTTCGCTTTATTTTGAGAACCCACTTGTTCCCAATAGCTTTGTGTCCTTTTAGAAGATCAACCAGTTCCCAGACTTGGTTTGATTTCATTGACTCCATTTCCTCTTTCATTACATGAATCCATTTTTCCTTATTAGGGCAATTCAGAGCCTCATTAATATTTCTTGGCTCATACTCATCTTGTGGAGCAACCGTAAAAGTTTCCCTTTCAATGTCAAAACATCGACGGGGAATACTTTGGCGACTTGTTCACCGTATGGGAGATTGTACACATCATTCCCCATTATGCTCCCACTTAGATTAGGTAATGATGATGTCGTCACATCAGGTGGTTGCAATTGAGAATGAGTTGAATTCAATTCATCACATCTCATATTACTCCCACTTGGATGAACTCCATTAATATCATTATCTTGATCCAAGGTTTCAAATAGGAAGTAATCTTCCCCTATTTCGCCCCTCTAAGGAAATTCATCCACTAAGAATGTGACATCCCGTGATTCAAAATTCAGTTATTCTCCCACTTTCCTGCTCACCTATGAACACATACCTTTCGAGTGTTCGGAGTATCTCATTAAAATACTCTACTTTTATCTAGGACTCAATTTCCCAAACTTGTGAGAGGACATATGAGTATAGGTAGCATAACCCCATGGCTTAAGTAAACTTAAGTCCGGTTTTCTACCTATCCATAACTCATATGGAGTGGAACTAACTGATTTGGAAGGCACCCGGTTAAGTATTTAGGCAGCAGTTAACAACGCATCACTCCAAGAAGTGATATGTAAGTTAGCATACACCATCATAGACCTAACCATTTCCAGTAGGGTTCTGTTTCTTCTCTCTGCAACACCATTTTGTTAAGGAGTATATGGAATAGACAACTATATTTCTATTCCTTTTCATCACATTATTTTCTGAACTCATCAGATAAATATTCTCGACCTCGATCGGATCTCAATACTTTTATTTTCTTGTCTAATTGATTTTCTACCAAGTTCATAAATCTTTTGAAACAACTTATGCTTTAGATTTATGATAAATCAAATAGACACATCCGAATCGAGTATAATCATCTATTAAAAGTGATGAAGTAAACAGTCCCATGCCTTCCTCTCACATTCATTGAACCACAAACGTCATAATGGATTAAATGCAGAGGAACGTTAGCTCTTTTACCTTTTCCAAATGGTTTCCTTGTCGTTTTCCTTTCTAGGCAATGCTTACATATGGACAAATCGACTTATTCAATATTGCCCAACAAGCCATCTTTGGCTAGTCTATTCATATGTTGTTGGCCAATATGACCAAGTCTAGCATGCCACACATTCACATCATTGTCACATGAAGTAAAAGACATGAAACAAGGGAATAACATATTGACATCACCACAGTCAACATTCAGTACAATAAAACCATCCAGAAAGTGACCACAACCATAGTAGTTTGTATCCAAATACAAATCTACACCGTTATTACGGAAGTTCACACTAAAACCAAGCTTAACCAACATCAAAACAGACAATTAAATTTCGACGAATCTCCAGAGCATTTAGAACATCATGTAGGAACAAGTTGCGTCCACCACACATGTTCAGTTAGCAGGTGCCAATCCTTTTAACTTCAGCTCTGGAGTTGTTTTCCACATAGATCCACTCAGTTCCAGTTGGTATTCGTCGGAATTCCACGAAGGATCATTTATCCTTCGCTACATCGTCTGTTGCTCCTGAATCTACAGTCCACAAAGGATTGGATTCAGCTAATAATTCAGAACTTGACACATAATCAAAGTTCTCAAATGTACAAGAGGTGTTTACCTTCTTTGCCTCACGACAGTCGCGAGCATAGTGACCCTTCTTGTCACAGTTGTAACATTTCACCCTTGACATTTTCTTCACTTGAGGACGTTTTCCTCTCTTGTGTTGGTTAACTCTTGATCTCTTGCAACAAGGACTTGATCCTTTGCATTCCCACATATTGAACGAATCAATACGATTGCGCTTAGAGCTCAAAACCCTTTATGAGCTAGAACCAGCATTGCAAATATCTATTCTCAGCTCACATGCCGTTAAGCGGTCCTCTACCAGCTCAAGGTAGCGCACAGCATTCTCAAGATCTTCCATAACATGGTCAAGAGCTTCTAGTGCTTCTTGCTTTTCCAGCACATATTGAATTTTCATATTCAATATTTCACAATTGTAGCCGTTCATATCAGCAATTACATTCTTAGTTGCTGAACCATCGTTCTGAACACATCAGACATACATGCACGAATAATTAATGCTTATCATTTATGCATCCCTATTTGCATAGACCCATCATATTAATGAATAATTTCAAGTAAGGCTTCAGAATCAAAAGGTCACTATGTTTCCAATCATCCTCCAAAAATCCTAACTAAAAATTATTATTAATATAATTGTCTTATGCAAATAAATTCTATGAAGTTACAAAAAAAAACTTCTATTACTACCCACAGCTAATTACCCACAGCAACCAGCAATAGCAGAAAGCAAATAAAATCTTAACATCAAATAAAATAACAATGCTTTCACATGATACAACTAACATATCGGTTGCTACATCAACAACAATCAGGTAGTAAACATAACATAATTAATCAAAGAAATAAATAGGGAATGTCCCTTCTAATCTATCAGCCATAATATCTGAGAAATTTGAATGCACATTTGCCAACCATGGAAAAACTTTTGGAGAGCTCTCATGTCGCCACCAAGGCGCATTCACTCTGCGCCATGTGGCGCTCAATCTAAGGGTTGAAGTTTTGGCCAACTCAATCCTATAGTATTCTCTTACAAAAGCTTCCACTAGCCCCCTGTAATCCGGGACCACCTTGACCTCCCATAGCCGATCTAACACTGCTTGCCATTCAGGTGGAAGAGTGTTCATCAAAGCCGGCACCTTCTCAAAGTCCGGCATAAGATAACCATTCCGGATGATTTCCTGTATCATCCGATTGACCTTGACCATATGTGATACTAAATCACCATCAAGCCACCGATAATCGCCTAATTCTTTCATCAGCCTTTTCAGTCTAGCTCTTCCTTCGTCCGTTCTTGGGATTGCGGTATCCGTGCATAACGCATCATAGTTCCCCGCAACAAATGCGAAACTAAAATGGATCACTTTTAATCCATAATAAACAAAATGGAAAATATATAAATTTCCATGATTCATGCAACAAATGCAGAATAAAAATGGATTACCTACAACCCACACAGACATAATTGAAAAAAGAAACAAATTCCTTTTTTTTTTTTTCCAGGTCAACGGTCAAAGTCAACGGTCAACGATCGGTCAACGGTCGTCGGTCAACGGGTCAACGGTCGGTCAACGGTCAACGGGTCAACAGCCAAGTCGTCGGACCGATCGGGCCGTCGGGCCGGTCGGATCGGTCGGGCCGGTTCGCGTGAACCGCCCGCACGTGCCGCTCGCGTGCACGGGCTGACGTCACGCAGACGTCATCCGGCACGGGCCGCACGCGTGCTTGGTCTCGCGGGTCGGGTCGAGTCACCGGCGGGTCGCCGGCCGGTGACCGCTCGGCGAACGTCGTCGGCGATGACGTCATCACGTGACGTCATCCGCGTCGTTCCCAACCGTTGGATGACGTCGATCGGTGGCGCGCATCATCGTGACGTCAGCACGCGTCGGTCCGCGGACCGGCGAGTGCCGTTTCGCCGGCGCGCACGTGCCGGTTCGTCACCGACGCGTGTGGCGCACGCGCGGCCATAGCCGCGCTGTGGCCGCGCGTGGCACCCACGCGCAGCGGCTTGTGGCCGCGCGTGTGGGCGCGTGCGGCGTCGTCCGGCGACGCACGACATGTCGCCGGACTCGTCTCCACGATCTCTTTCACCCAGTGCTTTCAGAATTCAATTTCGACTTACGAAAACTCAGAAAAATGGCCGAACAGCGCTCGGGTGTCGGGATTTTCGCCCCGATCCGTACAGCCGAAGATTTTTCGCGATAAATCAATCAAAAAACATCAAATTGATCGGGAAAACGTGAACTAGGGCTCTGATACCAATGTTGCGAATGACTGATCCCCGAAAGACCGGATTCGATACTAAATCGAACCCCTAAACTCAAGCGGAAGACAAGCCCGGGAATTCTAACACGTATCACCGATCCTAAAGCACACCACAGATTCGAGCGTACCTTTTAGCCACAGATTAAACATCGACGCCAATGGAGGAAGAGAAATCTTGGTCCTGTTGATCCGGTGAAGCAAAAAAGCCTTCGGGAGTCACTGTTTCCCTTTTGGAGGAAAACGACAGAGAGAGGGAGGGAGAGAAGCGTACGTCGTTTCTTTTTTGATTAAACGGTACCTTTTCTCTCTCTCTCTCCTCCCTTTTATACCCCCTTCTTTCCACGGGCCCTATTCCCGTGGGCCGGGCTTTCTGGGCCCAACTTGGGCGGACGGGCCTTAAGCCCAAATCAAATAAAGCCTTCAGTCTCCTATCGGACTGCGGTCTACATCTTCGACAACTTCCGATTCTCGGGTGTGACAACCTTTCAGCAATTCATCTTGCAGCCGGTCACATCTTTCATGCCCGAACTAAGCACACAGAGATCGGCGATCGATCGTGGGCGAGCTAACTATCTGATCTATTAGCTCAATGGATACTTGTGTGTGCTCTTACTAAACACTTCATTAGTTACGAGTGGCTTAGAGAAGCAAAAGAGCAGATTGTAAAAAGTATTCCTGTCTGGTAGGAGGAATTAAGATCAAGATAGATTTGGAGGGATTACATTCTCAAATTTCCTTACATACTTTTTCTTGCTGATTTTTATTTATTTATTTATTTTTATGTATTTTCTTCTCTTGACTTGGTGGGTTGTAACCCTATATGAACAGTGCATCTCAAACAAACATTTCTATTTGTTTTCAAACAATTTTGGTATCTTTTCTGTTAAAATAAAATGAACTTTTGATGATAGTGTGTGTATGTGTATATTTTAATAAGTGTTCTAGAAAGGGTAAGCAAGGTTGGATCAAGTTATCCGGACCGCAACGACCAGGCCATCGATTCTTCAACAAAAAGATGGACAAAACGTGCACAGCTGCAGTCATACCCAAATCCGAGAGAGATCACCCCATGATCTCACATCTCCATACCCTATGTTATCGAGTCAAGCATAAATAGCTTAGAAATAACTATTATTACTATGTTTTTGCATACATCAACTATAGTTTTGTCAAATTCATTCCTCGTTTTAAAGTTCAAACTGACTTGAGCATGACGTAAGGGGGATTGGCCGCTAGGGGAACGAGGGCAATAGCCAAGTGACAAACGCCGACGGCGGAGGTCGACAACACGACTGATGACGGTGGCTTGGGCGGAAGACCCGCAGAGAAAGAGGGGGAGGGTTTCCGGCTGGGAGATATTAATGATGCTAGCATGGGCACAAAATGGCTTGTACTTCTGTGCATCTAGTGCACAAAGTAGATACGACTAGAGAAGGAGATGGCGAATCTGTATCAGATATGTTCTGCAAAGTTTTCTGACTGATGAGTTAGAAATATGGTCATAACAGCCATTTTTTTTTAATGGAACTTGTTCGTCGGTGACATCTACAGTTACAACCCAATAATCATGACTCTTCTTTGCGGGTATGTCATTTAAACGCACATCACATCCAAACTAGCTGGAATGACGATCTTCTATTCAGTCATGCAAATGTAGCGCTTAGCAACAATTGGAGCATGATCTGCCAAAATCAGCATAGATTAGGTGCTATTGATGGAACATGGTAAACTTATCTTTCTCCATATGGACATGCTGCGGGCACATAGAGATGTGGGTGGAGGAAGCCTCAAAAAGCGAAGGCCGAGCTTGAAAAGCATCAACTTGTGTTCCAATTCTAGTCCAATCTTCTTCTTTTTTTCTTTGTCCTCGTTAAAAACATCAACTTGAGATCGAATCCTTGGTCTAATAAAATAGCACCAACTTTAACTTAAGTGCGAATTTTGGCCCAAACTTTTTAAATCTTATGGGAAAAAAAAAACACTAACTTTTAGTTGGTTGTCAATCTAGCTTCCATCAAGTTACTATACAAGGGTGCCATCAAATAATCAACATGCAATTCTACGTCTAATCGGCAACTCATGGCCATTGCTGCCACGATAATTTAAATAATTTCAAATCAAGCAAGAGGAGGAATCGTGACCATTCAAGTTTGGATTTTGGCGATAAAAATCAATATGGACGGAAGAAATAACTTATCCAGGGCAAACAAGGCATGAACAAATGGATTCCTGTAACCAAGCATGTCTAGAAATTAAGAAGATGAAACTTTGAACTTGCGATTGGTGGAGTTAGGATAAGGACACTGTAAGTTCCATAACTTTTATACGGTGCTCACTTGAGTGCCATAAACTTTTTAATTGTTTATTTGAGTGCTATAATTTCTAAAGAAAAGATGCTTATTTTCAATTGATCACTTGTAGTGAATGTTATTTAAAATATATAACATTCAAGTGATTGATTGAGAAGTTACATGACACTCAAATGATCATAGAAAAAAAAGACTATAACACTCAAATGAGCTATGTATATAAGTTTTAAAAAATTAATGGCGCTTAAGTGAGTACTATGCAAAAATTATGATAGTTGTAGTGTTACTTTCCCTGTAATCAAGGAATTCTAAAATAGGGGAAGCTCTCGGATTGTGTACGATTCTCCCACATTAACACAATTGTGAGATGCCAAGTAAAGGTGAAATAACATGTGGATCTTTAAAAACATCTTTCGACGGAAACTTGATAGTGGCCAAATTTGGGTTTGAAAAAAATTGGGCTAGATTCACACCTGAGCTAAAGTTTGTACATTTTATGACCAAAAAAAGTTGGACCATAATTACCAAAAAAAAAAAGTTGGGGCCAGAATTGCAAACTAAAACTAAAGTCAGCACTTTGATTTTTGAATGGTCTTACCCTTCGCCTACGTGGAGGGTAAAAACCATGCAATATTTTCTATCCAGAATGACTTCAATCTCAACATAAGAAAATATTGCATACCTTAACAGTGCCACATCATTCGTGCTCTAAACCATTCACGCGTCGACACCTGTTCTCAGGGCTCGCCACGTCTACTCTCTCTACTCTCCATCTTCTGCACTTCTTTCTCTCTCCTCTCTCTTCTCACTCTCTCTCGAATAACTCTCGGCTGGTGGCTCGGCTGGCTCGGCTGGCAAAAGAAAGGACGATTCCCGCTTAAAATTTCTCACTCCTCACTTAAATTTTTTGGATTTTGTTTCTCTCTCTCCTCGTGGAAGAGCAGACACGAGTTGCACTTCCTCTATTTCCTTCTCAACACACCCCACCCACTCCGCCTTCGCCTCCACTTAAGCCTCACTGGTCATCTACCTCTGGCATGTCACCTCCTCCAAGAGCCCCGCCTGTCGCAGCTGCCTCCCTCCGACAAACTCGTCATCAACTCCGACTCCGAGCCGCCGCCACCGATGGCGTCCTCCGTCTACTCATCCTCCCTCTCACTCAAACCGAAGATGCCACCGGCCTCCGCAGCAGGAGGGAGGCAGCCTCAGTCTCATTCCCAAGCGGCACCAGGCTCCCCGCCAT
This sequence comes from Eucalyptus pumila, assembly GCA_016097595.1. Taxonomy (NCBI): domain Eukaryota; kingdom Viridiplantae; phylum Streptophyta; class Magnoliopsida; order Myrtales; family Myrtaceae; genus Eucalyptus; species Eucalyptus pumila. Next base: position 25,734,249 of record CM027852.1, read on the forward strand.
CGACCGGGCACTGTCCTTGTCGTTAGGCCGATCGGTCACAAGGGAGATCTCGGTGGAACTGGACAGGGCCAACGCCTTTCTCTCTCCATTCGACAGTCAATTTCACTTGCCTCTCTTCGTCCCCCGACTCACAACCGAGAAGCAATCGCTCCGCCCTCTCCTCTAATCTTTTGTTGATGACTTGCTTTTCGCTCTGCTCGAAGCGGTCCCTCGAGAAGCCCTGCGACCGCAAGTCAAGTTCGATTTTATTTCCTGAGTTTGTATGGTCGCATCTTTGTTTTGGGGGAGAAAGTACTTAGAGCTTTTGATTCTAAGTGCAGCAACGTGAGAAAGCTTGGCCTCTCCTACATAAGCGAACATTTTACGGATGAAAGTGCATCGTTTGTTGCAATGTTTTTCTTACATAAGCAATCATTTTTCAGCTACTTTGATCAAGTCTGGTTTATGATCAATTCCTATGCAAATGACTTTGCAGAATGGACCACTAGTTTGTCTGCTTATGAAAGCGTTGTGGATTCAAATGTTCCTTTCTTTAATGTTGTTATTGAGATGACTGATGTTGGTCACGGTATGTTGTTATGTTCTGGCTATTCTTGCCTCTGGGCGTTTCTTTGTTTTTCTTTCAGGTCATTTGCAAAAAATCATTCTCACCAACTTAGGGCTTTGCTTATTCCCTTTGGCAGAAATTTGGTCGTGTAAGAAAGCCCAAATTATGAGGCTTGAAATTCTAATCATGTATTGCACCAAAAAGCATAGCACACACAAGATATCATGGGATTGCTCTTTAAATACATTGACATCTTACATCAGTCTGGCGTTTGCGAGTGGATTTACAACAAGGTATGGATCCAAAACACCTATTTAGGACTATGGGTTGCAAATATGATAAGTTCAGGATACTACCTGTAGCTCATCCTGTGCAAGAGGATAACTAGATGCTCTCTGGACTCTTTGATGGTCGCCTTGCGATGCCTTTACCTACATTTTGTTTGTGGAATCACTTAGTCAAGAATGAGAGAAGTGATTATTGGGCCAAATTTTGGACTTTCAAAATTTTGTTGTAATTGGCAAGAGTTGACCCTTCTTCATCTCATACCATTCTTTTAGTGTATTAGGGATTGATGAGCATCTTCGTGAAAATAACTAAAAAAGACAGCTGAGTATCTAGAGTGCAAGTTCAATATGTGCCCGATTTCCTATAAGTTAAGAAATAAGCTGCACAATTCTCTATTATACTTGTGTCAATTTTCTATCTGCAGCCTCATTTTGTCATGCATGATTGCCATCAAACTAGTTTCATTTTCTATCAATAACTATTGATTCCTGATTAGTTTTAGCACATTCATCAACTGAGGTAAGAGTGGAATGATATACAATGCCTGCATCAACCTATAGATTTTTTGCTTGTGGCTATTGGTTAGTCATTCGTTTTTTCTGTCCCGTGCCAGCATATAGATACTTTATCTTGCTACAGAAGGCCCCAACCCACTACCCATCCAAGGTTTTTTGAATGTGTTATAAATTATTTTGACTATCTAATTTGCCTACCTAGGTGAAAGAATCAGCTTCTTTTATGTAGAGAGTTCTGACCATAGGAAAAAAAATACACACATATATATATGTACATTTATTTTGTGTGTGTGTATTTACATACATATACAAATTGGGCATTGATTCAGTGCAGAAATATTTCCTTTTTCACATCCTTGTTACTCTAGTAAGTGGGGTTCTCCATTTACAACATGCTCACTCTTTTTCTGATTTTCTTAAGTTGGAAGTCAGTGGCTATTATCACAAGTTGCGGGTATTATTGGATACCATCCTGAAAGCAATGGCAGATTTTACAGTGACGCCAGAAAGATTTTCTGTGATCCAGGTAATCATGAAATTTATGATGCAGAAAGAAGCTTATATCAGTTACTGTGTATCAATAATCTTTCATACGCTTGGTTGAGGAAAGCTAGATAAGTGCAGGCTAGAAGCAACAGCTACTTTTTACATTTTTTTGACTTTTGTTACATGATCTATCAAAACATTAGCATTGGTTCCTGTAAGGACTGCAAAATAATTTTGGTGGGGGGGGGGGGGGTTTCAAAATTGCAGAACAATAGGAGAAGCATCCTCTTATGTGGGTTTTTTATTGGTGGAAATTGTGGATAATTTTGCTAATTGATCTAAAAGCTCAAGCTATTACGTGAAGGAGTATTTTACTGTTTAAATGTTTCAACAACCCCACATGCATAGGCTAAGCTTTGACCTAAGACTGAGGCGTGGAAATTGATTACGATGGAGGGGCTCACGAAAGGTTTGTCAGGACCTATTATAATACCATGTTGAAACTGCAGGACCATGTAAGTTCAAGCTATTATATGGAGACATAACTTAAAATTTTAAATTTCTAACAAGTTTAATGTATTGAAATACTTTAAGAAATGTTGATATTATCTTTGCCTTATTCATACTGTCAAAGTGCATCTTGGCACAAAGTGCCATAAACTTGACAATCCATGTTCTCTTCGAGATCAAAGAGCTTGAAGAAGACCAATTCAAGGGGATTTGGAACAAAGTACCCAAAAAAGTACCCCACTAGTGCTAAATCCCGAGCGGCCATAGCCGCAAGCTCAAAGGAACTCTGGACTGCCATGGCCAAGCTCGACGAAGCTTCAAGGTTAGGAAAGTAATGCGTAACTATCTAAAGTCCGAGGGCTATGGGGCCAACGGTGCCAAAGTTGAAAGAGATAATGTGTAACTTTCTATGGTTTAAAATTTATTGTGCAATGGACGTAAAGTTCAAGGAGATTTGGAACGAAGTACCCAAAAAAGTATTTGTATACAAATTATACTGTTGAGGGTAAAAAAGTTGGGTCATTGGTCAATCCAAAACTCTGAAACACGCCTTTACTCCCCCATTAAATACCTGCCCATGTCAAACATCTTGGCCAAACAAACATCAATCTCTCTCTCTCTCTCTCTCTCTCTCTAACCACCACACCCCCTCCCCAAAAGATATAGAATGGGCAACTGTGCGGCTCCTCAGATCACAAGAAATGGTGGCCTTGCCATGACCACTTATCACCATAGCTGGCCATCATCATCTCCATCCACGCTCAAGGTCATTCACATGGACGGAAGACTGCAAGAGTTCACCCAAACCATCAAGGCTTCTCACCTCCTCTCCCAGAACCCAAACCGCTTCCTCTGTAGCTCAGAGTCCATGCTCATCGACTCCATAGTCCCCCAAATCCACGAAGAAGAAGACCTCTGTTTGGGCCAACTCTATTTCCTCTTGCCTCTCTCCATGTCCCGAGTGCCGCTCTCTTTACAAGAGCTCTGCATGCTCGCCGTCAAGGCCAGCGCCGTGCTCGAGAGCAGCTCGAGTTCGGACGGAAGGAAGGACAAAGTTTCGTCGATGGCGGGTCATCGGAGGTGTCAAGCTCCCATCGGGTTCGATGCCACGAGACTAGAATTGGTTCAGAGCAGCCGAAGAATTGAGTTGTGAAAGTGCAGGAGTATGAGATGAAGAGGGAATCGAATATATGACAGAAGGAAGAGCTTGAAGAATATGCCAGAAACTCTTCCTTTTTGTTCTTTCCCTTCTTTTTTTGTGTGAACAACTCTTTATTTGGTTGTCCTAAAATTAACAACTCTTTTTTGGGAGACTTAATATTCGTCTAATGTTTTTTACATTTGTGATCAATCTGATTATGATTAGCCTAATAAAAATTCTTTCAATCATTAAATATCACCATTATTCACAATCGTTATAACTATTATTGTCGTCGTCGTCGTCGTCGTTTTAGATTAAAGTAGCTTTATATGGTTAAATAATGATAGAAGCCAGCAATATATGTCGTGATAAGGACACGAGAGGTGTAAAAGCGTGCGAAGCATGGAAAGATCTCGTGATATTCCATTTCTTGAACTTTTTATGTAGCCTAAGACGAGGGAATTTCTTCACTTGTATATGCGGTGCTTAAGAAAAGGACTAGAGCTACTAATCTTTCTATACTATTTGGCCCGTGATTAGGGATGGGGTTGCAGAGGCTGGGAACAGTTGATGATTTGGCCAATAAAAGAGGAAATTGAAAAATAAAAACTTCTATTCTCAATTCGATTCATGTGAAAGCTGTGATAATTGATTCTCAAATTACTATCTAATTGAGTTTAAAGTGTGACGGTTTGATTAGACAATCACATAGATCTCAAATTTAGACTTACAATAGCAAATGCAAAATTTACCCATCCTATCCTAATCTTGTTAACCACCTTCTTTTTTGGTACTACGATGGTTGATTAATGTTTTTTCCCTTAATTTAAAGCTTGATAGAATAAATTGTAGCCTTATTGAGAGACACATAAGCACATTTTTGAAATCACACAAGTTATAGCTATTGAATTGTATTTCTCTAAAGTGAAAATATACGTGTTCAAGAAAAGCTAATTTAATTAACCTACTTGTGGATGATATTAGATATAGAGCTATGTTGTTTCCTTCACTTTTGGCCATTGAGCTCTATGGTTTGTCATTTCATAATTCACGAACAAGTATACAAATTAGTAAGCTTGAAATTTTGAAAAATAAGAATTCATTGGACATTATCCATATTTCTTTCTTCGATCTATTATTATTAATGGAAAACTCGCCTTCCTTTCATCTCACTCAAATGTTCCCATTATACCTTCATAAGTATGATGTTTACATCGCAATGATAATTGTCTACCACTTAGTTCCACTTTTCCATATGTATAGTTATTCTTTAAGTCGTTTAACTTATTTACAGAGTTTATATTCTCTTTACATATAATTGGTTTTTCTCTATCAATAAGTTTAAGCTTTCATATTAAACATTGTAACATTGTATTAGAACTATGTTCTATCCCAATTTATTTCGCATGTAAAGCCTTCTCATTTGTTGAATTTTACATGTAATCATCTCCCTATATATATTTGCACAAGTCCAAAAGTCTAAGGTAGAATTTAAGTGAAATATCACATCACTTCAGTGAATGTGACCATATGTGGCGATTTTCCCAAAATACATATCAACTGTTTTTTGAGCGCACACACACACACAGATATATATGAAAGTCTAAGGTAGAATTTAAGTGAAATATCACTTCAATGAATGTGGCGATTTTCCCAAAATACATATCAACTGCTTTTTGAGTTCTATTGTTTTTTTTCACTTTGAACGAAACAAAGTCAAGTGAGGTAGGCTTCGGTCCGCGGCATGCTATGCTGACAAATCTTTTAAATCATTCAATATCGGTTGCCTCTAGACATTTTTCTTTTCGGCCAAAAATGCTTCTAGACCTAAAAAGAAGACGCTTTATTTTTGAGTTTGCGACCGTAGATTTAACGTCATGTGGACTGTATATCTACTATCTAGAATTATGTATTTTTATATATTCAACTGAAAGGCAACTAGGGCACGAGGATGTACTAAACGAATGATCGTGTGGCTAACTCTAATTAAGCAAAATGAAAAATCTAGATCATAATATGAATTCAATGTGGACTAGTTGATCACCATCCATAAAAATTTCAATAATTTTAGATCAGCTCATTAGGGAAAATTTTGCATGTGAACAATTGGTTGGTATTTTATCGATTAATTACCCCCTATATAGATGAAACTTATGCCCTAGCAAGGAGTCCGATTCTAATTAGTAGTAGATGAAAAAACTAGGTCGAAGCAATGTCAGAAGAATTGTATCAATTTAAGGTTAATAAAGTCCAGATTTTGTGCCGAGACCAAAAGACCATCTTGTGATAGGAATCAAATATTTTCTGCAGAGCGAGCATGATGTTCTTCATGAATCTTTGTTTTGTCAAAAGTTGCATTGTTTGATGTGATTTTCTTAGATCAATAAAATTTCCATAGCAAAAAAGTGACCCGCGTGTTGGATTTTCACTTGATGATTCCAACCCATCATCATAACGAATAAAAATTATCTTGATGATGACTTTTTCTTAGTAAAATTTTATAGAACGACATATATAGTTCGTAGATTCTCCTTAATCTAAGATTGAGGAAAAAAATATAATTTAAGGAAAATGATATAAATAGTTCTTGAATTTTGACCCAATGTGTAATGTGGTATCTAAATTTTTAATTTGTTTATGTAATCTTTGATGGTTCCCAAACATTCAACGTGTTCAACGTAGTTCATAAATTTATGATACATATTCAATTTAGTGTCGAAACTATATGAAAATATTCAATATTATTACTGAACTTGTATCGTAGAAGGACATCATGATATATTTTTATATAGTTCAAGGATTAAGCTGATCATGTATCAAAATTCTATGAATCATATTGAACACATTAAAAATTGAAGGACTAAATTATATATTTGACTAAAATTCAAGCATTAGATTGAACAAACTAATAACTTGGATACCAAATTGCATATTGAATTATAGTTCAATGACCACATTGAACAAATTTAAAGTTTAATGATTACATTATTTCATTATCACGATCATTTAGATTAGAATGCAATGATGATTATGTTACTATCTCTTAAGTCTTAAGTTATGGCTTTGTGAGGATGAACAAAAAGAAAAGAAAAGAAAGGACCGAGGATGTACATATTTCCTGCCTAATAATTGGTAGGGGTGATCAAGTCCAGGGTGGGTATGGTGACCTGGATCCTGTGCCCAATCTTATGATAATCGGTTCCTCTTTTTTGAACTTTGTACTTGACCCTGTTTGTATTGGAACCTATACCCGACTCACCATGTTTTTCCAATTTGGTTCCAAGGTCAACCATGTTTTTACTGGAACCTGTTTTGCAATCTTTTAATATTTTATACGATTTCGAATTTTATATTAATATGCGAGAAAATAACATAATTCTCATAATTTGTATTGAAACATTAAGCACTTGTAATAAATAAATACATTAACTTTTTGACTAAACGAAAAATTATGGATCCACGAGACTAATTATAATAAATAAAATCATAAGGCAAAGAATTAGCAACAAACATGGGTCTAAGATTAGTCTTATTCCCACAACTACTACATGAAATTACTTATTTATGCAAACATAACTCCTCTTATAAAAGAGAAATTAGGTAAGCTAATCCATGTGATACATAAGAATTTGGCAGCGACCAACACCGTCTGTCCATCGGACAGTGCAAGAGGGAGCTGGTGAGGGAGGGAAGTAAGTGAAGAAGATGAATGACAAAGGAGGAATGCCGTGTGTGTTTAAAAAAGCTAAGAGAAAAAACGTCATGCAATGGCGAGAGTAAGAATAGAAATTAAGGAAAAAAAAAAAAGGTTTTGAAACTCTACTTACAAAGCTAGTCTGGGAACCAGTTCCGATTCCAAAACCGGTCCAAGAACCGGTTTAAGGGTAGGTAATCACTCGGAACCTGTTCGCAGACCGATTTAAACCGATTTCAAATTTTGAAAATCAGTTTTCGGACTGATTTCAACTGAAACCAGTTCCTAACCCTATTATTTGAGTGAGCTGGTTCGGGAATCGGATATATCCAGTCCGATCACACACCCCTAATAATTGGAGTTGGATTACAAGTCAAAGCAAGCCTTCATGCACACGTCGCCAAGTCAAAAGTGCCCCTGTTACAAGTTTCCCATAGCAGTACCGCGTAAGAATTGTCCACCTCATCGATCAAATCCTAGAGTTTTCAACGTGGGTCCCCCATATTGGTTGCTTCCTGGAAATTGCATTGCAATGCATGGGAAAGAAAGGCTCGGGATGCGATGCGAGTCTTGTCACGTCGTTAGCAAGGCTTGGGATGCGAGTCTTGTCGCGTCGTTGTCGTCTACCATGGCTTTTGATTCCTCTGCAGATCGACCGCGGGACAACCTCTTGTGTCGTGTCTTTCGCTTCATTGCACATGGCAACCCGAGTGAATTACTTTTTAACTTTCCTTTTCTTTTGGGGCAATGCCGAGTGATCACGAATTTTCTTCGTCAGGATATCCTCGGTATTTGACGTAACTTGACATTTTTATATTAAATTAATACCACAAAACACTCTAAAATAATACAAAGAGGATAAATTTATCTATAAAATAATTTTTAAATATAAATCATTTCAAATCGACATACTTATGATAAATTTATCTATAACTAATTTTTTCATTATAAAAAACTCAAATCGATATATTTATGATAAATTTATTTTCCATTAATTTCTATTAAATTTAATTAATATAGCAAACCAGTATATTTATGGCAAATTGAGGTCAAAACCCCAAATTGCTACACTATTTAACTGCTTCATATTATTTAATTAAGTAATTTGATAATAAATTTTAATGTAAATTAATAAATGGTAAACTTATTACAAGTATATTAATTTGTGATTAAAAAATAAATTTTAGAATAAATTTAGCATAAATATGTGAATTTGTAGTTTTTTGTAGTATTAACCTTTTTATATTTCCTCCAAGTGCCCTAGATGGGTTAGTATGCCAAAAAGGATTTAGCAAATTCGATAAGGTGAACCATTGATGCCTTTATCTTAATTAAGAAATCAAAACCATTCTTCCACCTTCTTTTTTTTTTAATTATTCTAAATCATCCCAATGCTTCTTAAAATTGTCATCCTACTGGTTCCTGTGATAGAATTGCTGACCTGGCATTAATACCATTAGAAACTTGGTGATGTCCTTTAACTGGCATTTTTTTTTTCTTTTTGCTTTTTTCAATGTTCCCTCTCTCTCCTTGCAACCGCGATCACCATCATCTCCTTCTTCTTCAACCTAAACCCCACCAAATCCAAAACTCAAACCCTCACATGCCCGCCAATACAAAATCTCAATAAGCCAAACGACTAAGCTCAACGAAGCATAAAATCTAGGGGGATAGTATGTAAATTTCCAAAGTTCGGGGCTAGAGGGCAACAAGTGCCAAAATGGGAGGAGATAATCTATAACTTTTCAAAGTTTAAGAGTTATTATATAAGGGGGGATTTTGGGCTATTATTACAAGAAGTATCGTATTAATTGTCCTTCGATCGAAACCCTTGGCACTGCTTTTGCTGAGGGAATTTCTTCTATTGGCAAGCCCATGTGCGAATTACATAATATGCAACCAATTACCAATAATTCTCATTTATGGCACACGCGTAATGAATAAACACGTCCTTGGATGACGTGGAACTGGTAATAAATCAAACCGTTGAGGGTCAAAAGTGGATCAAACGCGCCGTAATCCCCCTATTAAATACCTATCCATTTCAAACATATTCGCCAAACAAACACCAATCAATCAATCAATCAATCTCTCTCTCTCTCTCTCTCTCTCTCTCTCTCTCTCTCTCTCTCTCTCCCCCATAGAATGGGCAACTGTGCAGCTCCCCAGATCATCAGAAGTGGCGGCCTCGCCATGACCACCCATCACCATAACGGGTCATCATCATATCCATCCATGCTCAAGCTCATTCACGTGGATGGAAGGCTGGAAGAGTTCACTTGAAACCATGAAGGCCTCTCACTTCCTCTCCCAAAACCCTAACTGCTTCCTCTGCGGCTTAGACTCCATGTTCATCGACTCCATAGTCCCTCGATTCAGGAAAAGAAGACCTACATCTGGGCCAACTCTATTTCCTCTTGCCTCTCTCCATGTCGCGAGCCCCTCTCTCTCTCCAAGAGCTCGCTCGCTCGCCATCAAGGCCGGTCTTTGCGCTCGAGAGCAGCTCGAGTTCAAGGAGAAGGAAGGATGGAGGTTCGTCAGTGGCGGGTCATCGAGGACGGTGCCGAGCTCCGACCGGGTTCAACACCACAAGATTGGAATCGGGTCAGAGCAATCGAAGGATTGAGTTGTGGAGGTGCATGCTGAGATAGCTAGTATATGCACCTAGAGGGGGGGTGAATAGGTGTATAAAACAATTTCTCGAGATACAGAAGCGATACTAGGCAGACGATAGAAAGGGAGTTCTCTTTTGATTAACAAAATGAAATACGATCAAAGTAAAGCAAAGAGAAAGGAAGAGAAAATTGAACACGAGGTTTATAGTGGTTCGGCTTATTCCAAGCCTACGTCCACTCTTCCGCACTAACAGCCCACCGGCTGGATTTCACTATGAACAAAAAAGATGTTACAGCACAGCTTTTCCTTGATTCCACAGTGTAGATATTCTACCACACTTCCTCAAGGATTCTCATGAATATACACTCTCTTTTGTGTACAAGATTTCACTCAACAAATGAATTGACTAAGAACAAGGAGCTTCAGACTTTGGAATTCTTCTATCATGCACACTCTCGAATAACTGGAACGTCTTCCTTATATACTATTTTATGCCATCATACCCGTTGGCACTTACCAAAGGAATTCCTCCAATCTACCCGTTGGACGGAATCAATTAGGAATATCATTCGAGCTATTAAAGGAACATGTCGATAGCCCATCAATCCTGTTCGCCCATACAATCAGGATCTCGGTTTCCATAAGTAGAACCTTCCAAGTATACTTTGTCAATCATCGGATCCTTAATCTTCGAATCAATCATGATCAAATAAAGGATTCCGTTATGTCATATCCAGCCAAGAGATCTTCTCCAGTGGATAAAGTCACATCCTTAATGTAACATCCAGTTCTAGATAGCCTTTCTTCAACGGATTAGAAACTGTCAATGAGGATAGACTTTGAGTATTGAGTCTGGCTGTCCGGAGGTCTTCAGACTTTAAATAGCAGAGTTGCAAATCTTCAGACTAGACTGATGGAAACGTTTTGTCAGCTTCAAAATACTTCACGAAGATTTCTCTAACAATCTCCCCATTTTTAATGATGACAAAACTTTCCTGCAGATTTGGATAACTTTGACCTGCAAAATATTACTCAAACAAATATGGATATCTTATAAAGATAAATGGCTTAATGAATGATAATGCTAGAATCTGCAACCACAGAAATTAGGTTAGTCTTGCATGAGATAAAGCCATCCATAAGATATCAATAGTAGTTAATATAAGCAGTCAAGTCCAAATCCAAATTCAGTCCACATCCAGACACAAAAGTCAAACATCAAAACAATCAAAAACATCAAAATAATCAAAAAGTTCAAAAGTTGTAAAGATTCAAAGTTTTCAAATCTCGCATCTCTCCCCTTTTTTGTCAGCATAAAAAATGTTAAGATGAAAATGGAGTAGAGTCCAGAATGCTTGGGAACACGAACAAGCTGGAAATCTCCCATTGACTGAACGATGTCTTATAGCCTTTTCAAGTCTTCCTTTAGTTATGCAACATCCTCACCCTTAGCTTTAGCCTGAATCTGAAGAGAAAGGGCTTGGATCTGATCATTCAAGGAACCCGAAGAAGCTTGACCTGCATTCTGCAAATTCTGAACTTCGCATCCCAAAGCATATATCTGACCTCGCATTTCCAAGAGAACATCCAGAATTCTGCGAAAATCTGCTGAATTATCGGTCTACGTACTGACTTCGGCACGATCTGAAGGAGTAAAGGCAGACGATGGTAAATCAGCATAATCACGCAGATTTGGCGATGAAACATCATGTCCTTCCTCAGGAAATTGAGAGGCATAAGGGCACGCATGACAAAATTTCTGTTTCTCGATTTCTCTGTTTCTCTGTTCCCCGGAATAGGTTTGGAACAAAAATCCGTTTGATAACGTAATTTGATTTCTCTATTTCTGAAACAGATTTCTATTTCAGAAATAGAGAAATTGAAGAAATCAGAAGCTAAAATTTTTAACTTCTCAGTTTCTAAAATAGAAATAAGAAATTAAAATCAAACCATATAAAAGAACATTGCACTTTCTTGCTAACTTAATTTACTCATAACCACAACTTCACAAATTATTGCTAATTTTCTTTTTCTTATTTTGCTCGTGTTTTTTTTTTTTTTTTTGCATTTTTTTTGTATTTTTTTTTTTATAATTTCCTCTTTAGGATGAAAGGCAATCGAATGGGTCCCCAATTTTAAAAAACAACCAAAGTTCTTAAATGTTTACTTAAAAAAAATGGGGCTCTTTCCTCCTAGAAAAGGCATGTGCATGGCCAGTTGAAGAAAAAGTTCTTACATAATAGATGAATAAAAAACGTGCCTAGAAATTTAACCTTTTTTTTTTTTTTTACAGATTCAAAATTTTTGCAAAATCAAAATAATTAGATTGTTACACAATCTTGAATTTTAATTCGAAGGCAAGAGATTTAAGAAAATCTTTATCTTTGCTATGCAAGGGCTATTAAAGGTTCATTGAGCAACAATAAAGAAATTAGGGATGAGCAACTAGACTGATTCAATTCGAGAATCAAAATAAACCGACCTTCCCAAGGTAGAATTTTCATATATTCCTTTACACCAATAATTTTATTTTGTTGATAATCTTGTATAATACTAGTTTTTAATAAAATGACAAGGCTGTATAGGCGCCATTGATGGCACCCATATTCATGCTTTCACAGTACCTATCTGAACCTACATAAGATGAGCTTGCAAACGATACATTGACCGAGGAGGGAAACCAAATAAATACGCTTAGGAAAACAATTGCTAATAAAATGGCAAGGGAAAATAATATACCGGAAATTCCATGAAATTGTATTTTCAACTTTTGTAATGTATTAGTATTATTTTGATTATTATTTTGTATTTGAGGATTTTCTATGTTGTTTTAGTATTATTTCGATTATTATTTTGTATTTGAGGATTTCCTATGTTGTTATCTAATCAATTTCTATTCCTAGAAGTAGAACTTTTGTTCTGTTATCAAACGGATTTCTGTTTCAGAAATAGAAATTTTGAGTCGTTATCAAACGAGTTTCTTTGCTGAGAAACTTGTCTGGAGAATAGAAATTAAGAAATTGATTTCTGGCCAGAAATCAATTTTTATTTCAAAAATTTTGTCATGCCCAGCCTAAATGTCCTCTAGATCTGCTGGAGAGCGACTGACTCCCTCACTGGTAGCAGGATATGAGGACATTCCTCTTTTCTCTTGGTCTCCCCCTGTTTCCATGCCTTCAAGTGGAGAAGAGTGTTCCTCATGTTCTCCTTCCTCTTGATCTCTTTTCTCTTCTTCTTCTTTTTCAACTCTTTCCTTCTCAGCATCTCTTTCTTCTTCTTCTCTCTCCTCCGTTTCTTTTTCCTCTGCTTCTTTCTCTTCTCTTTCTCTAGTTCTCTGTTCTGAGTCTTTCTCTGGAACAAAACGACTCAAATTCTTCAATGCCATTGCAGAAATGGTGATGTTTTGCTCATCATCTTCATCCTCAACGATGAGAGCTCTTCTTTTCTTGGATAGAGCAACCATGGGCTCTTTCCCTTTTCGTTTTGCTGCAGAAGAGATTTGATGAGTTTTGACTGGAGTCTTCTCCTTGAATTTCTCCAACGCCTTGCTTAGTTCCTTCAGACTCATTTTAGTCACCATTTTCAATCCTACCACCATATGATCACACGATCGAGCACAAAGAATTTGTGGAGGCTGAATATTCAGATGTCTGAATAACTTTGTCACAAGACCTGGATAAGGAAGTTGATCCCTATCCTTCACCACTGCTCTATACATGTGAAACATAACAGTGTGAGGAACAGAAAACTTTTTCCCAGTGATGATGGCATACATTAGCTTTGCCTCTGAACTTGAAACATCAGTCTTGGAAGTTGATTTCGGTTTGATGCAATTGATCACAATCTTGTGAAGTAGAATGTTAAACGCACTCATCCTCAAGTAGGAAATCTTTTCCTCTGTTTTTCTATCCTTAACAAGTTCCAATGTAGCACAAGTAATAGAAACATTGATAGGTTGATATCTCCCTCTCTCAACCCTAATGACATCCGCCAACATATTCATATCCACCACAAAGTCCTGATCTCGGACGCTAAAAAAGAATCTATTCGCATCCAAGAAACTAAGATTCGAATAGAAATAAGCAGTCAATTCAGCATGGGATTCTGTGGTGTCAGAACAGAACTGCTCAAGTTGAAGAAAACTGAACTTTTCTCTCAAATTGACATTTACAGCATCAAGGAAATCAAAATCCACACTCCTAGGGTTTATCACCCCACACTTCAACAATTTTGAGTATAGAACCTTATGTTCCTTCGATCTAAACAACTATGTCCTTTTTCCTCGAATTTTCGCTACAACACCCATTCTCGGTTGAAATTGGCTGTACAATTTGCCATCATCATTCCCATCTATAGGATTAAATCCCCCAACACGCGGATCACTTGGGATATTTGTAAGGGTTTCTTCAGCCAACCCTTTAGGAGCAATTCCCAAACTCTCCATTTTTCGCAAAAAGATATATTTATTCCCATATCCTTTGTCCTTAAGAAATTCATCGATGTAGTTCAATGGAGTACCAGTCCTCTTTAAAGCACGATAAAGCTTATAAATAAAAGAGGGCCCTTGAACTCTTACAGGATCTGCGTCTTCAATGATTTCTTCCTCTTGTTGATGACCAACACCCTATGGACTAGTTGGTGGAGAATGATGCTGCTGAGAATATTGTGGGCTCTGCTGCTGATTTGGAGACTCTTCTTCCTCGGTGAGATCGAAGTGCGTAGGCCCCTCACTCATTCGCCGTGGTCCCCTGCTTGCGATCCTCGAAGACTTTCTTGAAAACGACATCTTTCTCAGTCTTTGAAAGATTCCTTGCTTGACTTTCCCAAGAAAGATGACAATTTTTTGGAAGATTAAACAAGAGAAGAAAACAGGAATGGAAGATTGGTGCTTTTTAGGGTTTTTGGAGTTAAGCGAAGAGAAACCGACTGTATATAGCTCAGTCGAAAGGAGGGAATACTAAACGTCGTAATGGAAAGTGAAAAGATGCCTTTTCAAAAAATAACTGCCTTTTTCGGAAAATAGTCATTTCAAAATAACTCATTTTTTCCGCAAAGGAAACGTTGCAATAATCACGTCAATTAAAGATAGCAATAATCAAACACGGTTGATGATCGTACATTTTCAAGATGAGATTCGAGAGAGAGAATAACTTACAGTCAAGGTCTTGTATACTTATAGTCAAAGTTTTGTTTGTCAGAGTCTGAGAGTTTCTAGACTTTAACTTCTTCAAACCTTAAAATGTTGAGTCTGGAACGGATGATTTCAAATTGATTTTTCTCCAAAGGCTTTGTAAATATATTTGCCAGTTGGTTCTTTGAGTCAACAAATTGAATCGAAATTTCTCCATTTTGAACATGATCTCTAATGAAGTGATGTCGAATCTCTATATGCTTTGCTCTTGAGTGAAGAATTGGATTTTTGGTGAGATTGATTGCGCTGGTGTTGTTACATACTCTGCTTCTGCTGTAGAAAGAGCTACTGTACTTTGCTTCCTTGAAAACCATGACACTGTCCTGCCTTCAAGTAGTTGACAGGTACCCGAGGTGTTCTTTCTATCAACTCTGCATCCGGCTAGGTCTGCGTCTGAGTATCCAAGATGAGTAAAGTTTCCCCTTTTAGGATATTAGAGATCAAAGCTTGAAGTTGATGAAATATATTTGATAATACGCTTTGCAGCATTTAAATGAGATTCTTTAGGATCTGCTTGAAATTTGGCACAAATGCAAACACTAAACAAAATGTCAGGTCTAGAAACTGTAAGATAAAGAAGTGAGCCAATGATACTCCTGTATAACTTTTGATCGACTTTCTTTCCTCCTTCATCTTTGTCTATTTTCAAGGAACTTGACATTGGTATATTAGCCTTTTTGCAATTGTCCAGTCCAAACTTTTTGACAAGATCTTTAGCATACTTTTCTTGATGAATAAAAGTTCCTTCCTTCAGTTGTTTTACTTGAAGCCCAAAAAAGAATGTTAACTCACCCATCATGCTCATTTCAAATTCATCCTGCATAGTCTTTGAGAATTTCTTGCACAGACTTTCATTAGAGGATCCAAAAATAATATCATCAACATATATTTGAACAAGCAGAAAAATAATATTATTTTTGCTTTCTCTTTTAATAAACAGAGTAGTGTCTATTTTACCTTTTATAAAGCCTTTTTAAATTAAAAACTTACTCAGCCTATCGTATCAAGCTCGAGGTGCTTGCTTTAAACCATACAAGGCATTTTTCAGTCTAAATACTGAGTCTGGCTTTCTTAGGTCTTCAAACCCAGGAGGTTGTTCCACATAGACTTCCTCATTGATAAATTCATTCAGGAAAGCACTTTTGACGTTCATTTGGAATAACCTGAAATTCTTATAACAAGCAAAAGCAAGTAATAATCGAATTGCTTCTAACCTTGCTATTGGTGCGTAAGTCTCATCATAGCCTATCCTTTCTTCTTATGTATATCCCTTGGCCATGATGCTTGCTTTGTTTCTTATGACTTTTCCTTTCTCGTCCATCTTGTTCCTAAAAACCCATTTAGCTCCAATAATTGATTTACCTTTTGGTTTAGGAGTCAACTCCCAGACATCATTAATTCTGAATTGTCTGAGTTCTTTTTACATAGCTTCAATCCAGCTTTCATTAGATAAAGCTTCATCTATGCTTTTGGGTTCTTTTTCAGAAATAAGAGTCACATCATTAGACTCTTCGCGCCTTTTGGATCTTGTGCGAATTCCTTCATTAATGTCGCCAATAATAAGATATTTGGGATGACTGGACTTATGCTTCCAGTTACTGGTTGATTTGTCAGGTTGATGATCACTTCCTTCATTTGAATCTTCAATAACCATTTGTTGCTGGTCTTTCAGAGTCTGAGCTGCTTCTTGAGATTTAGACTTTGTAGAGTCTGGAGCAAGTTCAGATTCTTCAAGATGAGTCTGAATGGATTCATTTTGCATAGAATCTTGGAATTTAACATTCATTGATTCTTTCACAGATTGAGTCTTCTTGTTGTAGACTCTGTACGCTTTACTTGAGGTTGAATATCCAAGGAAGATGCATTCATCTAACTTTTCTTCAAACTTACCAACTCGATCATATGTATTTTTCAATATAAAACATTTGCATCCAAACACATGAAAATATGAAACAATAGGTTTTTTTCTTTGAATAACTTATAGGGGGTTTTTTCTAGAATAGGCCTTAGAAAAACTCTATTAATAATATAACAGGCTGTAGAAACTGCTTCAGCCCAAAAACGTGAAGAGATATTGCTTTCTATTAAAAGAGTTCTAGCCATTTCTTGAAGTGACCTATTCTTTCTTTCCACAACTCCGTTTTGCTCTGGAGTATATGGAGAGGAGAACAAGTGCTAAAAGCCAGATTCATCACAAAATTTTGTAAAATCTTGATTTTCAAATTCACCTCCATGGTCTGTTCTTATACTTGAAATAACATACCATTTTTCATTTTGAACCTTCTTAGCAAATTTTTCAAAGTAAGAGAAAGTTTCAGACTTACTTGCCAGGAAATACACCCAAGTAAATCGTAAGTAGTCATCCACAATTACTAGGCAATATTTCTTACCTCCAATGCTCTGTGTTCTGGTTGGTCCAAAAAGATCCATATGCAGAAGCTACAGTACACGGTTAGTGGAAACTTGGTTTATTGGTTTAAATGAATTTCTTACCTGTTTTCCCAATATGCATGGTGTACATAGATCAGACTTTTGGTATGATAAATTGGGTAGACCACAAACAAGCTTCTTTGCTGAAATTTTGGCTATCTGCTTCATATTGATGTGCCCAAGCTTTCTGTGCCATAAGCTTGCTTCGTCTTGGATTGAGATTAAACATTGCGATTCATCTGGTTTCACATCCAAGAGGTAGATATTTCCATGTCTTCGACCCATGAATGATTGAGTAGAATCTTTACTAATTCCTAAACATATTCCTTCTTGAAAGTTAATTTTGAAACCAGTATCACACAGCTGACTAACATTAAGCAAATTGTAGTTGAGTCCTTCTACTAAAGAAACATTGCTTATTGTGAGATTTCCAATCTGTACAGTTCCAAATCCCATAATTTTTCCTTTGCTGTTTCCTCCAAATGAGACTTTTCCACCATTTACTCGAACAAGCTTTATGAAGCAATTTGAGTCTCCTGTCATGTGTCTCGAGCATCCACTATCCAGATACCATTTTACCTTTTTCTTGATAGTGACCTCAAATTCGCTTTATGAATCTGAATCTATCTCGGAGTTCGAATCTGAATCCGATTGTGCCATTAGACATACATTGGCATAATCATCATCACTTTCTTCACACTCCGTATCACTCTAGGTTTCTGCTTTAAGAGCATTTCGACACTTTTCAGCTTTTCCATTCTTCTTCCTCAGAAGAGGACAGTTGGGTCTGATGTGTCCCTTTTTCTTACATTCAAAGTAGACTACATCTTTATTTGATTCATCATCTTCAACAGACTTGGTCTGTTGCTTTTGAAAACTTTGTTTCTTTGGATTGAATCTTCTTCCTTTTCTGTTCAGCTTTCTGAATCTTCTTATCATGAGAGCAAGTTCCTCATCATCCATATCGTCTTCAGAATCTGTAACATCATAATCATCATTAGATTTTAATGTAATGGATTTCTTACCTTTAGGGTCTTCGTCTTCATTGATTCGTTCCACTTCATAAGACTGGAGAGTCCCAACCAACTCATCAACAGATAGTGGCATGATTCTTTGGGTCTCTCTGATTGAGGTCTTTATGTGATTCTAATCCTTGGAGAGTCTACGCAGTAGCTTGTTTACCTTCATGGGATCAGAAATTGGTTGACCTTGATTTTCAAGACCATTCACGATTTCTGTAAAACGACTAAACATATTAGTTATAGATTCTCTTGATTTCATTTTGAAGGCTTCGTATTGACCGAGGAGAATGTTGATTCTAATCTCTTTCACTCGATCGGTTCCTTCATAAGTAATATGTAATCTATCCCAGACTTCTTTAGCTGTAACACAAGAAGATATTCTGTTATATTCAGTAGGTGATAAAGCACAATATAAAGAATAAATTGCTTTTGCATCAAGAGCTTATCTCTTGATTATCTCTTCCTAAGTCATTTCACTAGACTCAACAGTATCTTTTCCTCTCTCTGAGACAGGTGCAGCTTTAGGAATGATTCCTTTTTCTACAACGTCCCATTCCAGAGGATCCTTTGATCTTAGGAACGGTTTCATCTTGTTTTTCCATATGTTGTAATCCTTTCCATCAAAGTAAGGCGGTCTGGTATTGCTTTGCCCTTCTACCAGCCCTAGAGCCAACATACTAGCCATGGATCTTTAACTCTGAAGTAAAACACTTCAAACAAAGTGAGTACACGAGCTTTGATTCCAATTGAGAAAGCTAGTATATGCACCTAGAGGGGGGTGAATAGGTGTATAAAACAATTTCTCGAGATACAGAAGCGATACTAGGCAGACGATAGAAAGGGAGTTCTCTTTTGATTAACAAAATGAAATATGATCAAAGTAAAGCAAAGAGAAGGGAAGAGAAAATTGAACACAAGGTTTATAGTGGTTCGGCTTATTCCAAGCCTACGTCCACTCTTCCGCACTGACAGCCCACCGGCTAGATTTCACTATGAACAAAAGAGATGTTACAACACAGCTTTTCCTTGATTCCACAGTGTAGATATTCTACCATACTTCCTCAAGGATTCTCACGAATATATACTCTCTTTTGTGTACAAGATTTCACTCAACAAATGAATTGACTAAGAACAAGGAGCTTCAGACTTTGGAATTCTTCTATCGTGCACACTCTCGAATAACTAGAATGTCTTCCTTATATACTCCTTTATGTCATCATACCCGTTGGCACTTACCAAAGGAATTCCTCCAACCTACTCGTTGGACGGAATCAATTAGGAAGATCATTCGAGCTATTAAAGGAACATGTCGATAGCCCATCAATCCTATTCGCCCATACAATCAGGATCTCGGTTTCCATAAGTAGAACCTTTCAAGTATACTTTGTCAATCATCGGATCCTTAATTTTCGAATCAATCATGATCAAATAAAGGATTCCGTTATGTCATATCCAGCCAAGAGATCTTCTCCAGTTGATAAAGTCACATCCTTAATGTAACATCTAGTTCTGTATAGTCTTTCTTCAACGGATTAGAAACTGTAAATGAGGATAGACTTTGAGTATTGAGTTTGGCTGTCCGGAGGTCTTCAGACTTTAAATAAAAAAGTCTGCAAATCTTCAGATTAGACTGATGGAAACGTTTTGTCAGCTTCAAAACACTTCATGAAGATTTCTCCAACACATGCTTTTGAGCCGAAGTGGGAATCGAATAGACGAGGCAAGACTGGTGCTCGAGAGCCTAAAGAACGTTCTATACACTACTTTATAATTTATTTATTTTTGGGTGCACTTTTTGGTTGTCCAATTAGTAAGACTTGATATAGGTCTCATTGTTTCCTAATCTGCAACCGATCAGATGATAATTAGCCTAATTATAATTTTTTACTATTACCATCATAGTCGTTGTCATCGTGATCATCATCATCGTCATCATCTATTCGAATTTCCTTTATTTGGTTGAGTAAAGATAGAAGTCAGCAAATATGTTGTGATAGGGACATGAGAACTGCAAAAGCGTGCGTAGAGTAGTATTTAATCGGTCTTGAAAGGATCTCGTGTTACTCCGTGAGCTTTTTATGGAGCCCAAGACGAGGGAATTTCTTCCTTTTATTAGGAGGTGCTTAATCTTTTGTTTGTACTTGGGCGGATCTAAAAAATATATGAAGCATGTGCCAAAAGACGGGGAAAAAAGGGAAACTAAACTTTCTATGCTACATGGCCCATGACGAGGAATGGGTATGCAAAAAGTTAGGGAATGATGAATGATTTCGATCCGCGGTTGATTTATATGGAGAATTAATGTTTACAGCTAATTATAACGTAGGAGAAAGCTAGTCCTATGATAATCAACTCTTGAATTAGTATCTAAATTTATTCAAGGTGTAACAATATGATTAGACAGCCGTAAGGAATTAAGATCTCAAATTTTGACTGATAAATTGAAAAATTACCATCATTTGTCAGTTTTATTAACCATCTTCTTTGGTACTACTACGACAGTTGATAATTTGTTATATTTCACTTGATCATGTCATAAGCAGATCTTCAAAATCACACAATGATTAGCTATTCAACTGTATTTCTGTATATTAAAATGTACATGTTCAAAAGAGCTATATAATGAACCTACTGGTGTATGATACTTGATAGCAAGCTATGTCGTTTTCTTAAATTTTGGCCATTGACGTATCTCGTTGGTCAATTGCAAGTCATGAGCGAGTATACAAATTAGTAAGCTGAAAAATTTTGCAAAAAGAGTGTCCAGTGTACATTATGCGTTCCCACGTTGCTTATCTACATAATTAATATGCTTTTTATATACACATGATTTCTCTCAATGATAAATTTTAGCTTTTGTTTAGACATTCTAATATGATAACATAATCAGGTTCTATCTCAGATTATTTCACATATAATGCTTTCTGTTAAATTTCAAGTGCCATTTTCAATTCGATGTGTACGTGAAATGGAAATGGATTGTTAAAATATCTCATGTCACTTATTTATAAGGCTTATATAGTATATATATGGTCTTTCTCCACGGATATATTTAAAATTTTGAATTGGACTTTTAACATATATTAGTAATGAAAATCCCGCCTTCCTTTGGCTTAGTCAAATGTTCCCATCATACCCTTCGACATCGCAATAATAACCGCCTGCTACTTAGTTCCATTTTTCTTAACGTGTGGTTATCCCTTCCCTACTCATAGTTGTAATGTCATCTCCGTCTTCTTCTTTTCTTTTTTTTCTTTTTTTCTTTTCCTTCTGTTTTTGCAAGCGAGTCCAAAAGTCTAACGTAGAATCGAAGTAAATAATTTTCGTCTAAAAAAATAATCTTAAATCGGTATCCCATAATACTTTTATCCTAAATAAGTTTTCATTTTTACCAACAAAAAAAAAAAAAAAAAAAAAAAAAAAAAAAAAAAAAAAAAAGCCCAAACTTAAACCCCTAACCGAAATCTACCCTCAATTAGCATTTTGTCTGATATCCTCTTAAAATGGGTACATGTTGATCCATGTGTATTTTTCATGTTGAATATGTTACTCTCCATGTCAAAACCGTCTTGCAGTTGTCAATCCATGTCGAATATTCATTCTTCACATTAGATCCGTGTTACGTCATCTATCATATGTGTTGACATGCAAATATCTTAATGGAAGTTAGATTTGGCTCGAGGTACCAGTTTGGGATTTTTGTGAGATGAAAGTTACTTTAGGACATTTTGAGAGTTTTTGTTATACAGATATTAGTTGGAGATTACTATGTCATGTAATATCAGTTTGAGATTTTTTTTATGAGCTGCGAATTAATTTGGGGTATATGTGTCATCAGGATATCAATATAAGATTTTTACACACACATATATATTGCTTTACAGTTTTCAAAGATTATTATTTCACTTTGAACGGAACTAAGTCAAGCGGGATGGGCTTTCGTCCATAGCCCGCATGAGAAATTGCTTTTATTATTCATTTGCGGGTGTGCTTCTAGACATTTCTCTCTTTGGCCAGAAATGCTTGGAGACCTAACAAAACGATATCGCTCCAAGCTTTCTTGGTAACGTGGATTTAACGTACCGTTAAATTTGATGGGGCTTAGTTGATCACCGGCCATAAAATTTCAAAATTTCAGGTCCCTTCAATGAGGCAAATTTTGTATGTTATCCCAAGAGTCTTATCATGTGTTGTCGCCCACTGTGGCCTTCTTTCGTTGTAGATCGACCGCGGGACAACCTTTGTCTCGTGTCTTTCATTTCATCGCACCTGAGAATCCGAGTGAATTACTTTTTATCTTGCTTTTCTTTATGGGCAATGCCAAGAGAAAATGGAGAACATGTCAAATGATTGCTTGACATCATGCCCACGTACGGTGAATTATGGATTTTCATCATTAGCGTATCCTTGCGTATTTGAAATGACATGGCAATTTTATTTTATCGAGTGCCCTAGCCCTTGCGAGATTAGTACGCTCAGAAGGATTTAGAGGACTTGACAGTCAAACCGTTGGTATTTCTTGTAAGAATTTTTCTGATCTCAACTATATTAATTGAGATTGAAATTTATCATTTTATAGGATTTGTCTAATTGAGTAAGATATGGTGGACCAATAAATAAAAGTTCAGGCCCTTAATGTTTCTATTCTTATTGCTTGCATTGTGCATTAAGCCTTAAACATTAAGCCTCAAACTATCTTTCACCTGATATTAGGATTATCAAGACTAATTACAACTCCCAAAAGAGTGAAGTATCAAGTATAAATTAGTTCCAACATTCGATGCATGACAAGTTTGTAGATAGGTTTCGAGGAAAAAAAATGAATAAATATCTTTTCAAAGAAATTACTACCAAAAGAAAACGTTGTTGCTCCAAAAACAAGGAAATCGTTTATTGCTTCAAAAACAAGAAAATTAAAGGAAGGTATAGCTAGAGTTGGACATTATATTATGTCAATCGCGACAAAAATGTTCCAGTTTTCGTTGAAGAAATTTCAGGCCGAGAACATGCGGTGAGTGTAATGTCTAAGGTCTGAGGTCTGAGGTTGCACGATTTAGGTTCATGGCAACTCAGTGCATGAACTGAGTCATATGATTCATAACACCATCCAATTTCTTCCCTTTTCAATTTAGATTAAAAAATTACTTTTCAAATTAAATTTCAAATTCCGTAAAAGAAATTCTTCACCAAGCATTATTTGTATTTTGTAAAATCTTTTGTGATCTGAAGTTTCTTTTTTTTTTTTTCGAAATGCTCTCTCAATCACGCTGGTAGTCGTCGTACCAGCAACACGTACCCCATTGTAATGAGAACGCTGGACCAAGTCAAAAAGTGTAATGCATGCATCGATTGCTTGCTTCCTGGGAATTGCACCGAGTCTCATCACGTCGCTTGCCGTCCACTGGGGCTTGATTCGTTGTAGATAGACCGCGGGACGACCTTTGCGTCGTGTCTTCATTTTATTACTCATGAGAATTGGAGTAAGTTGCTTTCGTCTTTTCCTTTTTCTTGGGCCATGCCAAGCAATAATGGAGCAAATATCGAATGATTGACTGTTAAGAACGCTGCCCCTTTTTTACGCTGAATAGCATCCAAGTCTTTGGAGCAATACGAGATTAAGTGTAGGTGATTTAGTCTACCTTATAACGTCGGCTATGTTACGTAGAACGATCATAGTCGACATCATGATTTCCAGTAAAAAAAAATAGCTGAAAGATTACATTGACAAATCGTCAAAAGATTTAGAACTAAATTGGTAAAATTGAAAGATTTAAAATTGAATTAGAAATTGTAAAATCTATTTAGAACTTTTTTTATTAATTTCCCTATCGGTTGTCCGCATTTTAGTTTACATGCTCAAGTGCATGGGATGGCTGCTAAGCGAATTTTAGGTTATTTATAGTGCATTCGGTTTGCATAAAATAAATGATCTAGACAAATAATTTCTTAAAAAATGATTACTCGCATCTCTTCCAAAAATGATTGAACAAACTATATTTTCATCGTCTATGAAAATATTTAAATATATATTAGTAAATACATTTTTCATCAACCAATTATTTTAAAGTAATATTAGCAATTATTTTTTGAAAAATATCTTCTTCTTCTTCTTTTTTAACGAAATAAACAGAGTCTTAAAGGGCACAATCGTTTTGGGCCCCTCCCAACTAAGTGATCCTCTTGTTTCACTCTTCATGCCTAAAATGCAGACTGGGCTTGTAAGCTTGATGACCATTGATATGTGAGTGGACTTGCCTTGTAGCTCATTCCAGAACATGGTCTGAATCTAAGAGCCTTCTTGCCAACGCCACTGCTAAGATAATCTGGAAGCACTGTCTCCTATCGGGCTGCGGTCTACATCTTCAACTAGGGGTGTGCAACCGGACCGGGTCAACCCGGTTCCCGGATCGGCCCACCCGGAAAACAGGGTCGGGAACCGGTTCCGGTTAAAACCGGTCCGGGAACCGGTTCCCAAAGTTCAGACCCTGTTTGAACCGGTCCGGGAACCGGTTCCGAGGGAATACCCACTCGGGAACCGGATCGACCGGACCGGTTCGGGAACCGGTTTGAGAACCGGTTTTTAAGACAAAACCTTAACTCGTTTCTAACTTTCTATCTTTACTCTCAAGCTCTCACGAGTCACCTCCGCCGATCCATCCGAGTCTTTGCGCCGGCAGCCGCTTCCGCTCACCCACCATCCTCCGGATCGGGGCCCCATCCTGGTCCCCGGCCATCCTCCCGCCTCGGCGCCGTCGGAGAGAGAGCGGGTTTCCGGAGACGTTGAAAAGAGGCTTCCCGGGCTCCCTTTGCTCGGTTTTCTTCATCTCGAAACCGAGAGCGGTTGGCTAGAGGAGCAAAAAGGGATTTGATTCTCTCAAGGTCTGAAGATCCCTTTTCCGATTTGGTCTCTCCTTGTGGGATCGGGGAAAAAGTTGCTCGGCAGATCCATCGGTAGCACGCGCGCTCGAGCGAGAGCGAGAAGCGAGAAGAAACGCGGGTTTTGTTTGGTAAAGGTCCTTTTTTTATTTTCTTGGTTTCTGGTTTTCAGCGTCTCCGAAAAGGCTTTTGAATTGCACGCGTGAGATCTTTTCGGCATTTTGGGTTGATCGGTTGATCCTTACATTCCATCGATTGAGGGCAATGTTTTCGTGTTTTCGGGTTCGAGAGAATCTCTTTGGGGTGGCGTTGTATGGTGTAAGTAGGATTGTTATGATTGCATTGGTTTCGTCATGACTTGCTTCCGATGCTCTTCAGCGATTGTTTGTTTTGGGTTGGTGCTCTAAGGTTGTGGGTTGATGGTTTTGAGTTGGGATTTGCAGATCTTGGGGCAATTCTCAAAACTTTACAAACAGGGTAAGGTGTTTCTAAAATTGTTTTTGGCGTTTGATTGAGGCGTGTTTCTTTTCTTAGCTTGGTAATGGGCAAATGTCAGGATGGGTTGTTTGGCTAGAATGAATATATGACAGGGCTGGTAAATTTCCTCCCTCCCCAGCGTCAAAATGTGGATTATGTAGTTATGGTGTTTTTGTCTAAATTGTGTTTCTTGACAAACGCTGCCGAGTTTTACTTTGGCTTGGCCAAATATCAGCCAGGGTCATTTTGGTGAATTATTTGTTCTCGTCCGGTTAATATAAAGATACGGCAATTTTTATGCAAAACAGGTTCTAATATAAACAGGGTCGACCCTGTTCCCGGACCGGAAAAACAGGGTGGGTCGGGAACAGGGTCCAATGCAAACAGGGTCGGGAACAGGGTCCAAAAAAAGAGAACCGGTTATAACAGGGTCGGTACGGTCCAGGTCTAGACCCTACCCACCCTGGACCCGATCACCCCTATCTTCAACAACTTCCAATTCTCGGATGTGACAACCTTTAAAAAATTCATCTTGCAGCCGGTCACATCTTTCATGCCCGAACTAAGCACACAGAGATTGGCGATCGATCCTGGGCGAGCTAAATGTTCGATCTATTAGCTCGATGGATACTTGCGTATGCTCTTACTAAACACTTCATTAGTTACGAGTGGCTTACAGAATCAAAAGAGTAGATTGTAAAAAGTATTCCTCTGGTAGAAGGGATTAAGATCAAGAGAGATTTGGAGGGATTACATTCTCAAATTTCCTTGTAAGAATTATTGTGGCCCATATTATGTGATTTAATATATGGTTTAATATTTATTGAAATGCTATAAATAATTATTGGTTACGAGAAGGTACGACTTTAATAAAACGAAAGGGTATATCGCTTTGATGGAAGGCACCCTTTCAACGAACGTATAAATAGAGTCCAGTCCTCTCTCCACCCACATACGAACAACAATAACAAAGAACGTATTCTCTCCTCCATCAATTGAATACATTAAGATTTAGTGGGTTAAGGGAGAGAAATTGGATTTCTTCTTTTGGTTCGAGATCATTGGGTTTTCTACAACGATCATCATCAAGCGTAGTGCTATGGATAAAGTATTATATGAAAATCATTCAACAAAGGGTATATCTTCATCTAATTGTGAAAATCATGAAAATCAAAGATCTTGTTTTTGTTATGAATTTCCGCATCAAGTATTATATGAATCAAACTAACAGTTGGTATCAGAGCATTTGGTTTATGATCTCATGATTTTTCCGTTTGAAGAAATATTATGATTTATGCATGATGATTTGTTGAATGATCATGTTCGTAGTATTTGTTGTTGTTGAAATGTTTTGAAAGGTTCTTTTAAAGAAAGTCCGAATGATGGAATGTTCTTCATGGACGAAAATGATAAAGAAAAGTTACTGTGCGCGAGTGAAAAGGACGAAAATGAAAAATTCGGAATTTTGAGGGCAAGTAAGAAACTCGCCGATTCCGGAGGAAATCCGGCGATCCACCGCTTGATTTCGGACCCATATGGTCGCACTGCCATGAGGAACATTAGGCATGAGTTTTTCCGGTATATCGGTGTTCACCGGAGGCGAATTGGGCAGTGCAAGTCACAGTGATTAGGGTTTACATTTTGGGAAAAAAAAAATTGGCTTGATTTTGGGCCAATTTCTTGATCATTTTCGCCGAAACTCAAACTCATGTGGTCGTGCCGGCATACTCCAGAAAACCCATTATTTTATTTGTGTCTGGGATGGGCTACCGGAGAAGAAACGGCTGGCGAAACCGCGGTGGAACGGTGAAAAAGGGCGAAGAAACGCGTCTGTGCGCGAGGAAGAAGGCGCGTGGGCTCCACGCGCGCGCTGCAGTTGCAGGCGCGTGGAACCCATGCGCCACGCGCCGTAACGCGCGCGCAAGAGCTGCGCGCGTGGGGCTTCCCGCGCAGTTGCAGGCGCGTGCGGGGCACGCGCCCGCGGCGGATGAAGGCGCGTGCTCGGCACGCGCCTGACGTCCCCGCACGGCCTTTTTACGTTTTCGCCCCGATGCCATTTTTTAAATTCCAATTTTGTCCTTCTCGCAATTTATTTATTATTTTGCCCCTGTTTAATTTATAATTACGATTCTGCCATTGTTGATTATTTACCATTTTGCCCCTGGATTATAATCTTATGGTTCTGCCCTTATGGAATTATGATTTTACGATTATGCCCTTATGCTTTGATTAAGTTTTGTCCTTGTGTGCAAATTTGGTAAATCTCTGTATTTTACAATATTAAAAATTCATATTATGAAAGGTTTATTAGTCACCAAAGTGGCCAAACCTTGAAGTCTTTTGAATTTTTTGATATTGTAAATTATTTTATTCAATTACCCATGATTAATTGATGCTATATATGAAATTGATATGTTTTATATCATTATTGGAGTTATGGGTATATTGAAGTTCATTTATTATAAGAATTTAGGGATTAACCTAAAGGTTAATTATTTTCTTATAATTCATTAACATGATGGTTGATAATTAATATGACTTGTTAAATTTGTTTGTATATCCAAAGATAACAAATAAATTTTAATAAGATATATTTACAATTATCAAATAAAAGTTATTTGCATCATTATGGTATATATATATTTGTTTATCATAGGATCGCCCAAAGGATAACTATGATGTACATGTGTCGTTTAGTTTGAATCTGATTAGGTGATATTCTCAAAGCATTAATGTATGAGTATTTTCTTGCACATTTGCAGTATCTGTACCTGTTTCACTCCATTCGCACGCCTCATCTGTTCCCTTATTCAATGGGATAAATTTTTTTGATTGGAGTGAACAAATCCAGTTTCACTTAGGTGTCATGGATCTTAATTTAGCGCTTCAAGCTGAGAAACCAGCTGCTATTACTTATGAAAGTAGTAATGATGAAAAATCTTTCCATAAAGCTTGGGAAAGATCGAACAAATTGAGCTTAATGTTCATGCGAATAACAGTTGCAAACAACTTAAAGACCTCTCTTCCTAAGACTAACGATGCTAAGGAATTTATGAAATTTGTGGAAGAGTGTTCTCAAACTGCTGATAAGTCACTTGCTGGTACATTAATGAGCACACTGACCACCATGAAATATGATGGTTCGCGTACCATGCATGAGCATATACTTAAGATGACAAATTTAGCAGTAAAGTTGAGGACTTTGGGAATGAACGTGGAAGAGTACTTTTTAGTACAATTTATACTTAATTCCTTGCCTCATGAGCAATATGGGCCATTTCAAATAAATTATTACACTATAAAGGATAAGTGAAATGTAAACGAATTGGCCAGTATGTTAGTTCAAGAGGAAACAAGGATAAAGAATCAAAAGGCTCATTGTTCATCTCTCAAGTCATCAAGAAGTTCGAAAGAATTTTAAGAGGAAAAGTGGAAGGAGCAAGAAGAAAGGACTACACATCCTAAATGACTCTTCAAAGACTTCTCAAATCCACAAGAAGGAACACAATCTTATTAAGTGTCATTTTTGCAACAAAATTGGACACTTGAAGAAAGATTGTCTGAAATATAAGGCTTGGTTCGAAAAGAAAGGTAAGCCTTGTGCTTTGGTATGTTTTGAATCAAACTTTACTGAAGTTCTTTATAATACTTGGTGGATTGATTCTGGTGCCACCACTCATGTGTCAAATACGATGCAGGGATTTCTTACGATCCAAACTATAAAGCCAAATGAAAGTTATGTGATTACGGGGAACAGAGACAAAGCTCCAGTTGAAGGCATTGGCACTTATCGTTTGATCTTAGATACTGGACATTATTTGGATTTGTTTCAAACCCTTTATGTACCTACATTTTCTCGCAATTTAGTTTCTTTGCCAAGACTTGATGTGGCGGGATTTTATTGTAAGTTTGGATCTGAATCTTTCAGTCTATTTAAGAGTGATACTCTTATTGGAACTGGAACTTTATGTGATGGTCTCTACAAATTTAGACTTGATAATACTTTTGTTGAAACATTAATGACCTTGCATCATAATGTTGGCACTAAATGAAGTTTGGTGGATGAAAATTCTGCTTACTTGTGGCATAAACGTTTGGGTCTATATCCAATGAAAGAATGCAAAGATTAGTAAAGAATGAAATTCTTCCAAATTTGGATTTTACTGACCTTGGAGTGTGTATTGATTGTATTAAAGGTAAACAAACAAAACACACTAAGAAATGTGCCACAAGAAGCACAGAGCTTCTTGAGATTATACATACTAACATATGTGATCCTTTTGATGTTCCATCTTTTGGTAAGGAAAGCTATTTCATAACCTTTATTGATGATTTTTCACATTATGATTACATTTATCTATTGCATGATAAGTCTCAATCAGTTAATGCACTTGAAGTGTATATTAAAGAGGTTGAGAGGCAATTAGATAGAAAAGTGAAAATAGTAAGATCTGATAGAGGCAGTGAATATTATGGAAAGTATGATGAATCGGGACAATGTCCAGGTCCATTTGCTAAATTCCTTGAAAGACATGGCATTTGTGCTCAATACACAATGCCAGGTACACCACAACAAAATGGTGTAGCAGAAAGGCGTAACCGTACTTTAATGGAAATGGTTAGGAGTATGATGAGTCATTCATCTTTACCCTTATTTTTGTGGATGTATGCTTTAAAGACTTCTATGTACTTATTAAACAGGGTTCCTAGTAAGACAGTTCCAAAAACTCCTTTTGAACTGTGGACGGGAAGGAAACCTAGTTTACGAAACCTAGTTTACGACACCTGCATATTTGGGGTTGTCAAGCAGAAGTAAGAATTTATAATCCACATGAAAGGAAATTGGATTCAAGAACAACCAGTGGTTATTTCATTGGTTATGCAAAGAAATCCAAAGGGTATAAATTTTATTGTCTTAATCATAGTACAAGAATTGTTGAATCTGGAAATACTAGGTTCATTGAGAATGGTGACATCAGTGGGAGTGAAAGAATGTGTGATGTTTGCATTCAAGAAGTAAGGGTAGAAGTTCATATACCCAAAGCTTCTAAAGTTGTCAATAATGAACCTCCAATGGCCGAGTCACAAGAAATAGCATTAAGGAGATCTCAAAGAGAAAGGAGGTCGGCTATTTCTGATGACTATATGGTTTATCTACAAGAGTCAAAAATTGACTTAGGAATTGGAAATGATCCAGATTTATTTTCTCAAGCCATGGAATGTGAAGATTCTAATAAATGGTTTAATGCCATGGAAGAAGAGTTAAAATCCATGCATCAAAATCAAGTTTGGGATATTGTTGAATTGCCTAAAGGATGTAAGAAGGTCGGGTGTAAATGAGTCTTTAAGACTAAGCGCAACTCAAAAGGTAATATTGAACGACATAAAGCCAGACTTGTTGCAAAGGGTTTTACTCAGAAAGAAGGCATTGACTATAAAGAGACATTTTCACCAGTTTCTAAGAATGACTCACTTAGAATCATTATGTCTTTGGTGGCTTATTATGACTTGGAGTTACACAAAATGGATGTAAAAACCGCATTTCTTAATGGAAATTTAGAATAAAAGGTTTATATGGACCAACCCGAAGGCTTTTCAGTTAAAGGAAATGAACACATGGTATGTAAATTAAAGAAGTCTATATATGGACTTAAGCAAGCTTACCAACAATGGTATCTTAAGTTTAACGATATCATAACTTCATTTGGATTTAAGAAAAACACCGTTGATTGGTGTATATATATGAAGATTAGTGGGAGCAAGTTTATTTTTCTAGTTCTGTATGTTGATGATATTTTGCTTGCTGTTAATGATCTTGGTTTGTTACATGAAACCAAGAAATTTCTCTCTGAAAATTTTGAAATGAAGGATATGGGAGATGCAACATATGTGATAGGAATAGAAATATTCCGTGATAGATCACAATGATTATTAGGATTGTCTCAGAAAGCCTACATTGAGAAAATTTTAGAGAGATTTAATATGAGTAAATGTTCAGCAGGAATAGTTCCAATTCAGAAAATTGATAAATTTAGTCTTATGCAATGTCTGAAAAGTAAATTGGAACGAGAACAAATGAATAATATTCCTTATGCATCTATTGTGGGGAGCTTAATGTATGCACAAACTTGCACCCGCAGACCAGACATCGCTTTCTTTGTCGGAATGTCAAGGCGGTATCAAAGTAATCCTGGAATGGATCATTAGAAAGCTGCAAAGAAAGTTCTTAGAGACTTGCAAGGAACGAAGAATCATATGCTCACTTATAAAAGTTCTGATCATCTCGAGGTGATTGGATATTCAGATTCAGACTTAGCCGGATGTGCCGATACAAGAAAATCAACGTTTGGTTACTTGTTTCTTCTGGCTAGAGGCGCAATTTCATGGAAGAGTGCAAAGTAGTCAGTTATTGCTGCATCCACTATGGAAGCTGAATTTGTGGCATGCTTTGAGGCCACAATTCATGGATTATGGCTGCGGAATTTTCTTTCAAGGCTTGTGGTTGTCAACAGTATTGCCAAGCCGCTGAAAATTTATTGTGATAACTCTGCAGCAGTTTTCTTCTCTAAGAACGACAAGTATTCTAAAGGTGCTAAGCATATGGAGATCAAATACTTGTCTGTCAAAGAAGAAGTTCAGAAACAAAGAGTGTCAATTGAGTACATTAACACCAATCTTATGATAGCAGATCCCTTAACAAAAGGACTGCCGCCCAAAACATTTAATGAGCATGTTGAAAAGATTGGCGTTATTGGACGTCATTAATGTTTGTATTATGATTGTATTAAGTTTATGTATTTGACACTTTGAGCTCACCTACGTGTTTCTGATATTTCATGTTTTCTATTTAGTATACATTATGGAAATAGATTAATGTTAAACAGGATAGTTTCTAAAGAAACATTATGGTTGGACTATTATTGTACTTCTCATTTATGGATCATGTTAAGTAAAGTGCTATAGTTGTAGTACATAGAAGGGACTATGTCGATTGATGACATACAACCGCTATGACTCACATTAGTTTTCTTTATTAATTGTGATTATTATGTAATTGCCAATTTAATGAAATTTTATAGCATAATCTTATTGTGCACATTATATGGTTTATTAAACCATGAAATGAACATTATATGGGCCAAGTGGGAGAATGTAAGAATTATTGTGGCCCATATTATGTGATTTAATATATGGTTTAATATTTATTGAAATGTTATAAATAATTATTTACGAGAAAGTACGACTCTAATAAAACGAAAGGGTATATCGCTTTGATGGAGGCACCCTTTCAACGAACGTATAAATAGAGTCCGGTCCTCTCTCCACCCGCATACGAACAACAATAACAAAGAACGTATTATCTCCTCCATCAATTGAATACATTAAGGTTTAGTGGGTTAAGGGAGAGAAATCGGATTTCTTCTTTTGGTTTGAGATCATTGGGTTTTCTACAATAATCATCATCAAGCGTAGCGCTATGGATAAAGGTATGTCTTCATCTAATTGTGAAAATCATGAAGATCAAAGATCTTGTTTTTGTTATGAATTTCCGCATCAAGTATTATATGAATCAAACTAACATTCCTTACATACTTTTTCTTACTGATTTTATATTTTTATTTACTTTTATGTATTTTCTTCTCTTGACTTGGTGGGTTCTAACTCTATATGAACAGTGCATCCCAAACAACATTTCAAACAACATTTCTGTTTGTTTCCAAACGATTTTGGTATCTTTTTCTGTTAAAATAAAATGAACTTTCGATCATAGTGTGGGTATGTATATATTTATATAAGTGTTCTAGAATATGAATAGACTGTTGATGGTGCTAAACCTTTGACAAGGCAAAAGCATTGTAATCAAAGTTTATTTTCATCTATTCTATGTAAGAAGAGGCATAAAGACAAGATGATCATAAAGACATAATTGCATTCCAACATCACTAATTTTGCAATGACAATTCATCCATGTCGTTTATTAAAAAGCCATGAGATGAGAAAGGTAGGTTCATAAAACCAAGGACCCAATTTGAACCAGACTGAACTAGACCGGATGGAAATAAGATGGAATATTTGGAAGAAAGGGTAAGTAAGGTCGGATCGAGTTATCAAGATTGCAATGACTGCACCATCGATTCTTCAACAAAGAGAGGGACAAAACTTGCACGACTGCAGTCAGACTCAAATCTGAGAAAGATCACCCCATGATCTCACATCTCCATACCCTAGGTTATCGAGTCAAGTATTTTGAAATAACTATTATTACTACTTTTTGCATACATCAATTATAGTTTTGTCAAATGCATTCCTCACTTTAAAGTTCAAACTGACTTGAGCATGAGATGAAGAAGGGTCAACTCTTGCCAATTACAATAAATTTTTGAAAGTCCAAAATTTGCACAATAATTGTTTCTCTCATTCTTGATTAAGTGATTCCACAAACAAAATGCAGGTAAAGGCATCGCAAGGCGACCATCAAAGAGTCCAGAGAGCATCTGGTTATCCTCTTGCATAGGATGAGCTGCAAGTAGTATCCTGAACTTATCATATTTGCAACTTATAGTCCTAAATAGGTATTTTGGATCCATACCTCGTCATAAATCCGCTCGCAAACGCCAGACTGGTGTAAGATGTCAATGTATTTAAAGAGCAATTCCATGATATCTTGCATGTGCTTTGCTTTTTGGTGCAATAAATGATTAGAATTTCAAGCCTCATAATCTGGGCTTTCTTACATGACCGAGTTTCTGCCAAATAAGCAAAGCCCTAAGTTGGTGAGAATGGTTTTTTGCAAATGACTTGAAAGAAAAACAGAGAAACGCCCAGAGGTAAGAATAGCCAGAACAGAACAACATACCGTGACCAACATCAGTCATCTTAATAACAACATTAAAGAAAGGAACATTTGAATCCACAACGCTTTCATAAGTAGAAAAACTAGTGGCCCATCCTGCAAAGTCATTTGCATCGGAACTTATCATAAACCAGACTCGATCAAAGTAGCTGAAAAATGATCGCTTATGTAAGAACAACATTGTAGCAAATGATGCACTTTCATCCGTAAAATGTTCGCTTATGTAGGAGAGGCCAAGCTTTCTCGCGTTGCTGTCCCAAAACAAAGATGCGACCATACAAACTCAGGAAATAAAATCGAACTTGAGTTGCAGTTGCAGATTTAGGGCTTCTCGAGGGACCGCTTCGAGCAGAGCGGAAAGCAACTTGTTGATGGAAGATTAGACGAGAGGGTGGAGCGATTGCTTCTCGGTCATGAGTTGGGGGACGGAGCGAGCGAAATCGACCATCGAGTGGAGAGAGAAAGGTGTCGGCCCTGCCCAGGTCCACCAAGATCTCCCTCGCGACCGATCGGGCCAGCGATAAGGACAACACCCGGTCGACGACAGGGAGCCTAGCGCCACTTGGGAACAAGACCGAGGCTGCCTCCCTCCTGCAGCGGAGGCCGACGACGTCTTCAGTCTAAGGGAGGGGGAGGACGAGCAGATGGAGGACGCCATCGGCGGCGGCGGCTCGGAGTCGGAGTTGATGACGAGTTCGTTAGAGGGAGGCAGCTGCGACAAGCAGGGCTCTTGGAGGAGGCGACGTGCCAGAGGTAGATGACCGGCGAGGCTTAGGCGGAGGCGGAGGGGGTGGGGGTGGGGGTGGGATGCGCGAGAAGGAAACAGAGGAAGTGTAGCTCGTGTCTGCTCTTCCACGAGGAGAGAGAGAAACAAAACCCAAAAAATTTAAGTGAGGAGAGAGAAATTTTAAGCGGGAGTCATCCTTTCTTCTGCCAGCCCAGCTGAGCCAAGTCACCAGCCGAGAGTTATTCAGGAGAGAGTGAGAAGAGAGAGGAGAGAGAAAGAAGAGCAAAAGATGGAGAGAAGAGAGAGTAGACGTGGCGGGCCCCGAGGACAAGTGTCAACGCGTGAATGGTTTAGAGCACGAATGACGTGGGTGAAAAAGAGGCAACAAAGCTGTAGAAAAGGAGAATATATTCAGTGCTTCACGTGATCAGCTCGCGTGGCACTCGTGAGTCTAGTTGGCTCCATTGAATATTCGACACGTGTCTCTAACATGGAATATGTGGAAAATGAAAAGTTAAAATAGGAAGGGTGCTCTTTCCTCTCTCCATTGGCAAACGACTAACAAAAGCAACAATAAATGCTTGTCTTCTGCTTAAATCTCTCTCTCATCTTTCCAATTTTCAAGGCTTCTTTACCGGGGGCTCTCTCTCTCCCGTCTCCTTTGGAAGGGCTTCATCTTCTCTCTGTCCAGAGAAAATATTAGCTGGTTTCTCAATCAATCAACAAAAAGACCAGATTTTTCTTCGTCCATCTTCTCCAGAAAAGTGAACGTTGAAGCGATTTTTACCAACGCAGATCAAGCAACAGGCGAAACCTCGAACGACCAGGGCGCCGAGCGATTTCCATCATACACAAGGCTTCCATTCTCTCTTCCTCGAGGCCATTTCTCTATCCCTCACTCACCTCAAGCCCTCCCCTTCTCCTTCTTGGCCATCGTCCTCGTCGTGTTTCCATCTCTGGCTCCAAAAACCGCCGATTGGATTGGGTCACGATTTTGGCTTGGTTTTCGTCAACCATTTCGAAGCAAAAGAGGCCTGCGAGGCTGGATATGCAAGGGCGTTGCTGACTTTCGGGGTTCTGGCGACGGCCACTAGGGATTTTGTGACGGAAGAGAGAGAGGGGTGTGATTTTTCTCTATATCCTTAGCATTATCTATTTATTTCTTGGCTTAAGTGGATGAGCTTACTTGAGATGTTATTTTATTGAAGTAGTTCGATTGATGTGATTAGAAAAGGAGATGATGATCTGCCGCCGTTTACGAAGTCCTCTTTTTTGTGTGGTGTATATGCTCGTCCTCACGGATCTATGTTCTATGCCGGTGTGTTGGGATTGCTCTTTCTTTTTACGTTACTTCTTGCTTATAGTATTGGGAAATGTTGATCGTTGGAGTATTGGCACTTCTTTTGCTAAAGCACTTAAGGGATGATTCTGCCTTGATTTAACTCTATAAACATGAGACTTGCTACACTATGCCTTGATTCCAATAAAAAAAAAATGGGAAACGTTTGTGAGAGAGAGAGAGAGAGAGAGAGAGAGAAGGGAGCAAGTCCTTTGCAATGCCACCTCAAACTAGCATGACGTTGAATAGCGACGTAAATCATCAAAACCACCCATGTTCTTGATATGCAAATGTTGCAACTTATCTGTCACAAACAAAGACGCATAACAGCATTTTCACAGCCCCGACCATGGTGAAATTAGAAGGGGCAATTACTTCGTGTTTAAAGCTGGAGATTGTTTATTTGTGCAGCTGGTTTATTTGTACAGCTGGCGTTACAGAGGCTTACATTTGATCATAGGCCTTGTAGGGAAGATGAAAAGGAACGCATTGAGGCACCACAACATTCTGTTTATTGTTTACATGTACAAACATACTGCGTTGCATGTTTACACAATAAGCCGCTCGTGATTCCTCATCGAAGAAATTCAAATCCGCCTTCGGGGAACCATGCTTCACAACCGTCTTTGTTTCATCCTCGTCTCTCCTCACCACTTCATCTATGATATTCTTATTCAAGTTTTCCACGGCAAACTCAGCAGCTATTGCACCTCCATGCCCATCAAATATACAAAACAACACATGTATATTGAAAGTAGCAGAATCAGCCTGGCGTCCTATTGTACATTGTAGAGGGCTATAATGAACTAAACGGACTAAAATTCCTTTCGAAACAAAACTTTTCTCGAGTTCATTACCGTTTCTTTGATTTTAGCTTTGACAACTTAAGTCAGTAACCTTTTTACCAAAAAAAAAAACTTAAGTCAGTAACCTAATCTTCTGACAAAAAATTTTCTGTAGACTGCTACTGATCTCCCACTCTTCGTGCCCTGATCATTCAAAGTTTCGCGTGTTGCTTGATCTCCATTGGTGGAAATCGCTTCAACGTTCGCTTTTCTGGAGAAGATGGAAAAGATGGACGAAGAAAAATCTCGTCTTTTTGTTGATTGAGTGAGAAACCAGCTAATATTCTCTCTCTGGAGAGAAAGAAGAGGGGAGAGAGAGCGCCCCAGTAAGCAAGCCTTGAAAATTGAAAAGATGAGAGAGAGATTTAAGCGGGAGACAAGCATTTATTGTTGCTTTGGTCTGTCGTTTGCCAGTGGAGAGAGAAAAGAGCACGCTTCCTATTTTAACTTTTCATTTTCCAGAAAATTCAACGGAGCGAACTAGACTCACGCGGAGAAAATATTAGGTACCCTCAAAGGACCACGTCATCCGTGCTCTGATCCATTCACGGGTCGACACCTATCCGCTGGCAGGTCCACGTTGGCTCCCTCGGCTCCCTCTTCTCTCTCACGTCGTTCCAATTTAAACCAACGCGCGGGCATTTAAAAAAGTGGAGAGTGCATTCTCTCTCCACTGTCTTTTCTCTCATCTTTGCTCTCTCTTCCTCCTCCGATGCTCCTTCCGATCTAGCGATTCCTCCGACGACCGTCGCTCCCTTCCGACGACTGCCTTTCTCTCTCCACTTGACGGCCTCATCTCAGGGCTCCATTCTCTCGGCGCACTTCTTCCTAAATCGCGCTCTCTCCCGATGGCTGATTTTGCTCGCCTCTCTCCGTCCCCCGACTCGCGACCGAGAAGCAATCGCTCCGCCCTGCTCGAAGCAGTCGCTCGAGAAGCCCTAAATCTGCGAGTCAGGTTCGATTTTATTTCCCGAGGTTTTATGTTCGCATCTTTGTTTTGGGGGAGAAAGCTTGACCTAAATCTGCGATTAGAAGTTCACTGGTTTATTGCTTCTGATTCTAAGCGCAGCAACGCGAGAAGTGAAACTGCGGCTGTCTCTCTCTCTCTACCCTTGTCCGGTTTTTCCGTTCTTGGCAAATTCGAAGATGAGCCCACTTCTGGATACATGATCTTAGGCCGACCCGTCAAGTCGAAGCCCGACGTAATCTTGCTGCTTCACTCCACCGAGCTGTTGAATCGCTTGTGTCTGGGGGGTTTCAAGATTTTCCGGGGGGGCAATCGCCTGTTCCGTCATTGCAGACTTCCAGGCGAGAAGAAATGTGCCCACAATAATCACCCCAACACCGAACCGCCTCCTTTGTCCTCTCTCGGTATGTCGTCATCCCTTCTCTGCTTTCGTTTTTTCCCTCGTCGTTTGGTTTCAGGAAGTGGTGGGGATGTTACAAGTAAAAGAAAGGAATCGGGCCGTGAGGTTTCGCCTGAATTGTGAGAGATTAACGCGGGAGTGGTCGACCCCACGTCCCGTATATGGCGAACGGTATGATTTTTGAATGAAAGCGGGTTCGCATGCTATGAGCGTTGGTGGGGAATGAGCAAGAAAGTGGGTTTTGCTGAAAATTTTGATCTTGTTGAAGTTGGATTTAAGGGTAGGGATTTTCTTGGATTTTGGGCTCGCTCTCTCTTTCTTGGTCGCGTGAGCACGATCTTATGTGTGGAAATACTTGTGTTGATCCGTTCTTTTCTTTCAGTGGGACTTTGATTGTGTATTTTCCCTTTGGAAATTGTGACTGGACTTTCGATTATATGTCCCTCCGCAAGCTGAACTGTGGACCCAATTTTGCCGCACGAAGTGGATTTTTAGATCAGCTGCCGTAACAAAATCATGCATGGGTATCTATCTGTCTCGATTATTGACAAGTTAGGAGTCACAGCATTTCTGTTTGTTGAAAGCTAGTTAATCTTAGATCCTGTTTGTCAAGAAAAATTATAGGAAGAGTAGACACTGAACTAATGTGACTCTTTCGATGAACTGAACACATGGGGAAGCTGATATTACTTGAGATCTCTTGGAATAGTTGGTGGGTGTATCTAGATTCATGAACACCCTGGAATTGAATTAAATGGTTGCATTTCTTCTATTGATAAGCGTTTTCTGCTCCTCTGCTCATGCTTTGTATCTGACTTTAGTGTCCATTTTTCTTGTTTTCTCATTCTCTTTTTTGGTTTTGCCGTAAAGGGAATTAGTCGAATTGCTTGTCATCAATGATTGCGGTTAACCTTTTGACCTTGTTTTTGCTCACACTCTGTCTTGAGTTAGTTTATCCTTTAATTCTGTCGGTCTTACTGAGTTCATGGGACTTGGTGGTTCAAAGATTTTAATCTTATAATTTTGTCAATTTTGATTGTTCATATGGGTTCGTGCGTTGTGCAATATTATCTGAGAAGGCCATGCCAGAATGGTTAAATGGTTTATTTGTACGGATTTGTCACCTGACTACACCTTTATGATTCAGCACTTTTCGTCACTCCTTTCCATGTGCTGCACGAAAAGCTTTTTGACTTTGGTTCCATTTAGCTATTATAACTTTCTCAGTATAAGCAAAGTATCAAAACTAACATGTTTACTTCTTAATATTGCTTGCATTCAATTGTTACTTGGGTCACTTATGTGAGAATTTAGTGAGCATGGCAATCATTGGCTTTCATTTGATTCCACTGTGGAAGTACTCCATTTAGGATGTCATGGCATATTTGCTTCTTTTGACAAAGAGGATCACTATTCTAGAGTGTCCTTGCCAAATGAATCTTTCATATGGTGCATGATCAGAAAAATTTCGTTCATGCTGTAGTTATATTGGACTCATAGCTTTTAGGCCGATACTGAGAGTTCTTTGCCCATCATATGCCAGGTGCATAATTTTGCAAAATGCACTATCAGTTTTAAATCATCGTTATTTTTTCTCTTTGTAGAAAGCAATCTTTGTTATGGATTGATGAAGGCATGAGTTGAAGAAATCCTTGTTGTCCCAACTGCTCAACAGTGCTTCCATGGATGGCAAAAGCTCATCTGAGTTGAGCCTTCCCTGGTTCTGGATTATTGAGTATTTGGCAAAATTCGAGCAAGTTAAGCCATCCCTCTTGCATGGTATTCACCTTCAACAGTAGCATTTTGCAAGTTTTGGTCCACTTTCTCATCATTTTTGTTGGGCATTCATATGGTTTATGCTTTTCAGGTATCATTAAAGCGGCTCCAGTGTTACCTGCTCACTTGGGAAAAAATATGGAGGAAGTTGTTTCTTTGAGATGCTTGGAGGAGTTATGTGGCCCTAGAAATGGAAGCATGAACAGTACTTGGTCCTCATTGGGATCAAAGGCGAAAATTGATACATCAAAAAGCTGCAGTGAAATGATGCAGTTAAAACGTGTTCCATAATGTGAGTTCTAATAAATGATGCAGTGAAAATGTGTTTTATTTTCTTCATGACATCTTTCCACTGGTTCTGTTCTAATGATTGCTGAAGTTCGGTGTCTATTCTCCTATTTATGAATTTGTTATATGTTAGGGCTCTGCATCTGATCTTGAAGTGATTGCAAATGAGTTGTTGAAATGGGACCTTCACTCATTTTTAACGCACAAGAGAACCTCTGTGCCAAAAACTGCTCTAGAGGAGGTAAGCAGATCTTTCATCCAGTGCTGTCTATCTTCATGATATCCTCTTTCATTCAGGTTTAAATTGGTTTTTTTCTTGTTTTTTGGCAGCTGAAAGATATAATACTTGCAGGTACCCATCCACATGCTGATTTTAAAAAAAAAGAGGGTAGATTGGCAGATGTTTGTCATTTGAATAGTACCGTCATTCATAATGGTGGATATACTGGACTTACATGTGCGCCTGATGTGGGAGACACATATGCTCCTAACACAATTGATGAACCAAACTTGGTTTCTCAATCCACCAATCATGTGGAGCCCTTGGTAGGAGATGACGGTATTTTGAGTATGTCCAGGAGTCATGATTTAGGATGAAAATATTGCTCTGGACCATCTTCTGGGTGATAATGCTTGAGGATTGTGTATATAAATCAAACCACACCAGTCATGTGCCTGAAAGCTTATCCAATGATGCGAGTTATTAGCTGAATCTAGAAGAATATATACTATAAGTTGAAATTTTCATCGGGAACAATTTGACTGAGATGACATCTCCCTAGTATTTGACTTTTTGTGCAATCTACTTGTTAGGAATTGCTCCTAGCAAATATGGTGTTGGGAAAACCTTCTCCAATATTTGGCTTGAGCAACACAATGCATTTGTTCTTT
This sequence comes from Eucalyptus pumila, assembly GCA_016097595.1. Taxonomy (NCBI): domain Eukaryota; kingdom Viridiplantae; phylum Streptophyta; class Magnoliopsida; order Myrtales; family Myrtaceae; genus Eucalyptus; species Eucalyptus pumila. The sequence goes on from CM027852.1 coordinate 25,776,129, forward strand.
CACAAGGTTTCAAGTTAGTCTGTCCATAAGAAGCCTTGGAACATGATAAACCTTTGGTACGGGTAAGCTAAGCTTTGGGGAAAGTAGCAAAGTCAATAGCTTTCTTTTGTGAAATATGCTTAATTTTGGTTTGTTCGCTTTGTAACTTAGAAGTTTCTATGGTGCACAAACAAATTGATAGTGACTGGATTGATATTAACTTGTCAATGGGTGGGTTTGCTCTCGACATTGCGAGGCTTCATTTCAGAAACTCATATAATTCTTCTCCTTTCTGCAGCAAAATGAACGAGATGATGGTCCTGGTATAGCTTTTAATATCTTGAAGTGATTCTATATATTAACTTTATGGATTTTGAGCATTGTCGCCGAACTTGTATACGTGGATCCTGTAAAAGGCTCCTGCATTCATTTCTATTTTCCATCTCTTTTATCCAATGACTTTGGCAACTTGCTAGGAGAAAGGGGCATTCTTTTAGGCCTTCAAGGATGTCATGTGGCTGGTGATTGTATTTAAAACATAAACGGTGCGATTTGTATAAATGAGCAAATGTGTACAAACTTCATTTTCGTTTTATTACAGCTCTCATTGGGAGTATTTTATGACATTCAGCATATAACAAGAAGTTTGGAATTTCTTGCCTATTGGCTTTGAACACCACCAAATGCGAAATCAATGAGAGGAGGAAACAAATTGCAAGTTGGCAAAGTACAATTTCTTATTGAGTCGCTCTGGAAAAAGCTCTCTTAAAGATTCATACAGACGAGTCAATGGAGACAACAATCCCATTGCCACCTGCATACAACCATTTTTTTGAAGTAGAATTGCAGTTCTCATATGAACGTGCACAATCAACATGAACGCATGGGTTCAGTCATTCATTACATGAAAAAGCAATGTACTTTTAATGGGAACGACACATTTGTGGACAATAGCAATAGCTGCTTTGAAGCTTCAGTGGGTCTCTTATGCGCTTTATTTGAATGTTGCGAAGTAGGTTTGTCTTTGAACATCTTCCGGCTAAGCGCATTCAGCATCGCTCTCAATTACTGGCATGAAGCCATTTTCCAGTCCATGCCCGTTTTGATCATGGCCTTGAATTCATCATAACTAATTCGCCCGTCCTGGAATACATCCATCACAAAATGAGCACTCTATTTCGTATATGAACAAGATATACACAAATTCCAAATTGCAAGTTGTTCTGGTTATGTATTACCGTTTGTGGATCAGCATCGAAAATGATGTTTTCAATAAATTTTTCATTGTTCGGACCAAGATTGTCATCTATCAAAGCTCCTTTCAACTCATCGAATTCAATATATATCCGCTTCAATTCTTGTCAAAGAATTCAAAAGCTCGAGTCAGGTGGTCATCGTTGCCAATCCTTCTCAAGTGGACTGACATAGTCACAAACTCCTTTAAGTTCAGTGTTCCGCTTCCATCTTCATCAACCTGTTCTCATATAAGATGGAGTTCTATTTTCAAATGCTAATACAAGAAATCGTGACTCATCAAATTATCAGAAACCCACTTGATTTTGCAAGAAATTCTATCAATTATGTGAAATGGTGACAACCTCATGATCAAATCTTTGACTAACTGATGAAAAATATATTTCTATATTATGTAATCCATCCTTAATCTTCCAAATGCCTTGCAATTTAAGCAAAATCATGCACTTCACAGCATACAATGCGTCAACATGGAAGAAGAAAACATAAATCATCACTTTTATTGGTGTCCATCATGTCGAACAGCTCTTTCATATGATCCACTTGCTCATCAGGCAAATTGTCTACTACTACCTACATTAACAATGCAGGAAACACAATTCAAGTTTAACTTTGCACTAAGAACAGCAATGAAATCCAACAAGGCAATGTTCAAGGACTCACTCTGAGAACTTTTTTCTTGAACTTATTCATCAAAGAGAATTGCTTTATCCTCGTCTGGACATTTTGTCCTAGTGAAACGTTGGGAGCCATGTCCACATTCTGTATCCACATATGCTCTGCACGAATCAATTAAAAATACAACCTTAAAACTATTTGTCGCAAGGACCACCTTACCAGCACCTTCTGGCGTGGGTTCAAATATCTTTGCCTGAAGATCTATAGGCAAATTAGCATATATCGGGCATATAATGAGTTCGGCAATTTTGGAGCCAAAACCCCTTACCTATGCTTCAAAAGCTATTCCGCTGCTTCAATTTCCTCTAGAGCGACACTTGCTGTTTAGTGATGCAAGAGCAGACATCTTAAGTCAAAAACACTAACCCTTTCCAGTACATCAAAAGCTTTCTTCCTTAGCACAGCATCCGATGTGCACATGATGACGGTCTCAATCCCCTAGATTTTTGCACTTTAATGATAAGAAGAATATAGAAAATGAAATGGCATAAAATCAACATCTTTCACTATAATAGCTGCAACGCAGCAAAATGGCTAGAACAAATGATGAGAAATCTAGAGTTTCACTCTCACTCTCCTGTGAGATATCTCCTTCTGTGGTGCAAAGCAAGAACTCAATGGCATGTTTCTCTAATCTCCAAGGTAAAGAAGCTGAACAGAACATGCCTTAGCATGCCAATTGCTTGCCACCTTCTGGTTTGACTACCCCGAATTTCATTCTTTACAACAGTTAAATCCTCCTCAGCATTATGAGCAACAGTTGGTTTGACTATAACAGTTATGGTCCTGGTCATCATGTCAATAGCAGACCCTGTTATCAAGCCAATGTAACATAAACGGCAACATCTCAAGAAGTGTGAAAGTTCAATCTCAAGGTGGCAGCTAAACTAGAATCTTAAAATCGAAACAAGATAAGATCAGCGAAACCAGAATCTTGCGAACCCTTCAAGTTACGATTAATGTGATCGGCCGTGTTAAAGTAATCCTTCGCGTTGCGCAAGGCAGCAGCTAAATTGGGGAGTGAGACTGGAGGAGCTTTTGGTCGGAGGAGGCAAAGGCAAAGGCGGCAGCCTGGTTCATTGGATGAAAAGATAGAAACCTTCCCAGAAAAGGGATGCTAAAAAATATTTTAAAGGTAGAGGCGACAATGGTGGGGTCATCCCATCCAAGAATTGTAAGTTACTTCGGCCAATCGGTATGTCTCTCTTCAGAATTGTTGAATTCATTCATCCCAGGACGCTCAATAGAGTTTGATGACCCCTATACAACAGAATACACAATTTATTTACATTTTACTAAACATGTCAAGATAAATATGTCTCAAAAGAGCCAGGGCAGTGAACAACGAAAATAAAAATGCTCTATTAAGACATTGTGGTTGCTCTAATATGTAGTACGTCCATCACCAATTAGCTGTGAACATGTAACAATTAAGCATATGATCGTGTCACTAGTCATCTTACTCTTCTTCTCATTGTAATAGCATAACATAGTGCTCCCATTTACATGAATAGGCTGGATGCACCTTTCCCATTTTAAATTCAACTCATATCTCTAGCTTCTTCCTTGACCAATACAATTATCCATTACAAATCACAGAAAATCCGTTTGCTCTTTGTAAATTGGGCATTGCATTGATATGACAAACATTAAAAAATACAAAAGCCTCACAAGACACTAACATTATAGCTTTAGTGAGACAGTATCATATGAGATGCAGCATTACTTGCAAATTTTTTATTCTAAAACTTCATACCATGCACCCGCCATCGTATGTTATAAACCATCAAGAATCGCTCCCTACCAAGAAGGTTATTTCACATAGGAACTAAAAGTGATAGACATTCCAAGTAATCGAGTACTACATACAAACATCTCCAAATTCTAGTCCCTCACCATCACCCAAATCCAGATATGAAAAACTCTCAATTGTCCATACCACGGCCTTTTCATGCACTCATGCAACTCTATAGACTAAAAAGGCCATGTTAGCACGGGACCTTGCTGGTTCTGTATCCAACCGACCTAATTAAGCAACACCATTAAATTTTGGGACTTGTATTGTTGAAAACTTGCTCACTCCTTTTTTCTTTTTGGGTACTGTTTCACCATTGTAATGATAATCTATAAGACATTATCTCAAACTCAAGACAGTTGCAAGTAATTCTCGGCAACATCATTTATTGCTGCAGTTGTAGTATTCAATAGATACTATGTGATGCTGCAATTGTATTGCTGCACATTTAATAAGCCACATCAATTAAGACTAAAACAATATTAAAATAAACCACATAGACAACTACCTCAAATTTTCAACAAGTAAAAAGTTTGTGCCAGGCTAATGAAAAAAATGTTGAAAATTGAGTCACCTTTAGTGCATTTTACCCCAGGCTTAAAAATGCGAAAGTCTGAATAGAGAAGCAGTTGGAAGAAAATGTGTCTTACAAAGAGGCAAAGGACAAAAAAATTGATGAGATTACACACATTTTAAAGGAAAGATGTTACAAGTGAAAAGTGAGAGCCATTTGTTCATGTGCTTGACGAAAAGTTCACAAGCAATTCAACTAATTCCATGGCAAAACCAAAAAAGAGAATGAGAAAACAAGAAAAATGGACACTAAAGGCAGATACAAAGCATGAGCAGAGGAGCAGAAAACGCTTATCAATAAAAGAAATGCAACCATTTAATTCAATTCCAGGGTGTTCATGAATCTAGATACACCCACCAACTATTCTCAAGTAATATTAGCTTCCCCATGTGTTCAGTTCATCGAAAGAGTCACATTAGTTCAGTGTCTACTCTTCCTATAATTTTTCTTGACAAACAGCATCTAAGATTAAGTAGCTTTCAACAAACAGAAATGCCATGACTCCCAACTTGTCCAACTTCAACAAGATCAAAATTTTCAGCAAAACCCACTTTCTTGCTCATTCCCCACCAAAGCTCATAGCTCATGCGAACCCGCTTTCATTCAAAAATCATACCGTTCGCCATATACGGGACGTGGGGTCGACCACTCCCGCGTTAATCTCTCACAATTCAGGTGAAACCTCACGGCCCGATTCCTTTCTTTTACTTGTAACATCCCCACCACTTCCTGAAACCAAACGACGAGGGAAAAAACGGAAGCAGAGAAGGGATGACGACATACCGAGAGAGGACAAAGGAGGCGGTTCGGTGTTGGGGTGATTATTGTGGGCACATTTCTTCTCGCCTGGAAGTCTGCAATGACGGAACAGGCGATTGCCCCCGGAAAATCTTGAAACCCCCAGACACAAGCGATTCAACAGCTCGGTGGAGTGAAGCAGCAAGATTACGTCGGGCTTCGACTTGACGGGTCGGCCTAAGATCATGTATCCAGAAGTGGGCTCATCTTCGAATTTGCCAAGAACGGAAAATCTGGACAAGGGTAGAGAGAGAGACAGTCGCAGTTTCACTTCTCGCGTTGCTGCGCTTAGAATCAGAAGCAATAAACCAGTGAACTTCTGATCGCAGATTTAGGTCAAGCTTTCTCCCCAAAACAAAGATGCGAACATAAAACCTCGGGAAATAAAATCAAACCTGACTCGCTGATCTAGGGCTTCTCGAGCGACTGCTTCGAGCAGGGCGGAGCGGTTGCTTCTCGGTCGCGAGTCGGGGGACGGAGAGAGGCGAGCGAAATCGGCCATCGGGAGAGAGCGCGATTTAGGAAGAAGTGCGCCGAGAGAATGGAGCCCTGAGATGAGGTCGTCGAGTGAAGAGAGAAAGGCCGTCGTCGGGAGGGAGCGACGGTCGGAGGAATCGCTAAATCGGAAGGAGCGTCGGAGGAGGAAGAGAGAACAAAGATGAGACAGAGGAGAGAGAATGCACTTTCCACTTTTTTAAATGCCCGCGCGTTGGTATAAATTGGAACGACGTTGGAGAGAAGAGGGAGCCGAGGGAGCCGACGTGGACCTGCCAGCGGACAGGTGTCGAACCGTGAATGGATCAGAGCACGGATTGCGTGGTACTGTTAGGATACCTAATATTTTCTCGACTCACGCGTGCCATGTGAGCTGATGTGGAATACTCCATTGTAAGCAATGGCTGAGGGACCCGAATATGACCACATTCTTTCTTGATTTCACTAAAGGCCCCTAAACTTTTCCAACTTGTTTAATCAAGTTTCTGAATTTTTCTATGCAATTGGGTCCTTAAAGTATATGTTTATTTTTGTTTGACTTGATATTTTCGTGAAAATGAAAGCGGAAATGCTAACGTGGATTAACTATACCCATTAAACTGGTGGGCCGGATCATAAATGGTCCGACCCAAATCGACCCATTTAACCCATTTATAACCCATTATTGCAATACAAAATTTTTGACCCATACTCGATCCATACCCAACTCATTTAACTAAACTTAAGAAAGCTTATTATATATATATAATGGTATTGCTAAAATAGTTTTATACAACGCAAATTTAATGGACAATTTTTATAATTTAAAAAAATATTTTAAAAATCGAATTTTAATTATTTTTTATTTTTAAATTAAAATTTTAATTATTTTTAAATATAATTTTGAATTTTCTTTTTTCTTTTTTTGTTCTTCTTCTTCTTTTGCCTGCAGCTGGCCACGAGGCAACCTACCTCGCCAAATTTGGCGAGCTCGGGGCTCTCCGGCGTCGGGCGAGTTCGAGCTCACCCTTCGCCAGATTTGGCGAGGCTCGAGCCTCGCCTGACGCCAACGAGTTTGAGTCTCGCCAAATCGGCGAGGCTTGAGCCTTGCTGGGCGTCGGCAAGGCCTCCGCCTTGCCAAATCCGGCGAGCTCGAGGCTCGACTGGCTGGTCGCTGGCCATCGTCGTGCTAGCAACCGGAGAAAGAAGAAAGAAAAAAAAAAAAAAAAGAAAAGAAAATTATAATAAAAAAATTATAGTTTTGATTTTTTTAAAAAAATATTTTTATAAAGTTAAAGAGAGAAGAGAGAGATTGTGAGATTTTGGGTGAAAATAAATGGGTTCATTTTTAATGGGTTGATAAATGAGACTTAAATGGGTCAGCTTTTTGACCCATTTAAGACCTATATATCTCAATCTTGATCCATTAAAACCAATTATGGGTGTTTCAAGAAATAGGCTTGACCCATTAACGACCCACCCATTTAAATATAAATGAGTCTATAAATGGTCAATGACCCATTTTGACACCTCTAGGAATAACACATTGGTGTCACATCAATTTTGACTAGACAAGTTGGTGTTTATGTGTAATTTCTTGAGAAAGAAAAAGAAAGCTAAGAAAGAAGGCTACACGGGCAGGTGGCAATGTTGCCCGCGCCAACAAGGGCCATTAGTCTTTGTGGGCTATGACAACATAATGTCAAGGTCAGGCAATTGTTGATCACTTGGGTCTTGCAACTAGATATTGGAGATTAGCTAGTCGTTTCAAGTAATGCAAGGTAAAATTGAATTGCGATAGAGAATTTAAAAGAAAAAAAAAAAGTGATGTGGTAAAATACCTTCAATCTGGGGGTGCCTCATATCATATAATAAAGTGTGAATGGAATGGACGGAAATTGATTTAAACATCAAGAAGAATAAAGTAATTAGAAATAAAAGTGGGGGAGGGGAAATTAAATGGAAAACTTGAGCTTCGGGCAAGAAAAATAAAGGCAACTGAAACGGGAGACTTGCAATTAATGTACATGAAATATGAATAACGCTGCTATTCACACTAGATAAATATAGATAAATGATGCTCAAAAGTTGAAGCAAAAATTGAAAGGTACTATGAATCTGTGAAAGAACGATCGAACAAAAATGCAACTAAGATTCTACGTAATTGAGCATAACCTCTTGCTTTTCTTTACCACTTGCGTATCTCATCATATTCTCCTCTGCTTCAATCTCTCCATGGCGTGATCACAAATTTGCCTTACTTTAGCTCTTTTTTTTTTTTTTTAAATGCAAACAGACTGCTCATATATGGTAATGTCCCTTTTTTTTTTTAAATTCTTCATTAATACCATAGTTATTTTGAGACATTTCATTTTTCCTAGTTGATCCTATACCCATCTTTAAAAGCACACCGCCCGTATCGTCTATGGCCACATGAAGAATTCCGAAAGTGACCTCCTACGGTGAAAATTGTTGAACGCAAATTGCGCAACCCCAAAATCTTCATAACCAGAACAAGAACATGCATAATTGAGTAGAAAGATTAACGCACTTGTTTTAAGATCCATTGAACATAAAGCGGAAGTAGAAAAAGAATTACCCACATATCAAGGGGATCCACGCATCAAGTCATTCTCTTCTATTGTCCTCCGTATCACTGGCTCAATGAGGCGGCCCCCCTCACGTTTATCGTTAGGTAAACGCCATTAAGTGATGATACATGTGAGAATTAGGGTTAGAGGAGAGACTTAAGCACTATTTATAGAGTTTTCAACCAGTCCCCCTCATTACGGGCCAGGCTCAACTCGGCCCACACTAGTCAGCCCATATTAGACTAATTAAGAAACATTTTATCTCACTTTAGACCAACTCTGTTTTACGGTAACCGTAAAAACAACAAATTACAATATCAATTAATTTAGTCTACATTAGGAAAACTCTTACAAAAATGACAGCCTAAATAAATTGGGATTTTTTAAAATTTTACTATTTAACAGAAACGGTAACTTTTTAGCCCTGTTCCTTCCAACAGCTGCAACTCTACAGACCAATCCACGACCGTGAGATTATAATGAGATCCAGCAGCCAAAATTGAAGGAAAGAAGACCGTTGTAAGGGAAGCGCCATCAGCTTCGTAAAGGAGAGACAAGAATTCTCTAAGTCATCTCTTATTTCACACAATTTCACTATGAGAGGGGGGGTGGCTTTTAAATCCATGCGCCCTAAGTTTTTTTTCACACAATTTCACTATGTTTTGTTTTTTAGTCAGGAATGGCTTCAAGACTCATCAGGGTTCCAATGCAAGCGAAAAGTAATAAGATTTCGGCCGATTTTGCCCTCCTCTTCTTTGATTCAATCTTTTTTTTTTTTTTTGTGATCATTTCTAGGATGATCTGCTTTATGGAATCCCTGTTCGATTCATAGGATTCTCTTGGCCTTTCTTGATGCTATGTTCTTGTTGATTCTGTTACTATAGCCTTGGAAAATTAATAGCCCTATGCACATCTTCTTGGTAAATGATCTTGTGATCTGCCAAAGCCATCGTGTTTTGTCGGTTAATCTTTATGATTGCACACAAATTAATCACGGGATGAGCCCCTCCCTGCGCTTCATGGCTTTCAACATACACGAAATTGTTATAGCTTCATCATTTTGATTAGTAAATCCCCAACCTTTTTTTCTTTCGTCCTCATGTATACCACAAGCTTGACCAAAAAGAACACGGTTCGGAAGCTTTAAGCCCCATCACGTGGGGCGACTGCATATCATCATGTGTTTAATGGAATCAAATCTGATATAATGAAACAGAATGTCCATAATGTCTCCCAAAATCAACAGGACTGATGAGGCCAATACGAACCATTTAGAAGTGGAAAACTCCATACCATGACGAAAGCTACTAGACATGGACCAACTAGGTACTTCCTAACTTCTTTGTCATATAGCTAACGCAATTTCGTTAACATTCCTGAATACCTTAAGCTTTCTAGCAATGTTAGTAGTACAACTGCAAAAAGTCTTTAGTTGGAAATCACTAGGTGACATTTTGATATTGCATCGCATATCTGTCAAATGTTTTCTTCAATTTGTTGCGACTGTTTTGCGAATGTTTTTCTTGAAAACAAGGATTTTCTAATTATATGTGTGGTGTGATAGATATGGAAATACTAGTTGTATGAGAAATTTTTGAGGTGGTAAAAATCTTCATGTTCGTCTCTATCTATCAGCAAGTTTAGCCATGATTTTTTATTCTTGTACATGTATGGTCCCCAACATTACCACTCAGAATGTTTCGCTAAGATGGATTCTCCTTCCATGTAGGTGTGTTTGTCGGTTTTGTCCTATTTTCTTGATCTTCAGTGACGAGGCTTATGCCCATTTGGTGTAGGGGTTTTTTTTTGGCTTAGAGATTGCGAGCTAAATTGTGAACGTTTTTCGACTACAATCGCCTATGTCTTCCTTCTTGTTATATAGTTAGCCATTTGTTTTCGTTTGTTGTTGTCTTTCATTTGTTTTAAAGCTGGATTTCCGGTTAATTTGTTCTGATTTAAGCTAAATTTTTAAATGATTTTAGCAGCGTATTATTCAGCATTATTTGTGAGATATAGAGTATCCACCAAGGACTAATTTTTCAAGCAGGGAGATTCGATTCCTCTTCTTTCTCTTCTTAATTAAGGAACAAGCCAACCCCATCCCCTAATTCTTTACCCATGAAGAACGCAGAAAACCACATTTCTTTCCATCCCATGGCTCCTCTGCATAGTCAATGGTGGGTGCTCTACTTGCTACGACCAGCCATTGGAGGAGAAATAAAAAATCTTGTTGATTATTTTGGCTTCCAACTTGTCGGTTGAAGTCTAATTTCGATAGAAACTAGGTTGGCATTCTTCCCTTCCTTGGTCCCTACTATTATGCTCTCTGGCCCTTCTGCTGTTATAATGGTGCTTTACCCGCAACATTTGAAGGGATAGGGTGAGTTTGAGCAGGGGGGATTTTTATCCAAAATCCCTCTATATCAAACCTTAAACCCCTTCTATCCAAACATAGAGCTCCCTTCTTAAACCCCTTCTACCCTAACATAGAGCTCCCTTCATCCAAAAAACTATGACCTCGCCCTCCCGAGCACTATCTTGTCCCTGCAATTCCCGTGTAGCTGCTGAACTCTGGGTCAACCCTTTCTGTTACTTGGGCTATCGTATTGTAAGTAGGTCAATTTTTAGCTAGGTTTTCCATAAATTAATCTGTTGCTGGCCTTTCCTAATTAAGGTGGTCCTTAACCTTTGAACCAAAAATGGAGGAGTCAAGTGAAAACACATTAAGAGCGGCAGCTCTCTGTAAAAGGCTGGGTAATCTCAGGTGGGAGAATGATGAAGCAGCGATGGATGAGGAAATACCAAAGGAAAAGGCACTATGAAACTTAAAATCAACTTTCAAGCCTTCCAAGACACTTAGTCTCCCGGGTCCAAATCAAACCTGGATTTTTCAATCTTACCTTCAATATTGAAGAGGAGAAGAAGAGAGTGTCAATCCAATGTAATGGAGGGTACATTTACCATAAATGTACCAATTTAAAGTTTTTACAATAAATTTATCATAAATATATCAATATAGATTTTTCGCGGAATTAATTCAACCTTATTTGATTCACTAAAAAGGAATTGTTATTTGATTCAATAAATTTGAGTCGATAGTGGGAAAACAAATGAATAATCAGGGGAGTGGCGAACTTCATTACAACTGTTCCTAACTCTCGTCGTGGGCATGACTGATTGGCGACACAAAAAAAAAAAACTAATTTAATAAATAAAGAAAATCATTACTTAGAAGTTCCTACATGATGAATGCATTTTCATGTAATGTCCCCCAAAGGAATTAATTTAACTCGATTAATTCGATCAATTATTTTCTATTTACTTTATTAATAGAAAAGGCGGGTCAAGTCAAAAATGCCTCTATCGCTGCAAAATTTCTTTTCCACGCACCTCCCACGTATGGCTGCTACAAGAAATCATGTGTGCAATTACTTGAGCTTTCCGTGCAGCATGCATCACAGCAGTTCGATCGGCATGAAGAGTCATGGAGTAGCATTGTCAAAACATGCACAATAAGAAATCCTAAATTTATTATATTTATCAATTTATTTTTAAACATTTTAATTTTCTCAAATGAATTATAAATATTTTCATATTTTAGTCAATTGAATTTATCTAATTAATTAATGCGAATGCCGGTCGTCTTATATGATGCTATTGGTATTGACAAACAAATTTTAATAATACTAAGCTTTTTTTTAATATTTAAAAAAATTTCATTGCTTTTTTCCTTTTTTTCCATTTCCTTCTTCCTCTCCAACCAGTCTTGGACAACCTCACCTGTCCTCGCCTTGTCACTAACGAGGCTTGCCCTTGCCGGCCCTCACCTCTGGCTGATCACCGAGCCTCAGCAATCGGTTGAAGGAGGAAGATGGGAAGAAAACCAAAAGGGCAAAAGAAAAGGAAAAGTGCCCTCCTTTTTCTTCTTCACCTTTTCCCTTCTCCGTCCATCATTAAACAAGGAGCATGCTCGCTCTCTGCTCGTGGTTGTCTTCTCTGTTATCTTTAGCAAGTCTAGTCAGAAAGGTCCCTGCAGAGGTCCTTTTCCACGTTCCTCCTGTCCCGTGTACTGTTGCCATAGGAAATCACGCGTTTAATTATTTTGCGCTTTTCCATGCAGCATGCGTAGCAACCGTTCGATCGACACGAAGAGCCTTGGGCCGTTGGATGGCGAGAGCGCAGTGCAATTTGGGTTAAGGGTTTTATGACTGGGAAGATACATTGCTTTCCAGCAACATTTACGATTGAAAGATCTGGTCGGACTTTTTTTTTTTTTTTTTTTTTGGTCGAAAACTACCATATATTAAGCACATATCAAAGAGTTTACAGGCAGTTCGGATAATACAAGATCTTGCAATTGTGAGACCCAATTCGGCGGAAGTAAAGAGGCCCGATGGGCCTTTACAAGACAGTCCGCTAAAGCATTTGCTCCTCTATGACAGTGAATGATCTGGAGATTAGGGCACCGAAGCTTCAGTGTGAGAGTTTCATCGAGGATGGGGCGAAGCTCCCATGGGCGTTTTTCAGGGTCACAAATTGCTTCCACACAAACCAAGCTATCCGACTCCACGATGATCCGATCCGTCTCAAGACCTCGCTGGAGAAGAAATTTCAACGCAGAGTTTAAGGCGATCGCCTCGGCTTGCAGGGCTGAGGAGGCACGAATCGAGGAGGCAAATCCATCAATCAAATGGCCCGTCGAGTCCCGACACACTCCAGCTACTGAAGCTTCGTCAGTCGGTGAAAGGTAAGACGCATCAACGTTGAGTTTCATTGCTCCAGGGTCTGGTGGACGCCATCGATGATTAACAGTATGTAGATGTGAAACAGGGCATGGCTGCAAGGAAGAGCACGGCTTCGAGGAGATAAAAATATGTCTGGAGTGAGTCTCCATGATCGCCATCAACACAACTCGTTCAGCATTCAACTGCTTATGACGAAATAGAGCATCATTGCGGGCTTTCCAGATCTGCCAGAGAACAATCGCAACTGCACCCAAGTCCGGTAAGTCCTTCTTTCTGCCAATAAACTGCAATAGCCAGTCTTCAATACGATGAGCCGCTGATGTAGAAAATTTAATATTTAGAGCTGGATTTCTCCACACATCATAGGTCCAAGGACATAATAAGAAAAGGTGTTGTAGGGTTTCAGGTACATGGTGTTCACATAGATGACATGTTGGCTCTGTCAAAATATGGCGCTTGTAGAGGTTTTCTCTAGTTGCTAATGCATTGTTACAAATAGGATCTGGTCGGACTTGGACGGTGCAAATTCAGAAAGTGGGTCCAATTTTTATTGATATCATTACAAATCGGATGGGATAGTGACCGACCGTCCATGCACATTCACCCTCCGGAAGGAGACTGACCGCGCATTATCGCAATCTATAATTCAATCGAAATTTTGGTGGAGTACATGGAAATGCCCACTCGAGTAGGGAGCATTTGTATCACACGTTGGTTTTCTCTTTTATTTATTGAATTAATATTACAAAAAAAACTTAAACTAATGTACTCATAATAAATTTATCTTGAACTAAATTGATACATCCATTACAAATTTACTTTGAACTAATTTTTAGATAACTAAAAATTATAAATTAATATATTTATAATAAATTTACTCTCTTTTTAGATTAATATAATAAAAAATCATAAATTAATACAACTATAATAAATGAAGCATGAAACCTCAAATTAATATATCCATTAACTGCCATACGTCATCTAATTAATAATTTAATTATTGATGATTTAATACTTTATTTATTTTTATATTATTAAGAAAGCAAATCAAGTATGACATTGCATGTGAAAAAGTGAGGATTGCTCGTTGGGTTCCACTCACCTTCCTCGCAATGTGGCGGAAATTACGCACGCAGTAATTATCCTCCTCCAATAATGGGGGACAAATTTTTGTATTTTCAATTGATTCGCATATCTGCTGGGAAATTGTATTTACTTGAGCAGCCGAACGACTACCGTAGCATTTGGGGGAGAAGATAAAATAGCTCACGAACTGTGATTTTTGTTATTTTTCTTTTCCTTTATGACATTAAGAAATTCTTACTCTGCACTTCATATGTGCAGGCCTTGATTTTCCTTTCCACTTTGTTTTGTCCAACATCGGCACAAAATTTGTAGCGGTACGTTTTTTTTATCCTAATAGCATGGTTCCATTTACTTTTTGTCCTTTGGAGTCACTAGCCATGACTATTGACAAATTGATCGACTCATTGTGTCAATCCGAGAAGGTGGAGTGAAGAAGTAGAAGCATGGTATAGTCTATCGTGTAAGCAAAGCTATTCCAAAAAAGAGCATAGATAATGAAGCATGACATCTCCAAAGAGTGCAAATAATTCATTGTGATCATGAGCTCGATCTTAGCTTTTCATTATATTCACAAATTTGAGAGAAATATAAAAGTAATAGGTGTAGGTAAGACCAACACGTAAATCATGAGCATTTGTTGGACTTTGTGTCATACTTGTATAACATATAATTGCCATTTGCCACCACAAAAAAAGAAGCAAAATCAAACGAGGACATGATAGATAATTGAGGAACAAACCCTAGCATTTTGCATTAAAATGATTTAATAAATTTCATGATTTTGATAGGATTGTTTTAATCTAACAAAAACAACTAGTATACCGTTACGCGTGTTAAAAGCACAAGCAGAAAGATTTCTTGAAACTTTCGTTAAGGGTATAATCAATAAAGGTTGGGCATTCTCTGGTTTGAGACTATAGCCAATTTAAAATACTAGACTCGGACAGTGCAAATTCGAATTTGTGTTCCAGCCAAAGGACACTGCTACAAGGAATCAACCCTCGTTTTTCAATATTTCGGCTATTCAATTCATTGTGAATTTATGTTAAGCAAATTTGAATATTGCAAGAAATGCTACATAATGAAGCCATCATACAAGGGTTATGATGTAAAAAAAGAAAATTGCACTATTGCAATTTAGCTTGAAGGAAGGTTTGAGATACTTCTACGATAATAATGATATTAAAGATATTATTTATCATTATTTTCATAGCGAGGAGACTAAAGTATTTGTTGTATTATGGTGATAATGAAGATGATAAGAGCCCTCAAGTATGAGAAATAAGAAATAGTATTGAACCAAATATTGAGGTTGTGGATGGATCTATTTTAGACAAAGAAGAACAAGAGAGAGAGGAGGGAGGAAGAAGGCACACAACGGGTGTGTTTGACGAAGTTCAGCAAATGAGAACACATCCCGGAATCTTTGGTGAACATATAGGTGATGAAGAATTGATCAAATTAGACTAGAAAGTCGCTCTATCCTGTGAATTAAATTATTAAGTTTTGCCAAATGTAAATTATTCAAATAATAATCAAAATAAAAGTAAAGGAAATTGCAAAATTAAGTCGCAGCATGTGGAGAATTGTAATTATTTATCTTTATTGGAATGCGATTTCACCATAAACCTTCCTATTCTTGATTTATTTAATCCTTGTGGGCCACTCTCTCTTTTTTCCCTTTTTTAACCTTATCCCCGTCGCATCGTGTCTCTCGGTGTCTACTTTTCGTGACCTGACACATCTCTCTCTCTTCGCTCTCTACTTTTTATGTTCTCCACTTTTGCACACGCCCACGCGCGCGAATATAGTTGAATATTAAAATATCATTAATAAGTGCCCAAGTTGAAGTGATGGGCTTTCTTTATTGAGGTCTAGATTGAGCAATTCATTATGGTTAAAGGGATCTCATGACTTTGCTAAAAAAAAAAAAAAAAAAAAGATCTCATGACAACCCTCACCGACCCTCCATCCAAAACCCTAAAAAAAAAGTAAAAGGAAAAAGCATAAAATTTTAAAAAATTATTAAAATATCATTAATAAATACCCAAGTTGAAGTGATGGGCTTTCTCTATTGATACCTATACTGAGCAATTCATTATGGTTAAAAGGATCTCATGACAACGATACTAAAGTGCCGCATTAGCATTGACTATTCACGTCAATAATTTCTGACCAAAATTAATCGGATAATCTTAATTAGCAAAATGTAAAATTATTTAGAACTCAACTGATAAAATTAAAAAGTTTATGACTGAATAGGTAAAAGTATAATAAGTTTATAACTTTTTTGGACAATTTTTCCAATAATTTACACTATCATTCGTAGTGAATATTAAATTATATATGTTCCATTTATTACACAAAAAATGAATAATTTGAAAATTCTTTTTTAAATATAATAGATAGGGAAAATATTATATTTATGCTCCATTTATCAAATATATGTTTACAAAAATGAGTGATCAGGAAAATTGTTTACCAAAATGATTAGAATCAAATTATTATTGATAATAAATTTTTTTTATTGAGTACTTATTTTAAGTAACACTATCAATCATTTTTTTTACAAAAATAATTTTCAATTTATTCATTTTTCTCAAACAAACAAAGTCTTAATTATATTTTGAATTCAATATTGCAAAATTTAAGAGGTTCACTTGGCCATATAACAAAAATGTGTGAGAATTTGTTAGGATCCAATATTAAAACAATAATGTTTACCCAATAATTAATAAAGTCATTGATTAACATAAAGTGGGAGAATTTTTGTACTTTTAATAGTCAATGAGAAAATTATTACCATTAATAACAATTTATATATAAACATCATAAATGATGAAAATATTTGGTTCGTCTATTTTTATAAAAAAATAAATTATCATTTTTAGAAATTTATTTATAATATTATTTATTTTACGAAATAAAGGGAACCTTAAACAAAAATTTGAACTTTCTTTTCTCTTTTTCAACTTCAATGGAGTGGGGATCGCTTTATGGACCCAATACATTATTTCAATTTAATTATATCTCTTTATTGATGTAAAGGGTATCCCATTGTACGACCTAATATATTTTAAATCCAATTAATTTTTGTGGAGCCACTCTTTTTTTAATCTTTTCTTTCATCTTTATCCTCGGCGTGTCTGTCGCCCACCGCCACTTCTCTTTCTTCACTCCGAACTGCGCGCCACACACTCGCGCGCGTAACCCAAATGTCGTATGCGCTTGCGGATTGGTCCAAGCAAAGTCCTTGAAAAAGGGTCCAGGACGACTAGATAAACATCGACGAGTTTTCAACAAGTACTCTATGTCTTTCGCTTCACTTGATGTTAGCGAGGAACGTTCAGAGAGAGAGAGAGAGAGAGAGTAGACAGAGGCCTTGATTTGCGAAGTAAAGCTGCCATGAAGAATTCAGTTGTTGGAATGAGTAGCGGCTATGAAGGAGGAGGCAAGTATCAAGTATTCTTGAGTTTCCATGGCCGAGATACTCGAGTTGGATTCACCATCTTTCTTCATCGAGATTTGGTAAATAAGGGTGTTCGAGCCTTCATAGATAATGAAGAACTTCGGGTTGGCGAAGAAATTGGTGGAGCGCTCCTGCAAGCAATCGACGACTCCCAGATTTACATACCCATCCTCTCAAAAAATTTTACTTGTAGCAAATGGTGTCTCCGTGAGCTCAAAAGGATGGTAGACAACAAATCCAATTCTGCGGAGAAAAAAATCCTACCCATCTTTTACGATGTGAAGCCAGACGATCTTGTCCTTGAAAACTCATTATACACAATGGCCAAGGAGAAGGAGCGCAACGAGGAGCAGAAGGAGCAATTTTTGCACGAAATAGAATCCTGGGAGAAGGCTCTTGAAAAGGTCGATAAAACCAAGGGCTGGGAGCTACCAAAATTTGAAACGTAAGCTCTAAAGATCCGACTTTTCTAGCTCTAGAATCAAGCCCGTCCAATTCAAGCGATTACGGAGATAAATAAATTAGCAAATCTTCCGATCTTTAAAAAAATACAGGTGCAATCATACGCAAGAGTTATCAAGGGTAAATAAAAGGAGTACACCGTTTTTTTTTTTTTTTTTTTGGATTTAGAGGCATACATGTTAATCTGTATGATCGATATAGCTTTTGTAACTAATGAACTTGCTTCTATTTGTGGCAGCCAAGCAAAACTTGTGGACTTGGTAGTTGAAGTGGTTTTGCAGGAGTTGAAGATAAGAGAAAAGTCTGTGACTAAAGATTTAATTGGACTTGATGATCGCATGGCAGAAGTATTGGAAAAGTTAGATGTTCACCGTAGTAATGAAGTGAGGCTGCTCGGAATTTATGGGATGGGGGTAGTGGTAAAACCACTCTAGCCAGGGTCGTCTACAATGAACTTCTTTCTCACTTTGGAAAGGGTTCTGCCTTCCTTGATGATATTCGAGGAGAGTTAAACAGGAAGGGGTTAATCTGGTTGCAGGAGGAGTTACTAAAGGAAATTGATAGTGCCGATGCACCAAAATTTATTGGGGGAGTTGATCACGGATGGGAGAGGATAGTGGGAACACTTCGTAGTAAGAAGTTTCTCATAGTTCTTGATGACGTTGATGACATAAAGCAAATTGAGAATCTAATTGGATTAGATCAGTTGTGTTTTGGAACAAGAATAATTATCACCACTAGGAACATAGGTGTACTGGAGACTATCAAAAAAATGAAGTCGAAGAATTCTATCCTTGCACTCCAAATTCTAGCTTATGAAATGGTGGAAATGAAATTTAGCCAAGCACTCCAGCTTTTCAAGAGGCATGCTCTTTCGGAAGGCTGTCCGGCAAAGGATTTTGATTTTGACAATCTCTCAATAGATATTGTCTGTACTACTGGGTGCCTTCCTTTGGCCCTTGAAGTTATAGGTTCATTACTTTATGGAGAGCCCAAAAATAAATGGGAGAATACATTAAAACAGTTAAAGAAAATGCCTCATAAAGAGGTACAAGACAAATTGAGGATTAGCTTTGACGCCCTAGACGATTATCAGCGCGATATTTTTCTCGATATCGCATGCTTTTTCATCAATGAGGATATTACTAATGCCACTTATATGTGGGAGTCTTGTGAATTTTGTCCTGACATTGAGGTCCTTGTTAGGAAGTCCTTGATCAAGATGAGGAACAACAAATTTTGGATGCATGACCAACTGAGAGACCTGGGACGGGAAATCGTTCGTCGAGGAGATGCTGGAGATGCTAAAAATCTCAAGAAGTGGAGTAGGGTGTGGACGAGCGAGGAGTTCCTCGATTTCATAAGAACTGAAGAGGTAAGACAACTATAGGGTTCAAATGAAAAAGTGACATCCTGCCTTTGAGGATCCAACTTCCTGCTCATGGTCTTTTCTTCCATTTCTTTCATTAAAATCGTAAATAAAATTACTAGTCATTGACAAACTTCAATTAATTACGGCAATTGATTTATTGGCAGAGGTATCAAGATGTTGAAGCACTTGATCTATGGAGGAGGAGTTCTCATATCTCAATTAGCCATGAAGAAATTGAAAGGTTTAAAAAATTGAGGTTCTTGAGATTATCTTATGGGACCTTGCATGGGGATTTCTTTGTTCATTTACCAAAGTTGAGATGGATTTCGTGGCATCATTCCCCACCAAATGTTAGTGTGCCTAGTATTTGTTCAAATAATTTAGTTGTACTTGAACTTTTTGACAATAGGTTCACAGATGATTCAAAAGTATGGGACTTAATTAAGGTATGGTTCCATCTCAATTTATAATGGCTGTCTCGTACATTATTTGACTTATTTATTTATTTATTTATTTATTTATAGTGTTTATACTTCATTTTTGTAGACGACAACCAAACTTAAAAGTCTCTCTCTTGTAAATTGTCATTGCATTACAAGAATTCTAGACTTGTCTAGATGCTCAATGTTAGAGAGGTTGACTTTTGATAATTGTAAGAGCTTGAAGGAAATAGACAGCTCCATTGGAAAGTTAACGCACTTGCATGAACTGAATATCACCAATTGTAAGCTTGTTGAGCATGTGCCTGATGAAATTGGAGGGCTAGTGAAGCTTGAGCGCTTCTCTTTGCGTGGCTGCTATAGTGTGAGCATACTCCCCACCTCTATCGGTGACTTGGCATCATTAAGGAAGCTGGACCTTTCAATTACTCGAATTGGAAGCCTACCGGAGTCCATCAGAAAGCTACAGTGTTTGTCAGATCTCTTCCTGCAATCAGGAATCACTGAAATTCCTAGTGCAATTGAAGGGTTAGTAAAACTGCGACATCTTCGTCTGGCAAGCGATGAGATTAAACAACTTCCAGACTTCATTGGAGAATTAAAATCATTGTGCACTCTAAATTTGTCAACTAATGGTTGGCTTAGCTCAAATTCAAGTTGATGGAAGTTACCCAAAGCCATTGGAAAGTTGGAGAAACTAGAGGAGCTTGATCTTGGTTATCGCAAGGAGTTGGAAGGCGATATTCCTGATGAGATAGGACATCTTTCCTCTCTAAGAGTCCTAGATTTACGTTATACCAAAATCCGTCAAGTTCCGAGAACAATTAACATGCTTTCTTGCCTCTCACTACTTGACTTAACGAGCTGTGATGAGATTACAGAGTTGCCTGAGCTTCCTACGAGTTTAGTCTATTTACATGTTCAATCTGGCGCGCTGCAAGTAGTCCCAAATCTCTCAAAGTTTACCAATCTGGTAGATTTGGCCCTATCCGATTTCTCTGCAAATCAAAATTCATCAAATGTAAAGCACAAATGTGACCTGGGGTGGATAGGAAGGCTATCCAAACTCAAAAGGTTGAACTTGTATTTTCTCAAGTTCACCGCACCGGTTTCGAAGTTGGGTCTCCTTTCTCTTCTAGAACATCTTCATTTGAGAGGACTAGACCTGCAACCCCTCAAGCAGCTACCGTCTTCCTTACTTTCTTTAAATCTTCACAATTTCAGCTCCATAGGATCGCCACTATTTAACTTGGAAGTTCTGTCAGATTTGACGCTTGATTGCTCGGGATTGCAAGAAATTCAACTCGGGGGACTTTCACAATTGCAGCACTTATTTTTGTTCAGTTGTGAACTTCGGAGCTTATCCATACCATATAGATTATGGACACTGTATGTACAGTATTGCCCTAATATGATTGAGATTCAGTCTGTTGGGATGTTGGCATCACTGGAGATATTACAAATATGTAAGTGCCGGTCAATTGGAAGGATAGTATTATGCAGTGAGGTAGGATCTCGCGGGGTCTTGGATCAATCAGAGTCTTCTTCGATTGAGACTACCGATTGTTCACCGGGAGTACTTCGTCTTCCCAATGCCTTCAAGAAACTAAAATGCCTTAGATTGTTGACGTGTGAAAACCTACTTGAGATTCAAGTCGTCGGTACATTGTTATCCTTGCAAACGATTGAAATTCATACTTGCAATGCTATGGAAAATTGCAGCGGTATATCGAACTTGAAGAACCTTCACCATTTGATCATCAATGGTTGCTCTAAGCTGCGGGTTGTCG
This sequence comes from Eucalyptus pumila, assembly GCA_016097595.1. Taxonomy (NCBI): domain Eukaryota; kingdom Viridiplantae; phylum Streptophyta; class Magnoliopsida; order Myrtales; family Myrtaceae; genus Eucalyptus; species Eucalyptus pumila. The sequence continues at coordinate 25,797,636 of CM027852.1, forward strand.
AGGGCCTTGACGAATTAGAGTTTTTGACACAGTTATTTGTCAGCAATTGTCCTTCACTAGAAAGATTGCTTGACATATTGAACTCGAAAATACCAGATGAATGCGAAACACGAGTTAGAAATTGCAGAAAGTTGCTCAACTCTCCACTGGCACAGTGTTCTACTTTCAAGGATTGCAGAAGGATGGCTCAACGACTCGCGCCTCATTCAGAGGAAAACACGGTGAGCCTCGGCCAGGATTTTATCGTAACACCAAAGAATTTCACCTAAAATATGGCTAGATGTAAAGTTCTTTCAACAAGTCTATAGAATTCATTTTTTCACTTGCAAATGTCTAGGATTCTCGAATTTTCCCTACCTTAACAAACCAAAAGTCGCCATATGAGAGGAGTTATCTGATACAGGCATTGGCATTGCGCTTTCCTTTCCATTTTCTTTGGTCCCCTCTCTTTGGTCATATTCCTCAATCCATTGACTTCATCTACAATTTCTGTTCATACAGACATAAAGTGGAACTTCCAACTAGATGTCTTGTTTCATATAGTGCGTATTTATTTAAGTTTCCTGTAGTAACACTGTCTTTTCATTTTGTTTATTTCATTAATACATTGAAGTTTGATCACCTGAATTTAAGAAATTCAAGGTTAGAGATTTGCACTTCTGGACAGTCTGAGGGATATGGAAGGTTTTCATCCAGGAACTTAATTTGGAAAGTAAAACCGACTTTGAAGAAAGAAAATGGGAGACTTTACACTGCATGGACTGCTGAATCATCATCTTTCAGCAGCATATAGACTTTTGATGTCTTGCAGAAAGGAGCCATGAGTCTCCTGTACCCTTGTTTGTGAAAAAGGCAAAGCCAATGTTAAGGAAAAGATTTATTTGATGACAGCTGCATTTTCTTGTCCTAGTATGCTGGCTAAGGAAAATCTTATTTTTCATGTAGGAGGAGGCTAAAATGGAAGGGGATGCCGTAGAGCCTGATACCAAGCTTCAGTCTCCGTTCTATTCATCTGCAAGTTCTTGGGATCATGAAATTAGTGAGGAGCCTCCCTTTGACAATGTCAGAGAAGGGACTCTGCCCAAAAGGCAAAATCAGATGGAGGAAGACTCGAACCGTATTTCCGCTACTATTGTCTATGTTTCAATCTAATATTATCATGTTACATATACTGAAGAAGTATATAATGAACTTAACCACAACCTGTTTTTGCAGGTCTTGATGAACTTGCTCCACCAAGAACTTTTTGTGATAGGTTCAGGATATGCTTAGCGAGCATATTGGAATGTGTCTGCAACCGCGACTTTCCTAGCATTAAAGCTGAAATGTTTTGAAGTTTGAAACAGAGGAGGCACAGGACAATTCAGAATCCGTGGAGATGGAAAGACCAAGTCAAGTCTCAGTCATTTTGGTTAATTGAAGAACTAAGTGATGGCTTTGAAAGGTAACTTTCCAGCTCCTCCTGATCAAACTCAAAGGCAACTACAGTCGAGGGACAAGTTTTCCAGAAACAAGAACTCACGTTGCATAGGATATTCCTCTGCCTCGAGGATTCATTATCCATTTGTCCGAGGTAAGTCTTTCTCCAAGTGTATTACAAATTGATTTCCATATGGTTCAACTAACAAAGTATTTTATAATATTTGGCTTGTGTTTGACAGTTTCTTCAACCTTCGACAGCATGTGATAAACCAACCGATGCATTGGAAGGCAGCTGATTGACGCTGAGATACATTTCCATCCCATCATTAGGTTGTAGCCGAGATTTAATGGGACTTGCCTGATATTGAAAGCACCGACTTCCCAAATAACAAACCTCACTAGTTTTGTATGTAAGTCATTTTGCATCATCAAGTGTGCACTTTTTGTTGTTAATCGTTCTCCCAAGTTGATAATATGGTAGTTCTTCGTTATCTGCTAAAGTGCTCATGAATTGCATGGTCGCAGCAAGCAAGCCCGGAGAAAGGATATCAAGCTTTCTCTTGGCTCGTTCGCACTTGGATATTGAGAACAACTTAGCCAAAATAGAAGATTCAAACTCTCTTATGAAATCACTATGGTTATATTCATAACGTACCATCATGTCATACAGATATATGTGTACTGAGAAAATATTCAGTGGTTATATCCATAACGTACTCTCTTTTTGTTTTCTCCCTTTCTTCGGAGCCAAAGACAACTATGTTATCAGTAGGATTTGTAATCCTCGCATAACATTTACTACAGTAGCAAATATAGGGCCAGGTTCCATTTTATGTTCTTGGGCCATTTGGCCTTCCTGTGCTATTATTGGCTTCATCAGGCTTCAAATTAAATTCGTTTTTCGTCCATGAAATAATAAACAGGTGAAATCTATTTTATAGCCCATCTTGTTTAACTTGTGATAGGAAATTCATAAACATAACTTTCGACTAGGCAATCTGATTCATTTTCTGTACGACTTCTAGATAGGAGCATTTGCTCCGGGATCAACGGTTGAGGAAGGAGATACTCTGGGATTGGCAGCAATTTTGTGAGCTATACCTTTCTGTCAAGGAAAATTCTTTTGTACAGATATGAAGTTGTGAGAAGCATCCACATCTTACTAGAAGCTGGTGCATGGAGGCCTTTTCAATCTCTCTCACCAAAATTCTTTGACTTAGCTGGTCTTGGTCCATCTCTTCATGTTTTGCATAATGCGAGTTTGTACAAAATCCCTTGTCTTGAGCTCATAGATATCCCTGAGGAATGTCTTATTTGCTCCTGGATCGAGATGAATCGGCTGTTAAATTCTGGAGTTTGTAGAAGTTTTTCAGTCTCGAGCTTACATGGCAAGCTGTAGCTTGAGGCTTTTGTCCCGAGTACTTAAGAACAGTCCTAACACTCAGAAATATGATAAAGAACATAATTCAGTAGCCTTGGAGGTCCCAGAGACTACGCCAGGAACAAGCTAAAATCTGAAATTTCTCCGGATCGGTATTCATTGAAGAAGAATGGAATTGATGGGGCAATATATTGTTAATTGCTTTGGCATCACATGCCACTTCTGTTTATTCATAGCTATGCTGTTTCTTTAAGTCGTGAGGCACCTTCTAGTTTTCCTTTATATTTACACTAAACCCTTGTTGAATCATAACAGTGACCATTGGCAAAATTTTGTCTACAGGATAAAATTTTATCCTCTTTTGTGTCAATTAGATGTCTTGAGGATTCGTATTCATCTATCAGATGATCAGTTGCAAAACTTATGAGTACACATTGTTCTTGATTATTTATGTTGTTTATACTAGGCAGATGGTCCTTAACCTGGCCAATCGCACTGCACTTGTTCAGTTGCTTCTCTGATTTGATTTGATTGTGTATATTTACATGGTGGCAGCGTGATGAAGAGGACATGAGTGAACTCGTCAGAAATTGCCCAGCAGAGTTTAAAGAATACTACATCCAAATGCAAGCTGCAAAGAGAAGCCAGGCACCTCTTCCTTCACATGTAGATGGAGCTTGCTTTTTGTAAGGATTCTTCATTGTGATGATATTACAGGTCAAAGGTTAGATTTGTTGGAATTTTGTATAAATTGGTGCCAGTGCTATAGCTTGTTCAAACCTTGACTGGATTTCTTCCAGAAAGCAGATTGTTGGGTAGAAGTGCACTTGGTGTCTTCTGATGTGACTTTCACGTTTAGTTCTTTAGCTTTATACTAATAATATCCTGGTTGATCCTCTTCATTTTTGCATTACAACCGTAATGAAGTTATGGAAACTGGTCAAAGGAAAAAGACTTGATGGTTGCTGCTTTAGTGGCTCTTATTTGTAAACACTTTTTTGCTTGAGATTTAATCCTGACTAGCATTACTACACTATTATTCTTGACCTAGCAATTATGATCAACATGCTTTACTAGAGTTACTTTCCTTGAAATATTCTAAGTGGTACCACATATGTTTCTGGTTTGCTCAAGGACTCGTGGGTTCATCCTTTTAATTTCACATGCATGTTTGCTTCTGAAGGCGAATGATTGGATAATTCAGACAGTTGCTGATCAAGTGTCTTTGTGGAAAAGCAGCAAAGGGTTCGCTGATGCATTGGTTCTGGACCATGTTTGTTCAGGAAAAACGTGTTCTTATCATCAAATTGGCAATGTCTTCGTTTGTGAGAAGACTGGAAATGTTCATGGTAAAATACTTTAATTGCTAACAATGACAAGTCTCTTTAATATATCCAATTTATATATGTCGTGCAGGAATGTCTTTCCTAATGAGGTTTCCTTCATCATCGTCTTTTCTTTCAGTCTGTGATGAGACGTGCAGAGAAACTGTTATGGATCCTGCCAATGAGCTCTTGGTTTGCAAAATATCTGGACACTGTTTAGATAGGTTGCTGTCAGCTGCTGAAATGGAGACTGATGCCGTGAGTAGAACGTCTTTTTTCAACACTCCAATTTCTTAAAGCAGAGTCGTTCTTTTATCTATCTAGCCAGGATCACAAAATTAACAGCTAGAATTTGTCGTTCTCGTAGAGTAAAATCTTTGAGGTAACTGATTTTTTTGCTTTTTCACATGAAAAATTTCAGGAGCAGCAGCAAGGTGGTGTGACAGATGAAGCTGAACCATTCATGGGATCTGATCGATTTGGTAACTAGTTAACCGTTTCCTTTCTCTTTTTTCGTTAGCTATGATTGACACGTGCCTCACACTTCATGCTTGTTTCACGCAGCACGAGCTTATGTCTTGGGATGTAATTGCGCTGACGAAAGAGAATTAGATGCTGTGTTGAGGTTTTGCTGAGTTTTGGGGATGGGATGTATATGCCTTGATCCTCTTCTCAAGGTAGTTCATAGCTATTTGAGGGGTTTTGCTTTGAGTCAGATGCGTTAATTGCTGTCATTTGTCTTATCGTACTTGATTGAGATGATTTAGTTGTCTCATTTTATGGTTTTTAATTTCCAGCGGATTCCACTTGGGAAATGGCAATGTCCTAAGTGCCGCTCGAAAAGTGATTCAGTTGAGCCAATAAGCCATCTCGATTCCAGTTTGAAGTGGGCTCGGACGAAAATTTGTGGGTCAAGATCCAAGACATTGTCTAGCACGGAAAAAGTATCTCAAATGCTTGGTGGCTCCCATTTTCCAAGCAAGAGGTCTTTGAGTGGAGGGAATTCTATTGTAACACCTGAAGTTCAGCCATTGGAAGGTAAGCCAGATCTGTCCCCAAGAGAGGACCCATGCACCATCAAGCCTCGTTGCCCATCCCTGGGTGGTTCTACGGATGGAACCTCTTCCTCTCAGAAAAATGATGATGAACAGAAGGTAGATGTACCTCCAGCAAAAGCACCTTCAACCAGAAGGTTAGCTTCTCCTTCTGTACCCGCTTCATCTCAATAACTGGTGAGTTCAGAACAATATGATGAAGCGTCAGAGAAAAATTCTCAATGTTCTGATGGATTCAATAGTCCAGATGGTCAAGCTGCTCTCGGAACTGGTGCTAGTAAAGAGAGAGCCAAGAAGAGAAAGCTTGTGCAGAAAAATGACATTAAGAAGAAACACATGACTGACAATGCAAAGCAAATTATTTCTACTTCTAAGGGCAGGAATGATGATGTCAAGTAAATTATTACTACTTCTAAGAGCAGGAATGATGATGGCAAGCAAATTATTGCTACTTTTAAGAGACATGGGTTGAAGAAGAAAGCTGCATTACCTGAAATAGGTAATTCACAATTAAGAAAGAGAACAATTGTAAACAAGGGTTCACGGTCTGCCATGGAAGAAATGGAGCAAAAGAAGGTTCAAATGGTCCAAATAAACAAAAGGTAGATACTTTTACATTGGCCTTTTCATTACTGACATATTACGTATAGACATATATAAGATACTTCCTCGCATTCAGTTACATTTAGCAAATCTATGGGACTTACAATTTTTTTTTTCCTTTGCTTCCTAAGATATGAACCTCTACAATATATTGCGTGGACGCAGTTTGGTGTTTGGTCCTCTTGCATGGCGTGTTTGTTTTCTAAAGATATTTAGAAGCCCTGAATATCTTTTGGTTGCTAGTTCTAAGTTGATGGTTTCCACATGCAAAGGCACATGGAAAGTCCTTTTTATTGAGGCTTGATGATATATTAAAAATTGATTTTGTGGTGCAAAAGGTTTTTGGAGAGTTGAAAAGCCCACCAGTAAAGCCAAAGAAAAGAGACCGTCATGTGAATGATACACCAGTGTGCATAAGCGGCACCACTACAGTGAATTTCAGCAGGTACACCAGTGTGCATAAGCGGCACCACTACAGTGAATTTCAGCAGGTAAATCTACTTATGACCAACTTTGTTGTTTGATTTTGGTGATCGATCTTAGAATCCATCTTAATTCATTTGACACTTTTCTGCTTTTTAGGTTGATCGGGTTTTGGGCTGTCGTGTTAGAGGTAATGATGCAAGTTCATTGTTTTATGTTTCTGTAAGTATTGTAGACATCCTTAATTCTGTTAGTTTACTTGTTCCTGAGAAGCAGGACAGACATCAACATAGTACTTCCGCCAAAATCAACTTAGATACAGGAGACGGGTAAACTTGCTGATGAGAGACAAGTTGATATAGCATTGACAGTGATGTTAAATTGCACAATTTGAATGTTTTTCAGTGGTTATTCTCTTATCGGCTGGAATTTTAATGGTAAAGCTGGAGGAAGAGTCGAAAACTATAAAACTTGGTTGACGACATTTCATCTTTCTTCTATTGATGTTGAAAGACATGTTTTGAGCAGGTTCGTCAATGTAGACCTGCTGTGTATAAAGATTACTTACCAGGTTTAGTTCAAATGCTTTACTGTTGTTCCTTTTCAAATGCTAAACGTATTCTCCTATGTTTTCATCCTCTAATTTTGCAGGAGGAGCCCCATATCTATTGCAGCAGCTATTATTTACATTATCACTCAGCTCTCTGATGAGAAGTCTCCCCAAGGTTTTAGTTTCCCCAATCCTATTCAATTTAAACAACTAAAGACATATTGGTGTATATGTAAATGGCATTTGAGACAGCACGTGCATATAAATAATCGAATGTTTGTGCAGATATATCACTTGCTACTGGAGTCACTGAGGGAATGATTAGGAACTCCTCCAAGGATCTGTATCCTCACATTTCAAAGATAAATACCAAGCTAGTATGCCAAGAAAGAGGATCTAAAGAATTTCTGCAGCTTTTGAGTGCGTGTATAGAAATACAAACAAAATTGACATTAGTTAACTTTCAGTTAGTTTTGGAAATCAAAACAATCTTGAATTTTTAATTCTTGTTATAAAGAATATGGTGGTTCTTAATTCTCACTCTTTGTATTGTTGGAAGATATCTTGAAAACTTTGTTATTCAAACATCGAAATGTTGTGTTCAAGTTCTTTTTGGCCCTCGATTACATAATACCAGTGTCATACAAAATACACTGCTTCGATTTCGCATGATAATGTGGGCGAGAAGACGCAGCATTGTTCAACTCTGATGAGATGTTGGTTTAATAAGTTATAAGTCCGTTCACTTTGGTCCTTTAAGCTCTCAATTCACAGCTGGTTAAATCTCATTAGTAGTCTCCATATCCATTCCTTCCTTTGATTGGTCATCATAGTAAAACTCAATTTCACCAGGTATGTTTCTGTGCCTAAAGAGATAAAACTCTACACTTTGCAGTCTAATAGTCTCGATTTCGATTAATATGAATCTATAAGAAATTATGCACAAATCAAGCAAACTATATACACGTTTCCCATTTGTCCTTTTGAAAGCTTGGCAAAGTTTTAACAATGGCTTTTCATGGCTGTTAGTACTGCTCATTATGCAAAAAATTGATCACACTACAACTAGCGAATGAACCCTTATTGACATAGAAAAATTGTGATATTTTGACGATACAATATATATGATACAAGCTTTTCGTCTCATACAAAAGAACCTTCTAAAAGCTTATAAAAGCTTGTAGAGATAGAACGAGGCAAGCGAAGAAAAGAAAGGTAAATGCACCATTTGACTAGATCTAAGGGTGATGTATTGGACAGAGCCACTCAACAACCTCACTCTGGTTAAACGCCTGCACTAACTCATCTTTATGCTAATCTAGCATTTGCAACATTTGAGTAAGACGAATGTACGTCAACTAACACTATAATCTCATTTTCTATAACAAAAGCTTTACACAGAAGTGTCCTAATTTGTCTAATCGTCCCTATCTTTCCGGTTTCATTGCTCACTATCAATGCTCAAAATCTACAAGAAAAGAATTTATGCCATCATCTGCAAAGCACCCTAACGCTTCCAGTCCCATGAAAGAATTGTGATTTCCATAGATTGTCACTCCCTTGCCTTGAATTTACGGATTAGTGTCACTCTCGAGATGACCCGAAACAGTCTCCTCATACGAGACTTCCTCTGCATCAAGATGAAGGGTCATGTCCTCATGTATTCCGCAATAAAAACCATCCTTAACCACTGAACATGGTATCATTGCTCTTTGGAATGGACAGTAGCACAAATTAATTCTCATCTCTAGAGGTGAACATAAGTACTGCAGATCAGCTTAACTACACGATTCACCCATGGTCACATAATACCACATCTGTCGAGTGAAAGCGCCATTCAATCGTCCATGAAATAAATTTCTTCCTGAAACATTTAAAAAAGCACAGTTTATAGATGAAAAACTACAAAACTATTCCAAAATCACATTTTGACTATAAATCTTCTTAAGCAAAAACATATTCAAACAAGAGGGCTGATAAAGGCGGAAAGTATTAGCCAAAAGCATGGGAATGCCAAGGTCAAGTAGACCGAAAAACTACTCACAGAATTCAATGAGAATCATTTCTAGAAAAAACTGACATTTACGGACACCTTTAATCTATATATCCAAAGCATGACCAAAGAGTCAACACCTTACAAGTCCTGCACTTCCTAATCTCATGGCAAGAAAATAACTTGCAAATGAGATTAAAACCTAAATAAGCAAGTTAGATAAGTTCAACCATGCTTGTTTAAGAAATGTTCCTGATCGATGAATGTAATTGCATAGAAGGAATCACTTCTTGATAGCATTTTCTCAGTTAAATGATCGATTCCAAATATTCTTAGGAGCTACAACTGTGATCCAGATATAAACCCATATAATGAAGATTCAGAGACATAGAGATAGAAGAGCTGATCTTAACCTTCGATAATACATCTTTTATCATCAGATGGCTTGATTATTGACTTAAGGAGAAAAAATATGAGAAGGAGATCACATCATCACAGGTAGAGTAAATACTGACATTGTTATCACTAAATCCCTAGAGCAAGATCAGGTTTTAAAGATAAATATTTAATGCCTTCAAAAGGACCCAGCTGATCTAATGTTGTATACCCCGGCCAAGAGAATGACCCCACCCAAAAAAAAAAGAAGTAACTGATAAACAGAAGAAGAAGAATGCATAAAGCCTACCACAAAATCATCTACACCTATTGTGCAGAACCTGTAGTCATCTTACAAAATCGATAGCATAGTATATATAGTCCACTCTAAGGTCAAGATTCTGACATCACACCTTTGCTCATATCGAGACTGATTACGGCCCCTTTTTGACAGTCCACTTGGAAGGAACAAGAGTTTCATTCTCCTACTAGTAGCTGCACATCGGAGGTTTTGGAGGGGAAACGGCAACTTGAAATAAGGATGCACACTTAATTTAGTTCTTGTTCTGTGAGCTGCTTCAGTCACCCTCTTCACTTCCTCGAGCAAATTATAGTCTGTCCATCATGAATTTCAAAGAATTATGAACATAAAAAACTCAAGAATAAATGAAAGATTCTTAAAAAGTAAATATGAAAACAGAAGTCTTGACCACCTACAGACACGTGTCGATATCTGAGTGGTAGATACGCACCACATCAGCAGATGACATGGCGCGCTCATACTACTGAATATTTTCTTGATTTAAAATAGGATATTCAAATTCACAGGAAGCCGTAAAAGCGAACCTTCAAAGTCTAATTCATCGTCTGAGTCACTATCTGATCCATCTTTGTAATGAGAACTGAAATCATAATGATCGTTCACTGCAGAATCTTCATCAAATGCATCTTCCACGTTATCACACTCATTCTTTTCGCTGTCAGCAGTTTCTAACGCATATATATCATCAATACCATCACGCGTGTCTTTTGGGATCTCCCTACTTTGTTCCTCATTATTATTATCTCCTGCAAAATCTTCCCCGCTTTCCTTCTCTGTCTTCTCCCCTGTCTGACGAGAAGCAACGAGTTGACCCAACTCTTCCTTTGACAGTTCCTCAGCATTCTCAGATGCGTCATCTCCCTACAAGTAATAAAACAATCATTCACGAGTTCTGGAAAAGCCAGCTAAAGTGAGAAATCTGAGATCATTTCAAATTCAAAACCACAAGAACTTCAGAAACTCCATAAAAATAAAATGCTCTGCATTGGGCAAGAGGAAGAAAAGTAACATGCAGTCATGTAGACACCTCGAGTAAAGATATTTATTCTCAAACCTATGATATCTACTTGATGGAAATTACACTGAGAAATCAGATTGTTCTTGCCAAATTTTGAAAAAAAAGCTGCATTTTCTATTAGAAGTCATAAGTGTAATCAGAATATATTTTTTCATGTTGAGTTAAATCTAACAGAATTTTCCATGACATGTGAATTATGTTTCATACACTGCCAATGGCAGAAAATATTCAGTATGCTTAACCAATTCATCTGCAAGGAATGATGTCAGAGAAAGCAGAGATACCCAAAGCATCGAATGGGATCATATTACATAAAACACGAGACAAGAGGAGTCCATTAATGAAGGTGATGAGGACGACTATAATTTCTATGGCCAACACGATTTCTATCAGACATTCACTTCCGCCAAGCCATAATATTTTCTGCTATGATTGACTGAAATCAAAGTTTGGTATGAGAATATAAAATTTCATGCATATCGCTGCATTGCAAAGGCAGTACTTGTGGTAAGCAAAAAGCATCTACGACATAATACTTGCTTATGATTGCACCAGATTTAACCAGAGAAATCTAAGGGTTTGCAGTCACATTAAAGCAATAAAATCAAAAGAGTTGAGAAAAAGTACTTCTGCATCTATATAACCGTTAGCCACCTTGCTTTCAGCATCAACAATAGGTTCAGATGATACAATTGACTCTTCCTCATTTGCCGGTGTTAAAAACTCATCTTTCTCTTCCACAGCGTGCTATATAGAACAACAAATGTCCAGATTATTGAAATCATGTTGACTACAGAGAATCAATTGCGTGTACTGCATGATTAAACTTTTGATGACTTACCGTAATCCCCTTATCTTGGACTCCAGTCGATAGATGATCATGTTCTGCTGCCAAATCTTCTTCCAAATCCTATTGAAAGTGGACACATGTAAAGAAATGGGAGGAAGTTTATTGCATAGGAAGTTAACATACTAATATGCATCCAGAACTTTGTAAGCATGGCTTACTATTAGGGAAAAAAAGAAAAAAAGAAAAAGAAAAAGAAAGGCATTGAATCAACATGCATGTGCAGAGGCACAATAGCTATGATGCCAACGTAACATTATTCAGTCACTCAATAGGTAATTTTATTTCGACCAAAAGAAAAAAAAAGTTAGGCCATTTAAGAAATTGTCCATGCAGATTGTATTCTACACGCTACAGAACATGCGGCAAGCAATATAGATCCACCAAAACTTTCAAAAATTAAGGAACAACAATTTTCTACAGCCATTGACCTATAACTCGTTAAAAAGTTAATAGGATAGAGAAATTCTATTGAACCTGGTCAGATGGATAATCATCCACAAGTCCAATCCTTTCATCAAGCATACTCTCTGTAGTTGATGTATCACTTTCACCTCCTCCACCCTTTTCAATTCTCTCTTGATCAATTTCCTCAGCTGTTTTGGTTTTCTCTTTGCCAGCTTTCCCCTCAGCTTCCCTTTTTTCCCTCTCTTCTTTTTCTTTTCTCATTCGTTCTTTCTCCTCTGCTTTCTCTATTTGTTCTTTGCACTCTATATTTAGAGATGAAAAAGCAACAAACTTGGGTCGACACTGACCTTCCTATCTCCAAGCATGGGCGTTAAGCTCCCCGGATCCTTCTCAATGGTGGCTCTGACTTCTTTCTTGAATCACTGTTTTGACTGGAAACACCCAGAAGTAAAAAGAAAAAAAACAATTAAATAAACAGGCACAAAGTAACAAAAATCTAATCATTATTTTATCATTCAATTACCATGGTAAATAGACATTGCATGAAGTCCAGCTTACACTTATTAGATGGTGTCTGATTGTCTTCTCAGATATAGATTGTTTATCATCAATCAAGTCAGACCACTCAAATTTCTATTAAGGTGCCGCCTTTTTAAGCATAAAGATGGAGACATCTATAGGTTGATCTACAATGCATGGTCATAGGCTATGATTTTTAAGTTAACAAATTCATGAGTCTTGAAAGTGGAGATTCCCCTCAAACGTCTGGGGAAATATAATCTGGAAAGAGTCATCCAGGCTGTGATCCATGGAGCTGTACATTAGCAAACATAAACATCTCCTCAGCAGAGCCCAGGCTCTGAGGGATTTCGGATAAATAGAAAATTTGAAGCAGCAAAGCGAAAAGACAGTCGAGCACTTTGGTCATGGAACAAGACACTCCACATTGACATCTTATAAAGTCAGATTAATCTAAAATGCTATGTACTTATAGTTTTCAATGAAGTTTAAATTACTACAAATGTTGAAGATCCTAATGATGAGAAATTGGTTTGCACTGAGAACCTGTAGCTTGGAATTATTCTGAATGCCAAAGGGATCAAGATTATTTCTCAAGCTTTATTGAATGACTTGAGTTGTTGAATGTTGTTGTATTGAAGAGTATAAGGGAGACATATAATATGATTAGGATGCTAAGTAGATATGACTGAAGTTTGGTATAATAAAAAAAACAACTGATTTGACTGGAGGATTGTCCATAGAATAGATATTTTCAGCTCCTAGTGTACAAATTTTCTGTTCAAGCTTTTATTCAAGACTTGTGGTCTCTTTTCAGGCTGCAAATGATCCTATTGCGCCAGCTCGGGGAATCCCTCGTGAAGATATCAAGGTTCGTCATAAAGATCCCAATCCTTGTAATAAAGGGCTTACTGCAACACGACTTAATCTTCTGAAGTGTCTCCTCTCCCTTTAAATTATGTCAATGATTTCCTCCTAGATTCTTTAATAGGCCACAGAACGGATGTAATTTTAGTTACTGACCCTCATCCCTATGCCTTCCTCTTTGTATGTCCATTCCCTAATGTGGTGTTAAGTGATGGTTAGAGCATCGATTAGTAAATCTCAGTTGCCTCTGTTGTCTCTACCACCAGCAGACCACTACCTCTGATTGTGGAAGAAACTCGGTAATATCTCTTTCAGATGGGATATTGTGCATTGATACAGTTTAGTGAGCTGTAGCACCTTGACTATCTTCTTCGGAGGTAGCTAACTTAGTTTGTGCCTCAAATGTCTTCATGCTTCCCTCTCAAATCCTCCTTTCACGATATCTGAAAAACTCTCCGCAGTATAGACAGCTACTTGCGCATTCGCTGGCAACTGAACAACCCAACAAGATGCAGAAACAACCCATTCAGGATTTTGACTGCGCATTCCGAAATCAGCTCATGAGAGGGGAGGAAGAAGGAAACTCACCGGTCGAGAGAGAAACGCATGGGACCCCGCCCAGGTCCACAGCAAGCGGGAATCCTTCTCCAGCCCGTGCCTCTCCTTCTTCTCCGCGCCGTCGACCCCGCCCAGGTCCGCCGAGATCTCCCTCGCGACTGAGCAACCCAACGTCAGGGACAACGCCCGGTCAATGGCAGGGAGCCTGGTGCCGCTCGAGAACAAGACCGAGGCCGTCTCCCTCCTGCCGGAGGCCGGTGGGAATCCTTCTCCAGGTCGTGTCTCTCCTCCTTCTCTGCGCCGTTCGAGATCTCCCTCGCGACCGAGCGGGCCAGCGTTACGGACAGCGCCCGGTCAGCGGCGGGGAGCCTAGTGCCACTCAGGAATGAGACCGAGGCCGCCTGCCTCCCTCCTGCCGAAGGCCGATGGCTTCGCGGCAGAGGCTGGCGGGACGGGGAGGACGAGCAGATGCCGGAGACTGGAGGATGCCAGAGGCAGATGAGGCTTTTGGGGGAGGGAGCCGGAGCTGGAGGTAGTGCCGGAGCCGGAGGCAGAGACAAAGCTTTTGCGACTGCAACTGGTGAGGCTATGACGTGCCAGAAGCACATGACTAGCGAGGCTTTTGGGGGAGGGAGCCGAAGCCGAAGCCGGAGCTGAAGGCGGAAGCGGAAGCGGAGAAGGAAACGCAGGTCTCGTTCTGTGTTTGTTCTCCCGCGAGCGAGGGAAGGAGAGAGAAAGTGAGAGAGAGAAAAAATTGCAGAAAATTCAATTGAGGAGAGAGAATGGTCTTTTGGGCGGGAGTGTGTTTTTTCTTCTGCCTACGAGCCGAGCCGAGCCAGCCGAAAATTCTCATTTTTCAAGGGGTCCCGCTCGGGATAGGTGTCGGTAGCTGAGTGGTATGTGTGCACCACGTCAGCGGATGACATGGCGCGCACATACCATTGAATATTTTCTCGCATTGGACATATTAATTCTAGCCTAACTTTGCAGGTTGGAATGTATTTCCCACCACCACCTAGGCAACTATATAGATCTTTGTACAGGTTTGAAACCTTTTTCACAAGGAAATTAAGACTTATTAGCAAGACTAATTTGAATGAATTTCCCTCCAGCAACCATGTAGATTTTGAATTTATGATGGTCATATTTAGATAGTAATTTTATCATTTCACTACCCTCGGAGGATTTGCAGTTTTTTGTACTTTTGGATCCTTTTCCCGTGGCTTTCCCCTTTATAATTCTGGTAGTCGCCTCATACCAGCTTTTATGAAGCAGCGAAGAAGAACATGGCGCTAAAATGATACGGTGGCTTGTAATTTCAAACAATCTTAGCAATAGTGATATATACTTGAGCAGTGCATAAACAAATAACCGACAAACAACAGAGCTGGTGATTAAGATATAGCGAGAGAGAGAGAGAGAGAGAGAGAGAGAGAGAGAGAGAGAGCTGATTAAGATAGAGCTGCTTATCTTACTGTGCTGGTGCTTTGTCTGTGGAATTGCTGGGAGAATGATTTAACATACAAAGAAAACATGACTGACAGATCTTGAACTGTCGAGGGTAAGCAAGAGCCAAGATAAAATTAAATCAGAGTTTAATGCCTACCCAAAAAAAAAAAACTGAAGATGCTGAAAAATTCATCAGCATTCATACATCTGTCATACAGAGGGTTCTCGCAAGGTACTGGATAGTTCTAGCTCAGGCTCAAATATGAGTGGAGAGACATAAAAGTCGACCATCTCCTTGGTTACTTCTTCCAAACTTGGAGGATCCCACTGCACATTATTTAAAAAACTCACCATCATTTCAGTCATGTAAGTTGAGACAATGTGCAAGGTCGGAAAAATTGGGACTCAATTTTGCCTATGGAGCAAAGTCCTTATCCACTAACCGTGCCCGAACACCCTACAGATGGCAAAGAGCACTATTAATCAGAACATAAACTATCTTTGCAACCCACGGATGGCAAGGTGTACAATCATCTGATAGTAAGGAGAGAAAAAAAAACCCACAAGATTCAATCATATACAGTTGCTGTGGATGTCCAAGATTTGGGTACCTCACAAAAGTCTTTGGAAACTCCTCCAAAGATTCCATGAAGGGAAATTCGGTAGTCCCAAGTTAAACATTGATCAAGAGTCTAGAATCTGCCTTCACGAATATGAAAGTAATAATTATAACAAAGTCAATGTCTGAGAGAAGGAATCTATGTCCAACAAAGAAAATCAAAAGAATGGTAACTCGCAAATCTTAAGGTGACTTTTAAGCTCAATGGAGATCCTTTAGTTTCTTGAGGGTCATTGCGCACCATTCATCATAAGAGTCAGCTGCTTCAATTTCCTAAGCAATACCAATTTAATAAGATGGTAATAATAGAACACTTAGGATATTAACTATGCTGACTCATTGCATTTCTCAGTTAATTAATCTTAATTCTAACATCATGTCATCTGGCAAAATAAAACATCAGTGATACCATCTCAAAAACCAGTACAATGTGAAGCATTATTGACTTTCCAACTATAAATATAAGAGTCCTCTTTAGGGTCTCTCGTCCAACTTACTAATGCATGAATAATTTCTTTGACCGTGTCATGGCTAAACATTTATCGATCACTTCAATCCTAAGTCAACACTAAGATATTGTTAGTGAACAAGACAAAGGTACTCCATGTAAAAGATTATTCGATACACTCTTCAATAGCTGCAATAAAGAAAACTGAAGAGATTAGAAAACAAAAGACTTCGTGGTAGTAAGCAAAACAAAAGGTGCGGGCTCATTCTTTAATAAAGGTGAGAAGAAATATACTTGCACAGAGAAGGAAGAAACTTTTTTCCATAAAAGCAACAATCACCATGCTATGTGGAAAATTTACTTCTCTCCTGCACAGTTCTAATATGCATAACAACTAACAACATGTCATAACTAATGACTTAATATGTAGATTTTAAGTGTTCAGAATGACATATTCATATTTCTACTTGGGTTTGGATAAAATAGTATCAACCACATGAAGTGTGAAAATAGTTGGTACAAAAATTCCAAGCATATAATAACTCTATTTGCCTAATAATCAACTACACCAAAAAGTAAGAAAGCTATAGTTATGTGTGGTGGAACGCAATCTACTTGCAATGTACATCATTAATTAGCTACATCACAAACTTCTCTAGTCTATTCTTCGGTTCGAATAGAAGCAAACCAGCAGCAACTCCTACGACTTTGCTTCTTCTTGTGTGAGTTAGGAGAAAATAATTGAAGAACTTTGAGTCACCAACGAAGCTAAGTAAGGAAAAGAAGTCTCTAAACTAGAAGTTATCCGCTGTTTTGTCGAGAGAACTCGCGGAACTAGCCGAATGGTGGAGGATTAGGTGTGATGGTTATGTTTTGTGTTGAAATGAGCTAGATGAACTCTAGATTGAAGTTGTGAGTCCTTGCATGTTATGTTAGAGCCTTGCATGTTTCGGAAATAGAGTGTGAGTAAGCTATGTTAATCGAGTAAGCAGAGAGGTGACTGTCGAGTGAGGAAAAGTGATGCATGTTGTGGTAGATGAGTCAAGGTGCGAGTATTTGCTTTGAATTGAGTTGTGAAAGGTTCTATGTAAGTGAAGACATACTGTGGTTACCCTTAGATGCTGTGGAGAAGTGTAGAGAAACTAATGGTTTAGTTGAGTTAAAGATAAAGAAAATGGTGCAAGACTTTCTGTTTTAGAGAAATAGAAATAGAAAAACCTTTTGTTATGTGTCCCCTTGAATTTTAACGATGTAGTTAAGGAAAAGAACAAGTTCCTTAAGAGTATACTAACTAAATTAGGTTTCTATCTCTAGTTATAGTGAGATTCATGCGAAAATGTATTGGTGAAAGCAATTCTCTTTGAAACAGTAAGCTATTATGCAGAAGACAGTAAAACCTTCGATAGTTCTACGAATTTTCTATAATCTTCTATAAAGAATTGGACCTTAAACCCTTGATGAAAGTTATAGAACACATCTTTAGGAATAACATGTTAAAATTTGATAACAAATGAACAAGATTCGAGTAGTGAAATGATCTTTCTTCTGTAGGTACGATATTTGAAAGTTGCTGTAGAATTTTAAGAAAGAAGACAACAAATTACTGCTCTTAATATATTGAGATATATGAAAGTGCTAATATGAACACCTAGAGGGGAGTGAATAGGTGTAAAAACAGATTTTGTAAAATGCAGTGAAAACATTTACTTTTAATCTGAGTTTGAATAACAACAAACTTTTGAAACTGAGTCTGAAGAGCAGCAGATTTTGAATGAGATCAGACTTTAATAGTTAAATAAAACTATGAACAAAATAAAGAGATTTAGGGAAGAGAATAAGAACACAAATTTTATAGTGGTTCGGCTTAATCCAAGCCTACGCCCACTCTCCCAAGCTAACAACTTTCTTGGCTGGATTCCACTATGCAATCAACAATAGATTATAACTATGAGTGCAAACACTTAGTAGATCACATTATCTCACTAAGTCACTCTTTTGATATTTCTCTCATGATCACAAACGTTTAATCTCACCAAAGACAAGTGTATGATCGAAGGTCGCTTAGATTTTGGAATTATAAATTCTACGCTCCGTCTCTTACTTGCTCATTGATCCTTCATCTCCTTAAATACTCCTCCACTTCCAAACTAGCCGTTGGTCAGTATCTTGAGGATTGTTTTCCAATCTACCCATTGGACAGCTCTGTATCTAGAAAATTTGGTAGTCGTTGAATCACAAAAGTAGAATCCCAAATTGATTCCGATTACCCATATAAACAAAATATTGGGTTTCATAAGTAAAGCTTCTTCGTATAGAAAGTTCTTGTCTTCAAGATTCAATTGTCAATCAATTAGATCGAGTCAATCAAATCAATCTTGATGTGGAATCTTAATCAGATCACTAGCCGTTATATGATTAGGGCTTGTGTTACGTTCTGCCGAATATGGATGTAAAGTCTGAGTGCAATAGACTTTACAATCTAAGTCTGAGTGCAATAGACTTTATAATCTAAGTCTGAGTACAATAGACTTCACAATCTGGGTCTGAACATATTATGCTTCTAAACAGTTTTAAATTTAAAGTTTGAACACAGTCTGAATAAGTTTAGCTTCAGCATAGAGTCTGTTTTCTAGTTCAGTTTCAGCATATAGTCTATCTTCTGGTTCTTCATTCACGTTCAGTTGTCTTATGATGTAGAACAGACTTTGACACTAAAGTCTGACAGTCTTCAGACTTTAACACAGAAGTCTGGAAATCTTCAGAATATACTTTGGACATATGTTATGTTCAGTCTTCTGGCCGTCTTCAGACTTTGACAATATCCTTTATATGTTCTATCATCTGCATGGTCTATTATTTAACCATTAAACATATTAGTAGCCTTTGATTTATTTTGTCATCTTCAAAACATCATAAGGGATTTCCCTAACAATCTCTCCCTTTTTTATGATAACAAAACAATATCTGAATATGCAAATTTGTAAACATACTTTTAAAAATATTAATTTAAATCAAAGGATATTAGAAGATAGCAAATAGATTAAGCATAACAATATATAGAAAAATAATCGCAGCTTAATATTATGCAATAAATAATATCAACCAATCAACACATATGCATATTCATATCTTCTCCCCCTTTTTATTATAATCAAAAAGCGATAATAATGGAAAAAGTATCACATAGAGAATATAAAATGATAACAAATATGTCTTGCATAATTTTCAAAAATCAGCTTTTATAAAGTAAATCGAATATTAAAGATATGCAATATAGCTTACTTCGATCATATATATAAGCAAATATCCAATAAAAATCATAGATGCATTATAAAATTCACTTATCCTTTTTGTCATAATAAAATGATAATATCAATAAGAGATTTGTTAATGACAAAAGATAATAAAAGATGCACTAACCGGATTTTGTAGAACTTAAATTTTGACGCATTTACCTTTTCCTTCTTTCCATAACAAGATCACGATCAATCCAAAAAGATTTCAATAATTGATCAAAGCTCCCCCTCAATTTGTTACCTTTTTGAGATGATGACTATTTTTCCTTTCTTTTAGATTCACGTTATCCCCCTGTGATCATGACAATATTTGCGAATAGAAACAATTATTTGCGCAAGTTGAACAAAATATTTTTCAGTATTCCCTTTGTAGCAACAACATCCGTAATGATCACTTGCATTTTGAAATTCGAGGCAAAATTTTATTTTCTTCAATCAAGCTCATCTCAAATTCAACCTGCATCAACTTAACAAACTTTTTGCACAAATAAGCTATAATAATATCCATATAATATATAATCCCATTTCTTCAAATAAATAAATAAATTGAATACCATATATGAAATTAAAAGTATTCATATATGAAATTAAAATTCAGAACTACTCAATCTTTTGTATAACGCATAAGGGATTTCCTCAATATAGAATCTTTATAATTTTCAGATCGAGCTTTCCAAAATCCATATGGAAGATTCTTTTGCCACTTGCAAAATCTTGTATAATAGATAATCATCTTTGCAAAAAGTCACGTAATATATTCCTTTGATTTGCAAATCAAACTTGCTAGATATAATACATCTTCTAAGAATATAGCAAGAGTATCCATAAATATGCAATAATATCTTTCGAGATCAAAGAAATTTCCTTGAGCATAAATCTTAGATATATATTATTGATGTATTTTGCAAAAGGAAAATAGATATTTCTATCACGTGCTTATCAGCTCATCAACAAAAAGAGGCATTATCATTTGCATCTCTCAAGTTGATATCTTCACATGGTTCTAGTCCTTTGAAAGCCCTCTTAGTAATTTGTTGACCTTCATTGAAGCAGAAATTGGTTGACCTTGATATGCCAATGCATTTACAATTTCCGTAAAGTGAGTGAACAAATCTCCAATAGACTCTTCAATTTTCATTATAAAGGACTCATATTGGCCAACTAAGATGTTTATTTTTGTCTCTTTTACACAATATGTACCTTTATAAGTGACGTAAAGCTTATCCCAGACTTTTTTAGCTGTTTCACATGAAAAAATTATGTTATATTCAGTAGGAGACAAGACACGGTATAAGAAATAAATAGCTTTAGTATCAAAAGTCTGTTTCTTGGTAATTTCTACTTAGTTGGAATCCTCAGCATTTTTATCTATGACTTGTTTTCCCTTGTCTGAAGTTGATGTTGCCTTTGGATTGATTATTCTTTCCACAACATCCCATTCCAGAGGGTCTTTGGAATGGGATGTTGTGGAAACGTCTTCATTTTATTCTTCCACACATTGTACTCTTTTCTATCAAAGTAGGGTGGCCTGATATTGCTTTGTCCTTCAATAAGCCTTAGCACCAAAATACTAGTCATAGAAGATCTTTAACTCAGAAGTAAAAACACTTAAATAAGACAAGTAGCACAGCTCTGATACAAATTAAAAATGCTAGTATTACCACCTAGAGAGGAGGTGAACATGTGTAAAAACAAATTTAAACAAATAAATGCATAATGAGTTAAATTTCAACCAAAGTCTGACTAAAGGCGCTACCAGACTTCTTAAGTAAATTCAGACTTAATTAGAGAAGGTTTAGAAATTTAATAAGTTCAGAAAAAGATTGTAATGAAAAAATCAATAAGAGTTAAGGGAAAAGAAAATTGAACACAAGATTTATAGTGGTTCGGCTTAAGTCAAGCCTACGTCTACTCTCCAACATTGACAATTTTCTAGTTGAAATTCATTAAGGTATCAATAGAGAAATACAACAATTTGAGTACAAACACTTAGTGAATGATTTCTTTTTCTCTCACTAAGTCACTTTTATGGTGTTTTACTCTCTTGAATACAATTTGTAAGCATTGTTGATGAAGAATAAGTGATTGAAAATGTCTCAAACTTTGGAATTTTGATTTTCACGCATTATCCAAAATGGACTGAATGACCTCCTTAAATACTCCTCTACGTTTTTCTAACCATTGGCATTCTCAAGAGGAATTTCTTCCAATTAGTCCATTGGACAAAATCGATTAAGGAAATTTTGTAACCGTTTGAAGATTGAGATGAAAATCCGATGATTTTGGTCGTCCATACAATCAGATCTAGGTTTTTATAAGTAGATGCTTCCTAAACAGGAACTTATCTTCAAAATTGATTTCATTAATTCGTGATTGATTCCATCAATATATTTATAAAAGATAAGTGAGATTCTTTGCTAGAAAGTCAGATTAAGGATAAATCTTGTTCGTACTGAAACTTTGTCAAGAGATCAATAATCTTGAGTCTGATTATATCTTTGTTCTGAACTTGGTTTCAGTCTAGATCTCGTTAGAGTGGAAAAGACTTCTAGAGTATATAGACTTTGTCAAAATTCCACGATAGCACATAAGTCAGTATTCTTCAGAATAATAACAAGAATGAGAAGAAAGAAAATTTTGTTAACTTTAAAATTTGATAGGAGTTTTCTCAACACATATTTACCATGTAAGCACACACATAAGTAGCCTATTATGAGGCATGTTTTCTTTCATCACTCCTTTTGAAAAACCATCACGACCATCAGATTTTTCGTTTTCATACAAGTCAAATGCTAAAATTTTGTCCCACAACCTAGCTCCCAAAGCTTCTGTCGCATTTCACTAACATCATGTACACGGCAGCATCAGCCCAAGATAAAAGAGTTTTGAAAAGAAAAAAGTTTTCATCGTGTTCATAAACTGCAATTGGGCTTTCTTGTGCGAAAGCATTAAAATTGCATTGGACCTTTGTGTGTGTAAGAGAGGCCCATTGTCTTAATGGTTTTAAAATGACGTTTGGGCTTTGCTCAAAACGAGTAAAGCAAGCCGATGGAATTATATTGGGCCTTCGCATTTTTGGTGGGGCTTTAAATCCATCCAATAGCATTAGGATTTTGTAAAATCCCATACAAAACCTTTTTAACTCTTGAATTTAACCTTTACATGTTTTACTATGTGTGAGATTCATAATTCATTCCGTTTCAGTACCCTTAGTTGTGGAACGACTTAGAATTATATTCAAACCTTCTGTGAATGATTTAAATTAACTCCTTAAAAGCTGAACTATATCAAAAAGGTCCGTTGTCTTCCAACGATGCCATTAAATTGGATGAAATACTAGGTCAGTTTTGATTCCAAAAATTTTTAAGGGAACAAAAATTATAAATCAAGGTCTTAGAAGATTGCGATTCGGGATTAGGAAAAGGAACAATAAATCATGGTGTTCTTTTGGGAGGACACGCGCTTTGGGCACGATTCTATCCTGTAGAATAGATATCAGCCTATTGACATGCTGGTACCGATGGGGTCCGAATTAGATATATCCTGATGGTTGCCCCTGTAGTTAATTCTTAGTGGTTTCTATGCCTTTCTTCACTCAATGGGTAGCCAAATACAGAAATTGCCTTCCAAAACAAAAGGTAAAATAAAAATCTTATTTGATGATATTAATTTCTCTTTCGCTACGCAAGCAAAAGGTTCCTAATTAGTGTTGGAAAAATATTTATGTCCTTTTTTTTAGCTTTGCTTAAAGATTAAATTGTATTCTTTCACGGAAATAAGTGATTTGAAATTTTTTATTTCTAAAAACGATTACTCATATCACTTGAAATAAATAATCGATAAAAAATATTTTTGTTATCGCCAATAATATAAATCTAAATGTTTTCATGGATGATAAAGTATTTTTCATTCATTTATTTATCTTCAATATGACAATATCGAGTCCTGAATTGATATCGATACCGATGGTAATAAAAAATATTAAGACTAGGTTAATGATAGTCAAATAATTGATCAAATGGATCAAAAAGGTCAATTTATTTTGTTGAATACCGTAATTTCTCTATTTTTTGAAAATTTTAAGATACACGAGCAATCGTTTTGAGAATAAAAAATAGTTTTAGAATATTTTATTATTTACGAAATAAGCAGAGCTTAAACAAGGTGATTCTTTCGATTTTAGTCCTACGGACTCGGGAATTTTGGTCCACTTTCTTTAGTCGTTAACTCGTAAGCAAAGCACACGTCATTGAAGTAGGATCCTCTGGCCATGGCAAAGACAAGAGAGTGACAGAAGAAGACCTTCACCTGCTGTCCGGTAAGCTTGTGTCAGCTCCGAGCATGGGCATGCCAACCGACCATCCTCTTGTCGGGTGACAACAAATAGAGGGAGGGGGGAAGGCGGATACTGATGACGTCTGTGGCTGCTGACCAAGAATCTCCAATGCCCACCTCGGCGGTCGGAATCAGCAGTGGCGCCACTGCGCTAGGAGCCGGCTTCCAGGTGTTCCTGAGCTTTCGAGGGCCCGACAATTGCCGTGGGTTCACCGACACCCTCTACCACGCCTTGGTCGACATTGGGGTCTGCGTCTTCAGAGACGACGACGAGCTCCGCGTGGGTGAAACGATCAGCGGAGTGCTTCTGCGGGCGATCGACGACTCCAAGCTGTACATTCCGATCTTCTCCAGAACATATGCTTTCAGCAAATGGTGCCTCCGTGAGCTCGCGCGGATCGTGAACGACACGTCTAGATCGAGGGGGGAACAAGAAGATACTGCCCATTTTCTTCGACATCGAACCCGACGATGTGAAGATTAAGACCTCTCTGTACAGCAATGCTTTGGTGGGGGCATCAGAAAGAAATTTCTCGATGAAGTGAACGCGTGGCGAGAGTCCCTCGTAGAGGTTGGTAAAATTAGAGGATGGAGCTTGAAAAATTTTGGAGGGTAAGCTCTGCAGATCCTTCAACTTTCTTTTGCATCATCTCTGTAATGAATTGATAGACTAATCTCCATGTGTGTGCAAATAGGATGTCTAAAGGAAAGAAATTTCGTTATTTTCTTATCCCGTATTGTTAATTGAAACTTTCTGGTAAGAAACATTGACATATGGTGAATTTGCTCCCCGTGACTTGATAAGCTTGGTGAATTTTGGTTTGATTCCGAGTTTTATGAGTTATCTTGCATTGTCGATTTATGTCCCGGGAGTTGTGTTATGCATTTATGAATGTATAAGCCATCCTAATTTCGCAAGTTCAATGAAGGACACTGACCTGCACTCAGGAGTCAGGACCTACAGTTCTTCAGCTCAATTAACAAAGGAAACCAGACATCTGGTCTTACACGTTGTTTTTGCAATTCTAAAGTTACATGAGGTTGTGAAGCTAGTTTTGGTGGGTTCTGTAAGCTTGTTGATTTCTCTCATACGTCTCAGTTCCCTTATAGGATCAGCAAGAGTAATAAATTCCATTTGGTTATAGTTCCCCTAATACAATAATGTCACTCCAAACCGGGGTTGGTATTGCTTTAGGGACATATATTTCAACCTGCACCTGGTGTATTTGGACTATTTAAAGATTAGTAAGGAGTGACAAAACCTACCCTGTCCGATAAATTTTGAGGCAACCCGATTGGATATTGTCATGAGTTTCGTGATGAAAGCAGAGGGCCTAGTCGAACTAATTTTGTATTCCTTTTTTGAGTTCTGATACGAAAGTTCTCTTTGTTATTATAGAGAGTTCATATGTATTAAGGTATTGTGAGTTCTTTTGTTCGTGTACTCTGAATTTGATAATGAATTCTATGCTCATTTGCCTGTGGATGCTGGCCAATGGCCATACCACATAGGTTATGATAGCAATTTCTCCCTGTCTATTTATTTTCTTGTTTATTTGTTGGTTAAGATTGATAGTGTCATATTCAGACTTCTTCCTCGAATCCTCATCAAAGACACATAATGTTGAAATCCAATTGCGTTGGGTCCTGTCATTAACATGCTTGGAGGTTACAAGAACTTGCATATATCATTCTTTCACACTAAAAAAATGTGTTCTTGTCGACAGCCAAGGAGAGCTTACGAAACTGGTTGTTGAGCAGAAGTAGGTAAGAGTGTCGCAAGAGATTTTTATCATCTCAATTTGCGAAATTTTAGGTTCATTTACAATATGTCATTTATACCAAATAATGTAATGATTTAATGTAAATATATCCAATTTTATTACTGCAATCATCAAACAGTGAATTGAATACAACAAAATTCATGAATATTATATCCTATCATTTCCAATTCTATTTTGATTAGAATCCAGACCAAACGTAGCCCTAGGTACAAACCACCCCATCGTGCATCCATATCCTAATTGTCCCTATCCCCATCGCCTTACAGACTGCGTTATTCCCCAAAAGAACCCTACCACTATCTGCAGTCCGGTAAGTAGTAAACCAGTTCTTATGAGGCGTCATATGATAAGAACACCTCGAATTTAGCGCCCATTTCGTACGCAACTCGGATAACCACTCCACCTCCCTCGTTGATTTTTGCAGGGACAAGTGTTCTCCATCGGGCATTATAAAGAAAGATATCACCCTTAAATAGCTAAATGGGGTCTCCCTCTCTCCTTGTCAATCAACTTTTCCTATTATTGAAAGCCTTCAAGGGATTGGCTTATGTTTACACATTTGTGCGCTACAACTCACTCAATATCAATTATGGTTTTTTTTTTTAATACCGTCAATACCCCAAATCTGGCCTTCATTAAATTTCCATCAAGTTTCCGCCAAGTATGCATGGAATGACACTTCAAATTGTTAACAATGTTCGACTAGCCCATGTGCAGCCCATGACCGTTTGGCTGCTCTCGTGTCAGACGGCCTTGCAAACCCCGATCTTGCTTTTGACACACGCCTATGGTCTTCCCAAGGGCCTGCCGTGTGTAGTGTTGGATGAACTCAAGACTAAACATAGATATGTGACTGAACATCAAATTGGAATGGATGACCGAGTAGCAGCCAAAAAAAATCATTACACATCCATGCTGGGGGTGTACGGCTTGTTGGGATTCACGGGATGGGTGGCGTAGGTAAAACAACCCTTGCCAAGCCCATCTTCAATCAACTATCTTCTGAAGAATTTTTATTCTCAAATTATCTCCAAGGGATTTGCAGTCATTGTGAAAATTCTAATTGGTGTTGGAGGTTTGTTTGTCAAAATAAACTGAGTGTTTTTTCCTTGTCCCACATAGGAAAAGTGGGAGGAAGTGGCGCAATTTATAAGTAAAGGATTTCCTTGTGTACCTCAATGAATGATTGGGTGGGGCTAGACCCTGCCATAATCACATGCGGGTGCGCGAATAATTGCACTTAGCACTTGTCGCGCCCGCGGTTTAATTAGCACTAATCCCTTTGTTATTTTTTTATGTTATTAATTTTTAATAAATTCAAAGGTTGCCTTTTATTTTGAGAATTTCGGAAATAAAATATAAAAAAAATGAAAATTCGAAATTCTATTATATATATATATATATATATATATATATATTATTCCGAATTTTGTTTGTGTTTTTTCAAGACAACCTTTGGAAAATTATTTATTCGGTTTGCAACTTTTCCCGAAGGGTTGCAATTGTTCGGTTTTCGACTTCTTCTGAAGAGTCGCATTTATTTATCCGAACAATTTTTCTAAATGATGTATTTGTTCATTCTTTGGCAATTTTCACGAAGAGTTGCAAGATTGTTTCATATATATATTTGTCAATTTTCGGAAGGAAAAATGTGGTCATTTTTCGAAATTTCTTTCTGAAAAACTGTAACCAATTTTTCGATTGTTTCCTAGAGAGACTCTGGAGAAATACTAGAATTGCTATCTAGTATTTTCATCCGAGACTTTGTTGTATCCTGGAGGATTTTTGCCGGTAACCATTAGCAACGTTGTGGGGCAAATAAATCATTAAAGAAAGTGATATCACGCCTCAAAATCCAACTTGAGTACTCTAAATATCCGTCTTCATTGTTCCACCCAATTTGAAGCCATATTTTTCCTACAACTGGAAGATCCAACTAATACGAATCCTAGTGAACCTAAAAAAAGGATAAAGGCTTAACAAGTCTTGTGCTATGAATGCATAAGCAGGTAAAGAGTACATGTATTGAGCTATCAAGGAAGTAATAACACCTAAAGAGATCTTCAATCAACTATCTTCTGAATTTGGAAACTGCGGAAGTTTCCTTAATGATATCTGAGAAGAGTCAAAGAAGGATGGATTAGTCAAGTTGCAAGGCAAATTAATATCCGACATTGTTAATTCTAGAGTTATAGGCAAAATTGATGACGTTGGTTATAAAATGAAGAGGATCGAAGAAACACTTTGCAACAAGAATGCTTTGATTGTTCTTGATGACGTGGACAAGAGTGAACAAATTGAGAAATTGATTGGAAGTTCTTTATATTCGGGAGCTAGAATAATTATCACAACAAGGAATATTAATTTGCTGCAAATTGGGGGATTTAAGTATGAAATTCTAGCCTATGAAATGCGGGAGATGTATTTTAAGGATGCACTTCAGGTTTTCAGTTGGCATGCATTTTGTGGAGACTCACCACTAGATGATTACCACCACCTTTCAAAAGAAATTGTCCGTGTCACAGGAGGACTTCCTTTGGCTCTTGAAGTTATAGGCTCATTACTTTACTGTAAAGAGGAAGCAATATGGATAGAGACATTGGACAAGCTAAGAAACATACTAGAGAAGGAGGTCTAGAAGAAGTTGAAGATTAGCTACGATGTCCTTGATGAGTTTCAACAACGTATTTTTCTAGATATTGCATGCTTTTTTGTTAGTGAGGAAATTACCGATCCCATTTACATGTGGACTGACCGTAGATTTTTCCCATAAAGTGGGATCAAAGTCCTTATCAATGTGTCCTTGATAAAGATACTAATGAACGATAAGCTTTGGATGCATGATCAATTAAGAGATCTTGGAAGGGAAATTGTTTGTCAAGAAAATCCGTGAGAAGCGTAGCAGGCTATGGATCAGAGAATAGATACACGATGCCATAAGTTCAAAACAGGTAAAGTGAGAAAAACTAGTACTTTTGGAAATGAAATATTGTATTCCCCGTTATCAGACATTCAATTGTCCGCTTAGTAGCTTTCTTTTCCTTGATCCTTTTATTTAAACTGTGAAACAGAATAGTTATTTGTCAACAAAACTTATACTCATCATCCTAAGTCTTTATGGGCAGAGGAAGGGAAAGGTTCAAGGACTTGATCTAGATGGAAGGCATACTCAGATCTTACTTACAAATGACGAGTTTGAAAGGTTCCCACAGTTAAGGTTTCTTAAATTATGCAATGGAACCTTTGTTGGGGACTTTGTGAATTGCCATACAAAGCTAAGATGGATATCTTGGGATTCTCCTTCTCCAGATATTAGGGTGGCCAATATGTATCTACAATATGTAGTTGTTCTTAAACTTTCTACCAATCACTTCAATGATCTGGATGTATGGAGCCTAATCAAGGTATGCTATATGTTTACTTCTACTTTAATTGTCTCTTCTCAAAATCATAAGATGTTCCGTCATTTGGAAGCTTCATTTATTTTGGCAGATGGCGTGCAAATTGAAAGTTCTTTCTCTTCAAGATTGTCCTAGCATAACAAAGACTCCAAACGTCTCTGGATGTTCTACTTTAGAGAGGTTGACTCTTCAGTTATGTGAAAATTTGATGACAATTGAGAACTCCATTGGGATGTTAAAGTGTTTGGTTGACTTGTATATTAACTGCTGCCCCCTCAAAGAGTTGCCTGGTGAAATTGGAGGGCTGGTGACTCTTAAGTGCTTCTCTTTAGAAGGCTATTTTAGGCTGAGGAAACTCTCCAAGTCTATTGGTAAGCTAAGATGCCTACTAACTTTTGACATTTTGTATACCTCGATTAATGAACTTCCAAACTCTATTGGAGGGCTACCGAAAATTGAGTTTCTGTCCATGGAATCGACAAAGATAAAGGAACTCCCAAAGCCTATTCTTAACTGGGCATCATTGCTTTAGTTGGATTTGTCATTTGCAGATTCATTGAATTACCTGAATCAATCGGAAATCTAAAAATGTTGAAAGTGATACGGGTTGGTTATAATCGAACAAAGAAGTTTCCTCATGCTCTTGGAGCATTGAAGAATCATGAAGAGCTACGTGCCCCTGGTTTAAAATGGAAGGTGAAATCCCTACCGAAATTGGAGAGTTGTCCATGTTGAGAATCTTAATTTTGAGGTCTAATGAAAGAGTTAATGTGCCAAGGACAATTGTTATGCTCTATGAAGCACAGACACTCTCCGGGACCCTTCGTGTCATTTCCAACACTCCAACACGTGTCCGACTTGTTTCGACACGCTCCGACATGCTCCGACACGTGGTCAACGTATGTCGGGAAAATCGACACGCGGTCAACTCTCTCCGACACGCTCCGACACAAGAGTCGGAATTTCTGACACGTGACTTCGACAAGCACGGGGTTATTTTTATAAATTTCCAAAAATTTGGGGATAAATATAAATATATGAAAAAAATAAAAAATAATAAAAAAATTAAAAGTTGAAACTTAGACTTCGCACGCGTGCGCACGATTTCAGACTCTTCTCTTCAGTCTTCACTTCAGTCGCACACCCTGAGCAGAGCACTCTGGTTCTTTCGCTGTGAGTGTCGCCAAAGTTGCTTTGCCGGCCGCACAGCCCACCTCACTAGGTTATTTAATATTTAACGTGTCGAAATTCTCTACTTTTGAGAAATGACGTGTCGCATGTCGTGTCGTGTCGTGTCGTGTGTCGCGTGTCGGTGCTTCATAGGTTATGCTTCCTCTCTTGCAAATGCTGGACTTAAGAGAAGAGTCTGAGGTGGGCTGTGCGGCCGGCAAAGCAACTTTGGCGACACTCACAGCGAAAGAACCAGAGTGCTCTGCTCGGGGTGTGCGATCGAAGTGAAGACTGAAGAGAAGGAGAAAATATTGGGTGGTCCGGGACCACCACGTCGCGTGGTCCCGGACCACTCACGCGGCGCCACGTGGAAGCCTGTCCCCCTTGCTGTCTTCTGCATTTTTCTTTTATTTTTTCTCTCGCTAGCCTTCACTAGCCTTGACGACGAGCTATCTTTGGGCCCACCCGAAACCTTTCCCTCTCGGGAAATTTGAAAAATTCCGCGCTCTCTCTCTCTCCTCCCAAGAAAATAATAGCCGATCCTTCTCTCTTACAAACTCTCCCTCTCCATTTTTTCGTTCGACTCTTGCCCGGTTGCTTTGCCCTCTCGCTTCTTCTCCGATCGGACGACGGAGCCGCCGTCCGACGAATCACGCCACCGCCGCCGCTTCCGCATCCGCCTCGTCGGCCGCCGCGCATCGAGCTACGGCTAATATTTTCTCGTTCGTTACGCCCTTCGTCGCGCTGCTCCTCCGGCGAACGAGGGAGCCCGCCGTCCGACGAACCACGCCGCCGCACTTACTCATCCGTCTCGTCCGCCACCTTCGCATCTGCATTCTCCTCCGTCTTCAACGGTGACCGGGCTCTTCCTCTCCCAGTCGCCATCCTTATCGCTGATGTAGGGGATGCGAGGGAGGCAGAAGCGGGACCTCGTTCCGGGTCGATGCATCTTGACGTGGAAGACCAGGGTCTTGTCGAACGAGAGCTCGCGCTCCCCGTAGCGGATAGGCATCGAGTTGCGGTAGCCGCAACCGCCACCGATGCTCTTGACGAATCTAGCCACGGCGAGACGGAACTTGACTGCGAGGAGCCGCTTGAATGCCCCGCCTCTCCTCGGCCACAGCAGCGCAAGGCGAACCACGTCCCCAAGCTCTGCGTGTGACGCCGGAGTCCCCGCTTGCCATTTCCGGATGCAGAACGTGTTACAGAGACGGTGAGGACGGCGAATCGCAAGCGAGCGGAAGCCCAACGGCGGAGAAGATGCTCTCTTGGCAATGGCCTTTTCTCCCTGATTATCTAGGTACTGATTTTCAGAGCCTTTTCTCCAGCATTATGTTTTTTTGCCATCGATTGGTAATTTTGGGATTTTCCTTCGACCTAGGTTTTTTTTGTCCCTCCCTGTTCTCGCCCTTGCCGAACCTACGCGGAAGTGATGAACTTTCTATTTCTTAGGAAGTTCTATAAGTCCCAGTAAAAGAACCTACCCTGAAGAGATGATACAACTAGGAATCTTCACCACTGATGTAATGAATTCCATAGCTCGTGGGCAGAATATCCCACTTTTCTTTGCTGCTGCTCTTCCTCATAACAAAATAGCTACTCAGATTTGCCGCCAGGCTGGTCTTGTGACGCTATTGGAGAAGGCCGACAGTATTACCAAGGTATATGTAGCATTTTTGCTGTATACCGATGTTATAATACCCTGCTCCATGAGTTTTGTTGCCTCGATAATTTTATGAACTACCATTAGTTTCACAGAATTTTCCTACGGTTTTGGAGTGAAGGTTCGGAATTCACCTAAAATGTACTAGCTCTTCTATTATCCGCTAGACTTCTCAATTGCTAAATGCATTCTTTGTGAGGATTCCTGATCTTATTTTATTTGTTTCTTTTCTTCGAGAATCGATGCTCTAAGTCTTCATCTTGCTCTAATATTCCAAACACTCTCTTTCAATATCATTTCTGAAGATGTGCTGCAAATTTATGTAGGATGACGAAGAGGACAATTTTGCCATAGTATTTGCAGCCATAGGAGTGAACATGGAAACCACACAATTTTCCGAACTTGACTTTGAGGAAAATGGGTCAATGGAGAGAGTGACCCTTTTCCTTAATCTGGTAATTTCTAATGAGCTGATATTTTATTGTGTCGCAGAATTTTGTTTCTGGAAATTTTTGAAAGTTTGTAGATTGAGTTTGTGATATAGATATCCTTGCAGATTAAAGGGTTGTACAGGTTCATGTATATCATTTTATGAAGTTTGCTCTTTTTTTTTTAGGCGAATGATCCAACTATTGAACGCGTCATCAGTCCATGAATTGCCCTTACAACTGCTGAGTATCTGGCTTATTTATGTGGGAAGCATGTCTTAGTCATACTCACAGACATTCGTATGCAGATGCCCTTTGTGAGGTACGCATAGTCTGAAAAAAAGTTGCCATAATGACCATATAATGAGAGTTAGTCTTGCTGTTAATTGTTCATTAATGAGGCAAGCTCTTGCTTCTCTGTTTCTCCTCAAGCACTAGAAAACTGCAGCTAAACTTGCAATCAGTTTAGGGCCAAACAATTCTTAGCCCATTACAATTTCTGATTGGTAATTTTGAGCTGTCATCTACATGTAGGTATCAGCTGCAAGAGAGGAAGTTCCTGGAAGACGTGGGTATCCTGGGTACATGTACACTGATCTGGCAACGATTTATGAGCTTGCTGGGCATATTGAATGGCAAAAAGGCTCCATCACTCAAATTCCTATTATGACTATGCCTAATGATGATGGGTTTAATGCTTACACAAGGTCTGCAATCCAGTCAATTCTACACACTTAAATATAGTTTATACTTGTTATGCTGATGAGATGTCTATAATTCACTGTTTATTCATTCGATATTATGCACCCGACTCCAGATCTTACTGGTTATATTACTGAGGGGTAGTTATATATTGACGGATAACTTCACAATCGACAGGTTAGTTGGGCTCAAATGTTAGGATGTGGAGAACTCACCTCAGTGCCATTGTCTGCATTGACCAAAGCAAATACTAGTGTCACGTGACTTCTTGTACTGCCTTTTGTTCTGAATTGCTGACTCGAATGCATCATTGTTGTCCCATAGGGTGGTATAATCGTTCTACAGCTTTTGTACACTTAAAAGAGGTGTACTTCGGTGCATGGAAGTAACCATTTATGAGGTGGTTTACATGCTTCTGTTATATGAGAAATTAATGAGCTAGTTCAGTGGCAAACATAGTTGGACCATATTATGTGACGTGACATTTACTGCTTATGTGATAGATCAATTCATTTATTACTTCGCTAAATACTCTGGTTGTATGGCTGGAAATGTGATCTTTCTGACTATACCAAAGGGTGCTTAGCTTTATTTTGAAGGCTCGACTACTTATAAGATCATTTTTTATACATAATTTCTTTTCTGAAATAGATATATCCTCTCATCGATGTGCTTCCATCACATTTGCGACTGATGAAAGTAAGACATTTTTTTTACTACATTTAAAACTTCCTCGTTCCCTTTGGATTGACTTTGGGCGTTTGATGTGTACCCTTTACCTTGCAGAGTGCAATAGGCGAGGAAATGATGCATAGAGATCATGCTGACGTCTCCAACCAGGCATTTTGACTTTTTGCTGCATGACAAGTGACACATGGTTGTTGTGGTTCGATATCCTTTGGTATATGTTAAAATATTTTGCTATGTTCCAAAAGGATAAAAAGGAATGCATATATGAAATGTCATCAGTTGCTAGAGCAAAGTCTTCCAATATCTTTGACTGTCTCTCATAGTCTATTGACCAAAGTTTTGCAATATCACAATAGACCAAGAAATGAAAGAATGGGCTATCTTTTGAATTGTCTATCTTTGAGTTGTGTCCTGGTAAAATTTATGCCACAGGCTTTTGAATTCTTAAAAAAAAAGAAAAGATTTTGGGTGTTTCGTGTTAAAGAAGCCACCCATCTAACATCAAAAGGTGCCAGTAAAAAGGCAAGTATCATAATCCAAAAGCCAAACCAAGCAGCCACTAACAAGGTTTTGGCCAACCTATAAATTAGCCTCAAACTGACGAAAGCACCATGCTCAAACTTTCAACACAACATCATCAATATTAAATCATGAATGATAGGACCACGAGGAGAAAAAAATCAACATATCTAGCTCACTATAGGACAGGCAGTTCTCAATGGCTCAAGCTCAATAACCCATAGGTATATGAACACAAATTTACAGGTTTGAAGGAGAGAGCATTATAAGAGACCAATATTTGTTTGTTTAAAACGCTAGACGACATGCAACTGCATCCGTAACATGTTTACATGCTTGAGTAGAATCTATACTAAAACCGTAAACTAAGAACTATTACATTGAAGAAGTTCATAAATGTTGTTGAATCTTCAGAGAATCAATTGTAGGAGCAGTCGGGGATGGCTCTTGCAGTGTTTCCATGACAGACAAGCTTGAAACTCCTTCAAGTTCCTCTAATTCACTGATCCACGCGTCCACAATTGAAAAAAAACAAAGGATTGTGAAAACACTAAATATCATATTAGAGACAAATTAATGTCAACTTTTATCTTGTCCCACCGGCCAATTCAAGACTTCACAAGTTCCTCTAACAATCAATTGTAGGAGTAGTCGGGGATGGCTCTTGCAGTGTTTCCATGACAGACAAGCTTGAAACTCCTTCAAGTTCCTCTAATTCACTGATCCACGCGTCCACAATTGAAAAAAACAAAGGATTGTGAAAACACTAAATATCATAGAGACAAATTAATGTCAACTTTTATCTTGTCCCACCGGCCAATTCAAGACTTCACAAGGAAATAGATACACAACATCTAAAGAGAACTTGTAAGAAAAGACCTCTGTAGAGTTCATCATCGCAAGTTTTTCCTAGCTTTAGATTTTGTCAGTCTAATCCGTGATTCCCATTAGTAATACCACAAGCATATTTCTCAGGCAGCCTGAACTTACTCTAACTTCCAAAATGTTTTGCATGAGGTGCCTGCAGTTTTCGCAACTAAATATAAACTCCGTTTTCCTTAGAATAACTATGAATCAGTGTAGACAATAACTTACAGGCACAGATGTTCATCCAACGTTCATTTTACTTCGAAGGCTTGAATCATCATTACCTTTTGATTGAAGCCTTTGGTTTTGAGGGCACCTTTAAATATGCACTGAGCATCCTCTGGGAAAAGTAAAAAGTGGTAAAGGTAAGCCATTCCTGTTAAATAGCAATGTTCCAATGCCGCTTATCCATACTCAACAAAAGCAGGATTCCATAATCCATATTAAAAAGCTCCACCAAACAACAAATACTGACATTAAATGTTCAGGACATCTCCACATGGAAAACCCACTAGAATGACAGCTCTTGAGATTATTAGCCTTTCTTAATTTGTCATTCCAAGACCAGTTTGGAAGGTATGTGATATTATCAAATTACAACAATAATTCATGAATTTTGAATGCTTTAGATGTATCGATGCCATCCAAAAAATCAATAAGCAACTAATCATTCGTACAGCACATTGATAAATGCTATTCTTAAACACCTTCCGTATGATATTGAAATAAAAAAATCCATACAACCCACCAGCATCAAAGCTTTTGTAATACATGGTTCATGAGCTCTCATGTGGCAATTCTGGAACATATTCAATCTTTTGCTGGTCTAGAAATATTACAAACACAATCCCCAATTAGTGTGCATGCCTAAACAAGAGAAAGAATTGTTTGTCCTACTCTAAGCACTGGTTAACTCAAGCAGTAGTAGTTGCCATCTAAGGTAAAACCAAAGTCAAACCATGTTTCCCTCCTAAGATTCAAAGTCCTTTCTCAGCAATTTCTCCCTATATGCTTTCTAGATGAAAGCAAACTAGATATCATCGATCAGTAAGTCAGTTGTTAGTGGTGTGGCTTACTTGGAAACCCTTCTAGAATCCTGTGCTAATAGGTAAATAGGCCTTAAAATGAACGTCCAGGACAGAATAGCCTCACCATAGAGCCAAAATTAATAAAGCAAGCTTGATAGTTGAATGGATAATCTGTGCAACAGATGGCCAAATGGGTACAAGTTCTCACCTATCCAGTTTCACATGCTATGTTAATCTCAAGGCTGGTATCCCCTTAACCTAGTCAATTTGCTGGTCCAGCCAATTTTTCAATGACATCATTTCAATAAATTACCTTTTCTTCTAAACCCACATCTGTTTAGCTGACAAATGTTATTTGACATTACTCTGATTACGCCTCCCCTCATATGCATTGCTATTTCATCATAAATTTTTTAATCACAACAGAAATTTAACTGGTATAGGAAACAAACAAGAAATGATACTTTACCTAGTAGAGAGATTTGCAACATCCTCGCATTCACGTGGATTGTAGAACCAAATGCCATTAACTTCTTGCGCCGCATTACAATATAACAAGTATGGAACCTGAACTTCATACTCAAAATCTCCAAGCAGATTCTCTACCAAATTATCTGCTAATCATAAAATAACATACAATGCGTTACTTGACACTCATTTGCCGACCATTCATCGTATCCCAAACTAGGCAAGCTACTACTAGCTCAATTGCATCAAAATATGCGTCATATCACACCATATACTGTAAAACATGTATGAAGCATGAACAGATGACTAGAATGTCAAGAGAAAAGTCTCATTTGCTAGTAAGGCATAGCATAGTATCTGAAACCCTAGAAAAACGAGGCGACAAACCTGCGCTTCATCTATTCAGCATAATGAACTGAAACCGTGGCTGAGAAGTCTAGCGGATAATAGAAGAGCTAGTACATTTTAGGTGAATTCCGAACCTTCACTCCAAAACCGTAGGAAAATTCTGTGAAACTAATGGTAGTTCATAAAATTATCGAGGCAACAAAAATCATGGAGCAGGGTATTATAACATCGGTATACAGCAAAAATGCTACATATACCTTGGTAATACTGTCGGCCTTCTCCAATAGCGTCACAAGACCAGCCTGGCGGCAAATCTGAGTAGCTATTTTGTTATGAGGAAGAGCAGCAGCAGAGAAAAGTGGGATATTCTGCCCACGAGCTATGGAATTCATTACATCAATGGTGAAGATTCCTATTTGTATCATCTCTTCCGGGTAGGTTCTTTTACTGGGACTTATAGAACTTCCTAAGAAATAGAAAGTTCATCACTTCCGCGTAGGTTCGGCAAGGGCGAGAACAGGGAGGGACAAAAAAAACCTAGGTCAAAGGAAAATCCCAAAATTACCAATCGATGGCAAAAAAACATAATGCTGGAGAAAAGGCTCTGAAAATCAGTACCTAGATAATCAGGGAGAAAAGGCCATTGCCAAGAGAGCATCTTCTCCGCCGTTGGGCTTCCGCTCGCTTGCGATTCGCCGTCCTCACCGTCTCTGTAACACGTTCTGCATCCGGAAATGGCAAGCGGGGACTCCGGCGTCACACGCAGAGCTTGGGGACGTGGTCCGCCTTGCGCTGCTATGGCCGAGGAGAGGCGGGGCGTTCAAGCGGCTCCTCGCAGTCAAGTTCCGTCTCGCTGTGGCTAGATTCGTCAAGAGCATCGGTGGCGGTTGCGGCTACCGCAACTCGATGCCTATCCGCTACGGGGAGCGCGAGCTCTCGTTCGACAAGACCCTGGTCTTCCACGTCAAGATGCATCGACCCGGAACGAGGTCCCGCTTCTGCCTCCCTCGCATCCCCTACATCAGCGATAAGGATGGCGACTGGGAGAGGAAGAGCCCGGTCGCCGTTGAAGACGGAGGAGAATGCAGATGCGGAGGTGGTGGACGAGACGGATGAGTAAGTGCGGCGGCGTGGTTCGTCGGACGGCGGGCTCCCTCGTTCGCCGGAGGAGCAGCGCGACGAAGGGGCAGAACGAACGAGAAAATATTAGCTGTAGCTCAGATGCAGCGGCGGCCGACGAGGCGGATGCGGAAGCGGCGGCGGTGGCGTGATTCGTCGGACGGCGGCTCCGTCGTCCGATCGGAGAAGAAGCAGAGGGCAGAGCAACCGGGCAAGAGTCGAACGAAAAAATGGAGAGGGAGAGTTTGTAAGAGAGAAGGATCGGCTATTATTTTCTTGGGAGGAGAGAGAGAGAGAGCGCGGAATTTTTCAAATTTCCCGAGAGGGAAAGGTTTCGGGTGGGCCCAGCATAGCTCGTCGTCAAGGCTAGTGAAGGCTAGCGAGAGAAAAAATAAAAGAAAAATGCAGAAGACAGCAAGGGGGGACAGGCTTCCACGTGGCGTCGCGTGAGTGGTCCGGGACCACGCTGACGTGGTGGTCCCGGACCACCCAATATTTTCTCCTTCTCTTCAGTCTTCACTTCAGTCGCACACCCTGAGCAGAGCACTCTGGTTCTTTCGTTGTGAGTGTCGCCAAAGTTGCTTTGCCGGCCGCACAGCCCACCTCACTAGTCGCCGACTCGCCGTAGCCCCCCGCGCCTCAGCCCCACCCGTCGCCACAATCGCCTCCGACCCCGCCTTCGTCTCTCGCAAGCATCGAGCCGTCGTTTCTACCTCTCACAGGCGTTACCGCGTTGCTCTTCTTCATCTTGCAATTTCATCTTTTTGCTCATCTCAGGTTAGTATTTTGGATTTCTTTATAATCCGATTTGGGATTTTTTGGCAAATCCTAGAGTTAGATCGGGGAAAGGGGGATTTCTTTGGAGATCCGAAATCTTGTGGTAGAATTCTTGAGATGCAGCTCGTGCGGTGATCGTCTGGTTGGGAAAGAGGGATTTTGTTTTAATTGGGCTACTCGAGAGCTCTTCAAAGATTGGAGATTTCTGGGTTTTGGGTACTGTGTTTGGTGCAATTGGCGTGACGTCACCCAGAGGATTCATGTTTTGAGTGCTATCTGGTGGGTAGAGTGGGCTGATGATCTACAATCAGACGCCCCAATGTCAGGGTAGAGAGAGAAAGAGAGGAGTGGGACTTGGTCACAGCTTAGAGATTGGGTCGCCTGGGGCAGCAGCGAAGGGGAGGCTGATCATGGACATGCGAGGGCTTGCCTTGAGTTTGAGGTGGATTAGTAAATTTCTTGAATTTTTTTCTCTGTGGCTTGTGTGAATGGGTGTTGTTGCATGAATCTTGTCATAAGAACTTTAAATCTTCATTCATACGGGCTTATGAATATTAGTTTTTCCTTGCATTGATTTAAACAAGACTTATTTTTCATACATCTTTTGAAATTCCCACAAGTCTCTCGAACCTAGGCTATTTGTCAATGTCTTGATGAGCAGTGAGATTTCGAAGTAACTCTCTCTATTTTATAGTATTGTTAGACTTTTATTTTGTCCTTTCTCTATATTGACTCATTGATTTTAAGTTTTCTATCAAAGAGTAACGCCATTCAAAGTTTCCCATCAAAGTCAGTTTCAAAACTTGCAAACGACAGAATTTATAGTCCTATTCTGAATTATACAAGACCTACTTATTTATACATTTATATATAAAAATATTTATTTAATATTTAACGTGTCGAAATTCTCTACTTTTGAGAAATGACGTGTCGCATGTCGTGTCGTGTCGTGTCGCGTGTCGCGTGTCGGTGCTTCATAGGTTATGCTTCCTCTCTTGCAAATGCTGGACTTAAATACGTGTAGTGAGATTCAAGAATTGCCGGAGCTTCCCTCTAGTTTGACTAATCTAGTGCTGGAATCCCGTTCTCTACGATTTGTCCCTGATCTCTTAAACCTTACTTACTTAGATTGATCCTCTCTGATGGATCTCTGGTTGGAGGCACAACAAGCTTAAGACTAACTTGTGACATGCGATGGTTACAGAGTTTATCCAAACTGAATGAATTGAACTTATGCCTGTTGAATATCCCCACACCACCTACAGAACTGGGCTCCCTTTCTTTTCTGGAAAAACTTACTTTGTATGGACTAGACCTGCAATCCCTCACAGAGCTTCCACCATCTCTGTTGTACTTACGAGTCCATAGTTTCAACTCAGCAGGGTTACCCATGTCCAACTTGAGAAACTTGCCAACTGTCAGACTCTCACGATTAGAGGTAAAGGAAATTCAGCTTGATGGGCTTCATCAATTGGCAAGTTTGAGCATCTCAGACTGTGAACTCCTGGAGAGGCTATCCTTTCCTTCTAACATAGATGAAATTTCTGTTATCGGTTGCCCAAAGCTTGTTGAGATTCATTTTCCTGGTGTTTTAGAATCGCTTGAGAGATTGGTTATTGAGAGGTGCGAATCTTTTGAAAGGTTAAGTTTTCTGCTGGAGCAAGGATGTGATGAGCTGACATTTTGTGAGGGGAGATTGTCCCTTCTGTCAAGCGCCTTTAGGAAGCTCACAGAATTCAGTGTTGTAGAGTGCCCAAAGCTAGTTGAGATTAAGTTGTCGGTATTCTGGAATTATTGGAGATATTTTCTGTGGATGGGTGTCTGGCTATGGAAAGATTAGGTGGTTTATCAAACTTGAAGAACCTCAAGTCGTTAAGCATGAGAGAGTGCGGTGCTCTTCAAGCTGTTGAGGGCCTCAACAATTGGAGTGCCTATGTCGATTGCTTGTTGGTGATTATGGGTCATTGGAAAGGTGGATTGATGTATCAGAGAAAATTCCAGATGAATGCGAGATGTTAATTTGGGATTGCAAGGGGTTCATTAGTGCGTCTCATTTAATCGCTACAGAGAGATGATTCTTCTTGGACCAAATCAGGTGCACCTCCTCTTCCTGGCTTATGTTTCTTCTTTGCAAGCGCAACTCGCCCTTTCCCCTCTACCTGTTCATTTCTTCCATGTAACATATCATTTTCCTGTAGAGTATTTTACTCTGGTAGCACTTGGAGAATATTTTTTGTGAGAGAGTTTTTTTGTGTTCTGATATCAATTGTTGGTTATGGTATTTTACTTTTAACTGTTACGTTTATTGGGTGTTTAACTGATATCATTTCTCGTATGCTGTGGTGGGTAATCGAAGAATAACCGTAATAGGAAAATCAAGACACTTGTTCCATATTGGGGTGCACATAAAATAAAAAATTTCACTCTTACAATCTATTATGTGTACTACATAATTAATAGCATGTCTTGGTTATATTTAATGAGCCGTATTAATCCAACTGTCAAGAAACTTTTCTCAATAAAAATTAAAGTATGAAGAGCCTTCATTTCTCAATGCATTTCTTTAGAAAAAGACTCCATTTTTTCCTCTTTCCAGATGTAGATATTTCTTAGAACATGTGATATTACATCTTTATCATCCCAGAAAAGTAAATGTATATTTTTAAAACGGACTTATTGATTCGAAGCAAGGTTAGCTAATCAATCTGCAGATAGATCGCTTTCGCATCTGCCCTGCTTCTGACTTGCTTCTTGTTTGAAGGAAGGTGTAGTCGGCATGTTGAATCAACCTTGCAGTCCGTTGTTCCTACCATATGGAAAAATCGAGAAAGGGAAACCCATGATTCTGCTCATACAGAGGAAGATGTAACTATAGAGCTAACATAAATCCAGGCCAATCACCAGTGTTGTTTCAGGGAAACTGCCCCACAAATTTAACCCACCAGCCCAAGGCAAAACTCTGACCGTCCAAATTGAATTAGAGAGGGAGAGT
This sequence comes from Eucalyptus pumila, assembly GCA_016097595.1. Classification (NCBI taxonomy): domain Eukaryota; kingdom Viridiplantae; phylum Streptophyta; class Magnoliopsida; order Myrtales; family Myrtaceae; genus Eucalyptus; species Eucalyptus pumila. The sequence goes on from CM027852.1 coordinate 25,839,405, forward strand.
CTAGTTGATGACTTATTCTGCCACTCATTTGTCTGTAACCTCATTTGCATACTGCTGAATTTAGAGACAACATTTTGAGGAAGGTAGAATCCTTTTGAAACAACAGCTTATTCCGTAATCTCATTTGCAATCGAATAAGTGCTTGCACACTGATCTTCTTAACAGAAAGTCCCGTTCAGAGTTGATAATATTTTTGCCATCTCCTCTGTTGCGTTTAGTTAAAACCACCTATTAGTGTTCGAAGCAAAGAAGTGCTCATAAACCAACGAGACACGGGCTTCTCACTGAAGGACAATTCCTCAAGCAGTGAAGTAAAAGATTCGAGCTTGTTATCATAGAACTGACAAATTGAGGATGCTGAGAGTTTCTCACAAATTGCGCTTCATTTGTTAGAAGCTTTTTACGCAACTATTGGATGTCACTACTTCTTCGATCACATATTGTGTTTCTCAAGATTTTTCTGACACTCTTAAGGACCTGGCCTTTGAAAGCAGGCTTCTGTTGGATGCCCTCTTTAAGGTTTTGAGTTTATGGACCCAAAGAAAATGTTTAGCTCTTAGAATCTCTTAATAGCATTTCTACGCTACATTAGTGTGAATGTGCTAACACCAGTCTTTTGTGTCTTTTCAGAGGAATTTAACTTCGAATCGGTTACCAAAATTAATCATTTAACAACTCTAATTATATGGGTTGTGGATGCAAAAATTCTCCAAGGTTGCTTATTCTCAGTTTTATGCAAAAATTTCACGACCCCAATTTTTTTTTTTTTTTTTAATGACAGTAAAACGTTGGACTGTTATTTATTTCTTATAATTTATTTGTTGCAGCGTCCATGGTATAGATTCCTATGCTGTCTCTTATAGCTCAAGGAGACATCGTTATTGCTTGTAGGAGGATGAGTCATGTCACTGATTCCATGCTCCATTGGTTTTAAGTATCTATTCCTTTTTATTATTAGTGAAGTAGGTCCTGTAGTGTAGCCCTTCATAAGGAGTCCATGAAAGCCTCAATTTTGTTTTTGCTTCTGTTTTCAGTGTGCTCTAATATGTGCCCGAAATACTGAAATTTTATGTTCACCCAAATATTTAAAGAATACTTTGGTAAATGACTTCATCATACTTTATAGGTGCATTTTGCTTTCCACCGATCATGTTTCTGTTCACAACTTTTGGTTTTCTGAATCTCGTAACTAGTTTCGTGACTTCTTTTTCTCAGTTCAGTTTTCCTTCATCAAGTGTCAGATGTTTGAAAGTATTATCATCAGAGTCGCTCAGCTTCTGGGCTTGTTATGATTTGATTGAGGTTTCAAGTGTCAACATGCTTGAGATAATTGTGTCTGTTGCCATGTCTAATTCTTTGGTAAATGTTTTGATCCCAAGTCTATTAACTACAAGGAAGAAGGCTATGTACATACTGCACCTGTAAGTCCAATGCTTTGCACTCTCAATGAAATTAACGACTAATTACTGAGTGTTGATTTCTTATGGTGGCAAAGAAAATCGAGTTTCTATTCGGAATTACGAGCACAGGACTGATGGCACATGACACATGTAGAAGCGCCATAGTTAAGGAGATGATCAGTTTTATCAGTCTGTTTGCTTTATCTTGAAATTCGATCTGCTTTTGACTAAGGTGGATTTGTTGCCTTTCCTCTCGTCATTGATACTCGTGTGTTGCGTAGTGTTAACTTCGAGTCAAATGGGGTTCCAAGCTCATAATATCGATGAGTGTTCGGTCTCAGCTATTCAACACCTTGTGATGGGAGATCACAATGGGAGCTCAATTTGAACTCTTGAGATTCCTAGGTGTGACTCCAACTCGTCGACTTATGAGCCCAATTTTTATCCAACGTGAAATCAATCATTACATTCACACCTCAGCCACCCTTTAAATAGTGCACAATAGTTCACTGATCGAGTGCTTTCGCATGGATATAACGAAAATCCACCTACATAACCCAACATGAGTTTCGCCTTTGGTTTCATTCATCATAATATTCTTAAGAATATGAGCATGCCCTTGTAATTCAGTTTTGGATGCCATAGAAGAGACTTCACCTCCTATCCTAGTACACCAGGAAAAAAAATAAGTGCAGACTCAATTCCTGCACTTTCGGTAGCTCTAAAATGTTGAATTTAGTAGGCATCATCATCTTGTATCTAGTACATAGATGAGCAGATTCAAAGATACAAATATATTTTTGATGACCAGTAAATATTCTTTCAATGCTGAACTCCCAGCCAAAAATAGTTCTTCTCATCTTTTGCCAAAAGCAAAATTTAGTTCGCTCTTGCAAGATCTACAATACTCAAGTTATATTAGACCTCCTCCTCATGAGAAGAAACTCAGAGAAATTGACGACACCGGAGACAAAAGGACAAGGTCGCATAGGAAAGAAGCGAATGAATGAGACACAGGCCTTATCGTCTCCTGATTGGATTCTTGAAAAGCACCAACTGCCTCCATGTGTAGTTGTCATGAAGTTGTCGTCATTTCTACGTTTTTGATTCCAAAGATTTTTTCCTTTTTTTGGATGCAACATATAGGTGACGAAGAATTGATCAAATTAGATTGGAAAGTCGCTTATCCCGTGAATTAGATTAGTAAGTTTTGCCAAATGTAAATTATTCAAATAATAATCAAAATAAAAGTGAAGGAAATTGCAAAGTTAAGTCGCAGCATGTGGAGAATTGTAATTATTTATCTTTATTGGAATGCGATTTCACCATAAACCTCCTATTCGTATCTTGTCTCTCTCTCTCTCTCTTCGCTCTTTACTTCTTATGTTCTCCACTTTTGCACACGCCCACGCGCACGAATATACTTGAATATTCTACTCGCTTGTAGATTGGGCCCAAGAAAAGCCAGTAAAAAGGATTTAATAGCGATTAATTTATCAACCGCGTTTCTCCAATTAGCGAGGGGACTTTTTTTTTTTTTTACTTTTAAGTGAGATTTTGAATCTTCTTTTGATTTCTCTACTTTATTACATAACTTTTATTGTATTAATACCGCAAAAAATCTTAAATTGATATATTTCTGATAAATTGATACTAAATTTATCCTCTATTAATTTTCGTTAAATTTTGCTTTAAATTACTAAACTGAATAACACCTAACAGTTGATTAGTTGTAACAGTTTGCACCTTGTAATAGTAAGATCCTTCTACTTTTTTAAAAAAAAAAATCATAAAGATCCTCATACTTACACCCAAAGCAAATGCACGAACATGAAAAGTAGGGGGAAAACTATAATAACCTTGATGATATTATGTAAAGCAAAACAGTATTACTCATGTAAGTTTTGACTCTGATTTGGCTTTATCAGGCTTCCCAAGCTTTGGACTCCATATATGGACATCATCTTTTTTATTAATGTCTTTGGAGGACCTCACTTACTAATTTATTCGACATGCAACCTTTGGGACTGATGAATATTTTATTTTTTTCATCCTCCCAAATAAAATCCCTCCAAAATTCTCAAAAATAGTCAACCTACGTGCACAAACCACAAGCAATCCTTTAAATAAGCAAACAACTTTGGTTAGGCTCAAAACTTGAACACGTGGGAGGGAATCAAAACTACTGAAACTGGCTAAGTAATACTGAGACATCTCAAGCTGTAGAATCAACATATCAAAGAATGCCGCGACAAGTCAGTAATGAAAACAAAAATATCTTCAGTCTGCATTAGGAATCTAGATGAACTGAAGAGAGAACAGACTTCTCTTCTTTGAGTGAAGCAATCATCTTAATTCATACAGCATTTGCGCTCCGTTTCTTTTGCGAAAAAAATAAATAATGTGAAAAAAATTTCCCCAAAAATGATAATTTTTATAGCTTGTCACTTGAAATAATTAGTAAAAAAAAATCAATAAAATTTATGTCTAAAATTTTTGTAGACAATAAAAATACATTTCATTCTTCATTTTTGCAAGTGATGCAAACAATCCATTTTACACAAAAACATATCATCCAAATCATTTATTTTTCCACGAAAAGATTTCTCTCAAGAAAACAAATACTCATTATTGCATCATCAAACTACCTTTACTATTAAGATGCATAAGAATCCTCTTGAACTAGGAGTAAATTGATTCAATTTACTAATGGAGACGTGAAAATTTTCTATTGTTGTGCTTCAGTAGTAAATTGTTCCATCACATCTCTTTTTAATTGGGAATAATCCCAATGCATCAAGACTTTAGGTCATTGTTCAATTATGAAGTTTGGAGTGCTTGTTAGGAACCAAGTAAAAGTCGGGACCTTAGCTTTAAGGTTTTACTTTTCTATGTACTAACTTTCACACACGCATTATATGAAGTGACTGATTCGAAATGGATTGAGATGATTTTATGCTAGAAAATATGGATATAAATTTCAAAGATGAGAATACGTGCTCCATAGAAGGTACGGAGATGTTGAACATTTATCCTTGATGATATATAATGCCGTCTCTTTACTCTCTTTTTTTCAGTATCGAGATTAAGATGAGGTGATTGCATTTCGGTCATCTAATAAGTAGTCACGAAATTTGAAAGCTGCCTGAGATTGTATTTTTCAGATCTAACAAAGACCTTTTTTTATATTGGAAATGTTGCCTCCGTGATGGATTCCTAGAATGGCTTCGTTGGATCGGAAAAGCTTCAACCCTAACATATCTTATCTGGCCCAACGGACAGTGTCCAGGCCGGGCAACGTGATTGGAGGAGCAAAAGAAACCGGCACAATTTACTTCCTCGAGAAAAAAAGATCTGCAGTCTTTTTAAGTATGAAAGAAAGACTACGTTGAAACTTTTCAAATGGCTTTGAACTCCAAGGTCAAAGACTCAGTCAAGTTCCATGCTAAATCATGAATTCTAGCCGACTTTTCCTACTTTAGAATGCCTGCTGCTGGATTTTGTACGATTGTTGGCAAAGACCAAAGCGAAAATAATTTGCAAATTCAGGCGAAATGACAAATGCCACAGTCAATGGAATCCTTGCTCGAGCCCATGGGTGTAGTTGAGAATTTGCAATGAGAAACTAGGACGTCAAATTGAGCCCATCTCGGCCTGTTTAGACTGTAGATATTCCGCTCAGTGGTGTCTGAGAGATGGGCCTTTTGAGAGTTTCCAATGGACCCCAACTTGATCCCCCTTCTGTCATGAGAGGATCAAGAGGATGGGATAATCGAAATTCGAGAGCGGCATGCTTTCCCAGCACACGAGCCCTTCCTCTCGGCTGTTAAAGACTACACGTCAGTCTCTCAATACCATTAATCTTCATAGTAAGACTCTTTGGACTCAGGGAAAATTTTGTGATCCGTAAGATCCGCTTAAAGTGGCAAGCGAAAATCGTGCTTGCTGAACCGGTTCATCTTATGGGATCAAGATTGTAATGCCATCCTTCAAATATCACCATGCCTAGAGGAGAAAAATTTAGAAGAACAGTTGAAAGAACGTATCAGGACTTTGGGATTTTTACAACTCTCCCGACTTTTGCTTTCTATTCAAGTAGCATATCGCCTTATAAAGAGGAGATTAGATTAATAGGGACAATTCATACAACAGTATATACCGACAAAACATATTACACACTGACAAGAAATATTATGGAGTTATCAAAGTAACAAAATCTGGAAAGATTTGTTATAAACTCAATAATACAACAAATCTTACATTTTAACTTTATTAATTAGTCACATGAATTTTGAAAGATTCCCTCTCTATTTATAGGTTCATGGTATGGATTGAGACTAGGATATTCATTTGAGCTTAAATTTGGTTGTTACATGTCTTCAAGATAAGACTCTATGAAATTCCATGGGTATTGGGAAAAATCCATTGGTTTTGATTGGCTCTGCTTGTACTCGTCTACTATGTGGTTGAGACATCTATGGCGGCACCATATGTGTGGGAATAATCAAATAGGCATTTTCTCTTGACAAGTATAGGGCCATAAAAATCTCCAAATAATTTGATTCTCTTCGTATAGGATCCCTGAAGTTCTCAATATTCTTCATAAATTTCTTTGAAATTGCATCCAAAGGATTTGTATAGGACTATCAAAGTCTTTCACATAACCTTTTGGAATAAGAATGAGGCTCTTCAAAGATCAAGTGACATGACTGCTAATTTAATTCTTAACTTTTTTTTATTGATGCTAATTTAGTCCTAAACCCCTTCATTTGGTGCTAGTTCAGTCATTTCAGCTAATTTTGATCAAACTAAGCGTTGGTCGGTTGACGTGACAAGATTGGTATTAATGTGGAGAATTTTTAATAATTTTTTTTTAATTTTTTTTTGTTTTTTTGTTTTAATTTTTTTTTTCTTCTCCTCCAACTGGTCATCAGACCTCGGCGGCTGACTAGAGATGACCTCTGGTGAGGTCAAGGTCGACCTCACCAATCTTGGCGAGCCTCATTGGCCACTGGCAAGGCATGAGCCCTCGCCAACCTAGCGCAAGGCTGCTCTCACGGCCTGGGTAGCCTCAAGCTAGCCTCATTAAAGGCTAGTCAAGGTCGATCTCATCAAAATTGGGGACGTCGGGCCTCGTCCATGGCCGGCAAGGCTTGACCCTTGTTAAATCTAGCAAGGGTGAGCCTCGTCGCATGGCGTGAGCAACCCTGGCCTCTAGCGAGGGCTCAAGCCTCGCCAGTGGTCAATGAGGTTGACCTCGAGCTTGCTAAGTGTTGCCTTTGGCCGATCATCGAGGTCTGGAGACCAGCTGGAGGAAGGGGAAGGAGAAGAAAAAAGAAAAGGAAAAAGAAAAAATAAAATAAACTAAAAATAAATCTTAAAATATTATTAAAAGTCATTCATGTTAGTGTCGATTATGCTATGTTAACTAACTAGTGTCCAGTCAGCAAAATCTAATTAAAATTAATCAGAAAGGACAAAATTGACACCAAGTAAAAAGATTTAAGACTAAATTGATACTAAGTGAAAATGTTTAGAACTTTTTTTGTCACTTTTTCCGAATTTCAAGCAGCTAGATTCTCCATTTGAGACCAAACTTGGAATGTATTCTTGCACAAGGAAGGTTAGAAAGATGAGTTCTAATTCGATTGGGGTTGGGGGGGGGCTTACCATCTTGCAAAAAATAATTGAGTGGCTGATAGTTGATGACAAGCCTTATCTTGTCTCTAGTTTACTCTACTAGTTGTTAACATAGAATACTTGACAATCCCATTGTGAATCAAAAAGTTCAGTCACTCATTTACTGGATCAAATCATTGTATCCTTGTTGGGCTGGTTTAGCATGTTCTAGTGATTCATTCTTGAACGACTATCCAATAGCGGGATTGATATTCTCAATTTTCTTGTGAATATGATACTTGTTCGAGCTCCCATTCAAAGATAAGTAGCTATTAATACTAATTTTACTTATTTATTTATGGCTTTAATTGCATAGAAAATTAGAGATTAATTTCTAATCCCTAGCAAAAATAATTTCCATTAAATTGCATCGTATATAGACATTAGGATTATTTGCATCACTAGTATTGATTATTATTAATTTTAAAAAAATCGGTTGATAAAAAATAATAATATTATTATTTTTTAGATAAAAGAGAGAAGAAGAAACGAAGTCGGGCCGGGTTGGCCCCTTCTTCATTTTCTCCTCCTTTTCTTTCCCCCAACACCCCCCCCCCCCCCCCCCCCGAGCAGGCGGGCCCACCGTCTCCTTTCCCCAACCACAACCCCCTTCTCTTGTTCTTTTTTATCTCCTTCTCTGCGCAATTTGGACGCAAGGCCCACGACAAAGGACAGGAGGACAATAGAAGGACGGTACGAGAGGATGGAGGAGCGAGGAGAATGTTGCACGCGCGACGCTTGGCTAGGATGATCGGCGAGGGGCAGTTGGCGTCGTCCTGGGAGAGAGGGAGAGGGACGAGGATGGAAAGAAAGGGAGAGAGATAACTCAGGGAGAAGTTCTTCTTTGGCTGAGAAAATGGGGAAGAAAACGTGGTGGTTTGGAACTCCAAGAAAGAAAAGCCGTGCCAGAGAGAAAGTGTGCAAGCAGAGGGGGAAGACGCTCAGTGAAGGGGCGACTGGCCGGTGAACGTACGCTCGAGGAATTGGTAGAGAGAGAGAAATCGTGAGAGAGAGAGAGAGGGCGATTGAGGGTGAGAAGGAGTTCTCCGGTCACTCGGCCATGCTTGAGTTGAGTTCCCTTCAACGACCATCGGTCGTTATCCTTGTCATCCCGACCTCACTTTCCCGGTAACTACATCTCCGCTAAGTGCCTTTTCGGTCCGAACCTCCATTGCCCCAAGGATCTCAGCTCGGGGACAGCACGATGCAGTTCTTGAATCTTTTGTGTTCGACTGAGTTGATTTCTCTGGTGGGCACGGGTCTAGACACGAGTCTGAGCTCTAGAATGCTCATTTGCTTCTTCTCAATGTGCTGCATGCTGTTGGTTTACAAAAATGTCCAAAGGAACCTTTGTTATTGTATGGGTAACATCCCCTGAATCAAAAACATTTTGATGATTGTTTCTTTCTTCTTTTTTTTAAATCGCAATGTTCATCTTCAAGTCATTCATTTTGACTTCATTTTTCTGTGGCTCGAGTACATGGGTGTATGCTTGGCTTCCTGTTTTGCATGTTGCAATGTTGCATTGGGATGCTTGCTGGAAATGAAGCAGATGGAGTGTACGAACGGCTGGAACGGATAGGATGAATCGATACGATGACGGGTAGTCAATGGTGAAGGCTATGTGTTTGTGGCTTGAGATTTTGGTGCATTGATTTTAAATTGTGGGTCTGGAGGTTCATGAGTTAGTGGATAAAATTGAATGAGCTTTCAATCCACTAACTGAAAACAATGGATACAAAAAGTTTGGTAAGTGTTATGGAGGCTGAGAGAAGGAGACAAAAGAAGGGAAGTTTTACGTTCTGGAAATGTTTGTGTGGACGAATTGAATGTGAAGAAAAAGTGAGTGAGAAGTATAGAAAATTAGGGTATGGACTTGGGTTTAATCCATCCCTTTTTGAAGGAGGCTTTAGTATGGGTTTGGCCTTGCTTTATTAGAAGAGCAGGCTAGTCGTGGATCTTCTCAATTTGAGCCTGGTTTAAGTTAAAGCAAACATGGGGCTTAACTTGGGAGTCTTTCTGAAATCAGGCTTAGGAAGGTCAGAATTGGAGAGGGTTTGAGGATGGACTCAATTACAGCCTTTAGCCCATCTCGGCGAAGCCGGAATACCGACTTTATTTTGACTGGGCTCAAGGACCCAGTTCGATTCCCCATTTTTTTTTTTTTGGAATTATTAAATATCAAAAAGTTAAAGAAGTATTTAAAAAATAAAATAAAATTTAGAATTGTGGAGAATTTGGAAAAATAAAAAAAAAAAAGAAAATTAATAAAATCTCTAAAATTCCTAGAAATTCCAAAAAAATTCTAGAAAAATTAAAATTCCTCAAACATTTTTAAAATAGATTTTTTAAAAGTAACTTTCTTTTAAAAAGCAAAAGCCTTTTAACCTAGAATCATGCTCAAAATTGAACAAGCCCTTAGGGTTTTACTTTGGGGTTTCGATCGTCCTTAAAAACAAATGCCCTTGATTGTGCATTTCCATAATGATGATTGTCATTTACCTTTAGCTTTGTTAGGATTGGTGTTTATTTCATGTTAGATCCTTGCTCTTAATGCTTTCCTTGGTTACTGATTGTTATTTCAATGATTGCACATCCGTATGATCATTTTGTATGTTAGCGAATAAGTTTAAAATTAATCTAGGCTACCTGACCATAGATTCTATGGTTACATAGGAAGTAAAGTACACTTCTGTCTTCACTTGGTTTCTAACTTACCCTAATCGGTTAATGGCGACTCCTCATTAGAAAATTTTCATGAACACCTGAATGTTGTACAAGGTATGGGTTTGGAAGAACTCATGTCTAATACTAGGGCTGTAAGCTATGACATTCTAAATTTTCCATGTTTAACAATAATATTTGACATGAATTTTTTTGTTACCATTATAATTCTATTAATTGTAGAAAGGGATTGATATACTTTGAATTTTATATTTTATGATATTCAAGTTTCAAAGTTATTGAATTGAGATTTTCCTGATTTTGATGTCTTTCATTGATGATTCAAAATATTTTCATACTCATGAGTGTTTAAAATTAGATGTTCATAATGAAAATATTTTTAGACACAAAAATGTTTAAGAATCAAATGTTCTGAACAAAAATTGATTTCCTAAATCTCTATTTCCCTTCAACTTACAAGCCACTTCTCTTTTCTCTACAAATGATTTTAAACTTATGTTTTGGTATGAGACATTGAACTTGGCTAGCAATGAAATAATGCATTACATCATTCATGACAACCGTAGCCCATTAATTTACTTGGTCAAGAAGGCTTAACTCTCATCCATTCATTTTGCTTGGGCAAGATGGCTTAATTCTCATACATTCATCATGCTTGGCCAAAGAGTTTCCTTTCAAAATATCTCATTCTAGCTTGTCTTATGAGGCCACTTGTATCCTATTTACTCACTTAGGGTCATTGGAAGCATTTCTACTGTAACACAAATCCTCTCTACCTTTAGACCTTATGATTTTAACCCAAGGTCCTTGTTACCTTTAATGAGGCCATGAGTGCTCAAAGTCATTATTACTTTTAAGTCTTAATCTTCTAAGTTCATTCCCCTTAGCCACATCATTTGAAAGGAACCAATTGATCATGCCACTTGTGATTCTTTAACTTGAGCATATCTCTTGCACTTCCACCTAGCACGTTCTTTAATTTCAAGTCATCATTTCTCCTAACTTGAGTTACTTATTCTTACCTCCTTTGGCCTATAAATAGGCCTCCTTATGTCTTCAAGTTTCAAAAAGAATTTCCAGCTTATTTTAGCAAACAAAGAAAGAGATAGCTTCCTCTTTTATTTTCACATTTCAATATTTTGTCTGAAAGGAAAGTTTCTATTCTTGTGTTATCAAAGTTTCAAAATTCCATTTTTCAAGAGCTTATAAGGTGATTAAGGCTTTGATTTTACTCAAGCCTTCTATGTGAGGTAAGTGAAAACCTTGGGTGCTAAATTGGGTTGATTCACTTGGTGCTTTCGACTTGATTGATTCTTGGTTGTTAATTTTTTTTGGCTTTTGTTGTAATGTGTAAGTAACTCCTAATGATGGTATGTGAAATATTGTGTTCGTTTGAATTGGATCATTAAACTCGTTTTGTGCCTATGAGTTGTTTGATGGATTTCTTAGGGGTGCTTGACTGTTTGTCTAAGATGTGATGAAAATTTTTTAGTGTGAACTTGGAAGCGATATTTTTGTAATTTGACTGAGTTACCGAATTACTAGTTAGATGTTGTTGATTAATCACATGTTCGATTCTTTATGTTTTCAATGTTTACGATAATGATTATTTGAGTTGTCAATGTTCACGATGTTGATCATATGAGTTGTCGATGTTACGTTGTCGATTATATGAGATAATCTAAGGATGTCAAAGCGGGACCCCCTTTGGAAGGTGTGTGGTTTAGGGACCAACTAGGTGGAAGTTGAGCTAGTGGGCCTGTAATGACTCGGTCCGATGAGGGTGGGGAGTGATCGATGAGGCAAGAGAACCCGAACAAGGAGTAGCTCCTAGCAGGATTTTAGGATGGCGAAGGGACATAAATGAACAGAACTATTTTATTACCTTTACCAAAAAAAAAAAAAAAATGAACGGAACTATATACCGAAAAAAGGCGAGAGTGCATTGGGTATGCCTCAAGAGTGTTTATGTTGCCTCATGAGGTTAAATAGATCATGGCCAGTGACAAGTATGAAGTTACCTATGTAAGTATTGGCGAGCTTCATGACCTGTATGAAGTCATCTATAAATGAGTTTCATGATCAATATAAACTCACTTGTGAATGATGATGAGATTCATGACAAGTATGGAATGTATGTATAGTAGTGGTGGAATGCATGGCATGTATGGATTCAATTGTGGGTGGGCGGGTATGGTGATGAGATGCATGACAAGTATGAACTTGCTTATGTATATTCATGTATGTGATATTGAGCCATTAGGTGATACTAGTGCATCTTATAATATGCCATCCGTTTGCTTCTAGGTGAATGAACATGTAATGTTGTTAATGGATCTTATTGACATATCATGATAGAAAAGAAAGAGAGCTTGTCCATGCATAGTTATTTTTACATTGCCTTAAACTCATGTTGTTTTATTGGTGCTAGGTTGAGTATTAAGATGATCTCCAACTTTCTTGTTGATGTATGATGACGTACTTTGTAGTGCTTCCACATTCTTAATTATAATTGTGAGTACAAATGGAAAAGACTGGTGTAGCGAGTGACATACCTGGGGTGTCACCTAGACTCGTCTTTTGGATAATATCCCTAGACCTACATTTTTTCCCAACGAGAGATAGGTCGCAATAGTAGATTTGAAGCGTATCATGTAGTTTTGAGATGTAAAAGTACAATATTTATCGAATCATAATATAAATACACACTATGAATTAATAAGAAATATTAAATCAATTTAAGTCCACAATTGATTAAGGAGGACTGAGAGTGGTCATCAAACAATCCAAAGTTGGTACATCTATAATAATTTTACCTTGAGCTAACTTTTTCACCACTAAAAATCTCAAACTGATACATTTATGATAAATTTACACAAAATTAATTTCTGACCATTAAAAACCCTAAACAGGTACATCTGTGACAATCTCTATTTTAGTTTCCTTTAAATGGTACTAATATCACGAAAAAGCACAAACTAGTATACTTGTGACAAACCAAAGGTAAAATCCCAAATTAATACATCTGTTAATTGTTACTTGTCATCCAATTTAGCAATTTAATGATAAAATTTAATAAAAACTAATAGATGATAAATTTGTCACATGTGTACGGATTGCAATTTTTTATGGTCCATAGTTTAAAGATTTTTGTGATTTTCACCCTTATTTTTTCTATTTTAGGTCGGTAAGGACTTAGAGCAACGTGCTTCCCAGCTTACAGTTTCCCAAGGATTTGACTGGTGCTTAACAAAAGTGAGAATACCGTGTTTGCATGGCCCATCCCCATCTCCTCTTTCTTTCTCGTGGTTTGGGTCTCGTTAAGGTTTTGAATTGTTGAATCTCTAGTACCGAATCTCTGCTGCTGATGATCCCATGTGCAAGCAAAAAGTTGCTGTGCTTCTATCACCAAATTGTCGAGCTGTCAAAGACCAACATCTAACTTAATGGAGAAAGCAACAGTAATGCTAGGTTTTAAGACTCATTACATAGCTCTTTCTACCGCCCTCAATTGAAAATAGCAACACTATTGTAGCCCCTTTATTCCAGTAAATCGAAATGAGACCCCTTGATAGAGGCTTGGTGTTCAGAAAACATATCATGATATTATCCTGCCATTAATATTCACTGCATGGGAAGAGTGTGAAAAAGACTTCCAAGTCACCGTTGATACAAATGGCGCCTGACACCCAGGGCCAAATTATACTTCGCATCAATGTGTCCTTCATCACTTGCCATTACCAGACTTTGGCTTTATAAAAATATTATTCAACAAGAGGACTATTTCATATCTATATGGAGAGAGATCAAAGCTGTCAATCAAAAGAAAGTCAACTTTTTATCTTGCAAAAAGGGCAATTCTTGAAGAAAATCACTGTATGCAAGCAACGGTTGATCTACAGCTTTATAACCGGTGGAACCCAAGAAATGGAAACCGACACCAAGATCCCACAGATTCACCTGCAAAGTGGGTCTCTCCACCGAGGGTTCGCTGAAATATAATGTTGATGGCTCGTGGAAGGAAGAACAGCGAGAAGGAGTGATGGTCGGAATTTGCAGGAATGAACAAGGGATCCTCATGGACGGTTTTGCAGAGAAAATCACCGCTGATTCAGCCTTGAAAACAAAGGCTTTGGCCCTTCATGCGACTCTGTTGAAGTTAGTGGAGGCAAGAAAGAGAAAGGAGTCTTTGGCAGGAAAGAGGGAAAAGTCTTCTGCTTCGCCTGAACTAACTACAAGTGTGAAGTACACTTTGATAGCAAAGTTGTGGTGGAAAGTTTAATGGGCTTAATTCCGAGCCCATGGACAGTGCAAGCAATTATAGAAGATACCAAAGTGTTACTGGCCCAACTTCAAGGAGTCCAAGTATCTTATGCATCTAGAGAAGCTAACAAGCCAGCCGATTGGGTAGCAAAAGCCTATCGAGACAACCACCTTCCTCAGAATTGGGTTTTATATCCCCCCATATCCACTTTCGGTTTTATTATGTAATGATCTCGAACTTAGTTGCCGTTCAGCAACAAATTAATAATGGTAAATGCTTTATCGACAAAAAAAAAAAGTTCTGAAGGAGAGGTCTCGTGTACACTGTTTGGGATTATAAATAAAAGTCCATAGACTATATTTTCATATAATTACCAAAAGTTCATAGAACACATATGGCACATTGAGCTAAGGTTTAGAGAGCACGTTAAACAAATTTAAAATTTAGAGATAACATTGCATATTGGGCAAAGTTTATGGACTATTTGTATTATGTCAGCGGTAATTGCATATGAAGATTACATAGAACTAGCAAGTGGTATATATATTATCCTAAATGTGAGTTTTAATTCTATTTTGCCTTTGCTCATACTTCAAGTTACCAGGAATATAAACTTTACTTCTTATATACACTATATACATGTGATTTTAACTTTAGTGACATGAGCAATTTATCACTAAAATCATATATCATATAAATTACATTTTTTATTTATTGATACAAATTAAATTACACTCTACACAATATCTATGTGATGACATATCTGTAAACCAACACATGATTTCCAAAATCATAGAAAAATACAAGAAAATATGCAAAAATACCCTAAAATAACCCAAAAAAACAAGCGTATTTAGGATTTCATACGTATTTTTACATTCATAAAATGATCAAAAATAAAAATAAATATATCACAGTGTAAAGCATTTTCATACGAGCATATAGACTCAAAAAACGCCCCAATCGGAGTCCGAACGCACCCATATGGGCGTCCAGAGTGTGCGGCACATGATGCGCATATGCTGGTCACTTGGACCAGTTTGACCACCTGTCCAACTAGTTCAACCAATCACCTTCCGGTCTGATCAGTAGGCTGGTCAACGGATAATTCGATCGGTTGTTCGGTTCGGTCAATAGTGAATCGGGTCAAGCTAGTCATTAGGTCAGGTCAATGGTTCGATCAACCGGTAACCAAGTCAAGTCAACATGTCGGGTCGGGTCGACCCTACAAGTCGCTGATGTCAATGTGATTTCAGCCCTTAGGTGTGCGATACATGCACGAACGGCGCCTCACTCGTGAGGACGTGGTAGTGCCCTCGGGGCATGTGCTTGACGCCCTAGCAACACGTGGCCGTGCATGGGGGCACATGCGGCCACATGCGGCCACCCATTCCGAATTTGTAATTAAATTTGATTTTTTATTGAAAAAAAAAATCACAAAAATCACAAAAAACCATGAAAAAACTATGTGTTCAAATTCTATGTTATGATTGCTTTGATACCACATGTAAAACGCGAAAGCGCAAACCAAAATCTCCATAGCTAGATTTGGAACACATATGTAATCATATAAATAGATTTACATACTTGATTTGGACCACCGTTCTTGATGTGGAATAGGAATGATTTAAACTCAAGAACTTCTTCTCTATCGCCCTCTATATCATTAGCTTAATGAGACAGCCTCTCACCTTTTTAGTGCTAGATAAATGCTCATTTGTGAGGATAATTGTGAGAATTATGGTTAGAAGAGAGACTTGAACACTATTAATAGAGTTTTTAACTAGGCTCTCTCATTATGGGCTAGTTTTAACTCAGCCCATACTAGCCAACCCCATATTAGACTAATTATGAAACATTCTATCTCATCTTAGACCAATCTCATAAAACGGCAAATTACAATATTAAATAATGTAGCTTACATTAGGAAAACTCTTACAAAAGAGACCTGTAAGGCTGGTTATACAAGTGGCAGCACTGACTTTTGGGGTTCCGACAACGGCCGCCAAAGATATTGTGGCGAATGAGAGAGAGGAGTGTGATTCTTCTTTTTATCCTTTGCATTTTTCGTTTAACTCTAGGCTAAGTAAATGAGCTTGCTTGAGACGTTAATTTTATTGAAGTAGTTCGATTAATTCGATTAGAAAAGGAGATGATGGTCTGCCCATTTGCGAAGTCCTCTTTTTTGTGTGATGTATATCGTCGTCCTCATCAAGAAATGCTGATTGTTCGAGTATCGAGTTATCTAGCTAAACTCCATAATCCATTTATCAATCTTTTAGTTTGAAGGCGCTTCTTTCGTTTTAACACTTTTTAAGTATTCCATGAACATGACACTTGCTACATTATGCCTTGATTCCGATAGAAGAACATGAGAGAGGCTTGAGAGAGAGAGAGAGAGAGAGAGAGAGAGAGAGAGGAGCAACTATCTTTGCCAATGGCACCCCAAAGTAGCACAACGTTGAATCGCGATACTAATCGTAAAAAACCATTCATTTTATTGATATCCAGATCTCGCTCTTGATAGCCACATGCTGCAACTTATATGTCAGAAACTCTAGGACAAGAAGGGAAGCCACTGTCGCGACCTCTTTTTTTCGGGCGCCCGCGATCGGGTACGAGCGCCTAAGGAGGCTAATGGCTCGGCTGAAATTATTAAGCCCGGACTCTCCCAAGTCCACCAATTCACGACTTTAATAGTCTAAATTTTTAACCTGTAAATCGATTTTTAAAATGGAGTCGCCACTAATCGATTTGGGGTGGGTTGATTAGAAACCCAAGTGAAGTATCGGGAGAAATACTCACTCCTGCGCAACAAGAGAAATTAGGATCGGGGACTTGATTACACTAGTTAATCACTAATGCCCTTTCGGTACCTAATCTTGTTTAAACCTTGAGGTTTTTTTGGATGTTCGAGGGATTTTCCATGCATTTTTGGGAGGAAAAATATTTTTTGAGTCTTTTTCTAATTTTTTGGACACAAAAGGGATTTTTTGGGATTTTTTGGTATTTTTGGAAAATTACAAGTCTTTTTGGCTTTTTCTGAATTTTTTGGCTTTTTTTTTGATTTTTGGCATTTTTTGGAAAATATGAAATTTTTGTTGGTGTTTTTGATTTTTCTAAAATAAAATATTTTTTAATATTTTTTTTTATTTTTTTTGGAAATTAAAGCAATTTTTAATATTTTAAAACATTTTTCGGTTTTCTGGAAATTAAAATATTTTTAATTATTTTTTATAAATAAAATATTTTTGATTTTTTCTTTTTTATTAAAATATTACATAAAATAATAAAAAAAACCGACCCGGGTCGGATCCGCGGGTTGGGTCCGACCCGGGATCCGACGACCCAAAATGCGCACGGGCCCGACTCGGATTTTTTTGCTTTTTTTTTTCTTAAAAACTCAGCCCACACACACACGGAATTGGGCCTATTAAAAAAAAGATGCCCGGCCCGAGTTCGAAAACCGGCCCGGGAGTGCCCGAGTCCGACCCGGAAACCCTACCCGGAAACGGAGGAACCGGGTCGAAAGGACCCGCGAACCGACCCGGCCCCCGGCCTCCTCTCTCCTTCGTTTGCTCGCGGCGCTGGTGGTGGGACTGGGGGCGTCACCGGACAGCGGCGAGGCGCCTGACGACGGCGGCGACGTGGTGGACGGCGGCGGTTAGGTTTCGAGAGGGGAAACAGCGACGGGGATGGCGTGAGTAGGGCTCGTCGTCACCTGTCCTCGGCGCCAACACAGCGCAGCGGCGCAGCTTGAAGAGACGGCGTCGGGTTTGGCCAAGGCGACGGGCGGCACGGCCTTGAGGCGCCGTCGTCTGGGCTCAATTGAGGTGACGGCGTCGGGGTTGCGGTGGAGCTGGGGCGGATGGCGAGCGGCAGCAATCGAATGGCGATGGTGTGGGGGCAGACGACGACGGCGACGGGAACTGATCTCACAGACGTTTCCCCCTTTACAGATCTGGCGTCCAGACGATCCTTCCTTTTCTCCGACTTCTTCTCCTCCGGATCTAGGACTCCCTCGGAACCAAACCCTCCGACTTGACCAGATCCCTCCCTCTCCGGCCAGATCTGAGATCTCCGGTGGCTTGCCTTCAAACCTTCCCCGAAGTCTCTCGGCAAAGGTCTTCGAAGCTTGCTACCAGAGGTCCCTCACTTCGCCGTGCTCTCCTTCTCGGGCTCGTTCGCCGCCGGCCTCCCCCGAAGTCTCTCGGAGGGAGGTCGGTTTAAGCTCACGACCCGATTTCCGCCTTGCTCACTCTTTGAGCTCCCCGAAGTCTCTCGGGAACCTCTCTGAGCTTGCTGGCCTCCTGTCCCCCCTTCGACGAAGGTGGTGCCCCGCTATTTATAGGCGAGGAGGTCCGGTCGACGGAGGGGCTCGGCCGCCGGTCTTTGGCTTACCGACGGACGCCCGCGGCTGAACCGGCGTCCCATCCTCGCTCCTCCAACAAGGCATGCTCGGCATTGAAGGAAGCCCATGATGGCGCTTGAGATCTGTCTCTTCCGGCCGACGTTGGCCTACACTCCTCTGCCATAGGTTGTCCTTCGCGCGTTGGTGTCCTCTGTGCGCGTGAGTTGCAGAGGCGTAGGGGAAGATGGAAGAAGGAAGAAGAAGAAGAAGAAGAAGAGAAGGGGGCCGGGCCGGATTTGGGAAAAAGAGGGATGGGCCCTAAGGGCTTGCGTGAAAAAGAAAAAGGAGGGGGGGGGGCTGCGATTTTTTTTTTTTTGTTTTCTTTTGTTTTTTACTTCTTTTTTTTTTGTTTTTGTTATTTGTTTTGTTTATTATCCGAAAAAAAGGAAAAATACATAAATAAAGAAACTAAGACCAAATTAATAACCTAATCAAAATTTTAGGTGTCAACACGCCCCCTCTTTTGAAGGTGAGTTCACAGAGGTTGCATTCAAAGACAAACCTGATACCTAAATTTTGTCTATACATATGCAATAGATTATATTTTATTTGGGACCTATTGTCCTATACAGAAAAAGAGCAATTTAACATTACACATACTAAAACAGATAAGAAGATACCTGTAGTTACTTACCGGGAGTGAGTGAGATAGGGTGTGAACCCCGAGTTTTGGCAAGTATCAAGGCGTCATCTTACCTGTTGCATGAGGAGATTGCTTCTCTAGGACCCGAACCATTCTTCGGTCGCCTATTGGAGCAATAAGTGGTTTGTCTAGGACCCGAACCTTTCTTCGATCGCCTTGACGGGGAATTACTTTTCCAGGACCCGAACCTTTCTTCGGTCGCCTGTTAGAGCAATAAGTTGGTTGTCTAGGACCCGAACCTTTCTTCGGTCGCCTGTTAGAGCAATAAGTTGTTTGTCTAGGACCCGAACCTTTCTTCGGTCGCCTGTTAGAGCAATAAGTTGGTTTGTCTAGGACCCGAACCTTTCTTCGGTCGCCTTGAACCTTTCTTCGACGGGAATTGCTTTTCCAGGACCCGAACCTTTCTTCGGTCGCCTGTTAGAGCAATAAGTTGTTTGTCTAGGACCCGAACCTTTCTTCGGTCACCTGTTAGAGCAATAAGTTGTTTGTCTAGGACCTGAACCTTTCTTCGATCGCTTTGACGGGAGATGCGCCGACCTTTCTCAGGGCATCTGTTTGTTGGGAGATAGTACTTGGATGATCACAAGTACAAACTCTTTGGGGATACTTGGATGATCACAAGTATCGAAGGGGTACCTGGACGATCACAGGTACAAACTCTTGGGGGGATACTTGAGATATCCATGTGGAAATATCGAGGATGGGTCTTGCATATACGTGAAGGTCTCTCACCTCCTGGTAGTGGGAATATCGAGGACGTACCTGGGATATTCATGAAGGTCTCTCACCTCCTAGATATTCGTGCCTCGCATATACGTGAAGGTCTCTCACCTCCTGGTAGTGGGAATATCGAGGACGTACCTGGGATATTCGTGAAGGTCTCTCACCTCCTGGTAATTGGGAATATTGAGGGCGTGCCTCACATATTCATGAAGGTCTCTCACCTCCTGGTAAAGGGGAATATCGAGGACGCACCTGGGATATTCGTGAAGGTCTCTCACCTCCTGGTACCTCTCTCACCTCCGGTAATTGGGAATATCAAGGGCGTACATATTCGAGATATTCGTGAAGGTCTCTCACCTCTGGTAATGGGAATATCGAGGGCATGCCCCGCATATTCATGAAGGTCTCTCACCTCCTCGGTAGTTGGGAATATCGAGGACGTCTCTCACCTCCTGGATATTCATGAAGGTCTCTCACCTCCATATTCATGGTAATTGGGAATATCGAGGGCGTTGGATATTCATGAAGGTCTCTCATCCGGTAAATGGGGAATATCGTGAAGGTCTCTCACCTCCTGGTATGGGGAATATCGAGGACGTGCCCCGAATATTCGTGAAGGTCTCTCACCTCCTGGTAAAGGGAATTTGAATGTAGCACGAGGCTTACTTGGATTGCTGCAAGCACTCAAAAGGGCTAGAACACCAGGGTAGCCACAGGTGTACAAAGTACTGGAATACTTTGATGAACACAAGTATTTAATGATATGATTTGGGACCACTCAGGCAGGTCCAAGTATCATGATGATAAGAGAGCATACCCGGTAACGCAGTGCACACAAAGCAAGGAGTGCTTGAACAGCTACTATATCATTTGGGGACAACTCGGGCAAGTTGAGTGTCATGAAAAGGGGTATCCGAACAATGGTGGGTACTTGAAGACAAAATGATATTTGGATAGCGTAGGTATTCAATGATAAAGATACTTGGTCAGTCACAAATATCAATACTCTTGGGACAACTCAAATAGGTCGAGTGTCGGAAAAGGAGTATCCGAACGGTGGCCGGTACTCAAAGACAATGGGGATACCTAGACAGCAGGTATTCAACGATAAAGGGATACTTGGTCGGGCACAAGTATCAATACTCAAGGGACAACTTGAACAGGTCGAGTGTCGAACGACCTAGACAAAGGAGAGGTACCTAAAAATAAAAGGATACCTGGACAATCGCAAGTATCAATACTCCGAGGACAACTCGGACAAGTCGAGTGTCATTAAGAGGGATTACCTGGCAAGTGGTGGGTACTCAAAGACAATGGGATACTGAGACAATTGCAAGCACCCAAACTCAAGGGACAACTCGAATAGGTCGAGTGTCAAGAAGAGAGTACCTGGACAGTGATAGGTACCTTAAAGCAAATGGGGATAGAAATATGCTTACCTGGCAATATCTCGATCTCTGAGAGTATGTCTACTATTTGTACAATATACACACATGATTGTATATGCTGTAAATTCATGAATTTAAATGTGATTCATGCATGACAATTTTGCCTGCTTTGTATCATTCGAATTCCAGTGGGGAAGATTTTGAAAGACAACCTTTATTCAGAATGTAGATGTCTTGAGCGTGCCAGATGAGGGACTTTCAGTCTGAAAGGACTTTCCACTCTCTCTCATGGAAAAGGCTATCCTGACCATTGATGGAGGATTTATAAGGACAACACTTCTCACTGTCATCATGTCAGTAGGGGTCCGAGTATTCTCGCAAACGGTACGACTTTACCAATGTGAGAGGTCTTTGTTGAAATTGTGATGAAGACTTAGTCAATGGCTCATCATATGGGACCGTCGAGGTCAAGGCTCATGAACGAAGTGCCGCACGATCATCTCCAGGTTTGCAAGTCAAGAGTCCTACGAAAAGAGATAGAGTAATCTTGCTCGTACTTCTTCGAGCGATGCTTATAGACATATGAAATCCTACGTTAATTGAAGTGCCCCTAGTCTGAAGAGACTTTTACAATGGGATGCAATGTAGGCTTGATTCATGTGTAAAAAGGTGAGCTGGTGATTGCCTTGGCATTTGTCACCAGCCTTTCTTCTCACCGTCAAATGGAGGTTCTATGGACCATAATAGCAACATTTTCTTGGCTGCATTTTTGACTGGGGGCATTGGCCTTGCTTTTACCAGGCACACTACTTTTTCATGCCCTTATTTTTATTCCAGTTCTTCATTTATGGGCATTGACCTTGCTTTTACCAGGTACACTGCTTTTTTATGCCCATGTTTTTTCATTCTTGTTGCTTGAGAGCTGATCTTGACAAGTTCAAGCAAACGCCTTTGTTAGACTATTGAGTCTTCATCTTTTGTCGGCGCTTTTGATTATGCTGCTCAAACGGCGTAACTTCGCTTTGCCTCCATGTGAGGGTGAAATTACGAGACTCAATTGAGTTGTACAATGAATACAAGTGCGTAAAGAAAGAATTGCTCTTCATGACTCTAGGGCACTTAAATTAACGTGAGTGTTCATATGCAATAAAGACACCCGAAGATTGATGCAAGTGCGAGCAAGAAAATTTCTATCTCTTTCTCACCTTGTGATGTTGCTTTTTCCTCCGATCTGCCCCGGTGTGGGTGGTTCTTGACGGGGATAGGACATAAATTTCATCGGTGTATGGGGCTCAATGGGGTGAGCAATGAAATGCCTCTCACTATTTTGGTTATCGTACCATTCGCGAGAGAACTCTTTACCCCGCAGCCATGGAATCTTCTCGCACTCATCTCACAAGTGTATAGATGGGGGGGACTGTGTGTAGGATATGGCTTGCCTTTCATAATCCTGATGCGCCTCATCTAGCATGCTCAATTAATCTTGTATTCTTCACTTAGCTGTCTATTCTAATAATCCTCAGTGGAATCAATAACTTAGACAGGCAAAATCATCATACATAATTTATATGCAACATTTCGAATATGATGGAGTTTGAACTCTTCAAAACAAGTGAATGGTTTTGACTCAAAAAAAACCCTAATGACAACTTTAGGGGCTAACATAATGGTGTTTCCAAATATGTTAGATTTTGAACATCAAAAGGGTTATTCGCAAATGGACGTCGATGGTTGTCCCTATTAAGTAGGGACATGACATAAGAAGGATCAGCCAGGGTTGGGGATTTGATCATGGATTTGACGGGCCTTTATGCTTTTGCCCCTGTAGAAGAGAAGATGTACAAGTAGAGGCCTAAAGGATCTCTGTCATTTGCTTTGGTAATTACTCAGGACGCCATTTCGCTTAGGAGAGTTTGTCATGCCTCTCATTGATTTATTATCTTTGTTTTTGACAGTCAGGTAATCCTGCAACAAACAAGACATGCTTCTCATTGATTCGTTATCCTTGCTTTTGACAGTCAGGTGATCCTGCAACAAACAAGAGGGAATGTGTTAGTCATGAACTCTTTCAAGAGTTGAATAACTAGAAGCGATACAACTTTACCCTTCACCGGTTTGCGAGATGATTGGATGGACTGAAGTGAGATGGGGACACGAAGTCCTATGTCCCTTGCTTTGTTAGGTCACTCTCTCGTAATTTGCAAGTGCAAGAGAAGCAAATTTTTTTTTTTTTATTTTTTACCAAGCGGCTAATTAGCTCCTGGATTCGAACCCCCGACTTCAGACCTTTTTGCTTCTTCCCGGATACCACTCGGCTAGAGGCGCCGATGGTGTCCATAGGGCGCTTCTTTTTTTATTTAACCGAACCGGCTCCTAGATGACACTTCCTTTCATACCAAGTTAGGTAAATCGATATGGATCATTTGATTTGCCCAAATTAACCATTAAGCTTGTTTCTTGAATCCTATGCTTCCCGTCAATAGGATAAAATATGTCAAAAGTGAATTCAAAGAGGGGGAGTATTGGAAACGATACCAAATTACTCTTCTCCAAAGTTTATATTTGCTAGACTCTTGGGGATATTTGAATGTTAATGACGGCTTTTTTTTGGCATAGTTCAATGTCTCTTTTGATTGGCCTTCCTCATTTGTGACCATGTATGCATGATTGATGGTTGTTCATTTATCTTCAACGCCTTCCTTCTATGGAATTTTTCTTTTGTCTTTGACTATAGCATCATTGGGCAAAGTCATGTACCTCAAGCTTCTATGGAAATCAAAACTCCAATTCTTTGATGGCAATTACTTCTTGGGAGAGCATGCATCGGAGTGAAGTTTCTAGATTCCAAAGTCATTGTCCAAATGTGGGGCTATAGATCGCTTTGAACTGTCTAGATTTTCTCCCGTTGACGTAGTCATTTTAAAGGAAGAGAAGCAATTCCTTCTTTGTGCTTCTTGGCTCGTCGAAGCTGGAAGTCCCGTTAATGAAACCACAGCATCTAGTTGCTCGGGCACAGAGGATATTGCTCTGAGCTTGTGAAGGATGGGCTAGGTGGAGTGCATGCTCTTAGGGACGGCTTGATTTTTAACCGTATGCCCGTACCTATTACGTCCCATCTTTCGTTTCCTATAAATGGAAGAGAGGACATCATTTCCAAATTATATTCAGAGAATAAGACTTACCATCTTTGAAATGTAGATGATCTTTCTATTTGCCCCCGTTTTCTTGGAAGAGTGTCATTGAATTTTGGTGAGTTCACATGATGCACTTGCTTCAAATGCCCCCCGTCACACTAAGTCAAAGGGGACGGGAATGATCTTCGAGACATGAAGTGAGTGAGTCGAAAGACAAACATGATTAAATTTATCATCTTGTTTTAACAAAAGCTTTTGGCAATGAAAACATTTTTTTGTTTTCAAAATTTATATCTTTGGGGGAAAAAGCATGAGGAAGCCCAGCCCTCAGTATTCTTCTTGGATGATAATTTTTTCATGGTTGGATAGCATCACCGGGCTGGTTTGGGATACCGCCTCATGCTCTCAAAATATTTTCAACTTTATTTAATAGGTGGATTTACATTTTGGAATAGTGTTTTCAAAAGTTAGTTCCTCAAGCGGAACTGATGTTGAAAATAAAAACAAGCCACACTTAAGAAAGAGGTACAAGTTCCCACGTAGGGGAATACGAAAGGAAATTAAAAAGGGTTCTACTCGAGTGGGCCTGCACCCATTTCCCCTTGCGGTCCTTCATTGGTGGTGTCCATGAAAAGGTCTCCAAACATGTTGGTCATGTCATCTGGCCCTTCTTTCTCTGTTGCTAAGGGTGGCACTTCATTGCCTGAATAATACCCGGCCTTCACCAGCCCTTGATGAATGTCAGCGGTATGTGCTTTGACATTTCTGCTCTGACTGTCTTCAAAACTGAATACCGCATTTACTTTGTCGGTGTGATCAGGGAGCGAATTGCTCTGGAATGAGAAAGCTTTAGTGTCTAACAGGTTCGGATTCGACTTTTGAGGGCGAAACACTCATCGCCGAATGCCCCACTTCTTCCATGTGATAGTCGCATATCTTTGACGGGTCATAGTTGGAAAAACTTTCAGCGTTGGGTCGCTTTGGCTCAATCGAAAGGAGGTTCTTCTTCCGGAGGATTGCCGCACTTGTGATGGAGTTCCGGGAAGAGGAGTAAATTGTCTCTTGTTGTTGTAACGCCGAGATGGCGACGGCCGGTGGTCTCGTTGCTGTCTTGCATTTGTCTGAATTGTTGGAGAATGATTGTAGGTCGCATTGACATCTACCGGGGTTCTTTATCTTTTTCATGTTGAACCTGCCCGTGGATGCAGGTTCAGTGAACCAACCATCCCTCAACCCTATCTCGATTTGCTCCCCTACTGGAATGAGTTGATTAAATGATTCGGCGATCGTGGTTACCATTCGATTGCGGTACTCGTAAGGGAGGGTTTTGATAAACATCTTTCTCAGCTCAAAATCGGTTGGTTCAGGACTGATTTGGGCGGCCAGATTCCTCCATCGGATAGTATATTCTTTGAACGATTCATGCTTTTTCTTTTCGGTTCGCTCAAGGTCCTCACGAGAAGGGGTAATATCCATTATGAACTTATACTTCTTGAGGAATGCCTCACTCACTCGCTCCATGTTTCGAGGAGATTCATGTTCTTTGTAATGTACCACCTCAGGGCAGGGCCTATTAGACTTGATTGGAACAACTGGATCATTAATGGTGCATTATTAACGTATTGGGTCATTCGAACCAAGTACATTTGCAAATGAGCCCTAGGACAAGTCGTGCCATCGTACTTCTCAAACTCAGGCATTTTGAATTTTTCCGGCATTTTGACATTGGAATAAATGGAGAGGTCCGTCAAAGTAGGATCTTGGAGGCCTTGCAGTTGTTTCAGCTTCTCCTCAAGCTTTTCGAGGCGTTTGTCATGCTCGCTTTTAGACAAACCGTCTGGCCTAGCTTTCGATCATGGTTGGGTGCGGATCATCCTCCAATTCGGGCATGTTATCGTCGGTATCTCCACCTTGATTACCCCTAGTAGATGATTGTGGCAACAATACCTCGATTGAGGCCGGGGGGAGTGAGTTTGCCCTGGATGGAGTCTATCTCGCTTTGAAAGTTGTTGAAGCACATTGAAGACTTGCTTCATTTCACTTTCCATGACCGCAATACGGCTTGGTACATTTTCTTCGGCCATTCTTGCTCTTGCTTTTGAACGAGTCTAGATCGGCGAACGTTGACGTTCCGTGATTACCTAGTCATGAGTAAACAAACGTGTGTGAATACAAGGCGTAAATAGGGAGTCAGTCCATGATGACAACCTAATCCTACTATTTTTGTTTATTCATGAAAAGGTAGAGGATTTCCTAAACATGGATTGAAAAAGGGCACGTGACATGTTAACATGAGCTAAAAAGATATTCAATTTGAAAGGCGAAGAAAGCATGAGTTGCAACAAATTTTGAAAAAGGTTTCTATCCCCCTTTTTTTTTTTTTTTTTGGAGGCAAATGAAAATTCTTGCGGAAAAGAATTTTGTAACATGCTTGAGAATAAAAACATCAACTGAAAGTAAATTTTTTTGCAAAAGTTTTTTTTTTTTTTTTGTTTAAAACTTTATAACAATTACTTTCA
Source organism: Eucalyptus pumila (assembly GCA_016097595.1). Taxonomy (NCBI): domain Eukaryota; kingdom Viridiplantae; phylum Streptophyta; class Magnoliopsida; order Myrtales; family Myrtaceae; genus Eucalyptus; species Eucalyptus pumila. The sequence continues at coordinate 25,866,251 of CM027852.1, forward strand.
AATTTAAATGACCGTGATATTAAATCCTAGACTAATCATGGACCACTCAATATATACAGGAAGGTAAGTAAATTACACGAAATAAAAACTTACTTCACATGAGAAAATTGATGGCAATCACATAGACATGCGCATGATATGTGCGGCTCGATTTCTAACTGAGAAGGTTTGTTGAGATTAAAAGGGTATCCGCCCGTCGCAGTCTCGCGTTAGCAGCATACCCCCTTAACCTCGGCTAAGAAATTCGGGGAAAAGAAAGGCAACCTCTACATCGCAGTCTCGCGTTCGAGGTCGTATCTTTCTTAACACCATCCTAGAAATCCTATGGCGGCCCAGGTCCGGCGGCCGGGTTGTGTGTGCCATGTGTAGTGTTTAAAACAGTAAAGCATGCACAACAGTTTATAATCACAAAAACATTTTATTTTAACAGAATAAAAAAAAATTTAAGCTATTACCCTGCACAAAAGAAAAACAACCAAGTCAGCAAAGCATTTAAACAAAGATAAAATGGCCTAAGTCTTCAAATGTCCCGAGCGGAGTCGCCAAGCTGTCGCGACCTCTTTTTTTCAGGCGCCCGCAATCGGGTACGAGCGCCTAAGGAGGCTAATGGCTCGGCTGAAATTAATTAAGCCCGGACTCTCCCAAGTCCACCAATTCACGACTTTAATAGTCTAAATTTTTAACCTGTAAATTAATTTTAAAATGGAGTCGCCACTAATCGATTTGGGGTGGGTTGATTAGAAACCCAAGTGAAGTATCGGGAGAAATACTCACTTCCTGCGCAACCAGAGAAATTAGGATCAGGGACTTGATTACACTAGTTAATCACTAATGCCCTTTCGGTACCTAATCTTGTTTAAACCTTGAGGTTTTTCGGATGCTCGAGGGATTTTCCATGCATTTTTTGGAGGAAAATTATTTTTTGAGTCTTTTTCTAATTTTTTTTGGACACAAAATGGATTTTTTGGGATTTTTTGGTATTTTTGGAAAATTACAAGTCTTTTTGGCTTTTTCTGAATTTTTTGGCTTTTTTTTTGGATTTTTGGCATTTTTTGGAAAATATGAAATTTTTGTTGGTTTTTTTTATTTTTCTAAAAATAAAATATTTTTTTTTATTTTTTTTCGATTTTTTTGGAAATTAAAACATTTTTTAATATTTTAAAACATTTTTCGGTTTTCTGGAAATTAAAATATTTTTAATTATTTTTTATAAATAAAATATTTTTGATTTTTTTCTTTTTTTAATATAACCAAACGCGGGCCGACTGATTTTTTTGCTTTTTTTTTCTTAAAACTCAGCCCAAATAGATCACACACACGGAATTGGGCCTATTAAAAAAAAGATGCCCGGCCCGAGTTGTGCCCGGCCCGACGAGTGCGCCTCCGACTCCGGGAAACCCTACCCGGAAACGGAGGAACCGGGTCGAAAGGACCCGCGAACCGACCCGGCCGGTTCCCGGCCTCCTCTCCATCGTTTGCTCGCGGCGCCGGTGGTGGGACCGGGGCGTCCACCGGACAGCGGCGGGGCGCCTGACGACGGCGGCGATGTGGTGGACGGCGGCGGTTAGGTTTCGAGAGGGGAAGCGGCGACGGGGATGGCGTGAGTAGGGCTCGTCGTCACCTGTCCTCGGCGCCGACACAGCGCAGCGGCGCAGCTTGAAGAGACGGCGTCTGGGTTTGGTCAAGGCGACAGTGGCGGCACAGCTTGAGGCGCCGTCGTCTGGGCTCAATTGAGGTGACGGCGTCGGGATTGCGGTGGAGCTGGGGCGGATGGCGAGCGGCAGCAATCGAATGGCGATGGTGTGGGGGCAGACGACGACGGCGACGGGAGCTGATCTCACAGACGTTTCCCCTTTTACAGATCTGGCATTCAGACGATCCTTCCTCTTCTCCGACTTCTTCTCCTCTGGATCTGGGACTCCCTCGGAACCAAACCCTCCGGCTCGACCAGATCTCTCCCTCTCCGGCCAGATCTGAGATCTCCGGTGGCTTGCCTTCAAACCTTCCCCGAAGTCTCTCGGGAAAGGTCTTCGAAGCTTGCTACCGGAGGTCCCTCACTTCGCCGTGCTCTCCTTCTCGGGCTCGTTCGCCGCCGGCCTCCCCCGAAGTCTCTAGGAGGGAGGTCGGTTTAAGCTCACGACCCGATTTCCGCCTTGCTCACTCTTTGAGCTCCCCGAAGTCTCTCGGGAACCTCTCTGAGCTTGCTGGCCTCCTGTCCCCCCTTCGACGGAGGTGGTGCCCCGCTATTTATAGGCGAGGAGGTCCGGTCGACGGAGGGGCTCGGCCGCCGGTCTTTGGCTTACCGACCGGACGCCCGCGGCTGAACCGGCGTCCCATCCTCGCTCCTCCAACAAGGCGTGCTCGGCATTGAAGGAAGCCCATGATGGCGCTTGAGATCTGTCTCTTCCGGCCGACGTTGGCCTACACTCCTCTGCCATAGGTTGTCCTTCACGCGTTGGTGTCCTCTGTGCGCGTGAGTTGCAGAGGCGTAGGGGAAGATGGAAGAAGGAAGAAGAAGAAGAAGAAGAAGAAGAAGAAGAAGGGGGCCGGGCCGGATTTGGGAAAAAGAGGGATGGGCCCTAAGGGCTTGCGTGAAAAAGAAAAAGGAGGGGGGCTGCGATTTTTTTTTGTTTTCTTTTGTTTTTTACTTCTTCTTTTTTTGGTGTTTTTGTTATTTGTTTTGTTTATTATCCGAAAAAAGGGAAAAATACATAAATAAAGAAACTAAGACCAAATTAATAACCTAATCAAAATTTTAGGTGTCAACAGCCACCATATGATCATATTGAATGAATGGACAAAGACGCCCATCACAGCGTTAGGACATAGATCATGTATGTTGAACAACTTTCATAGCCACGACAAAGGAAGGTAGTATTTTTTCAAGTGAAATTATTGGGTAGATCACTCCGTATACATAAGGTTAAAATATTATATACATGCCGATACAACAGCTCGACCCTTAATCTACTTTTCCTGAAATGGATAGAAGTCTCATAAGCTTTTGACCCAAGCAGAGTTTAGTAAGTCAAGCAATTACAGAATGGACGTGGCTAAGATAAAGAACTTATTTCGTATAAACCTACAAGGCAGTATGTTTGTACATGTAAAGAATGAATAGGATGTTGTGAGAACCTCAATGCATTCCTTTTCATCTTCCCCCCAAGGCCTATGATCAAATGTGAGAGCCTCGACAGTGCCAGCTCTACAAAGAACAGATCGACAATCTCTAGCATTATACACAAAGTGGTTGCCCCTTCTAATCAACGAGTTACACCGCATGAGCCGCCTTGTGATTCCTCATTCAAAAAATTCAAACCTGTCTTCAGGTGACCATGCTTCACAGTTGTCTCTATTTCATCCTTGTCTCTTCTTGCCACGTCATCTATGATATTCTTATTAAAGTTTTCCGTGGCAAACTTAGCAGCCATTGCACCTCCATGCCCATCAAATGTACAAAACAACGCCTGCATACTGAAAGTAGCATAATCAGCTTGGCGCCATATTGCATGCTAAATGTGATATCCTGAAATTCGACCCCGTTTCGATAAAGTGAAATGGGCATTTCGTCGACGTGCCTACGGCCCTTTTTCTATGAGCTTATCACTCACGAGTTAACTAACCTACTGGGTAAAGCCGTTAAGGGATGTATCAGCTGTAAAATCCCTAAAAGCTACCTAATTGGTTGGATTGGGCTAAAATCACGTCTGATCGATTTTTAACCACAAAATTGAACTCGATTTCGGGAATCGAATTTTAAGCGCGTCATAATTCTTATTTTTAGGATCCTGTCTCATTGGCCGTCAAATTGTTGACAAGTCCGAAATTTCAATAAAGAAATTATCGGAAGAAAATTGAAGACCAAAAGAAAATAGAAAGGAAAAGGAAAAGAAAAAAGGAAAATTGACATAATGGTATTATGTATTTTCTTTTTCCTTTTTTCTCTCTCTCCCCCTTTCCTTTCTCTCTTTCCTCTCTCTCTCCTCTCCCCTCCCCTTTGTGCAGACAGCCCCACCGACTTCTCTCTCTCTTTTCATTTTGACCAGTCAAATACCCTCTCTCAATCCTTATCTTCTCTCTCTCTCTCTCTCTCTCTCTCTCTTTTCCCCCATTCCCCCACGCGACCGAACCCTCCCTTGTTCTTCTTCCCCTTCGTGCGAACCGAAGCCGAGGGAAGACCCGTAAAGCCGGCTCGCCGCGCCGCCCCGTCCCGCCGCCGCACTGTCGCTCGCACGCCCGCCGCTCGCCGCCGTCCCATCGTTCGAGCACGCCCTGCGCCCGTCACCCGCTGCAACACCTCCCCCGCGTGACCCAGCCACCGTTCTGCCTAGTTCGGCCAGCTCCGGCCACCGCCCAGCTTCGCCGGACCTCCCCAGCGTCCCCTTGCTCTCCGCCGGCCTCCCCTCGCTGTTTTGGCTGCCAGATCTGCTCCGGCCAGCCAAGGGCAGAAACCCACGAGTGGGTTTCCAGCCCCTTCGGGCCTGCTTTTGGGCCGTTTCCGGGCCCCGGATCCGTGAGTCGCTTTGGAGTTTATCATTCCTCCCGTCGCCCCCGTCGAATTGATCTGATTTGTGGGTGATTTGGTGAGTTGTGGGTGATTTGGTGAGTAATCTCACTAATCCATGATTAGTTGGCTAATAATGCTTAAGTTGGTTTAGTTTTAATTAATTATGTTTAGTTTGTTAGATTAGAATAAATTAGCAATTATTAGTCAATTGTGATGCGATTTAGATAAATTGATTGCGCAATTAGCAAGTAGACGTGGTCTACTAATTATTGGAAGTGTCTCGGGATTTTTCCCGACCCTTAGTGGGCTCCAATTAGGCTTTTTGAGCCTAAGTGGAATTTTTAGTATTTAAATATTAATTTTCGGAATTAAATTAAATAATTATTTATTTTCCGAAAATTCAACTGAGATGGCTCGAGACCGAAAATTATGCTGATGACCGTGGTGAAGTTCGTTTATTTAATCGGGCTTTATTTTGAGCTAAATTGAATTTTTAATAATAATTATTTAATTTTCGAAATTAATAAATTAATTATTTATTTTTCGGAAATTAAGATTTTGATGGCCGACGACCGAAATCTCGTGCTGATCGTCGTGGCACAGTCCGTTTATTTATTTGAGCTCCACGTTGTATGGAATTGAATAAATGGTGATATTTTAGGGATTTACTCTAATTTGATTGGAATCGAGTGAGATTGAATCATTGATTGGTGAATGGCCAAGTATGTTTATTCAGCATTTATAGTGCTTTGTTGGGTTGTAAAGTGAGTAGAATGGTGAGAGTGAATCAGAAGTACTCTGGGATTTAACCGATCAGACACGGTGTATGGACCTACGTGGTTCGGTGATTGGGACATCACTAGCGAAAACGGCGCCTTAAAGAACGCACGTATCGGTCTAGTACATACATTATTGTGGACCTACATGGTTCGATGATTGGGATATCACTGGCGAAAACGACGCCTTAAAGAACGCACGTATCGGTCTAGTACTCATATTGTTATAGGCATGTATGGTTTGGTGATTAAGGACATCACTTGCGTAAAACGGGCGCCTTAAAGAACGCATACACTTGTCTATTAAATACATTGTTATAGGCATGTGTGGTTCGGTGATTATGGGACTCACTGGCGAAAACGACGCCTTAAAGAACGCACACAATTGTCTATTGAGTACATGGTTATAGGCATGCGTGGTTCGGTGACTAAGGATGTCACTGGCGAAAACGGCGCCTTAAAGAACGCACGCAATTGTCTAGTGGATAAGTCACTTGGTGAACGTGACGCCCGAGAGCATTGACCTAGAATGGTTCGTCTGACATGTAATCGACTAGGTCGATTGATCATTGCTTTGATTTGATGTTGTGAATTGATTGACTGAATGGAAATGACCATGAGTGGTCTTGTTGGAATATAATCGACTAGGTCAATTTGATCGATGTTTCAATCGGTAATATGATTGCTTGGGTGCCTATTATGAATTGTACTGACTTGCAGGAGAGATCTGAGGCCAAGGTAAGTCCTCTGCCCTATGCGTGTTTAGGCAGCCTATAATATAATGGTTTGCTAATCGGGCTTAGTGGGGTAGAACTCGCTGAGACGTAGTCTCATCCCGGTTGGGGAAACCATTTCGGACCCCGCCAAGAGCGAGAAGGAGGAATCCGAGAAGGAGAACTCGGAGGCGAATCTTAAGGAGAAAGATTTTTGGAAGAAGAAGACAATCCTGAGAGGGGCCTTGAGTACGGCCCAGTTCATCTAAGTTTTTGTCTTCTTTTGAGATCTCCATTTTGATGAGAATAGTTATGAAGTGGTTTGTGTTTTGTATAAAAGTTTGGTTATAAATTTCAATATGAAAAACATGGCCCTGCTTTTCTATCCCATCGTTTTATTGTACGGATTTTAACGCTTCCGCATGTGCTTAAAAATTGAAAGGGTCGGCGATACATTGTCCTGGGATATCGCATTATAAAATCGACCAAACAGAAGGATGTGCACGTGCCCGAGAATCGGGACGTGACACTGAAGAGGGCTAAAATTCACTAAACGGACTAAAATTCTTTCCAAAATAAAACTTTTTTCGAATTCATTACGGTTTCTTCAATTCTAGCTTTGACAACTTAAGTTAGTAACCTAAGCTTCCAACCAAATTCTTTTGGGAGACTGCGACTGATCTCCTACTCTCTGTGCCCTGATCATCCAAGGTTTTGCCTTTTGCTTGGTCTATGTTGGTGGAAATTGTTTCAATGTTCGCTTTTCTGGAGAAGATGGACGAAGAAAAATCTCTCCTCTTCGTTAATGGAGTGAGAAAGCAGCGAAAATTTTCTCCGCTGAGAGAGAGAGCAGGTGAAGAGAAGCCCTTGAAAAGAAAAGAGGAGAGAGAGCACCCCACTAAAGAAGCCTTGAAAATTCAAAAGATGAAACAGAGTTTTTAAATAGGAGACAAGCATTTATTGTTACTTGTATCGGCCGTCTGCCAAAGGGGAGAGAAAAGAGCACCCTTCTTATTTTAATTTTTCATTTTCTACATATTTCATGTCAGAGCACATGCGTCAATTTTTCAATGGAATTAGCTTGGTTTAGGCAGGCCACGCGAGCTGATGACGTGGTGATTTCCAACCACCAAATATTTTCTCGTAGAGAAGCCCAAGGGCTTGCAATTGCACTGCACTGAAGCCTGATCTGGATTCTGCATCAAATCAAGTTTCTCAGTCAAGGTAACAAAGTCTCCTGGTTTGAAGCATAAGGCATTGCTCAGAGCAAAAACTCTAACCTCTTCTCGCCTTTAATATCTCGGATCAGGAGTTGTGTGCCGAAACCATTTGTGTCTTACGAACATCTCTGAATCAGGTCATCTAGATCCTCAGGGAACCTTGAGACAGTTTACTGAGTTCCTGTAGTAGCGAGTTTAAATGACCTTTTACTTTTGCAACCTTCAAAGTCGTGTCGATGCAAGTGATGTAAAAGAAGTGCCTTTATTTGATTTTCTTAAGTTACCATTGCATATATTTGGCATTTCCCATGGCAAAATTGCACAAGGCTTACTGAAACAATTACACAATTATCTATAATTCACCTTGTCTTCCATACGATTGCCATGGATAAGGTTTGCTGAAAGAACAAGGACGAAAGTCAGCATCATTTATTGCGTTATTCGACCTGACTGAACCAGTTCATCGATCTCATTCAGCTGCAGCTAATTTATAAGAATTTCTCTTTCGTTTGGACCGACACAATCATCATCAACTAAGTTCAAGCTACCTGATCTACAATACACGCAATTGTGCAGTTTCCTAAGGCTCGGAATTAAGATCGAGAAAAGAAATTGCAGAATGAACACGTGTTAATAAGTGATGATAGAAGAGTCTCTCATAGATCGATGCACACTATTCAAGAGTTTGTGCGGTACAAACAGTCTAACATTCCAAGCTAACACATCTTTGAGGTCACTGACTGACTTTTACATGGAAATTGGAAACACGGCCCACTTGATGATAATTGGAATGACAGCTGAATCACAACAGCTATATTTTCTTGAACTTTAGAACTGGCTTTTATAAAACAGTGAAGAAGGAAATGCTTAAGCTGTGATTCATCTGTCATTCGAAGCAATGACCCCATTACTTAGCATAAGAAGTCTTCAGATTTGCTATGCTAACTCGCTAGAGAAAAGATACTGAAAGTCAAAGTTTTGAGGTGTCCATTCAAAGCTCTTCCAAGACCGTTTGCGAAACTGTCGGAAGCTATTTACGCGAAAATCTGGCAAGCAATGGTTGAGGATCATCAGCAGGTCAGCTGCGCTCAAACCCGTGCTCTTGGCGTAAGCATCGACAAGTTTTGGTAGGATGATCCTTTTCTTGCACAATCTGAAGTTTGACCGGAGGTACTCTTCCTTCGCAACTTTCAGCTCCTGAAACACTCTGTCAGGCCTGAACACGCGAACCTGGAAAGGACGTTAAAGTAATCCAGAATCAACATGGTGAAGAGAAACGTTAAAATGCTTAACCGAGTTGTGCATACGAGTTTAAGAAAGAAAATCGATTTGTAAAAGTTTATGCACCAGCTCCATATTGGGTGAATCATGGAAGAAATCGGATCAAGTAATATTTTTCAGTAAAAGGAGAGAAACTGGAACATAGAGTCGTGTCTAATTGGTTTCTGAGATGCCTGAATTTTTCTCTAAATAAAACTATTGATAATACTCGCGGGAATAAGCTTAAATCTGTGAGTTATAACCAATTCAAAACCTTACACAGTTGTTGACATCTGTGTCAACGCAGAGGCTATCAAGATCTATAATTGTTAAAATTTGAAATAAAAGGGTAAAGGCAGGACGTTACTGCAGGATCGGAGCGGCTTCCCAAACAGAGCGCAAAATGTAAGAGTGGTTCGGGATGGTCAATCTCATATCCTTTCAGCAGACTATCAACTTTAAATTTCTGCTTGGATGGCAAAAGTAACCGCAGCCACTACAGGCAACAAAGGCTTTAAGTCAAAACCATATGAAATGAAGCTACTTTGCTATTTAGCTGAGGCAAAGAATGCAAACAATTAGCAGACTCCATAGCAGTTTTGAATGACCAACCTTTCCTGGAAAAAGCAACCTGCATTGCAAAATACTATTTTGAATTGTGTCTACACTTATGGTGTGCCCTCCAATATTATAAGCAGCCTGCATAACGCAAAAGTTAGGAAACAAAATTGATAATCCTTCTGCATATTCATCTAATGCTGTCAGCTTGGAAGTTGGAAACCTTTAGTAGCAGAGACATCTTCTTCAGTTTGTTTTGCGGAATGCCATGAGCCAAAAATGCCTGTAGGACAGAGCAAGAGACATTAGTATTGCGTTTTATGTTCTGGGATGAGTATGGATGAAATGATAGCAAGAATTATAATGCTAAAAAAGAGTGAGGAAGAGAACTTCACATGCATCACTAGGGCATTGTGCACATTAATCCAAAAGGCGAGCTTCTCCTCATGTTTCAGCTTACTGGGATCGACTCGTCGCAATTGATGCACAATTGACCTGAAATTGAGCTTACAATTTGGTAAGATTCTTTGTATGTACAGAAACTGCAGTAATGCAATGTCCATGAATGCATCTTCTGTTTCTGATATATTAGTGACAAGCCCAAAAAGGTTTGAAAGTCTATGCCCACGTGTAACTTGAATGGCTTAATCCAGAAGGGTATCTTTACATAAACAGATGAATAGCTCGCGGCAGACTGCCTAAAATTGAAATGAATCAACAAATAGGCTACCAATCAAAAGCTGAAATTTTTTTTCACCAAGACACGTAACTTCAAAATCAAGGTTATCAAGAACATGTCACCTGTACTTCCGCAGCATGTACTCAATGCTTTTCATCCTTTCGGCTTCACTGGAGATTGATTGCACTTTGAGCATAGTACTGTAAGGTCCGCTGAATTCTCTTGAGCCTTCCACGTGAAAAGGGTTACCATAATGGGAATTGAAGGAGGAATATCTGCAGTGTTGTGAGCTCTGCGTATCACCAAGGTCTCCCAAAGGATACTGGTCCACTATGTATGAAGATGGTGAATTTGGAGAGGACAGGTAATGATAGTTTGTCAATGGTGGCTCGGCCAGCTCACAGTATATTGCTGAGATGGACTTGACCATCTCGACAGATAGCCAGTTTGGCGTCTCGAGGACATGATCGGTTATGCTAGCCCCAAGACAGTCTGCCAAACTAATTGCTTTTGAAGTCGTACATGGCACTCGCTAAACAAGCAAAGAAGAAAAAACAGAACATTCACTTGATTAGAACATCTTATGCTAGTTTCACGAATGATACAGCTTGTGTCTGTAAACCAGTATAATCAACAATCCGACATTGTACAAGGATAATTCCGAGTTTTCTCTGTACTCAAAGAATAAAAAATTAAAACACATTAAATGCAAGTTGACTTAAATGATAGATGAAGGAAATTAGAAACTTACCTCCAACATGGACAAAGGGAGTGAGTGGTATGAATCTACAGCTCTAGCTAATGAATTCTCTAGATGTGAAGCTCTGTTTGGATGAGATGAGCGCTGAGATAAAGAGGACTGGCTACGGTGAATACCGACGCCTGATAGATTTTTTGGGGCCCAAATATCTTCTTCTTCTTTCAAAGGACTCCTGATGGACTGTCGAGGCAAACTAAGAGTACGCCGACTTAAATCAGAGAAGAAATGCTCTCTCTCCAATGTACTATTGTGTCCGTGATTTGGCGGACTCACTTTCCCATGAGCGATGGGGGTGGACTTGAGCTCATTCTCAGTGGGTAAATGTGAAGGGTGTTCATTGAACTTGTTACGGTACAAGGTGAGAAGGTACTTTTCCAGGTACGCGACTTCTAATTCTAACACTGCTGTTTCTACAATCAGCTGTTCTGCATCCTGAAATGAAGTCAAGTTAGTAAAAAATGGTACAATACAGAAGGCAGCCCGCTTTTCAGAATATTATGACGGATTAAAATGGTTACCTTGGGGATCGTCTTTTGAGATTTACCATGGAAGAAGTAAGGCCTACAACTTAATGCTTTCTCTAACGCATTTCGCATCACAAATTGGTCCTGAAGTTGTTCTTGAAGATGCAGAATCTGCAGCATAATCGTTGAGCCACAGCGGTTTTGTTACACGGTCATTCTGAAGTGAGAAGACAACAGACTTCCAAAATAGACTAACTGATCAAGCAAAGGTGACGCATTCGATAGCATAACTGAGAAAGTTACCTCTTTCTTCAATGATGTTTCGATCTCATGTTGTGAGTCCTTTTTTCCCACGGTTTCAACAGAGCCCCTGAGCTGTCCCATTTTGTTCTGCCTTACCAAATCCGGTAACTGGCCGACTAATTAATGCTGAAATGTAAATTTCAATGTCAAGCTTTCGACATCAGAGAGCTCTCCAACAGAGTTATGGAATAGATGAAGGAAGATGAAAAGAGCTGAGTAGATAGTGTTTGGCATTTATTGCTGGACAGCCAAAAGGATGTGTTCTGTGCCAATATCAGCATAGGCGATTAGCGATTGTGGTAATGCTTAGTACAAACACAAATGGGAAGGCTTTGGTTTTTTCTTCTTACTCCCCACTTGGGACTAACCAATTTGAAGCCATAGATACAAAGAAAAATCACCATTTTAGAGCTGTCACATTAACATAACCAGCAGTAGAAATTTTGGCCCCAAATTTCACAGAATCGGCTTATCTTTGAGGCAAATAAAAGAAAGCCTCTCGACTGAGCCTTATCTGTTAGTACCACTTGAGAGAGCTGACTATGCAAATGAGAAAAGAGAAGTTCACCCAAAAAAAAAAACCATGAACGCATCAAACAGCAGAAACTAGAAGTGAAGGAACAAGAGTACCTTTTTGCTCTGCTTTTCCTCTTCAAACTGTGATGTCCTTGAACCTTATATTTTTTCCAAACTCAACCCCGCCACTTCTTCAATCCCATGCACAACACTTGAGCTAAAAAGACAAAAGAAGAAAAGTTGGGTTCAGACTTGAGTCCAACAGTCGAAACTTTAACTGAACCAGCATTAATTGCAGCAAATACCACCATGAGAAACCGTCAAAGTCCCCAAACACAGAAAACAAAACGCCTAAGAAACATCCAAACCCAACATTAAATTCACACAGAATAATCTCTGCACACACGAGGAACGTAGAGCACACCACGACTCAGATTGAGAAAGACTGGTCACGCCAGCCGGTTTTTGTAAAAGCTGAATCAAATTGTGCCCATCTTCATCAGCCAAATTTTGCACCTTGGTTGAAGACAAACCTCAGGAGCGATATAAAAAAAAGGGGTAAAGAAATGAATGGGACAGCATGCAATGTGTTAGTGCTCACTCACATCTGATCTGATCTTATAAAGTGATTGAAAAGGAGGAGGCAATATTCTTTGACTAGTCCCTTGTCTTAGAAAGTAATGCCACCTTTGAAAGTATTGAGGCTTTTGCAACTGAAGGTCTTTTTTTGCATGCATTAAAAGAAGCAAAACCAGCTCGTGGCTTTAGATACAGAAAAAGACACTTGCAGAGTTGAGCACTAATTATTTGAAAGTACAAACACCCAAAATTGAAAGGAACAAATCGACAAGAGGCATTGGGGGATATATATTCAGAGTCTTTGGAAGTAAGGCAGGCCCTTATCACACTTCTCTAGGACAGTTTGACCTACACAGTTCCCCCACGGAGGAGAAAAGAGGAAAAAAATAGAGGATATGTGACACCCCAAGTCACTGAAAGAGACATTGTGGAATAACATACGTGTGACTCATTTTTAAACGGGTACAATCTTGAATACCTTTTTTTTTTTTTTTTGGAAGATTCGGCTTAATGGAGCAAGATGCATTGTTTATATATGGTACCGAAGGAGGACTTTGCTTGTTAGACATGCACTTGATGACGGACTAGGCTCCAAGTCGATCCAATTAGAAAAGGGCGTAATCGTTGGAGTGGAATAGCTCGGACAAAATGGAGGACATTAGTCTTTATGAATGAAAGAAGCACAATTCTTACATATTTATAGGAATGGTAGCAAGTTAGGGCATTCTCTTTCCCTAAAGGGGGTTCGGGATTCTTCAATTAGTCGATTAATCCCCACTTCATATGGCAGTCGAGTTGGATTGAATATTGTTTTATCATGATCTTAATAAATTTTAGACGATTTTTGAGTTTTGGATCAGGGATGGGTTTGTGATACCATTTACAAAACCCTACAATTTTTGGCCTAGCCTTAGATGTACTTTGGAGAACCGGAATATGACAAGTCGTTTATAAAACTATTCCTACTCTTTTAAAAAGTTTAACATTTACTAATTTTGTTGACCCTAAAACAGAACATTATTATAATCGACCAACAAATCAACCACAGCATCCACCAATCTAACCATCACTTTCATTTTAGGATTGTTAGGCCTTGCATATCTACCGCTGATTGACTTCAAATTTCTACAATTCTTATGTTTTGCACTATGTAAGCTTCCTAATTAGACAACGCACACGTTTTCAATAAATAGTTGTCGTATTGAATTTGAGATCATTTATTATTCTATAGAGTACGAGACAACTTTTTTTGTAAAACAATGTGGTTGCGGATTTCACACGAGTTACAAGTACCCGACCCCTTCAGGTTGATGATTTATGTCGAAAATTATGACGAATTTGGGGAATAATTAAAAAACACCAGCTTAGTCACCTTCTCTCGATGCAGCACAAGTGCATGTTAATGGTGACTTTTATTGATCTTACTCATCTGTCCATTTCGCCCCCACGGTGAGACTAAAAAAGTTAAATCAACTTTAATCATATCATCATTAGTAATGTCACTTCGCCTAGAAATTTGCATGAGCCAACGGATAGACAGAATCCCATCAAGAAATTAATCTTCATCTTTCTCGAACTTAGTAAAATGATTAAGCTTATTACACCAACTTTTCCCACCTCCCAAAAATAACAGGCTAAAATCAGCAAAAGCTATTAAAATAGAGAAATTCCAACAGCAAGTGGGACCAAGTCGGTAGTGGCTTCAGTTTTCTGTGATTAGATATAATGATATTATTGATAATTGGGCATTAGAATATTGCATGGGGTTCGCTCATCTTACTTTTGATTAACCTGCCGAATTGCACGGCAAAATCACAGGCTACTTCTAAGCAGAAAGAGTTAGGGTTTGTGGGTCAAGAAAATAAAATACTAGTTAAGGGTGGATCATCAATTTTCCTAGTGAATATTCTAACTAGTCAAATAAACATTTTCAATTAAATGAAAAGGTGAATAATTACATTCGTAAATTCTGTAATTTCAAAACGAACATCGGTAACTTGCTTGAGGAAGGGTATTGACAAATTCCTCTGATTCCAACTTCTCGATCCATAACACCCAACCAACACCCCCCCCCCAAAAAAAAAAAAACCCAAAAAGAGAAAAATAGACAGTTTGGATTAATTTCCTTTGAAGTTGACCCTTTTTGCAAGACTTCAACTATTTTTAAAAATTAATTTATTAGATGAAAGCATGATTTAATATTTAAATATTTAAATACTCCTTCTCACGTGCAGGCCGAACTTTGGTCTAGACAAAAGCATGGAAATATATAATTGAGAGGACAAATAGGGATCTAAAAGATTTGAACTCAATACCTCTTTCCAAGTTGAGAATAGTGATGATAAAAAATGTAAATTTTGTGGACCCCTGTCAACTATCCTAAATATAAATTATTAGATGAATACGTGATTTAATATGTCACATTATATTACACTAATTTGTCGATGTGTATTAGTTGGTAGTATATCGATATTGATAATTAGCTATTTTGTTTATAGATTATGCCTATGTTTTTACATATAGAATACAAATTGGTTAATGTCAATCAAGGGTGGTATGTTATTAACATGCAATTGGCTCAATAATCTACTAGTTACCCGATCCAATGTTGGCAATTGATTTACTAAACTCTCCAACAACTATCATTTGGAATGTTACAAACTCACTCACTTATAGTACAACTGCTCTGAAAATATTATTTGTAACAACCCGATCTGATCCATGTGGATAATACCCATGAAAGGTAGTAATCATCACGCAACAGATTTCTAGTTATATATCAAGCAACAAGCCTCTCCCATCTTATCTGGGTTCTTTGTTTCAAAATTGCTTTGATTTTTCAAATTAGATGGGTGCAAATTACAACACACATAAATAGGCATATACATACATATATGAGGGGGGGGAGAGAGAGAGAGAGAGAGAGAGAGAGAGAGAGAGAGAGAGAGAGGTGAATGATTCTTATATAAAGGTAGCATTGCATAAAGGTAAGCAACCTCAAAAGGGCTGAAAGTTAAAAAGGGCGAAAGTTGATAGATATTTGCATGATAAGAACTCACTAGAATGGTGGGTATTTTCCTACCATTTGAAAAATTGGGATACAACCAATTTGGTCCCTTCTGTCTGAGTCAAAAAAGAGTAACACTTCAGAAAAGTTCGTTGCCTTTTTAACTCGGGGATGGTGCTGGTTTGTAAGGAATTAAACGATAGTGAAAGTTAGGGCTCCAGCTTCAAGAACATTCACAATCTCTTAACGTCTATCAAAAAACGGTCAGATTATGGCATTACATTCGTACACATAGGTTCTTGTGAAAAATGCTTTGGTTTATACTCAAATATGAAAAGATCTTATGGGAATTGCATCCATAGTGCATATAAAGCAGCGTTTAAAATCGAGCTACCATCTCCTCCACTCCCGATTTGAACAAATTTCCTCATCCCTCCTCATTACTATATTGCATTCATACCAAACAATAAACACCTTATGTTATCCACATAAATAAAAATCCTAGCAAAACATACCGCTCTCTCTGCCATTACTAAGCTGCCTCATCGGTGTCGTCGCCGCCACTTCGTCATAGCCCTTCAACCTCAATTGCCACAACCGTCGTCGATCTATTGTAGCCCTCGACCATCTCTCTCTCCCCACCACATAATAAAACCGTCCTCATCCACTAGTCCGCCATCACCTCACCACCTAGCCGTCACCATCCACCGATCGCGACATCAACCTCCACGATGCCGCTTAGGCACAGAAAACTTCTCTCAACTACAGACAAATCCTGGTAAATGCTCTCTAGACCAACGACGACCCTCGATCTTGATGAGGGCTTCCATTGATCGATGGCGGCCATACCATGCATGCACACAAACAGAGAGAGAGAGTGAGAGAGATGGGAGTCAAGTGCACAAAAATAGCTGAGAGATCGGAAAGAGATGAGATTAGGAGGAGGGACTGCTGGGTGCTCAGATCTTGTGCGTGTGGGTGTGCATGTGTTACAGGATGAAAATAGCAACCGGATAATTTCAGGATCTAGTGTAGTACATATGTAATATGATGTGAAAGTATTACGATATCATTTTTGCATGAAATGGTGCAATCGATAATTTTGTTTTAGAAGGTAACCGTTAGGAACATTTCTGTTCTGAAAGTTGTGATGCGCCAAAAAGGTTCTTCTTGGGACCTTACGGGGGATGCAAACATCAGAACATTAGAAATTATTTTTAAAGAGTTACAACCCTTCAAAATTTACATCCATTCATTTTTTGGGTCTTTAAAAAGACCAAAGGAAGGCTAAGATAAAACTAATGAAAAAGTTGTGTATTTAGCAAGGCTTAACCTCATCGTTGCTAGGGAAGGTCGTCCTTGCCCTGCCACCACTAGCGAGGGTTGAGCCTCACTCAGCCACTCGCCCTTGTTAGTGGCCCGTGAGGACAATCTTCGCCAGAGGCCAATGAGGTTGATCTTGTTGGCGCTCACCTTTGACTAACTACTGAGGCCCGACAACCAACTAGAGGAAGAAAGGAAAGGAAAAAAAGAAAGGAAAGAAAAGAAAAAAAAAAAAAAAAAGATTTCACATTAGCGTTGAACATATAAGGTAGGACGGCTAATGGTGACATCAATGGTTTCCGGCCCAAATTGGTCAAATAAACTCAATTGTGTAAACTGTGTGAGATTCAATTTGCAAAAATTAAAAAGTTTGTAACTGATTGGGAAAACTATATTGGGTTTAGAACTTTTTAGATAATTTTCCCAATAATTGATGAGTCACACAAAGGGACTATCTCTTACATTTATTTTGAATTAGGTTCGTATGTAATTGATATTCTTAACAATTTGTAAGCCATCAATCATAGAGTTGGTTGGTGGAGGTTTCTCCCAATCAAAAATGGAAATATATAGGCTCTTGAAAATATGGTACTAAAAGTCGCGAAAGCCATTTCTTATGATATTTAATTTAAACGGGAAAATAGTTTTTGAGGATTTCAATTCAAGAGAAAGTTTCTGTTTTGGACAAAAACTCCATATAAATTTGAAAGTGCACTCGCTCTGCTTCAAAATTCAAATCTCCCTTCAAAGCATGTATGAGCTTGAAATATTCTCATTTGACCTTCCATCGTGACCAATCCTCGTAACTACATACTTCATTTATTTATATTATCCTTGTCGTCAAGATACTTTCAAAGTATAGACCACATTGTTCAAAATCTGAGTAAATAAGGCTTTACATTTTCAATTTACTAAATTCGTAATATAACAATCAGTGCTCGAACATTTTCTTAATTTTAGTAAGTCTACTTCACAATGACATTCCCTCACCGTCTGGACAATTGACATGATTGTCTTTTTTTAGCTATGCGTACTATGCAAACCAACTCTACTCATTCGGGTTATAAGAGTATCAAGTTGATTCGATTTAATGTAAGTTGAGCTCGACTAGGCTCACATACTTAATACTCAAAACCTAGCTCGAGCTTGATCTCGTATCCAATTTTCTCCTTGACCTCAATTCAGCTAGAAAATCAAAATACTCAAGCTCAACTTGATTTGATGGGTTTATAATCCATTTAAAAAAGAAATCTAGCATGAGTTCGATCTCAAAAAGTTCTCAGATAATGTGGATATCAAGTGATCATGAGAAAATTTGCATCTATCTTATCTAATAAGGCTAGACTAAGCTCTCGAGTAAGTTGATCCCGTTTCGTATAGTAAGAACAGTTTATAGAAGTAGCTTATTAAGTGATGTGACGGAGTTTAATTCCTAAATTAATTCCCACATAGCTGAACATGTTATCATTTTCAACCCAGCCTTTGAACTCGAATTAACTATGTTTTGAGAGAGAGAGAGAGAGAGAGAGAGAGAGAGAGAGAGAGAGAGAGAGAGAGAGAGAAGTTTCTAATTTGGCAAGATGCCCATCGTCAACCATCCATGCACGGTGATCGCTGCAGAAAGAGAATCCATGTCAGTGGAAGCCACAGAGAAATTTTTTTGAAGTTTCTCCTTCTTCCTCCTCTCTCTCTACCCTACACCCCGCCCCCCGGGGGGTTCTCTCGAGCAAGTCAATCCCAGTTTTCCAACGAAACTGACAGACATGCTTCTTTCAAGAAAACTCGAGTTGCATTAATTTTCTTCTTTAACCCCAAAAAATGACAAATATTCTGCAGACTCCAAAGCAACATCTGATTTAGTGCCCAATGAAGCTCATTGTTTATTTCAATTCGAGTCTGATCCGCTTGGGAGACCCTCTAGAGTCAAACCATCCCTCGAAACATAAAGTTTCAATGTTATCGATAAAAAAAAAATTAAATTTCTGTGTTTCTTGACCAAAACATATGTTAAATATAGCTTGAAAGGAAAACTATCAACTCTGTCAAACTTATTAATCAATCTCTATTATTGTTACATAATTTTAGATTGTGTATATACAAAATAAATTCTTGCTCTGCATAAATTGCTTCTGTATTACAATGCTTCCAAATGTTGCGTGAACGAGAAAGAAATTTTGCTTACCCTAACTTCCCTCTAGACCTAGGTGTTGTCGAAGTTCCATCTACAAATGGATAAGACCTTGGTCTTAGTATAAATGTAGGTGAGTTTTTGATTGGAAAGGAAAGAAGCAATAACCAACACTCTTGATAGAATAAGAAACTGGTTATTGTTTCTTTATTTAGTGCTCTTTTCTTTACATAAGTTTTTTTTTTTTTTTTTACTTCAACACAAAAAAACAGTCTTCTACTCTTAGGGATTGGTTTATGATTGCGTAACTTGATATACAATAATTTACAATGAAGTTTTTACTTTGACCAATATTTTAATACATAATTATTTACTACAAGCTCGCAATGATTTTTCAAAGTTTTGCTGAACAAGTGGTGGCAAACCCTAGATAAATGTGATTAGTACAACAAATCCTAGTTCAACTATGTGTTGGAGAGCAATGGGTTTGCGGGAAAGAAATTCATTTTCCAAAACTTGAGTGAGAAATTGTGGGGGGTCAAGAAAAAGAGAGAGAGATCACGAGGAAGATTCAATATAATCACATCTCTCTCACATGGTTGCATGGAGACAAACCCTAGTTTAATGAACTTATAATAGAAAAGAGAAGTTGAGTTGCCAAGATCGAAGTTGCAGAGGTTTCTTAGAAACCATGTGGAAGAATCTTTTGCATTGAGATTAGTAAGGAGGGAGCTCCAAGATTTGGGAAACCCTAGAAGGGACAGTTTCTGAAGGGTGAAGTTTCCAAAAGTTTAGTCAATGCCCAATGATATGAACAAAAAGGCTTTCTTTTGTCTTTTGTGATTTCTCCTCTTGGGTATTCCAACCGTTAGCGGCCCTTAACTCCACTTGCCCATTAGAATAAGGCAAAATATTATATTATACTATATTATATGTTTTTCATTTTGTATGCATAGTAACTGTAGCTGACATCGTTTGACATTTATGATAGATTTGTCTTTCTGGGAAAACTACTGGGATTAGTGGATGTTTTCCTTTCTTTGGTTTTCCCTTTTTTTACGAATATGATTCAATTTTGAGGTCCTAATTTCCCTCCCTTTGACATTAGAAGTGTTAAATGGCCTTGTTGGATTGGGTTTAAATAGCATGAAAACTGGTTCAATTCCCATTGACCATTTACATTTATGTAATTTGATAATACATACCTACCCCGATTTGTACATACTTAAGTCGACCCAAACGACCATGTTTTGAAGGCATTAGTTAACCCCATTTAATTTTTACTAATTTCACCATACTAATTAATGGGGAAGGTGCTCTTTTGAAGTAGTGTCTATTAGAAATCATGGGAGTAACATGCCCTTAACGTTAGGGGTGAGCATCTATCTAGGGTCAACTCTGAACCGATTGTGGATAGGTCCAACCCTATTGGTCTTGATTTCATTTTTAGGGAGATTGGGTCAGTCCTTGATCTTAGGATCCCTAGATGAGTACTATGTAGGTTAGTCTCTTCAAAGTTTAAGGCTGGTGACCAACTCTAACTATATATATATACACATATATATATCTCAAATAAATTATATATTATATATCTTATATATTATTTATAATTTTTTTAATATAGAGAAAAAAGATGTGAAGTTGTATATTCATGATTTATATTAAATATTTTGAACTTCTTATGATTTAATTGCATTTCACTATTAAGTCTCAGCTACACTATTCAGTTTGTGTCAAATGGTAGTAGTTCTTGAAAAGTAGTACTACAGTTACTACAATGATTTATTAGTCAAGTGATGTGAAGCTCATTTTTTGGTTGATTGAATACAAGAAAATACTTTTGCATATAATGTTATGAGTATTAGATATAGATAATTACAGGAACTTCCCATCTTATCCATATCTCAATGAGCGTTCTTAATTGTTTTTATGATTTTTTACTTTTAATAGGTGTGAAATTTATTGTTGCCTCTTCACCAAAAAAAAAAAAAAAATTATTGTTGCCTTATCTTAAATTTATTGAATATGTACTTATATTTATAATTTGATTGCATAATGCCGTATTGTCAATTAATATGTAATTTAAAAATAGTAGGTTTGCCTTTTTAGAGAATACAAAAAATGAAATAAAAAAATTATCAATTGGTTTTAAGTTAACCCTAGAATTAGACCGAATCCATTAGGTCGGTCGAATCCTCAATCCCAGGCTCAATAAGATCGGTCATCTGCCCTAAAAATTGAAGATTAATACTGTACGGATTGGTCCTAGGATTAAGGAGTGGACTGGCCCAATCCAAAATATGATCACCCCTACTTAGCGTTGTTCTTAATTAAATGAGTTGAAAATAAGTTTTTTCCATTGCACTAGAACCATCATCAATTGGGCTTTGCTTTACTAAATCCATTGTCAGCTATATCTGAAATCTTAGACAGCCCGTGAATCACCTAACTCATTAATTCAGATTAAAATATGAGTCCATAACCGGTTTTTGTCACCTCTACTTGACCTGTCGTCTATCACTCTTATATGGAAATGAATTAAATAAGCAAAACTAAAAGGGAGCATAGGCCTTTGGACCAATTTCTACGGACCCTTTTGTTGCTTATAGTAGATGAAAGTGTTCGACATATACATCTGGGATTTCTCAAAAAAATTTCCCCGACTTAGCCTGCAATTGAGCAAGTACTGCGTTTAGAAATAATATAGCTCATGGTAATCAAAGAGGGAAACTTACCAAGTCAGTTCTGTGTGTATATCCAATTAAATTGCAGGTGTAACCAAATGTAAGCTATGCTCGATGCTATGCATATGTCCAATTAAATTGCAAATAAAGCGTTTGTTGTGATACATGAAACACTCATAAATTTAGGATAAAGGAAAACTTGAACGTGCTGGTGGACTTTGGCCATCGGGGCATCAAATGAAACACTACTTACTGCAGTCACAAATCGACAAAATTTGTCGCAATGATACAAAGGCAGAAAGGAAAATTGGGCTCACAGGTAATCTCATAAAATTGAATGATGGTTGATCTTCCATGGCCAGCCCACTCATTCTCCTCCAGCATGAATGGTGCTGTAAAACACGAATGATCCCAAGGTGCAAACATAGATTCTGGCCATCCTGTCGTAATAACAAGAGACAAAGTTAAAAGATAATATAAATTTTAACTGATTGAATGAGCATAATCTAACGGCAGTACCTAATTTGGATCTTCAAGGTGAATATATGCAAAGATTCAAAAATTCTTCGGGAATGGCGTTGGGGACGTTGGAGGCTTTAGGTCTTCATAACTGCTCAGCAGAGAAACAAAAGCAAATAAAGATTTTATGAACATGATAGCAGAGAATTTGCATAAGGTAGTGTGTTGTATAGAAATTATGAACATAAGCAGTTAAACATAATGTAACATTGAATTGTGCGCCCTGACAACCCAAATCACATCCGTTAAATACAAAGCCAGCAAAAACAAGCAATGCACCTAAAGGGCTGCCTGCTAATGTATTAGTAAATATTGTTCATTATGCATCTAAATCCTCAACTCATAAAGGATCTCAATCTCCAAGAAGCAAGTATTGACACTTATAAAAAGCTTACACTGGATATGGAGATAGTGGCCCCAGTTTTCTCTCTTCATGTTCCTCTCGGTCTTCTGGATTATTTGTCATCGAAGGCTGAGGCTCTG
Source organism: Eucalyptus pumila (assembly GCA_016097595.1). Lineage (NCBI taxonomy): Eukaryota > Viridiplantae > Streptophyta > Magnoliopsida > Myrtales > Myrtaceae > Eucalyptus > Eucalyptus pumila. The sequence goes on from CM027852.1 coordinate 25,888,730, forward strand.
GAGCACCATTTCCTGAAACGTCCACAGAGACTGAGGATGGAGGCTGTATGACTGGTACACTGGGAGATGGCGAAGTAGGGGGCTTCAAATCTTCATATCTGATGACAAGGTAAAGACAATGTACCAAGGCTAGAGGCCATTACTACATAAACTACAAATTAATGGTTCCAATACATTAGAAATTCAAACACTACGGGACAAAATGCAAGATAGAACACTATTTCTTCCCCTCAAGTGAAGTGTTCTAAATAGAATGAAAGAAGTAGAGCTAATTCCTGACAATGTCAATGGCAAATAACGTCATGTAAAGGCAGTCATTAAGGCTTCATATTGTGCCTTACCCAGTCCTCGCAGTGTTCAAGGCACTTCATTGGGTCAAAAGTTTTGCTACCTTATCCTCGTGATTCAAATAAAGAAGATAGGTAGAAGTAGAGCAACATGAAACTCAAAGGTGGACACTAGAAAGTAACATGACCAGATGATGCTTGCAGTAAGAGACTTCAGAAGTTGCTTTTCCTGAAGGATATGTGGATTGGCTTTTCTAAATGCCCTTATTTCTCACTGTGAAGAATACAATCTCAAAATCTTTCTATAACTTGGTTTACAATAGCTTTCGATGGCAGAACCTCCTATAATAAGTGCCAAAACCAGAACTCATTAGAAACTTCCATTAGATGTAGAATAAAACCAAGTTTTCTGATCTTGCAACTTGCTTCTTCAGCATGATCATGTACTTGCTGGTGCATTGAGTCACCACATCTCTCCCATCTTATGATGCATACAGGTCAAATAGAGCTATTAGCAGGTATGTCATACGAATTTCACTTAACAACCAAGAGCTACAGGCAAGAGACCAACCAATTTACTTATCATCACAATTAGACAAACTAAAAGGCTTGGCAGCACAGTGACACTGAGCTGATATGAAAACTGTGGACAACTTGTAAGAACAGGAAAAGCACTTACACATAGTAGGGTGACTGGTAACTTTCAACACTCGTAGAACTTTCAATTGCCACATTGTTGCCTCCAGCAACAGGGATCAAAACTTCATCTGTTTTAGAGATAACAGGAAGCACTGTTTTGGGACCACTTGGTTTGGGACTAGGTGAGCTTGGTGGCTTCAGTTCGTTGAATCTGACAGCAGTGCAGCCATTAGATGCAACTATTGAGTATCTCAATTTGGAATAAAGAGAAAGTTTGCTTACGTGACATAGGGAGAAAGTGGTGTTGCCTTCTCAGCTGGTACTTTCATTTTTATTTCATCAATGCTAGATAGAGAATCTGGTCCACTTGTTGGACTGTCAGAAGGACCGATCTTGGAGACAGTATCAGGATTTTCTTGTTGTCCACTAGGTGGAGTTGAAGTAGGTGATATAGGTGGTTTCAGATCTTCAGAACTGCAACCAAAAACAGAAAAGAAATTAAAAGAAAAGAAAAGGGGTCCTTCAGTGCTTCTCTTGCAGTTATACCGATGAAAAGCATGGGAGATACGATAAGTATGTGCTTGCTCTGGAAACAGGAATCCGGTGCTTGAACTACAATCTGTTTTTTTAAATTTACATTTTAGGACCACTTGGCGTGGGGCTGGGTGAGCTCGGAGGCTTCAGTTCTTCATATCTGTCAAATAAATGCAGCGTTTAGATAAATCACTAGATAATTCAATTTGCAAAATGTTCAAATTTAGCTCACGCAGCATAGGGAGAGAGAAGTTTTGCTTTCTCAGGTGCAGGTTTCACTTCTATTTCATCAACACTAGAGCTAGACTCTTCTGCACTTGTTGGACTGTCTGAAGCATCTTTCTGTGTGATGGTATCTGGATTTGCTTTTTGTATACCAGGTGGAGTTGGAGTGGGAGAAGTAGGTGGTTTCAGATCATTGTAACTGCCGCGAAAATCAAAAAAAGAAACGAGTTACATACATACTTCTCTTGCGTTATGTTCATAGATAGTGGGTGCATGATAAGTATGCACTTGCTGTGTAAACAGGAATATGATGCTGGAAGTAAAATCTAGAATTTTGAACTTTTGATTTTCTACGTATTTGAAATGGCCAAAGTCTGGCTTGCACAAACATGCATGAGCGTGTGGGTGGGTACGGGTGTGTGCATGGGCATGCGTGTGTGCATGCTCGCTCATATGCATGCGTGTCTGTGCACGCGCGTCTGTGCACGCACGCGCGCGCAAGAGAGAGAGAGAGAGAGAGAGAGAGAGAGATGCAGCCATATGGAATGACATACACAGGGTACGGAGAGAGTGGCCTAGTTGCAACTGCTTTGCTTTGGGAAATTTCCTCAACAACTGGGGTGTTTGGAGACACCGACGTGAGTACATTAGAAGGTGCAGGAGAAGTATCATCAGAAGCACCAGGTTCCTGAGAAAATTTCTTAAAAATTCAGTGTGCACTTCTAAAAGCACAGTGAACTAAATCAGATTCTTCACCTCTAAAAGATCACAGGAAAATCTCATCTTGGGAAACCTCATTTCACACTTCTAAAAGTGCAGTGAGTTAAATCATATGAACTTTATATGCAGAACTAGATGTGGAATTGTGAACTTTAGTTCCTGAAGAGTTCGCTAGATTTTTAAAAGATATGAATTACTCATCCTTCTTTTCCAAATTTCTATTTCATTTACATTGTTACTGCACAAGAAGGACATTAATTAAAAATTACAATACAAAAATGTGTCTTCATAGAAGATTTGAATTAATGAAATCTTCCATATGGAGCAAAACCAAATCTAATCCACTAAGCATGAAGACGAGAAGGACAAGTCACTCCATGACTATCCAGATATATGCTTGATAGAAACTTAGAGCACATTTTGTTAGTTTATACTTTTTAGAAAATAGTTGTTCAACATGGTATTGTAGCTTCGGGTGAAGGGTTTGAATCTTTGTACTCCGTCTTGTTGTCATAAGTCTGTCACAATTGTTTGCCCTCTGGCAATTATTTGATGTGGTTGTTGCTACATTCTATGTCATTGTATAAGATAGCTTAAACACCAAAGGGAGTACTAAGACATATACAACCCTGATATACAATGCTAATATGTTTCCCCATACCTCAAACTTTTGGGAGCAACAGTTGATCAACAATGACTAATTTCTAACTAGGAGGATTTGACCATGTCAAAAAGCATGCTTAACCAAGAACAGTTTTTGCAAAAATTATTGCTTATAACATCAGCATCAGAGTTACAGACCCAAAAAAAAAAAAAAAGCGTCAGAGTTTTACAAAGTGTGAAGATTAAGAAATCACCATTAGCATGGAAACAACAATTTATAGACCGAAGTTGCTTAACCATGACAAATTTAAGCCTATGCTTTGTAACTAGAATCATTAATACCCTTTTTTCATAGGAAAAACCTGAATTGCAAAAAAATACCTCACTCTCATTACTACGAGCATGTTAGATTTGACTTTTAACTACCTTTCAGTGCCATAACATGCTAAGACAAGCAAAAACACTCTAAAAGAAGTAATGAAATTCTGGATTTCCTCTTGTGAATAATTGTAAAAGGCATTATAATAATATTGATAGAAACTTCAAGTTTAGCAGGTTATACATGGAAAGAGTCATACCTGTGGTCCTTGGCCTTGTGATGGTATCTTAGCAAGAAGCTCTTCCATGGGAGTCAGTGGAGCAGTTGTTTCAGCAATCACTTCCACCACTTTACAGTATGAAAGGCCACAGTTTTTGGCCATGACTGCCATGAGTTCTGCCACCTGAAATAGTAAATCAGAAATGCCTTTCCTACCATTGGCAATGTTGAAAATGTGACACTATCCCTGAGAACACTTTCCCCCACAAGTGCTGCAAGGGTGGAAATCTTTTTCATTCAAAACAGAGAATAAATATATGCAGTATTTATTCAGAATGCAAACTGAAAAGCTAGCAAAAACAGTAAAAGTGACTCCTCAATTCATCATTTTTGAGGTGGAATTTTAATAAGTGCAAGACCTCATACATATACTATTAATTCAGACAGATCTGCACAGCAGTAAGGAGCATGAGTTGAAATGATAGAACAAACCTGATACACCTAAAAGGTGATATGAAAGATATTAAAAACAGAACATACAATGTGTGGAACTTTGTCCTGCCACTGCCAATAAGCCTAAATCTCGTGCAAAAACAACAACAATAAATGAAGCCTCATCCCACTAAATGGGATCAACTATATGAATCTTAGATCTCATGCAAAGATGCAAAAATCTTATTCAGAATGTTGCTTGGCCCATCTGCTTCACTCGCCCAGACCAAAAGCAAACAAAATACATCTCCCAGCAAAGTGTTCTGTATATTCAGAAAATAATATCTTTACTTTCTTTAAAGTTATATACCGTTTGGTTTTTTCCCTTCAGTAAAAAAGAAATGTCTTCAGTTTCTTGATAGCTAGAAAATCTAAAATTGCTTGCTGACTTATGCATATGCAAATAAACTTGACAACTTTACCTGAAGGTTTGAAACTTGGCCTCCAAATAAAGTATCTTCCTCTGACAGAGTAACATTATGAGTTTCTTTATAAGCATCGGTAGGCCGCTCCATTCCCCCTGGCCTCACTATCTGAATTAAAACTTGTAGATTAGTAAGATTATTCAAAAACTGTGTTCAACTGAAAAGTTGATTCAAGAAATACTCACAGTGTAAGGAATACCACTGGCTATAAGTGCTTCTTCAGCTTTTCTTTTCCAGATTAACACTCCCCAGAACAAACTTAAGGGGCAAGAAAGCAGTCAATAGATCATGTTTAAATATCTTTATGAATAGAGAATAGTCTCACAAAAAAAAAAAAAAGCCCACTTACTTCAGTATAGCCGCAGGAAATCCAACCTTGTTTGTTCCCAAAGATGAAACCATGATGAAGTGGTTAACTTTGGCCAAAGTTGCTGTCCAAACAGAGATAACACAATTTGATGGAGCCAACTTCAAGAGAAGGCACATATAAAAACTACAGTTCTCTTTCATAAAGTTTAGTCAAATTCAGTTTCACCAGGTTATTTTAATGAATGTAAAAGATCCAATAAAGATTTTGCAAATTGCTTCCTCAATTCTCCTGGCCAAGTCTTCATTTGTTACTCTTGTAGTTCAATGATCTTACATTATGCAAAAACCTAACGATCTAATTGTTGCATAAGAATCTTGAGGCACTAAAGAAAATGATCTTCGTTGGCCAGGACTCAAGAGACCCCCCTTGATTTTGAAACTAATGAACAATTATATGGTGTATGGACTCTATCTACCTGCATCAATGAGGTTCTTCGTAGCCATATAGTCAATTCTGTATGGGCCTGTCACATCAAAAACTTCCTTTTCGCTTGCACCAATGCAGCATATAACCACAGAAGCATTGGCTAAGGCTGGCCTTATCTGATCTGGCTTCTCCAAGTCACATTCCACAACTTCAAGCTTCTCTACAGCTGGGCTAAAAACCAGAAAATAGCCGTTATTTGTTATCACAGAGTATCTTATAAACAAAAATGGATTTGTACTACTCTTCTTTCGTCTGGAAATTTCCTCTTCGAATTATTTAGAAAGAAAGAAACAGAACATAACTCCCAGCTTTCCATATTTTATTTTCTTACGTTTAAACCCCTCCTTTGTGTCATCCCCCTCAAACTTCATCTGTTTGACACTCTGCAAGAAGTTTGTCATTAACTGAGTCATTATGGCAGGAAACTGGCAAGCTATGGAGAGCAAGTTAAGATCAACCAAACCTTCTACCTGCACAAGAGTTACTGCTCTTTTAGCACTTCGCACACCGGCTCTTACTCGATATCCTAATTTCAAAAGCTCCCTAAAGAAGAATCCATCCTCTTGATCAAACGAAAGTAAGGTATAAAACAGTTTGCATTGGAAGTGTAAGTTCTGGAAAGCAACCTCACAGTCCGTGATCCAACTTTTCCAGTGGCACCAGCAACAAATACAAGACCCTCATCTTTCTTATCAACATCACTTGGTATTGCTTCTGTTGTTGCAAAGCTCATTCTGGTTGCACCTACGGGATTGATGAAAATTTTAATCATAATGCAGATAGCTACATAGGAGAAGCCATGATACTTCCAATGAGGTTAGTACTATTAGTTTCAGTTCTGGCCAAAAGAAAACGATAATTGCATTAGTCTTGCTTCTACAATTTTATTAATGACTTCAATATCTAGTCCTAAAAATGACGCCCAATCTACCGCCAATGCAATATTGTGTACAAACAAGAGACCAATACATTCAGTAATGAAACAAATTAAAAAATGCATACAGCCTGACTGGGATGCATGAAATTCAAGTCGTGATTTAGAAATGGGAGCCTCCATTTCCAATTTCATGCCCATTTAAGCATTATGCCAATTAAATTGTGGACTCTAACTTCCTACACACTAGAATTGAAGAATTGGCGTTCCTCACCTCACCGATCCATGATATCATAACATGCACTGCATAAAGACTATTCATCATTTACCACACCCCACCCCCCCCCCCCCAAAAATCGCCATCAACCACAACCTCCTTACCACCACCCTCCACCACCATTGCCATGCGTTACTTTTCCCCAATGTGATCACGTACTGCCACTTCAACCACAGAACGTTCCGCATTCAGGTTCATCTTATCACCTATTAGTTTCAATTAGCATTACGAAATGCAAGTCCAAAGAAGAAAAAGGTACAGATTACACTAGACTGTTCAACTTCACTATCTCATTAGCAAAACAGTTTCAAATGCCAAATCGAAATTCCACTTCCAAATCACGAAACCCCCCAAACAAGAACCCAGTATCCCAAAAAAAACACACTGCTTCCATATCTCCACTTCCAGATTTCCTCCAAGCATAGAAAAACCCACCATCGAAAACTACATCTTCCTCGACCAGAACGACGCCGCCGCAGACGACATTGTGCTGCACCACCCATCTTCCCTTCCACGCTCCCGCGCACAACGTGATCGAGGCGAAGCCCCTAGCGTTTTCAGGCGAAAAGAGAAAAAAGGGGGCATGAAATAATCGGCAGAACAGGCATACCGACCTGGAGCCAGAGCCCTGAGCTCGAGGGGCCTCGTCTTCCCCACGAACCGGTACCGCCTCGCATTGTTCGGCAGCTGCAGCACCTGGCCGTGAAGGAACGGCTTCTCGAGCGGCCCAGTTCGCGAGGAGGCGATGGCGTTCGCGCTCGGCGCCTGCAACGAGCGACACTCCATGGCTACGAGAGGACTCCAGGAGCTAAGAAGAAGAAGAAGAAGAGTTTTTTTTTTATTATATATATAATTTATTTTACTGAGTTTTTGCTTCTTCTTTGTTTTTGGCTTTGCTATCAGCAACTGCAAGTTCTGGCAGAAGTGGAACTCTGTGGATATGATGGGTCCCATGGTAATCTAGTTGCATATGATGTTGTGTGGTGGCTAATGGTGGCTACTTGCTTTTTATTTTTATTTTTATTTTTTTTTCCTTCCCAATCTATTATTTATAATTCAATTTGGAATTATCTTCTTTTCTTCCCTCCTCCAATTATATATTGAGTTACCGATCTTTGGTCAGATTATTTTTATATCTGTACTAGTAACTAAACAAATTTAGTGGCACCTCAATCGCAAATATTTACAAAAGATAAATATCATAAGATATCCATGCATTTTTTTTTTTTTTTAATGATCCAATATGACAGCATGTTACCACAGATGGACGAAATCGTGTTATGCGATAATTAAGATGATGATTTGGGTTGGCCCAATCTAACCTCTAACTCTAGAATCAACTGTCGTATAGTGTTGGTTCTCAATTTTTGGAACCAATGATTAATCCTATTGAGCTTAGAACTAATGACTAAATCGACTTCAATAGGTTCGGTCTTATTTCAAGGTCAATCTGAAACCAACCGATAATTTTTCTATTTCATTTTTCATACTTCCTGAAAATGTGACTGAGGATTGAACCAACCCAATGGATTTGGTGACAAGCAAGGTCGACTAAGATAATGGAGTGGCGAGCGTTGAGTGGGGCGGGTGTTGAGCGAGGCAAGTAGCAAGCAACAAGCAAGGTGGGCATCGAGCGACAACGAGCATGAGTGACCAAAAGCAAGCAAGGTGAATGTTGAGTGATAAGCAAAGAAATTGTTTCTTTTGATTTTGACAAATTGAAGACTAAGAGAACAAAAAAGATAAAATATAACAAGTATTGGAGGAGGATGCCATGAGAAACCGTTTATGCCCTTTTGAATGCCTTAATGACTCCTCACAATAATATTTTCCTCCTTTGGTAAATTATAGCTACTAACGCCGTAAAAGACATTAAAAGTAAAATTTATTATAAGAATAGTATAAAATTACTTATACTATTCACTAAAGAGTTGTTTATGTCATTGATGTCACTTGTTTTAGAGTTTTCGCTATAAAAAAATTATAAATAATATACTAGATATATACAATCAGATTGGTTCAAATTAAATCAACATTAAACTCCTAGGAACAAAAATCAACCCACACAGTACTAGTCTAGGAATCCAAGGACTAAGGACTAACCTAGTCTCTCTAAGAATCGGACTAGGACCAATATAATTGGGCCGATCCAGAGTTGGTCTAGGGTTAACCTTAGACCGATGCTCACCCCTATTGGCAAGCAAAGTTTTTACATATTACTTTATTTCATTAATTTAAAATGTATGGCGGTCCTTTTTCTAGCATAAAAATATATATGTGTTTGTAAGTACGTAAATTGAGTGAGAGATCCAAAGTCTAATCCATTGTGATATACATCATTTTGTAATGTCTCGGAAGCTTTTTTTCAGATTGACAATTGACAACTTCTTCGTTTATTGTTTGGCAACCTTAACGGAGAGTACCATGCAACACTACTCCAACTCTTGTTCGGGACCGTTCATGTACTTTTTAAAAGGTGTTACCACTAATCCTTGATCGGTCCAGCGATGGAATTTGTTGATATTAAGGCCGTTAGAAATTTCATGACATGGCTTGGCATTGTTAGAAATTCGTTGACTTGAATTCATATTATTTTTTCCCCATGTCCTCTCTCTCTCTCTCTCTCTCTCTCTCTCTCCAACTATCATCGTCATCATCTTCTTCCCCTTTTTCTTCAACATAAATTCCCACCAAATCCAAACACATACCCACCAAATTTAACCTCCCCACCAACGCAAAATCTTAAATGACCATGGCCGCGAACGTGAAGAAAATCCAGCCACATGGTTGAGCTAGATGAAGCTCGTTCGGGCATGGCCATGATCACGAAAAAACTCCTGCTGTTGTGCAAGTTCGATGAAACTCTAATGGCAATCATTAAGCTAGACAAAGTTTGAATGGCCATGGGTGAGCTTGACGAAGCTTAGCAGTCATGATAATGAACTCAAATTGGATATAATAAAAAAACCAAAGTTGGAAATATTTAGCAAAAAAAATATTCTAACCAAATTCTCCGTTTTATTTAAAATGTCTTAATTCTAAAATTTCAAAGATTATTTTCCATGTTGAAACCATTAGCTGGCACGTGTGCATTAATTATTCATTTTAGGGAAACCTTATAACACCAGCAAAAAGAAAGCAAAATGTTCTTCCAAAATCCAATGTGCATCTTTTCAAAATGGCTTTTTCTTAAATGCTAGAGTTCCATCCATTCCTAGTCTTAATGGCAATTACCCAATTGCCCATTTCGCCTATGGGTGCGTTTGGATGGGCATTTAAAAGCCCCATCCAGCCCCCAAAGCCCCTTCACCAAAGAGAGAAAGGCTGTTTGGAACTTCCTCAACGAGCCTTTCAAATGAAAGTGAGTCTTTAAATGCTGAAAGCCCAAGGCTTAGTAGGGACTTGGACTTGGGCTTTCAAAGATCAACCAAATGCTGAAAGCCCAAGGCCACTTGTGGACCACCTTGGGCTTTCCAAAGATCCAACCAAATGCCGAAAACATTTTTTTTCTTCCTAAATTATCCTCATTGATTTTTCATATTTCCGATATTACCCTTTTTATTTATTTTTATTTTAAATGTAAAAGGAGTTTCCCTTCACGGATCGGCGAAAGGCGACGCCGCCACGGCGAGCGATCTGGCGCCGGCGCATCGCCGAGGTCGCCGAGGTCGGGCGACCTCCGGCGAGGGTCGCGCGACCCGAGGGCCGCCGAGGTCGCCCGACCTCGGCGACCCTCGGCGAGGGTCGCGCGACCCGCCCGAGGGCCACGGAGGTCGCCCGACCTCGGCGACCCGGTCGCTCGACCCGGGGCCGCGCGACCCAAGCGACCGCCGCTGGGTCTCGCGGCCGCGGCGCCCTCGCACGGGTCTCGCGACCCTGGTCGCCCGAGGTTGGGCGACCTCCGGTGGCCCTCGGCTGGGTCGCCCGAGGTCGGGCGACCTCTGACGACCCTCGGCTGGGTCGCGCGACCCTCGCCGGAGGTCGCCCGACGGCCGCAGCCCTTCGCCGGTCCGGCGAAGGGTTTACCGAATTTAAAAAAAAAAAGAAAAGAAAAATAATACCCATCAAAGCCCTTTGCGAAAGTTTTTTTTCCAAACACACATCCAACTCAAAGTCCATTTGCAAAATTTTTTTTACCAAACACAACCGCATTTTCCCAAAATAGCTTTGGGCTTTCAAAGATTTGCATTGGACTCAAAGCCCATTACAAATGCTGAACCAAACGCAGCCTATATAATCTTCCGTTCCGATGCTTTGAACATCCGATGTCTTATACATTCTTTTTATTATGGTAATGAAGTCTTTTTAAGTAGGCAAATCCCAATTGCATCTTTATTATACGGTAATGTGTTAAATGTAAAATATGAAAAGTATCCATTGTCTTTATGACAATTACTTGTTCTCTACCTATATAAGCTATAGCACTTAGGCACTCAAAATATTGAATGCATTATGTCTAGAGAAATGTCCTCTCTCGTGACCTCATTGCCTTACTCATGATGTCACAAACTTATATGAACCTTGTTTACCTTCATGAGTGTGAACTTAATATGAATCTCCAATGCTCAACCATGAAAACAATCGGATCAGTGATTTACCAGAAACTACAAATTCACAGTAAAATTATGAATATGCTTGCTCATCCGTCATTATTCTATTCCATAGCAATTGAAATGATGTCTTTTTTCTAATTTTTCAATGCAGAGAAACAAATTTATCCATAAAATAGGTGTCCAGGGAGTGACCTTTTTTGTGATCTCTCTGATAATTTCCACGATCCCCTTCATCTAAGGATCGAGGTCCGCCGATCGTTACGATATCAAAAGTCCATGATAGCAAAGTACAGTGAAGGAAGAAGAAATGCTTATAAGGAGATTTGTGATCGCTCAAGACCTTTGGTCTCTACTTAAACTTTGATATTTGAGTCACATTCTGCTGAGAGATCTTAAATCATTCTACATCGGTTGAACGGTTTTCCTGATTTTTCATTGTCGATTGTGACACTTATGTTATTGGTCTACATGTAAATCCCATTTGAAGATGAAATATAAGATTCTATTCCACTATTCACATTCTCTAAATCATATTCATATAGTACATATCATAACAATTGCAAATTTGAGATTTTTTTTCAATAATATTGGCCAACAATTTACTAGTGTGGAATAATCTTAACAAAATTTGCCAATCTATCAGGATTCCGCTTGTTAAATTTCTTTGGGTGAATTTAAAAATTAGAAATGGATGAAAAATGAAGTTATTCTTTTTTTCTTTTTCTTTTTTTTTTTTTTTGTGAAGACCAAGTAATATCGTGGATCTACTTTTATTTTTAGGCTAAGCTAAGTCATCCTCCATGCCGTATTTATTTTTCGTAATTGGCTCTAGCTATATGTAACATATTGAAATTTTTATGGTAACCTAAAACGCGTATAGATCTCACATTACATATGATAAAGGGATGGACAACATGCTGATAAAATAATAATTTTTTATAAGACCTTTTGACAATCCTGCTTCTCATGACTCTTTATTCTTTTATTGGACAAATTTTAAGAAGGCAATGACACGGTGGACCGAAATAAAATGAAAATCAATCCTAACTTTTTTTTTTTTTTTTCATTTTTCATGGATAGATCAATCAATGAAAAATTGCAATGGGCATACCTATATCTGACCTACAGGGTACTTCTTCGTCCATCTATACATTACATGGAATAGTTCAAGATTTAGCACCAAATACTGATTAAAAGTCTTCTCATATCATAGTATATCCATGCCTCAGATTGTTGAGTGACTTACCCTCTTAAAAAAATAAATATGGATCATGTCCATAAAATTGTAACCCACTAATCAGAGATATGATCGAAGGAAAACTTAGGATGGTGAAAAATATGGTTAGTAGCGATCCTTCCGAAGTGAGTCCTGAGAGAGTTAAATAGACTATTAGGCAAGTGCGAATAACCCTCTTGAAAAGGTGGTCCTTGCCTGAGGCACCAAGCCCTACCAACTGCACCTTAGTTTCTTATTCATAGTTTAATTAAATTTAGATTTACATCTATCACTAAACAATTCCAGGCCTATCAGGAGCCCAATAAGGCGAGAGACTAGAGATTTCGCATTTCAGAACTTGATTACGATAGTTTATATTAAAGCTCATTATTGGTATGTTTTCTCTTTCAACAAAGTGTTATTTCACGTGATCCTTTCCGATTTGATCTCTAAACATGCAAAACGATATGTTCATGTATAAGTGCCCAAGCAATAAAACTAAAGATTAATAATAAAAGATAAAAATAGAATGGTAAAGAAAAGTAAACCCCATCTGTGTTGGGCAGAGTTTAAATAAACACTTGTTATAAAGTCCAACCATAGGACCCTTGCGAGCTATGAATGAAAATACACGTGCAATAGTATAATAAAAAAAAAAAACTTTCTTAATATGTCATGAGAGCTAAATTCTCCACTCAACATGATAAACGATGAACAAAAATTAACCCAAACGTATCTTGACTATAAAACATTAAATAGACAAGGCTCCGGTCATTTCACGAGAAACATCGCGTTTATGAAAAATATTTTTCAGGAAGCCATTTTCCAAGAAAATGACCATATTTTCTGATATTTAGCTGAAACCTTAAAATAGAGTAGAAAATAATTTCCACTGTCCGAATTCTGATTTGATTTTTTGGAAAAATTACCCAAAAAATCCAATATTAATTTTCTTAATCGACCAAAAAAATTGTAATTATAATTTTTTTAATATATTTTTTAAATCAAAATTTTATTATTTTTAATTTATCATTATTTTCTTTTTCTTTTCCTTCCTCCTTCCTTCGCCCCCGCGTGCCTCAGTGATGGCCGACGATTGACCAAGATGCAAATCGGTGAGCTCAAGGCTTAGCCGACCTAAGCGAGGCTGGTGAGCTCATAGCTCACCTAATCCAAGTAAGCCCAAGCTCCACTGAGGCCAATAAGCTCATGGCTCGCTAGAAGGTTGAGCTCTGCCGATTCAGGCGAGCCCAAGCTCCACTAAGGCCGGCGAGTTCACAGCTCGCAAGATCCAAGCAAACTCAAGCTTCATTGAACCAAGTGAGATCATGCCTCGCCCTTGCTGGATCTGGCCTTGGGCGAGGCTTGAGTTGGTCCATGGTTGGCAATTGTCCAAGGCAGAAGAAAAAGAAAAGGGAAGAAAAATAAAAATAATAAAATAATAAAATAATAAAAAAGAAGAAGAAAACATAAAAATAAAAGGAAAATATGTTTGGTGAAAGAAGGTAAGGGGCAGAAGTTATGAAAAATGTTTTCCATTTCTGAAAAATGGAAAACAATTTTCCTACTTTTGAAGATGTTTTTTCCAATAACAGAAAACATTTTCCTTAACTAGTTCATTTTCTATGAAATGGACGTCGAAAAGTCAAGAAAATATTTTTTCAGAAGTTATTTTCCGTAAAATAAACAAAGCCTAAGAGTAGGAAACTGTTTAATTTTGAAAAATAAAATAAAATATACTCAAACTAGAAGATCAAGATTTAGGAAATCTACTTAGATTTGGAAACCAATTTAAACTAGGAAACCTTTTGAATTAGGAAATATACTTAACAAGGTAGCATATTCAAATTACGAAACCTACTTAACTTGGGAAACCAACACTAACTAGGAAAAATATTTCAATTACAAAAATTACTCAAATTTCGAAACCTACTTAAATTAGGAAATCTACATGATTAGGAACTTTTTTGAATTAAGAAATCTTATCCAATTAGGAAGCCTATTTAAACTAGGAAACCTAAAATAATTAGGAAAATCTACTTAGATTAGGAAATCTATTCAAATTAGGAAACCTACTTGATTTATATAAATCCACTCGAATTAGGGTGACTCCACTATTTAGGAAATTTACTTAAACTAGAAAAACCTCTTAGATTAGGAAACCCATTTTAGATTAAGAAACTTACTTAAATTAGAAGAATTACTTGATTTAAGAAGGCTATCCTAATTTGGCAATCTATATAAACCAGGAGGACTATACAAATGAGAAAATGAACAAGGAAGCATATTTAAATTAGGAAAGTTACGTGAATTAGGAAATCTACTCGCTAAAAAAGTCTGATTGCAAGCTAAAATGAACGATGTCTAATACATTTTTTTATTAGGTTAATAAACTCTTTTTAAGTAGGTAAATCCCAAATTCCATGAAATACACCATTAACCTTCTATTGCATCTTTGCCATATGGTAATGTGTTAAATATAAAATATGAAAATATCCATTGTCTTTACAACAATTACTTCTTTACTTATATAAGGTATAACACTTAGGAACTCTAGATATCAATTGTGTTAAGTCTAGAGAAATGTCCTCTCTCATAACCTCATTGCCTTATTCACAATGTTGCAAACTTGTAGGAACCTTGTTTTGCCTTTGTTTTGCCTTATTCACAATGTTTTGCCTTATTCACAATGTTGCAAACATAATATGAATCTCAAATTTTCAACCAAAGAAGAAATCGGATTAGCGATTTACCAAACACTTCCAAGTCTTGGTAAAACTTATGAATCTCTCTCTCTCTCTCCATCCGTTGTCATTCTATTTCACAACAATTGACATAATGTTCATTTTTCTAATTTTCAATGCAGAGTAACAAAACTATCCAAGGAATGGATGTGTAGGGAGTCACTTTTCTAGGATTTCACTGGTCATTCCCATAGTCCCTTCATCCAAGGATTAGGACTCGCCGATCATCATCCTGTAAGAAGGAAGGGAGAACCTAGAAGCGTATCACCAGCAACAAGAAATGGTTGCGTAAGAGTATCCTACGTCAGTTGTCTGGTGATGCGCATCCGACCTTAGTTGTTCAGGGATTCATGTACTTTTCATATAGATGTAGTCTTTCTCCACTTAGAAATTATGATTTTTCATATTGTACATTATGGTGATTCAACATACATTCTATGCCTTGGAAGCGAGCCAAACCACCCCTATATCACTAGGATATCAAAAGTCCATAATCACACAATGCATTGAAGGGACAAGCTTATAAGAAGATTTGTGAAGGCTCAACACCTTTGGTCTCTACTCGAACCCTAGTATCAAAGACAGGTTGTGCAGAGAGATGTTGAAGTATTCTACATCCATTGTATAATTTTCCTAGGCTTTCCTTATTGTTGATTGAGAAACTTATGTTCTTAGCCTACAGGTAGATCCCTTCGATATAGTATTCTATTCCACTATTCGCATTCTCTCAATTGTATTCATATCGTCCATACCATAGCATTTGAAATTAGAGATTTTTTTCAATAATATTTGCCAACAATATACTAGTGTGGAATAATCTTAACAAAATTTATCAATCTATCAAGATTCCGCCTGTTAAATTTTTCTGAGGTGAATTTAAAGATTATAAATTGGTGAAAAATGAAGTTATTCTTTTTTTTTTTTTTTGAAGATCAGTAATATCATGGATCTTCTTTTTCTTTTTCTTTTTCAAACTAGGCTAAACCCTCCTCCATGCCTTAATTGGCTCCAGCTATATATGACATATTGAAATTTTTATGGTAATCTGAAGGGCGTCCAAATTTCATATTACATGCTATAAGGGATCTATTTTGGTAAAGACTTTGTGGTAATCCTGCTTCTCATGACCGCTTCTTTTTTTATTGGAAAAATTTTAAGAAGCCAATGACATGATTAACCTATATAAAAAATAAAAATCAACCCCATCTTTTTTTGATTTTTCTTAGATAGATTGATGAATTAAAAATGGCAATAGTCAAACCTACGTCTGACCTATGAAAGGCTACTTCTTCGTCCTTCCAATTGTTTTATGGACTAGTTCGAGATTACCATTTCAAAAAAGGACAAATGTAGGAGATGTCCATCAATTTTAACCCCCTAATCATAGATGTAGTTGGAGGAAAACCAGAAGACATGGTCTATCACAACCGTCCTGAGGTTAATCCAATAAAGGATTCCTAGGGGGTGTAAATAACCCATTAGTGAGGTTGCGCTTACGCTTGACACAGACTCTCCCATGCTCTACCGACCCCAACCTGATTTCTTATTCGTTATTTAATTAAATTTAGGTTAAAATCCTATTTTGGGCCTGTTGGGCATGAATGATAACCAATAATTAAATTTCTGACTGGAAATTGATTTTTTAAATTTCTATTCCATGGACGAGTTTTTGAACGAAATTCATGTTTAATAACAACACAAAATTTCTATTCTCAGAATAGAAATTCGTTTAATAACAACAGAAAATCTTTTCCTCTTCGGCGAGCAGTGGATGGTGAGCAGCTGCAAAAGGTGGGCAATTTGGCGATCAACAACCGGCTAGTAGCGAAAGTAAGCGATGAGAAGAGTTTTTATTGCTCATTTTTGTTCCAAAAATAGAAAAGTGAAAAATTGTACTTATGATTTTTCTTTTAAATCTATTTTAAGAGTAAAAATTTATTCTAAAAATGAAAGTGAAATTGTGTTACCAAAAGGATTTTTGCTCCAAACCTATTCTTAATAATAGAGAAATAGAGAAATAAAATAATTATCATGCGTGCTCTAAAAACCTAATAAGATGTGAGACCAAAGATTTCAAGTTCAACAACTTGATTGTGTTAATTTTAACCAAAGCCTATTGGTACCATTTCTCTTTTAACAAAACATTATTTTACGCCTTTCCAATTTCACCTTTAAACATGCAAAACTTTATCCTCCTGTATAAGTACCCAATCAATAAAATTAAATAATTAATAATATAGATAAAGGAAGAACGATAAAAGTCAACCCCGTTATTATTGGGTGGAGTTTAAATAACAACTTGTTACAAAGCCTGGGACAGGATCCCGTGATCTATGCATCATAATATATATATATATATATATATATATATATATATATATATGTATGTATGTATGTATGTATAGATGTAATAGTCTAATGAAAGAAAATTTCTTAATCCATTTCATGGGAGCTAAATTCTACATGCAACATGATAAAACAATGCACAAAAACTAAAGTGAAGAAGGTGTAACAAAATTTTCAACCCCATTTTGCAATTCATATAAAAATGTAAAAGGCTCAAAAGAAAGTACAAATTAGCAATGCTTAACTTTAAAAAACATATAAATTTATTCCGGAAAAACACAATGTTAAAATCGACTAGATAATTAGATTAAATTTTAATTTTCACTTGATATAAAGTTTCCCTCAAACTATTTGATAAAAAAAAGCTATTTATTGTGTATTCTTAAGCCATTATAACTAGAAATTTCTAATCTTTTATGTAGCTTATTTGATTAAAATTAACAACCTTGTCCAGGCAAAATGATAATTTGATACATGATAAGATAATTGTTTTTGGGAGTAATTTGATATTTATATTGTGAAACTGATACGATTGAAAAGAATATAATATAAATGCAATTCTGTGGGTCAATATGATAAAATAAGAAACAATAATTTGAAGAGAAAGGGGGTATTTTGGTAAGTTCATTGGGGAAAAAAAAGGAGCGTTTTAAGCCAAAATGGGGTTGGAAATATCATCATCCTTTAAAAAAACTACTCAAATTAGGAAATCAATTTGATTTAAGAAATATACTCAAGGAAAACAACTTAAATTATGAAACCTACTAGAATTAGGAAATATACTTAAAAAGGTAGCATGTTCAAATTAAGAAACCTATTTAACATAGGAAACCAACACTAATTAGGAAACATATTTAAAGTAGGAAAATTACTCACATTTGGATACCTACTTAAACTAGGAAATCTACCTAGATGAGGAATCCTACTTGAATTAAGAAATCTACTCAAATTAGGAAACCTACTTGAACCGGGGTGAATGTAAAGATTCCGCTTTTTAAGTTTCTTTGGGCAAATTTACATATTAGAAATTGGTGAAAAATGAAGTTTCTCCTTTTAATTTTTTTGTGTGAAGATCAAATAATATCATGGGTCTACTTTTATTTTGAAAATCGCAATGGGTATGCCTATATCTGACCTACTGGGTACTTCCTCGTCCATCTATACATTACATGGAATAGTTCAAGATTTAGCACCAAATATTGGTCAAAAGTCTACTCATATCACAATATATCCATGCCTTAGATTGCTGAGTGACTTACCCTCTTAAAAAAAAAAAAATTGGGTAATGTCATTAAAATTGTAACCCACTAATCAAAAAGATGATCGGAGGAAAACTCGAGATGATGAAAAATATTCCGAAGTGAACCTTGAGAGAGTTAAATAGATTGCTAGGTAGGTGCAAATAACCCTCCTGTAAAGGTGGCATATGCCCTAAGTACCAAGCCCTACCAACTACAACTTAGTTTCTCATTCATTGTTTGATTAAATTTAGGTTTACATCTATCACTAGACTATTCTAGGCTTATCAAGAGCCTAGCAAGGTGGGAGACTAGAGATTTCACGTTTCATAATTTGATTACGATAGTATTATCTAAAGTCGATTATTGGTATATTTTTTAGAGCTGGATACCTGGAGTTCCAAAACTTGGCACAATGGGATATTTAATTGTCAAAAGTTAGAAAAGTGACATTGAAGTGCCAAAATTGAAGCAACATAGGTTAATTAAGTGCCAATATCGAGAAAATCTGACCAAATTGCATACATAGCACACATGGACAACAAAAATGACGTCATCCCATCCACGCTGGCTTGGGCAAGCTAAACGACATCGTTTTTCCTTGATGCTAAACAATGTCATTTAGCTTACTTTTAGACACCAGATATGGTCGTCTCCATTCACACTCATGCTCACACTCACGAAATTCTCTCCATCACCGTTCACCTTTGCCGTTCACACTCACTCAGGTCAATCGTCGATCGATGTCGTCGATCGCCGTCATCGGTCACCGTCGCCACTCATTGTCGTCACTCACCCAAATTTGTTCTATTCTCCCCCTTTCCTATGGTGTGAAATTAGGGTTTGAACTCACCTATTAAGACTCTGATGGGAAATTTGGGACTCCACTAGGAAATGTAGGGCTCGGATGGTACTCTCATGTGCGATTTAGGGCTTAAATGCGGTGCTAGAGTGGTTGAAGGGTTCAGATTGGCAATTTAGGGCTTGGTCTCGAAATGTAGGGCTTAGTATGGAGAAAATTAGGGCTCCTACACTACTGTAATGTGTGATTTAGGGCTTAGATGTGGCATTGTGTGCAAGGGCAATTTTTAAGGGTTGGATGTGAAACGTGATGTGCAAAGACGATTTTTAATGCTCAAAGTGGTTGTCATAGGGACCTGTGGTCTTTTTTTTTTTTTTTTAATCAAAGTGTTGAAATGGGTGTCGTGATGACTTGTGCTTGTCGTGGGGACCTCTGTTTGTTGGTCAATATTTAAAGGGAAGGCAAGGTAATTCAAGTTGTCATGGGGGCATATTGTCAGTGTGGGGACCTTTATTTGTCGTGGGGGCATCTTTCCCATAATCTCTCTCTTTTTTAATATAATCTATGAGAGTGTAGGGACCTCCATGTACAATTGTAGAAATGTCTTATGATAAGGATAATGTTGCTGTCATTAATTGTTACGATAGGTACTTTGCGATTGGGGAGGATGAATGCAAGCATGGAGGGAGAAATGAGGGCACTATTTTTGTCGATATAAAGAATGCATCTAATATTGGATTTGTTAAGAATATAGTGAATTATGCCATGCAAAGTATAGAAGTTGCTATATTGTACTCCCAAGAAGAGCTTGAGAGATGGTTTGAGAAGTTTAGAAGATGATAATGGTTTTAGGAATATGATGTGGCATTATCTTCATGGCAAAGAAGCGAAGTACACGTTGAGTACAATAGTGATACAGATGACAAAGATGATGATGAAGAGAGCACTCAAGTAAGAGAAGGGGGAGATGGTATTCCAACTAGTACTAAGGATAAGGATGAAAGACAGTAAGATAGACAAGATAGGCAGGAGAAGGGCATATGCAGTTTACCAAAGTGATGATGACATAGGTGATGTCACCATCACTAGATTAGATTGGGACATAGATGAATTTAGTGATGATGACGATGAAGTCTTTGCTTCTGAAAATTTCTTAAGTGATGACGATGACAAGGCCCTTACACAGTCAAGGAAAAAGCAAAATGAGCTTTTGACAAATAGGTTTGCAGCTTTGTATGTGACTGATCAAGCTCCAAATAGGGCCGAAGGAGCTACAAATGCTGGTGTTGCTGGCGAGGAGAAAGATTATGCAGAAAGTGTTAAGAATGTTACTTCCTAGGACGAGCTTAAAGAAAATCAATGAGCCATGCGTAGAAGGAAAAATAATTTTCTTTCCTATGATCCATCTGTTATCTCTCTTACTTTGTCAATAGGTATGATATTCCAAAATGCGAAACAATTTAGGAAAGTTATACTGAAGAACTCCATTGCCACACAAAGGAATATTTACTTCATTAGAAACACTAAGGTCTTTATAAGAGCTAGGTATTCGCAGCAAAATTATCCATAGAAGATCTACAACGCGTTTGTTAGGAGGAGTGGGTCATTTCGAATTAGAACCTACCAAGAGGAACATACTTGTTCCATTAATTTTGAAAAAGGATAACAGCTGCATAGTTGTCTAAGCACTTCTTTGATTTGACTAAGATGATGCTCAAAATGAAGAGTATTGATTTTATGGCTGTTGATGAATGAGCGTGTAAACGTCAATGTGTTTAGGAATTAGTGCAAAAGATTGAAGTAAAAGGTGATGAGGATCCTCATTGGTTAGTACAACTATGAATACAAGCAAGTGTGGATTATACTTGGGAGTGTAGGTTGCAAAACCCTTCAAGTAAAGTGCATGTAGAGGTCATGGAGAGCCACTTCCTGATAGTGGAACCAAGTTTGATAAGTTCTATATGTGCTTCAATGCATGCAGACGGAGATTTTTATCTGGTTGTAGATGAATTATAAGATTGGATGGCTATTTCATAAAGAGCTTGTATAAGGGAGAATTGTTGGCCACGATTGGAAGAGATACGAATAACAAAATATTTCTATTGGCTTAGGCTGTTGTGAGGATAGAGAATAAGGACAATTGGTCTCAGTTCCTAAAACAATCTAATGGTTGACCTAGAGATAACAAATGGGGAAGGGTGAGTGTTCATGAGCAACCAACAAAAGGTAATGTTCTAGTTAAGTGTTTGCCTTTTAATACTAACAATGTGTTATTTGCTTACCTTTCTTGTTTTATATTATTGCAAGGATTAGTTCCAACATTAGTTGAGTTAATGCTCTATGCCAAACATCAAATGTGTGCGCGACACATATACGCAAATTGGGCAAAGACCTATAAAGGAGATAAGTTGCAGTTGCAATTTTAGCAGTTAGCAAAGAACAAAAACATGGATGACTTTAGGATGGCCATAGAAGGTTTTCTTGAATTAACAAAGGAAGGGTCTGCTGCCCTATTTCAAAATATTGGTGCAGGGCTTTCTTCACAAAGGAAATCAAGTGCGATGATATCAGTAGTAACATCTGTGAAACATTCAATAGGAGGATAATAGATGTCAGATGCAAACCAATCATCTCAATGCTTGAAGATATACTAGTTATGGTTATGACTTAGCTACACAAACAAAGAGATGGGGTTATAAAGTGGACTAGACAATGTGATCTTAGGATTGCCAAAATATTGTATGAGAACTTAGGTGCAATTAGGTATTGTGGGGATAAAGGATATAAGATAATGAATGATTCCGATAAGTATGTTCTCCATCTAGGTACGAAGAAGTATTTATGTAGAGTATGGCAACTAAATGTAATTCTTTGTGCACATGTCATATATGCCATCCAACTAAAGAGCCACAACGTAGAGGATTACCAAGAAAGCCAAATATCTTGCTTCATACCAATTCATGATGTAGCTAATCAAAAGCAGCAAATTCTGGGAGACAACCGATCGTGAAGCACCTCAGCCTTTGCCATTGAAGAAGAAAATGTGAAGGCTAAAACAAAGACAAAGAATGACAAAGGGAGAGGTCTCGGGTTAGAAAAGGATGAGTAGGACATGTGCAAAGATGATATGCTCTTATTGCCACATAGCATCGTACAATACTAAAGGTTATTGATTGAGGAAGCAACGAGAATAGTTAGGTGATAGGCTAGTCAAAGGGCCTAGTGAAGAGATAGCTAAAGGGTCAATTGAAGGCCAAGTTCGTCTACTGTTCTTCAGTTAACGACAAGAAACCCAGTAAGTCATGATATTTGTATTTATGTTGCTTTTTGGTTTATTAAATATTTGTACATAACCTCAATTGCCTTGCAATTAATGTATTGATCAAGTGACAAGAAGGACACCTAAAGAATTGGTGAAAGCCCTTATTGTACTTGAAACTTAATGGCATGTTCGAAAAATGCAAGGTAGAAAATGGCTAGCTAAAGGATTGGTAGAAGCAATCTAGGGCCGGTTCAATCGAAATACCTAGTAAGTTCAACATTTTGTGTTTAGCTTTCTTTTACATGATTATATGGCTTAATAATATAATGTCTTCTGCCTCTTTCTTAGGTCCGAAGAAGGCAAGCTGGAACTTAATTGCAAATAGAAGGGCAAATTGAAGAGCTACCACGACGACCACCACAAAGGCCATAAGGATCAGCAGAAGGTGTCACTTAGCTGAAGTCAAAGGGCTAAATAGAAGAACAATAACTAGAAGAATGCCAACTGAAGGGCTAATTACAAGAAAGCCACTAAAAAACATCCAGCTAAATAATTGGCTGAAGAAGCCCATGCTATAGCTAAAGGGCCAAATATAACCGAAATTGAACGGCCAAGTGAAATGTCAAAAGAATGGCCTAAGAAATCATGACGAGAAGAAGGGCCAACAAATCACAAGTTACTAAAAGTGACGCTCCGATTCAAATAAGAGAGGCTCTTGGGAAGAGATTAAGATAATATGATTATAGCCTTTATATAGATAAGCATATCGGAACAATCATTCTTAATATAAGTTTTATTGGTTGCATTTAATTTAATTTATAATGCAAACTTTTGCTGACAAATTAGTTCTTTTTTTTTTTTTTTGGTAGCTTAGAAGAAGTTTCGGAGATACTTATCTCTCAAGGCCCAACTCAATAATTAATGGCTGCACCAACAAAGAAGAAGATATTAGCTATGCCAACAAGAAAGAAGAAGAACGTAGTTGCAGCTCCATCTGAATTAATTTCGCCTGGGATAATTACAGCTTTGTCTAAATCAGTACATCCTAAGACTGCTAAAGAAGAATTTGCATGTCTAGTTATAAATAGTGCAAGAATTGTGAATCAAGTTAAAGGTCCATCAAAAGGAGCACGAACAGGGGGTTGTGAGATGGGATGGAATGGTTTGTGGGGCTTAAGAGTCAATTTTATTTATAACTTGCTATAGATAGTGTTTTCTTAGTTTGTCATTGAAGTTGTGAGACTTAATTTCAATATCAATGAAACAATCTTGCTACTTATTAAATTTCTTTTTCATTTTTATTTTTTGGAT
Source organism: Eucalyptus pumila (assembly GCA_016097595.1). Classification (NCBI taxonomy): domain Eukaryota; kingdom Viridiplantae; phylum Streptophyta; class Magnoliopsida; order Myrtales; family Myrtaceae; genus Eucalyptus; species Eucalyptus pumila. The sequence continues at coordinate 25,912,612 of CM027852.1, forward strand.
TTTGCTTTTACTTATTGCTTGTCATGGTTGGTGGCTAGTAGTGGTTTTGGTTATTCGTTTTGTGGTGGCGGCTGGTGGTTATTTCGATGGCTGGTGGCTATTGGTGGTGGGTTTGTGGTCATGGTTGGGGGCTAGTATAACACATTATGCAAGCGTGCAATGTGCACATCTTGCACCAAGACTCAACTTGCACGAGCACCTTCTGTAATGGACCCACCACAACATAGTGGCTACTAGTAGTAGGTCTATGATTTGGTGGTGAGTCTATAGTGGTGGCTAGGGTACTGATATGGCAGTTGGGGTGTTGGTGTAGCTGATGGTGGTGGTTGGTGATGCTTTATGGTAAGTCTATGGTGGCAGTTGAGGGCTTATGAAGCACCTAATCCAAGTTAGTGCAAGGCTCAGCTTGCACCAACACATTCTATAGCAATATATGGGTTTGTGGTGATGGCTGGGGTGCCTGATGTGGTTAGTGGTGGTGCATGGTGATGGCTGGTGGTGCTTGGTGGTGACTAGTGGCGATTAGGGGCTCCTACAGTACTTGGTGCAAGTGTGCAATTTGCACATCTTGCACCAGGTGGTGTGGGTACAAGCTGGTGCAAGGTTTAGCTTGCATCGGCACCTTCTGATCAACTACACCACCATCACAGTGGTGGCTGGTGGTGGCTCAAAGTGATGGCTAAGGTGCTTGGTGTGGCTGGTGGTGGTGGCTAGTGGCCACGGTTTGTGGTTTACGGCTGGTGCAATTTTTAGGGAAATCTATAAAAATTAATACTTAATTGATCACATTCTAAAAAAAAAAAATTGGTATGTGAGTGTTCATTTTTAATCACGAGTGGCACTTATGTAATCACTTTTGATAATATCCTAATACTTAAGTATTTTTTTTCATCAAGACTGGCACTTAAGTGGTTACTAAATACAAGTTACGGCACTCGAGTAATCACTTGCGTATGTATTATGTATATGATGGTTTGCCGTAAACCAAAGAAGTGACTCATTCAATTCAATATTTGCTGGTTTACATTCAATTCAAGTAAAGATGTCACCACAACACATTGACCCGATACACATCATTGCTGGTTTATATTTAAGAACAAGCAAAAGCAGCATTTTATTCATTCATTCCCTTTCTTTGACCTCCTTACAAGTATAAGAAGTCGGCCACAATTTATATGATAGGATAGACAACAACAAAGTCACAACGATTTTGTGGATAACACAAACTTCTTCTCATCTTAAAAAAAAATTATCTACATTTGAACCAAAATAATTACATTTATCCACTCATTTTCAACTATGGCAGTCAAAGAAACTTCTTATCTTCAAGTGCTTTACATTTCATCATAAAGTGATATAGACAACAAAACAACATCACAATAAACACTTAGTAATACTTCTATTCAATTTTCATCCTTGAAACTTCATTCTTCAAATGGTTAGTCGAAAATGCTTCAATTTGCATTGAGTTGATATCATCTAAATAGTCCACGAAAGTAAATGGAGGTTGATGTTGTCTATCAATTAGGTCCAATGTCATCTCTATGGCTTAGTGAGAGAACTTCGCATCGGCCCATTTGAAATATTTGCACTTCAACCCGTCTCTATATCCAATTCATCTATAGAGTCTTTTCCCAAGATTCATTCACAATGTTCTTCTTGGACTTAGTAACACATAATAATAGAAATACTCACCTTCTCATTTGCTTCAGTGAGAGAAATTTGAGCTGCTGTTGAAAGTTTTGCTCTTTATCTTCAATATTCGGTGGTGGAATTTGGAACAAATCAAAATTAGGATTTGAGATCAGGGTTTGAGCGCTTCAATAGGGATTTTGGCCGATTTAGGGGTTTAGGCTTGGGGCAATTGGGAGATGACATTATTTTGGCTGATTTAGGGCTTTTATTTGACCAACTATGGAAATGACATCATTTTAGATAAGTTAGAGTTAAGTAAGCTCTCCAGCAAGTCACGTAGGTGAGCGATATTAATAAAAAATTGCCACGTCAAATTTTTAGCAGAGTTCGTCGAACTTGACATTTGGGTATCCCATTTTTTTTTTTTTTAAAGTGATACTTAAAGTGTATCTTTCATAACTTTTGGCACTTAAGTGTCTATCCGTACTAAGTTTTGATACTCCAAGTGTTCTTTTACCTTATGTTTTCTCTTTTAACAAAGTGTTATTTCATGTAATCCTTTCTGATTTGATCTCAAAACATGCAAAATGATATGTTCATGTATACGTGCCCAAGCAATTGAATAAACAATTAATAATAAAAGATAAAGAAAGAATGGTAAAGACAAGTAAACCCCATTTGTATTTTGCAAAGCTTAAATAAACACTTGTTATAAAGTTCAACGACAGGACCATCGCGAGCTATAAATAAAAAATACACGTGCAGTAGTAAAATAAAAGAAACTTTCTTAATTTGTCATGAGAGCTAAATTCTAGGCGGAACATGATAAACGACGAACAAAAATTAAACTAAACGTATCTTGACTAGGAAACATTAAAGAGACTAAGAGTAGCAAACCATTTAATTTTCACAAATTAAAAAAAAAATACTCATACTAGAAGATCAATTTGATTTGGGAAATGACAACCAGTAATTTCTATTCCAGAAACAATTTTTCTATTCCAAACCTATTTCTGGAATAGAAATCTGTTTGATAAACTTATTCCGTTTTTCTATTTATGGAATAGATATTTATTTTAGAAATAGGTTTGGAATAGAAATCAGAAGTAGAAATTTTCTACTTCTCTATTTCTGGAACAGAAATGAGAAATAAAAAATTTTCTCATCATTCGTCAACCGGTCCTTCATCCATTGTCGCTGACCACCGTCCATCGATCACCCGCCTTCCGCTGGCCCCGCGCCTTCGGTCGTCGAGCCTGCTTTGCCGCCACGCCATCCGTCACCGCCATCCGCTGGTTCGCCGTCGTCCGAAAGGAAGAAATTTTATGTTATTATCAAACAAATTTCTATTTTTAGAGTGGAAATTTCATATCGTTATCAAACGGTTATTTTTGCTTAGAAATTCTTCAAGAAATAGAAATAGAAAAATCTATTTCTGTTCTAGAAACTATTTCTGAAATAGAATGGTTGTCATGCGCACCCTTAAATTTGGAAACCAATTTAAACTAGGAGACCTATTTGAATTAGGAAATATACTTAACAAGGTAGCATATTCAAATTAAGAAACCTACTTAACCTAGGAAATCAACACTAATTAGGAAACATATTTCAATTAGAAAAATTACTCAAATTTAAAAGCCTACTTAAACTAGGAAATCTACCCGATTAGGAACTTTTTTGAATTAAGGAATCTTATTAGGAAACCTATTTAAACTAGGAAACCTACAATAATTAGGGAAATCTACTTAGATTAGGAAATCTATTCAAATTAGAAAACCTACTTGGACTATAGAAATCTACTCAAATTAGGGTGACTCCACTATTTAGGAAACTTACTTAAACTCGAAAAATTTAAACTAGGAAACCTACAATAATTAGGGAATCTACTTAGATTAGGAAATCTATTCAAATTAGAAAACCTACTTGGACTATAGAAATCCACTCAAATTAGGGTGACTCCATTATTTAGGAAACTTACTTAAACTCGAAAAACTTCTTAGATTAGGAAACCCATCTTTAATTAAGAAACTTACTTAATTAGAAGAATTATTCGATTTAAGAAACCTATCCTAATTTGGCAACCTGTATAAACTAGGAAGACTAGACAAATGAGAAAATGAACTAGGAAGCATATTTAAATTAGGAAAGTTACGTGAATTAGGAAATCTACTCCCTAAAAAATTCTTACCACAAGCTAAAATGAACAATGTCTAATACATTCTTTATTAGGGTAATGAACTCTTTTTAAGTAGGTAAATCCCAAATTCCTTGAAATACACCGTTAACCTTTTATTGCATCTTTATCATATGGTAATGTGTTAAATATAAAATATGAAAATATCTATTGTCTTTACGACAATTACTTGTTCTTTACCTATATAAGTTATAGCACTTAGGAACTCTAGATATCAATTGTGTTATGTCTAGAGAAATGTCCTCTCTCATAACCTCATTTCCTTATTCACAATGTTACGAATTTATAGGAACCTCGTTTTGCCTTCGTGAGTATGAACTTAATATGAATCTCAAATGTTCAACCAATGAAGCAATCGGATCAGCGATTTACCAAACACTCCCAAGTCATGGTAAAAATTATGAGTATCTCTCTCTACATCAGATGTCATTCTATGTTACAGCAATTGACGTAATGTCTTTTTTCTAATATTCAATGCAGAGTAACAAATTTATTTAAGGAATTGGTGCGTAGGGAGTCCCTTTTATGGGATTTCTTTGGTCATTCCCATAGACCCTTCATCTAAGGATTAGGACTCGTCGATCATCATCCTATAAGAAGGAAGAGGAGGAGAACCTGGAAGCGTATCACGGGCAACAAGAAATGGTTGTCCAAGAGTATCCCGCATCAGTTGTCTGGTGATGTGCATCCCACCTCAGTTGTTCGGGAATTCATGTACTCTTCATATACATGTTATCTTTCTCCTCTTAGAAATTTTGATTTTTGTGTTGTATATTATGGTGATTCAACATAGATTTCCCGTCTTGGGAGTGGGCCAAACTGCCCCTTGATCACTAAAGTATGAAAAGTCTATAATCATACAATGCATTGAAGGGACAAGTGATGCCTTAGGAAGATTTGTGAAGGCTCAACGCCTTTGGTCACTATTCGGACACTCATATCAAAGTCAGGTTCTGTTGAGAGACGTTAAAGTATTCTACATCTGTTGTATAGTTTCCCTAGGTTTTCCTTATTGTCGATCGAGAAACTTATGTTCTTAGCCTATAGGTAAATCCCATTGATATAATATCCTATTCCACTATTCGCATTCTCTCAATCGTATTCATATCGTCCATACCATAGCATTTTATCTCTAAACACGCAAAACTTTATGCTCATGTACAAGTGCCCAATCAATAAAATTAAACAATCAATAATATAGATAAAGAAAGAACGGGGAAGAAAAGTCAACCCATCATCGGGCGAAGTTTAAAGAACAACTTGTTGTGAAGCCTGGGACAGGATCCCGTGACCTATGCATAAAAAAATATAGGTGTAATAGTCTAATGAAAGAAAATTTCTTAACCCATTTCGTGCAAGCTAAATTCTACATGCAACACGATAAAACAATGAACAAAAACTAAAGTGAAGAATGCATAACTAAATTTTCAACCCTATCTTGCAATTCGTATTAAAATGTAAAAAGCTCAGAAGAAAGCACAAATCAGTGATGTTTAACTTTAAAAGCATATAAACTTATTCTCAAAAAACATTATGTTAAAATCGACTAGATAATTAGATTAAATTTTAATTTTCACTTGATATAAAGTTTTCCTCAAACTATTTGATTAAAAAAAAAGCAATTGATTGTGCATTTTTAAGCCATTATAACTAGAAATTTCTAATCTTTTATGTAACTTATGTGATTAAAATATCAGATCACAAATTAAAATTAACAACCTTGTCCAGGCAAAATGATAATATGATACATGATAAGATAATATATTTTTAGGTGTAACTCGACATTTTTATTGTGAAACTGATAAGATTGGACTTAATATAAAATAAATGCAATTTTGCGGGTCAATACAATAAATAAGAAACAATAATTTGAAGAGAGAGGGGGTATTTTGGTAAGTTCATTGGAAAAAAAAAGGAGTGTTTTAGCCAAAATGGGGTGGAAATATCGTCACTCTTAAAAAATAAAAACAAAAACTACTCAAATTGGGAAATCAATTTGATTTAGGAAATCTACTCAAGGAAAACAACTTAAATTATAAAACCTACTGGCATTAGGATATACACTTAAAAAGGTAGCATGTTCAAATTAAGAAACCTATTTAACATAGGAAACCAACACTAATTAGGAAAAATATTTAAAGTAGAAAACCTACTTAAATCAGGAAACCTACCTAGATGAGGAATCCTACTTGAACTAAAATCTACTCAAATTAGGAAACCTACAATAATTGGGAAAGCTACTTAAAATAGGAAACCTACACCAATTTGAATTAAGAAATCTATTGAAATTAAGAAACCTACTTAATCTAAGAAACCAGCATTAATTAGGAAACATACTTAAACTAGGAAAATTACTCAAATTAGGAAAGCTACTTAGATTAAGGAACCTAATTTCACTAAGAAATATGCTCAAATTAGAGACTACTTGAACTAGGAAACCTACAAATTGCTCAAAAAAAAAAAAAAAAAAAAAAAGAACTAGGAAACCTACACTAATTAGGAAAGTTAATTTAACTAGGAAACCTATTTGAACTAATCTTCTTAGGCTGCATTTGGTCGACTGGATAAAAATCAGGATATGATATGTTTTATCATATTCCGTGTTTGGTAGCTGTATAGGATAGGATAACGTCAGATATATAAGGGATATAAACCGGATAAAAAAAATCCGAGGGGGTGTGATAAGCTTGGATATGATTTCTTTTATCCGAAACATAAAACCCTACACTTTTTTTTCTTTCTCCGTCGTTCACCCACAGACGACTCCAACTCCTCTGTTTCCAAAATATCAATGTTGAAGCCTTCTCCTCAATAGCTCTCCGATTCACATCGAAATTTTACGAAAGTGACGAATTTTCAAAGGTAAATCCGATTCACATCGAAATTTTACGAAAGTGATGAATTTTCGACGGTAAATAATCATGCTCTCTCTCTCTCTCTCTCTCTCTCTCTCTCTCTCTCTCTCTCTGTGGATTGTTTTCCCGTTTCATCTATGTTTTGGCTTACGCTGGTGTCAAAATTGTAGTTCTATTGGTTTTTTTACTGGTTGATTGGAGATTGTCTTCTTGGTAGTTTTGAATCTATAGACTTATAAAGGCCTTTCTATTTTTGTGCAAAATATTTGATATCTTCAACGCGAATTGTTTGTTCTTGGTTCGGTTTTTCGATACCTAGATTTCCAAGGCTACTGCATCTCCTACAGCAATTGTTTCACCATGGACAACAGCTTATCTATACAAAGCTTCACCTGAAGATGTCTGACCCATGGACTCCCCGTACCATCTAACTTCTTTATGTGTAGAGGAAGGCTTACTTCACCTAGGTGCTGAACCAATTTTCGGACTTTCCTCTGGATTTACTGATATGTCTTCATTCTCATCCTCTTCATTCTCCTCTTGCTCCTCAATGTCATCCTCCTCTTTTGCATCTGTGCATGTTCCCTCTTTTATTTCCTCTAGTGAGTAGTTGGAGTAGTACTCACCCCATATTCTATTGAGAAGCCTAGTTGTTATCGCCTTCATGGCCTTTCTCTTAGGTAAAACAGGTCTCATAACTCCCCTTGGATTTAAGTTTGGCAGGTTCTTCAGCAAAATCATCTTCTTCTTCACAAGCCACTTGGTGTGGTGTCTCTCCTCCATTTTCTTTGAAAGATTGACCACAAAGGAACACTTCTTGATCTTTTCATCAAGATATATTGCAAACAGTTGCAATATTATTTGACCGTGCACCACCACATACCTTTTAACAGCTGTTGGATTAGAAGAAATATAAGCTGGATGAGATTTTGTCAAACTCTAAGACTTTCTTGATGACATCTGCAAATGAAAGTTTTGATACTCGACTTTGCTCCTTCAGCATTGTAATTATGCTTATTCCGACCCTTGCTGTCTTTAAGTACATGAGTATACCATGAAGCATACTGCTTTGATGGTTTCTCGAGTCTGTACCTGAATATACACAGAGACATACACTTGCCAATTTCATTTACCTCACTAAGTAGACATGATATAGCTAGGCCATTTCACGATACCATTAACTTAATTGGGGGAAATCTAGTCAAGAAAGGGGCAAATACCCAAAATAGAAGAAGCTTATAATATTTCTTAATAGATCAAAAGCCTAGTCTAGCATATTTCAATGCTCGAAGTCTCTATCTAGTATACCATGAAACAATTGCTGTGGGAGTGATTTGGGAGTGGTGAGAATGCCCGAATTATATACCCAAATGTTCACTAGGTATGCTTGAAAGTTTGGCTTTGAAAAACAGCCAAAGCAAATCCATGAGATCAAGGATTTTCTCCTTATTGCAAGGAGGAAGGAGAACCTCCTTGAAATTTGCTGATTTAAAAAAAGATAATATTTTATATATTTTTTCTATTATCTAACCTTAATATATGTACTTGTCTAATGTTATTTTTTTTCCTCATTAGAAATGGATCACAATGATAGAGAGGAAATTTTCACCATTCTTATATTAAAGGAGATGAGCCTAGTGTCCACTATTGCTGAAAGGCACTACCGCAAGCATATATTGAAGGATTGGACATTTATTAGAATCCAAGCTCATTTAGATCACCTTGACGCCTCATTAAGAGCAATGACTTGAATTGTGTGGAACAACTTAGGATGGATAGACATACATTTACTCTACTATGCAAGTTGGCACGTACAATTGGTGGGTTAAAAGAAGATGGACTTGTAACTATAGAAGAACAAATGGCCATGTTTCTACATATACTTGCCCATCACGTGAAAATCGAGTCATCAAGTTTAGATTTATGAGGTCTGGGGAGACAATAAGTAGGTATTTTAACTTAGTTTTAAATGCGGTGATAAGAATGCATAGTGTGCTTCTTGTCTCACCTGAACCAGTTCCAAAGGAATGTGCTGACGAGAGATGGAAGTGGTTTAAGGTGTGTTTGTTATGCTATTTCATGGATTAGTTTAATACTTTAAAGAGAATGTTATTTTTATTAATTTTATGTTTCTAGGATTGCTTAGGAGCATTAGATGGCACATATATAAGTGTATGTGTTCCAGAGGTTGATAAACCAAGGTACTGAAATAGGAAGGGTGAGGTTGTGTCCAATGTATTAGGATTTTGCTCACGTGACATGAGATTCATTTATGTTTTACCTAGATGGGAAGGCTCAACAGCGGATTCTAGAGTGCTTTGAGATGCTTTAGTTAAATCCAATGGTTTAAAGATCCCCGTTGGTAAGATAAGCCTTTATCAATATATTGCATTCTATGTATTGTAGGTTTTAAAGGTTCTAAGACAATTAATAATATCATCATTTGTTATTAGGTAATTATTATCTTGTAGATGCTGAATACACAAATGGGGAGAGCTTTCTTGCTCTTTATAGAGGTACTCGATACCATCTATTTGAGTGGATAGAAGGTCATACACCAAATTCACCCGAGGAGTACTTCAACATGAAGCATTCTCAAGCTAGAAATGTCATAGAAAGATGCTTCAGTCTACTTAAGTTACGGTAGGCTATTCTTAGGAGTCCATCTTTTTATCCAATTAGAACACAAGGTCAAATAATCATAGCTTGTTGCCTTTTGCACAACTTGATAAGAAGAGAAATGGCTATTGATCCAATCGAGGCACGGTTAGATGAAGTTGCTGCCACTATTGAAGATGTGGAAACAATTGATTTTGTCGAGCCGTCGGATCATTGGGCAACATGGAGGCAAAATTTAGCAGTACAAATGTTTAATGAGTGGAATGCAAGTCGAGGACAATGAGGAGTTGTATGATTTTATATTATTTAAAAAAATCATTTGTTTTCCATTGTTGCAAGACTTGCGTTATAAGATGTTTTTTTTTTCCCATTTCTATTAGACATGTGTAATATGGTGCTGGTTTGTCATTATTGAGACATATATTTCCTATATAATGTTTGAATTATGACTTTATCATTTTAAATTTGAAGTACTATGTTGACTCTATCATTAAATTTTCTCTACCACGTTATCTTCCATCATTAAATTTTCTGAAATTGCAATGAGATGTTTAGGAATGGAAAGTAGTGATTTCAGTCAAACTCAAGGAAAGGGAACAAAGAGAGACCGACATATATGATTTTGTTAGAGAAGTGGTTTGAAGAAAAGTTTCCTTATTCTGGCATCAAGGATAATCCTCACATAGAGTCGAAAATGAAAAACTTGAAAAAATTGTATAATCAAATATATGACTTGAGGAATCAAAGTGGCTTTGGGAGGGACCATGAAAAGCATTGTGTTGATATTCATTCTGAGGATAGTTGGCAAAAATATTGCAAGGTTTGTGTCACTTCTTCTCATTTTTCTTCTTTATTAATTGTTTCATTTTTAACAAAATAATATAATTTTCTTTGTAGAGCTATCCAGGAGCTGCTTCTTTGAGAGGGAAGTCATTCCCTCAATATGATCGATTAGCAGCCGTATTTGGAAAAGACCATGCCAAGGGAAATATCAGTGAAGACCCTTCAGAAGCTCATGTGGCTATAGATCATGAGGAAAGTGAAATCATGATAATGTGACAACCAACGGTGTAAGTCAAAACTCATCGCCACTATCATCTTCTCAGACACAAAATGTTTTTGATTCTTCAAGAAGAAAAAGGGCTAAAGCAAGTAACAAATGGGCTACTAGCTTAATTGAGATAGCAGGAACTTCTGGCTCATTCTTGGAAAAAGCTAACAAGAGAATGGAGATGATCGCTAACCGCATCGAACATGCCAAGGATTTGGATAATGACAAACGAAAAATCAATGAGGAGCTTCTTCAAATGTCTTGAGGTACTATGGATAGAATAAAATTATGTAGAAAAATTGTGAAGGTCCTGAGAATATTCATCTATTTTTGGGATTTCAAGGAGAAGACAAGAAAGCATTTGTGGAATTACTTCTCCAAGAGATGAGAGAAGAGAATGAGTGATGATTGGGAGTGATGGATCGCAGTGAATGAAGTTGTATTGGATTAGCACTTTAAGCTTTGTTCCAAACTGGACATCTGTCTTAGAGTCTTATATTTGGTGTTTATGATTTTAGTTATATTGAGTTGTTTCTGAGTTTGTAGGAGATATGTTTTCTCTCCATACTTTTTTTCTTTTTTTCTTCTTTATTTTTTTTAAAGGGTTTTTGGGGCTAGCTATAAGCTTTAATGTTATCTTTTTGGACCTTTCGGTTGCAACCATGACTTTAAAAGAGATGGATATGGCTTGAAACTTTATCTCTATGTTGATTGCCAAGAAAACCATTATCTATAATGTTCTTTGCCTCTGTCTTTTATTTCCCTAAATAGTTTCTCTGTCTCTTTGGCGAAAAACCTAGCCATGAACTTAAAAGAAGCCTTAAGTCAAGATAGTTCGCATTTATTGCTTTATATGGACGTGAACATGAGTTTACTTTGGTCAAAATGTAGCTGGCCGATACTCAACAAATGTAATGTACTTTATAAATGTGAATTATTCAGAGATCATTCGTTAACATGATAAATTGTCATTGCATCCTCGTGATAGCTGGAAAAGAAAAAAAAGCGAATGAACTTTGGACTTTATGCTTTGTTCTAATTGGGCATTTGTTTGATTTGGTATTAAACCTGTAACAAAATGGAAACAAATGAAAAACTTGTAAGAGAGAAAAATAATTCATGTTTCAAAGTGAATATATTGAAATTGAGGTTATTCTAAAAACGTTTGATGTTGAAGGGGGTAACCAAAAGATTATTTCAAATGAATAGAAAAGATTATTACGATGCATAATCATGAAAGTCAATGAGAATCTGTTAATTTGAAAAAAGATATATTGTTTTGGATGATTTTGTGAATATTAAACCTGCAAATTTGTACTTGCCTAATGTTATTATTTTTAAAATATCCGAATTTAAATTCGTAGTTCACCAAATAGTGGATAGGATATAAAGAAATCCATGGATTTCTTATCCTATCCTATCCAGTCCTATCATGTTTAGAAATCCGGACGACTAAACGCAGCCTTAGTGTAGGATACGCACTTACATTTGAGGAATCTACTCAAAATTAGAAAACTAGTTCAATTAGGTGATCTATATGAATTTGGCATCCTACATAAACTAGAAGACTACTCAAATGAGAAAATCTACTCGAACTAGGAAACCTATATAAATTAGGAAAGCTACGTGAACTAGGAAACCTATGCTACTTGTTAAAAAGTCACTAAAAAAATAATGAATGCAAACTTGGAATAAAATGACATAAAACTGAATAAGAATCAAAACATGATTTATAATTAATCAAATCCATGAAAAGTTCGCATCGAGATGGGTTACGATTGAAGCGAGCAAGTTAAACTCCATAAAGCGAAAGACAAACTATGATGGTGCCCAAAAGGAACGAATTAAATAGTGTTGAAGCTTTTGCTCAAAAAAAAGAAGAAAAATTTGTGTTGAAGCTAATGGTGCAACTAAGAGCGGGGTAACTAAGTTGATTTGGAAAACATAATAAATTTTTCGCAGAATAGCTAAAGTTAAATTTGATAGAAGCTGAAATTGTTTGATAATCAAGACAAAACTTCGAGTTTATACCTTCAAATGCCAAAGACAAGGTCGCGTGAATTCTCTCCTTGTCCGCTATACTTGCACGGTCGCCAACCTCTGACCTAATTTGTCAATGATATTGTACGCTTTGGGTTATAGGACTCACCTACTCCATCTTAGGGTTTTGCTCCTCTAGGCTTTGCTAAAAGGAAAAAAAAAAAAAAGCTCTTTAATAGTTAAAACCGGTGTTATCCTTATATGGCACGTTATTGCACCGTCCCTAGGCGATGTCGAATTCAATTCACTCCTACCCCCTTCGTCATCCTTGAGGCGGGGCCACACTCCCATCCTCGCAAGACCAGGTCGTTACAGGCAATGTTGGATTCCATTCCCTCCTACCCTCTTCACCATCCTTGAGGCGGAGCCACACTCCCATCCTCGTAGGACTAGATCGTTACAAGCTCACCAACTTTTGCTTGGCTCGTCTCTGAGCCACACAAGCTTGGCTCTGATGCCATTGTAAGAGCCAACCTCTGTCCCCACGCATGACCAAGTTGTTACAGGCCCACCAGCTTCCGCTTAATTTGTCTCCGAGCCACATAGGCTTGGCTCTAATACCATTGTAAGAGCCGACTTTTGGCCCCACTTACTAACTATATTGTCTCCTTTAGGCTACAGGACTCAACTGTCCTATGCCTTCATGGTTTTAATCCTCTTGGTTTCACCCAAGAAAAAGACCTTGTGGTGCTACTCCTTATATAGTAAATTATCTCACTGACTCTAGGCAATATGGGATTCGATTTATTCCTGCCTCCTTTGCCATCCTCAAAGTGGAGCCATACTCTCATATCTTGCAAGACTGGGTCATTATAGTCTCCCTTCTTGGATGAGTCTTGAGCATTTAGGAGTGTGCGCCTTGGCCGAGAGTCCTTCAATGGCTGAGTGAATTCTTCAATGGCCGTGAGTTCTTGCATGATCCTGTCCTTACCCGAGTATGATTATGCTCGATCGTGCGTGAGGTGAGAATATGTGATCGAGTATGAGTGAGTGATCTTGGTCGAGTTCTTTTTTATTTTTTGCGTGAGCTCCCCCTTGGCTGGCCTTGCTTGGCCTTTGACTAATCTTGGAAATCCTAATCCTAATCCAAGTCCAACTCAGAAATTTGGATGGAAAACTTTGCTTGATCCTTAGCCCAAAATCCATCTAGATGTGCATGGCACATATATGGCGCATGCATGACATATGTATGGCCCATGCAAATTTCGGCTAGGCAGTGGGAGAGAGAGTGACCGAATTTCTAATAGGGTCCAGGCTCAAATGGGCTAGATTTCGAGAAAGTAGTGAGTTTGGAGCACAATTTGAATGAAATTCACAAGATCGCCAACGTTTAGATTTAATGTGGACATGCAAATTATAAACAAAAATATCTTTAATTTCTAAATGTAGAGGAATACAATGAAGAATGAGAATGCAAACTATGTAACATTGATTTGTTGTTTAGGAGTCACATTCTGTTATTATTGACGGGCTCCATCCCTTTTATTCGTAAGAGACCCTTAAATGAGAATTTAGGCATCAACATGATCCTTTGAGTTAGAGAAGTCCCAAGCGCTTTCCACGTTCTAACAAATTCGCCATGTCCGAAAGAACGACAAGGTAATAATTCTGCTCACGCCAAAGCAATCACCATATCTTCTTGCTTATGGTCCCAAACCCGAAATTCTCCACACTTACATGGTTCTATGCCAAGAACTCGGGCACATCAACTTTGATTTTTTTTATGTAAGTTCAAGCTCGACGTGATATCCTAAGTTTCATAATTGGAGTGATTTATATGTTCCATTTTTGTGAATAGAAATTATATTTATTAAATTTGTGATATCCTGAAATTCTTAATTTGTGTGACTTACATGTTTCACTTTCATGAATAGAAAATATATTTTGCCCTTTCGGTTTGAGCAGTGACAAGCATAACCTGAGTTATTTATAAATGAAGTAATACCGAAATTTTTTGCTTTTTCTTTTTTTATCTGTTTGAAATCTTCGTGTCAGAGCCCGAGTTAATTATAAATAAAGTGATACCGAATTTTATTTTATTTTTTTTGAAATCTTTCTTCGTCTTAAGAGTGTTCTTCCTTGGCTAAATAATATTTGCCTTCGTATGATAATTTGACATTTTAGATTAGTTAGCAGTTTTCTCGTCGTGGTACTGAAGCAGGAGATCTTCCGTTTGAATCTCGTAAAACTCCTTGAACACTTACGTTTGTCTCGTAATATAATTAATCTCCATGCTTCAGTCTTAAGCCATATCACGAGAAGCATTAGAAATTTATAAAACATTAAACTAAAAACATCTATTAGATCAATCACAAAATTTTACATGAATTTCTTTTTACGTGCGAAACAAATTATGCCTTCGAAAAATTGGACTTTATCATTAGCTCCTCAAACCAAAGATACAGAGAAACCAAACATATGTAGAGCAAGAATGAATGTTTATATATGTAGGATTCTTTACTGTTACTGAAGGATTTATTTAATTAGTAATTGGGCTTAAGGCCCGTCGGCTAAGTTGGGCCCAGAAGCCCGCCCACGGAATAAGGCCCGTGGAAAGAAGGGGGTATAAAAGGAAGAGAGAGAGAAAAGTAACGTACGTTGAATCGAATTACGTTTTCTCCCGCCGCGTTTCTCTCCCGAAGAACAGTAGGCATACGGCTTCCAATTTCTTCCCTTCAAGGCTTCATCGACCGGATTCTCTTCCTCCATTGACGACGGTGTCTAATCTGTGGCAATCAAGGTACGCTCGAATCAGGTGTGCTTTACGATCGGTGATATGTGTCGCTTTCTTGGGCTTCGCTTCCGCATTGATTTAGGGGTTCGATTGAGTGTCGAATCATGTTTTTCTGGGATCGCAATTCCCAACATTGGTATCGAGCCAGGTTCACGTTTTTCCCGATCAATTTGATGTTTTTTGTTTGAAATTTCGCGAAGAAACTCTCGGCCGTACGGATTGGGACAAAAATCCCGACACCCGAGCGTTCTTCGGCCTTTACTCAGTTTTCGTATGTCGAAACTGTTTTCTCGATTGCATAGGAAGAAGCGCGACGTCGAGACGAGTCCGGCGATGTCGACCGCCGCCGGCGCCCGCAAGCCACGCGCCTACACGCGCTGTCCGGAAGAAGCGCGCTGGTGCGCGACGCGCCGAAAGCGCTGACGCCAGCGCGTGGCGGCACACGCGCCGGTCGGCGACCGGCGCGTGCTTTCGCCGCCGGCGAACCGGCAGACGCGCCGGTCCGCGGATCGACGCGTGCGACGTCATCATGACGTCACCCAACGGCCAAGAATCGCTAGGGTGACGTCATCGATGACGTCGCAATGACGTCGGTTGGCCGGGCGGCGACCCGACCCGCGAACCGACCCGACCCGACCCGCTGGCGATGGCACGCGCGTGGCACGTGCCGCTGACGTCTGCGTGACGTCATCCCGCGCACGCGCGTGGCACGTGCGAGCGGTCCGCCCGTGCGGTCCGTCCGGTCCGACGACCGACGAGCGTTGACCGGCGACGACCGTTGACCGTTGACTGACCGTTGACCGTTGACTTTGACCGTTGACCCAAAAAAAAAAAAAAAAAAAAAAAAAAAAAAGGGGAAAAGAATGTGTTTTTTTTCAATTAAGTCTATATGGATTATATGTAATCCTTTATTTGTTCTGCATTTGTTGCGTGAACAATGCCTCCTTGAGGTTGCGACACCTATTCGCGCAGTGACCGATGAACAAAAGGAAAGGCAGTTAAGTTGATAAGCTGATAATGAATGACTGATCATCGATGGGAGAGGTGACTTAATTGATCATGTCCTTGAAGTCAATAGGAAAATTCAACAGGTCATATGGAATGGTCGTCCCATGTCTCAAAGAGATGGTGCGATTTTTCATAACCACTCTTCCACCCGAATGGCAAGATGTGTTGAATCGCATATGGGATGTCAACTGAGTCGCTTCCTATAAGAAAATTGTGATGGATTTTGTAAATGAATATTATTGTATTATGACAAGGGAAAAGATCAAGAAATTGAACAAAAGAGGATCTTTCCCGGTTAAATGTGCTAACTCGGTGTTAGTTGTATTTATCTTGTTTTTTGTTAAATGTGTTTGTGGACATATTATGTACTTGTTTGACTACCGATAGTTGTTGATGTAGCAACCAATGTATTGATTGTATTATAAGATGAAAGCATTGTTGTGTTATTTGATATCTATTATCTATTGCTTTTCGTAATTGCTTTGTTCTTTGTGGGTAAGTAGTCAGGTAGTTTTAGAAGTTTATGTAGCTTCATAGAATTGATTTTGCATAAGACAATTATATTGATGATAGTTTTAAGTTAGGATTTTGGAGGATGATTGGAAACGTAGTGACCTTTTGATTCTGAAGCCTTACTTAAAATTATTTATTAATATGATGGGTCTATGCAAATAGGATGCATAAATGATAGGCATTAATAATTCGTGCATATTTGTCTGATTTGTTCAGATCAATGGCTTCAGCCACAAAGAGCATAGTTGCCGAGCTGAACAAAGGTGAAAAGCTCAATGGTGACAACTATGAAATTTGGCAAATGAAAATCCAGTATGTGCTGGAAGAGCAAGAAGCACTTGAGGCTCTTGTCATGACCATGGTAGAACCTGAAGAGGGAACCACTGCACAACACAAAAGAGACAAAGAAGCTTTTTCTGCGTGGAAAAGAATGAACTCTCTAGCTCGCATCACGTTGCCGAGCGGATGGAAAATGACGTCATGCGAGAGTTTCGGCGTTTTGACAATGCCAAGGAAATGTGGGAGGCATTGACATGCCTAGATTTGGTCATACTTCGGTGACTAGATCGAGGCGGCTCACTATCGCCTTTGACTCCTATAAGAAGCCTCATGGTCGACCATGAAGCAACATCTTAGAAAGATGTCAAACATGATAACCGAGCCGAGAGATGCCGGCCATGTCCTCACGTATGAACAGCGAGTGCAAGCGATTCGTTCCTTGCCTCGAGTTGGGAGCATATGAAGGTGCACCGACTCACAATGAAAACATCAAAACCTTTGAGGATGCAATGCGTCATCTTGAGCTGAAGAGGACCGCCCGTTGGCGGCTGCCGGATGCTTGAACTCTATCATGCTAGTTCTAGCTCAAATGGAGCTTCGAGCTCCAAGCGCAAGCGCCCTAACTGGTTTGATAAGGGAAAAGGCAAGGAAGAAGCAGGTCCTTCAGGGAAGAAACCCAAGTTTAACCAACATGGAAGAGGGAAACGTCCTCACATGAAAAAGCTTGCAAGGGTGAAATGCTACAACTGTGACAAGAAGGATCACTATGCTCGCGACGTCGTGAGCCAAAGAAGGTAAACACCCTTGTACTCTTCGAACTTTACTTTTGTGTCGAGTTCTCGTGTTCTTGACCGAGTCTAATCCTTTGTGGACTGTGGATTCAGGAGCGACGGACCATGTAGCGAAGGATAGAGGATCCTTCGTGGAATTCGACGAGTACCAACCGGAACTAAGTGGATCTATGTGGGAAATAACTCCGAGCTGAAGTGAAAGGAATTGGCACATGCCAACTGAATATGCGTGGTGGACGCACTTTGTTCCTTCATGATGTGCTGTATGCTCCGGAGATTCGTCGGAACTTAGTGTCTGTATTAGTGTTGGTTAAATTAGGTTTCAATTTGAACTTCTTTAGTAGAGGTGTGAATTTGTTTTTGGATACAAATTACTATGGTTGTGGTTATTTTCCTGGAGGTTTTATTGTATTGGATATTGAGTATATTAATGCAAATGTTTGTTATTCCCTTATCACATCTTCTAATACTTATGATAATGATGTGAATGTGTGGCATGCTAGACTTGGTCACATTGGCCAACAGCGTATGAATAGACTAGCCAAAGAGGGCTTGTTGGGCAATATCGAAAAAGTCGATTTGCCCATATGTAAGCATTGCCTAAGGGAAAAACGACAAGAAACCATTTGGAAAAGGAAAAGAGCCGAATTTCCTCTCGCATTTAATCCATACCGATATCTCGTGGTCCAATGAATGTGAAAGGAAGGCATGGGGCTGTTTATTTCATCACCTTTATTGATGATTATACTCGATTCGGATATGTCTATTTGATTTCTCATAAATGCGCGATAAGTTGTTTCAAAAGGTTCATGAACCTGGTGGAAAATCAATTAGACAGAAAATAAAAGCATTGAGATCCGATCGAGGCTCGAGAATATTTATCTCGATGAGTTCAAAAATTATGTGATGAAAAAGGAATAGAAAGACGCTTATCTATTCCATATACTCCTCAACAAAATGGTGTTGCAGGAAAAAACAGAACCCTACCGGAAATGGTTAGGTCCATGATGGCGCATGCTAACTTACCCATTACCTTTTGGAGTGATGCTTTGTTAATCGCTATATATACTTAACCGTGTGCCTTCCAAATCGCTTACTTCCACTCCATATGAGTTATGGACAGGTAGAAAACCGGACTTAAGTTTCCTTAAGCCATGGGGTTGTGCTGCTTTACACATGAGTCCTCTCACAAATTTGGGAAATTGGGTCCCGAGGAAAGAAGAGTATTTTCATAAGATACTCGGAACACTCAAAAGGGTATGTGTTCATAGGTGAGCGGGGAAAGTGGGAGTATAACCGAGTTTGAATCACGAGATGTCACATTCTTAGAGGATGAGTTTCCTAAGAAGGGCGAAATAGGGGAAGATTGTTCCCTATTTGAGACCTTGGATCAGATAATGATATTAGTGGAGTTCATCCAAGTGGGAGTAATATGAGAAGTGATGAATTGAATTCAACTCATTCTCAATTGCAACCACTTGATGAGACGACATCATTACCTAATCCAAGTGGGAGCATAATGGGAAATGATGTGCAAAGTGTACAATCTCCCATTAGGCGAACAAGTCGCCAAAGTATTCCCGTCGACGTTTTGGCATTGAAGGGGAAACTTTTATGGTTGCTCCACAAGATGAGGATGAGCCAAGAAATATTAATGAGGCTCGAATTGCCCTAGGAAGGAAAAATGGATCAATGCAATGGAAGAGGAAATGGAGTCAATGAAATCAAACCAAGTCTCGGGAACCGGTTGATTCGCAAAAAGGACGCAGAGCTATTGGGAACAAATGGGTTCTCAAAATAAAAGCGAAAGGCTGATGGCTCGATTGAAAGGCATAAGGCTCGCCTTGTGGCGAAAGGGTATAATCAACGGGGAAGGAATTGATTATGAAGATACATTTTCTCCCGTAGTGAGATTTACCTCGATTCGCATTATTCTGGCAATAGTGGCTATCTGGATCTTGAATTACATCAAATGGATGTAAAGACTCGCTTCCTCAATGGAGAATTAGAGGAAGAAATATATATGGAACAACCTGTTGGTTTCATAGTGAAAGGCCAAGAAGAAAGTATGTCGACTTTTGAGGTCGATATATGGTGTTAGCCATCATCAAGAAACAATGGTATATACGTTTTCATAATGCCATAATGGCATATGATTTTCGATGATTGATGAGGATCATTGTGTATATATCAAAAGATCCAAGATCAATTTGTGATCATATCATTATATGTTGATGATATACTAATTCTTTGAAGAATATGGAGTTTGTTAAGACCGCAAAAGTTGGTTGTCTTCCAACTTTGAGATGAAAGGATATGGTGGAGGCTGCATACATTCTCGAGTTAAGATTTCAAGAGATCGTTCAAGAGATCGTTGTCTCTTTCGCAAAGAAACTTATATAAACAAAGTTTTAGAACGGTTTAGATGCAAGATTGTAAACCCATAGACACTCCTATTGCAAAAGGTGAAGGATTGGAATATAGATCGTATCAAGGATTCCACAAGAGAGGAACAAATGAAACATGTTCCTTATGCAAGTGCTGTTGGGAGCTTAATGTACGCTATGATGTGTACAAGACCCGACATATGTTTTGCGGTTGGAATGGTGAGTAGATACTAATCAATCCAGGTCCAAAGACATTGAAAGTCATTCAAAAGAATACCAGGTATCCCAGAAGGAATCTGCTGATTACAAGTTGAATTACCAAGGAAAGGATCTACGACTTGAAAGGCTATTATTCTTGATTGGGGAGGAGATTTAGATGAAAGGAAATCTACCTCGGATTTGCTTTCTTCGAAAGCAATGGCGCCATATCATGGAGTAGTAAGAAGCAAACCTGCATAGCCTTATCCACGATGGAAGCGAGTTCGATGGCGATTATCGTGAGCGAGATAAGCGGTTTGGCTTTAAGAGATTCTTGGATCATTTAGGTGTTATTGAGAAAGTTCAAATCCATTGTTGGTTAACTCGCGATAGCCAATAGCTTTATAACGTCACCAAAGATCCAAAGATCATGGCAAGACTAAACATATAGATCTACCAAGATAACTTTGTAAAAGATATGGTTTGCGAAAGGATGTGAACTTGCATAGCATATCTACGCGTAGAATGGTAAGCGAATCCAATAATGCCCAATACCTGTGTTTTGTGGTCGTATAAAATCTCAGGATTGCGTAGAATCGATGTCTTGATTGTAATTTCCCTGAGTTGTTCACATTTATGAAATTTTGTTTTTTCATTGATTAATGCCTATGAATCTTTGTATGATCTTTATGCATCTTAATGCTCGGTCATTACTTTAAGTTAGAAGAAGTATGTTGAATGAGATGAGATTAAATTTCACTTGCGGGTAATCGCGCCTTCTATTTATCGTAGGATAAATAGAGATGAGACGTTTTTTTAAGCTTATTATCTAGGTGATAATCGAGAGCTCAAGCTTAAAATACGATGTCACTTAACTAAGTGTTAAGATGAGACATAATACTTCCTATGTCCAAAGTAAAATAACCCACATATTTTACTTTATCATGTCAAGATCAGGATGTGAGTTCGATGAATTTTGTGAATGAGTAGATACGTGAACTCAAGTTAGACATTGGGTATGTCTCAACTATCATCTGCATGCGGTATTGAAAGGTGTAACATATACGCCCATGGGAAAGGAGTTAATACCGTATCGTATTTCATACTACGTATGATAAGGCGACAATAAGAGTGGCAAAAAGTTTGATCTCAACTTTTATGACGTGTGAGACTCTTGAGGAAATGAGTTCTCAATTCTGCGCCCCTCGTGACTTTACTTATTCTCGCGCTTTTATTTAGTGTTTTTATCTTAGGATGTTCACAATGGTCATGAGTTTGATTCGATCTAATGAGGCGTTCACCAAGAAAAGTTGTTTGGATCAAATCGAGAGTTTGAAGGAAAGAGGAAGATCGATTTTGGAGAATCACGTTGTGGTTTCAGTGATTCACCTCGACCAATTATGATCGTCTTTGATAATTATAATTGTGAATACAATATATATATCATTGTTTAAAAGAGATCAAGGAGATATAAATGTGATCGATCGATCTAAGATCTTTAGCATACTTAAATCTACTTTGAACAAGGACGCCCATTATTGACCGCTATATATTCCTAATGTATATAAGAACGAAATTTCAAAGTATCTTTGGTCGCACGGATTATTCAACGGTATGAATGTTGAAGAGAGGTAAAGAGAATTGCATCTACCATCATGTTAAGAGAGTCATGATGGATTATTCTCTGATGGGGAGTAGGTCATGTCGCGTGTTGGTTTTGACCACCATGCGAGTGGGAGATGAAGGATTTATTTAATTAGTAATTGAGACTTTGGCGCGATCTGGTACAATAAGTTGGGCCAGGAAGCGCCCACGGGAATAAGGCGTGGAAAGAAGGGGTATAAAAGGGAAGAGAGAGAAAAGTAACGTCGTTGAATCGGAAATTACGTTTTCTCCCGCGTTTCTCTCCCGAAGAACAGTAGGCATACGGCTTCCACTTTTCCTTCATGACTTCATCGACCGGATTCTCTTTCCTCCATGACGACGCGTTAATCCGCAATGCGTGACGTCGAGTCGCGACTCGAATACGTGGTGTCTTTACGATCGGTGATATGTGTCGTTTTGCGCACGATTTGCGTTGATTTAGGGGTTCGATTGAGTGTCGAATCATGTTTTTCTGGGGATCAGTAATTCCCAACAGTTACAATAAGTACAATTCATGTGTGGCTAGTGGAACGAAGTTGGTCTTCGAAATCTCAATCCTTGCTATTCTCTTCCGCCGGACATCAGGACACGAAACCAGAAAACTTTCCACTTTGGCACGGCGTCTAGATCAGGATAAACCGTGTCAATGATATCTGAGATGTGCGAGCGACCTGATGAACTTGAATTCATGAGGACTGTGTATACCATTTTTCCAGACTAACATATGCAATTGGAGAACGGTCTCTCAGGTTCATTGAGCTCATGTGGGTGAATTTTTCATCCTTTGAAGTGGTGCATCGGTATCTACCCACCACGGTCTTCAGAATGCTCGGAAGCAGATTGCCCAACTATTTCCGGGACACGATTAAGCAAGCGATTCATCTCCTCAGGAAATTCGCCTTTTGCTCGGTTTGTCTTTCCTCCGACAACCACTGCTGTTCCATCTTGCAAGGCCCAAACCTTAAAAAATTAATGGAAGAGCACAGATCAATGAGTACATGAACAAAGGGATATGTGCATAAATTGTGATGCTAATTTGTTGGTTAGAAAAAGAACTGATGCTCATTTGGAGAAACTGTGTATGTTATGCTCAGTCACATTAACTCTGCTCACGGTTCAATGTTTAGTAACTTTATGCCATGTCATGCCACACCTGATGACGAATCTTCTTGTGACCATCAAAATAAAACATTTACAACCTTGATCTGTTGGCTGAAAGCATGAAGTTTCCTCTTCAATAAGCATGTAGTCGGCTCATTTCAAGAACAGAATGTTTACCTGGGTATGAGATAAATAACTGATGCAAGTCGTGAGCATAAGAGCGCCAAACCCAGCATATACAATTGGCACACCTGGGTCAGTCTGAGAAATAAGTAGGTTTAGCTCTGAGAAGCATCGAGAAATATTTAAGATAGCTGCAAGGCCATTACCTTCAAGTTAAGACCAGTACTGCCTATGGCATCAACAATAACAATTTTCGTGCCCCCAATGTCAATTGGAAGCTTAGAGTTTGGCCTCCGTACTCCAGCAAATTTACCATCTTGATCATAAAGGACAATTGATTGCAGATCACGAGCAAGCATTGATCTGACCATACATTATAAATGAAAAAGAAATTAGAGCATAGCCATCTGAATATAAAATGAAAGAAATAGACACGTTGGAGGTGAATATGGCACAAAAACATTACTAATCCTCAGGTAGATGTATTTCACATATCAATATATGCAACTGATGCTCTTTATGATCACAATAGTGGTTTACTTGGCATTTCACATATGTTTAAACAAAAAACACTTCCTAGCAAACTGCTCAAAGGTCAAATTCTGCCCCCACAAAGCTAATGTAGATTATTTTTTGTAGCATACTATGCCATATTTTTGTCCTGCTCTTCTTCTATCAACCTAGAAATAGGTGTCCATAACTGAGACTTAATGATTCTCAGATCTTCAAGCAACACTTACAAATATCCCACAAGTGCCTACATAACAAGGAACTTAAAAGTGAACACTGGAGCAAAAAAGAACTACTCTACTCTGGTCCGGTTTTCAGATTCAGAAATAACCTCAAAAACATCTGCCTTACATTTTACTCATTATCAAAGGAATAAATCTCAAAACGTGGCCCCACAAATTAATATATGCAGAAGTCAGAGTCTCGACTACACATGCAGAGAGATGCTTACATTCCCTTCACGCTAGAGGCATCAGTGTCACTGACTGGCAAGAATGTCCCGAAAAGCTTCTTGTCTCCGTTGATCTGCAGAGGTGCCATGGGCAAATTAAAGGGCCCTTCACTGTCTTTAAGCACTTGTAGAGCAGAAAAACTCCAATCTGTCTGGTATATGGTGAAGCCACCATATCTCAAAGGGTCATTTACACTAATTGTTTTTCTCATAACCTCCTTTCCACCAAGGTCAAACAATGATAAATCAGTGTGAAACTGTGATACCTGCATCAATGAATATTTTAAGATGATGAAGCAAGAAAAAATAAATAAATAAAAGGAAATCTTCCAACAATGAACCTACAGGAACCTATTGCTAACAAGAAGGATTTCTCAATTTCTCAGTTCCATATAGGTTCAATTATTTTTCATGACAACAACATGAGAATGCAGAATAACCATGAGATAAACGTAAAAGCTTCTCTTTGTTTATCTTCCTATTCTATCTTTCACACATACAAAAATGACATACCTCTCCACTATCATAGTAGTCCATGTAGAATCTGTTGACATGAACTTCAGTGTTAAATTCTTCAGAGGGATTAGAGAGAAAACCAGTAGGTCCCAATACATCTCCTATAACGAAATTTAGCCCCTGAGGGACAGTAACTGAACCTTTGAAGCTTCCTGTAGCACTAAGGGTTCCACCTGCCATTATCAGCAGCATCGCCAAGTGCACACCAATAGGAGCGAAGCGGCCAGCCAAGCCCTTGAAAGCATATAGTGATGGTCCTTTCAGAAAAACCTAGAGTAAATTTAAGAAGAAGAATTAGAGAGAACATAGTATCCATGGATCGGCAACCTTATTGCATAAGATAGGCATCACATGGCTATTGTCAATGAACTCATCTGAATAGGTCTACATCCCCAGTGCCAGTGAAAGAATGGAATTGTCGATTAATTAAAGTTAGCATTCATGGTGTTTCACTTATTGAGGTAGAATAAATTCAACTTTGCACTGTCATAATAAATAGATATTGGAGTTCTAGAGCACCCATTTTGACCAGTATGCAAACTAATTGAGCTACTGAGAATACAAAAATTGATTGATCAAATTGAAGAAAGAGAAAGTACAATGGTTGGACCTCATATCCAGAACCCATCAAAATGATGCCCAAATCTTGCACTGATGCTCTAGAAAGCCTCTCCGAAAATTCCTGCTTTCGAATGGCCTCGGAGGATTGCAAAAAATTCCACCTGCACATACCAATTTATGTGGCTAAGATTTTGCTGCATTGACTTAACTGAAGAGGAGTATTTGTAGAGAAAGTAGTCAAACCTTCTGGCAACCTTGACAAGTGGAATTTGCGTTGTGTAAGTGCATGCCATGAGTGAAGTGCCCAGAAGAACCAAAGTCCCAAGAAAAATTGGGGACGAGTACATGTGGTCGAAACCAAGTGTGAGAACCCATCTCCAAGTAAAGAATCCCAATGCAGGATTGTCTTCGGGGTATCTCTGGAAATAAAAATCAGGAGCCTCTCCTTGATCAATGATAGTGCCTATACATTGACAATATATCAGGCTAGTGTTGCACCAATCCTAAAGAATTCCGTGCAATTCCTCATCATTTCATGTGAATGAATGTGAAGAAGGAATTGGGCAAATAGCTCACAATTCACAAGTTCAAAAAGCAGAGCAAACAATTGAAATTGAAAAATTCACAAAATGTAAGCTTTCCTGCACCAAAAAGAGGCTCTATTTACCACCTTCACCCCCAAACAGACAAACATTCTATCGCAACCCAGCCAGGCCGAAGCTACCCATTTCACAAAATTCTCTCCTAAATACAAGCAAACAATAAAGAAGCAACCAGCAAATCAAAAGAAAAAGATGAACTTGAAAAAAAAAAAGGAAGGCAAAAGGGTTCAAACATACCAAGAGCCATGAGTGCAGCAACAGTGGCCATTTCTCCAATTGCCAAAGGCAAGTTAGACAAGACAGACAAAACCCTTCTGGGCAACCTCTTCAACCACATCCCCATGGCCCCATTTTTATCATTCTCCAACGGTTTCTCCACTTCCACACCATCTTCTTCCTCAGCCAGAGGAGGAGGCATATTCTCAGAGAGCAGGATCTTCTGGGAGATGAGCTTTGTGCTGCTCTTGGTGGTGTCCTTTTGAGAGGATTTCAGCTTGCAGGAAATGGGGGAAGAGAGGTTTCTCTGGGTGGTCTTGGGGTGGTGGTGGTGAATTTGGAAGGGCTTAAGTGGAATTCTCCTGGGTGAAGGTGGGTTCAGAGGATTTGTGAACGTGTTGAGGGACTCCATGGATGCAGAGTTTCGTGAAGAACAGGGGAGAGGCTTCTCAGAGCACCAGCAGTGTCTGAGCTTAACCGCCGTTTCCAGTTGGTGGTTTAGCGGGTTTTTGTTCATTTCGGATAAGGTTGCGATTTTTTTATTTGCAAGAAATTTTGCTCCTCTGATATAAGCAAGGTATTCTTTTTCTTTCCTTCCTGATCATAAAAAATGCTGAATTTAATTCATTAAAATTGAGGAACTTTGTGTAATTTAAACTTATGGAATTTACTGATTTGGTTTTCAATTCTGTAACTTTGAATGAGGGAAAAAAATAAATAATGTTACACATGGGTTATCCACATAATATATTTAACTCAAATTAGGATATACCAAATAACATTAATAATCATTTTCCAAATTGAAGAAATATGGTAGATTAGAAGGATTATTATATTCTAATGTATGTTAAATACCGTACATGGATAATACATGTGTGACATTTTTTTTTGTTCATTGTTCAAACGTATTGGATTGAAGCCAAACAATTTCATATATTTGGGGAACCAAATTGAATATACATAAAAAAATTTCAAAGATCATATTGAACAAATTAAAAATTTATGAATGCGTTACATGTTAAACTAAACTTATATCTATGTGACACATTTATTCTAAATTATATGGTATCTTCTGAACTCGATCCTACAGATATTGCACCCGTTTTTGAATTCCTCACTGTTGAAGTATCGGCTTCAGCACAAGAATCATGTAGTTTGATCAACAAGTGCCCTCAAATACTATTTTCAGACGTTGAATACTGTTTAAAACCTACCCTTAATTATCTCAGGCAACTGGGAATAGGGAGGCTTAACTTTCCAAGTACTCTAAATGCACATTTGTTGAACACACGGGTGGAGAAGCTTCATGGGAAGGTTAAGTTTTTGAGGAGCATTGGCTTGACACATCAAGAAATAGCAAGAATCTGTGCACGACTGCCATCCATCTTTGGTTACAGCATTGATAACAACTTGAGGCCCAAGTATGATTATTTAGTGGAGGATATGGAGAGGAACTTGGAAGAACTGAAGAAATTTCCACAATATTTTGCATTTAGTTTGGAGAAAAGGATAGCTCCGAGGCATTTGCATCTAAAAAGGAGAAATGTTAAAATTCCATTGAATAGGATGTTACTATGGGGTGATGAGAAATTTTATGCAAAGTGGAAATGAATTAAAAATAATTGTTAATTGTTGGTGTCTTTAATTTCCACCTTTGTATTCTACTATAGGAATAAGTGATGGATACTTGTTCTCAAATAGTTAGAGAAGTCTGTACTTTCTTTCATATTTGGGATGTATGGTTAGGTGTAAGATACTTTGTCTTTACGGACAAGGAACAGATGTTTCTGCAATAAGATTTTCCTCCAGAGCATAAATGAAGTTGTCAATTTTTAGTTTTCTTTTTCGCTAAGGCTGGTGATATCAAATCAGTGTACATCAGTTTTACTGTTTCTTCTAGTAAATGGCGGTGTTGCTTAT
Source organism: Eucalyptus pumila (assembly GCA_016097595.1). NCBI lineage: Eukaryota > Viridiplantae > Streptophyta > Magnoliopsida > Myrtales > Myrtaceae > Eucalyptus > Eucalyptus pumila. Next base: position 25,940,560 of record CM027852.1, read on the forward strand.
GCCTATGCAACTCCAGAGCATCTCTCTTCTAGGTTGCCCATATATGATTTTATATGCAATTACTTATTGTAAGATATTATTGATTCTGTTCAATGTTGTCCTTCAACAGCTCTGTGTGGCATGTGCACTGACATAATTCCAATATTCATTTGTCATTTCAGTAAGTGCATCCATAGTGGCCAATCCCAGTTACATTGAACAGGTAATGCAATCAAGTTATTGAGACGGAATACAAAAGAGAATGAAATCCTGTGAGCCATCAACTTCAGCTGATGGAAAAGGGCGTGCTTCTTTAACCCTGCCGAAGGTGGTTAGAGGAATTGTATGCTTATCGGTGCTGCTCTTAACGGCTTTTATGATGTTAGTGTACCTTGGCTTTCTGACTGCCGTCCCTCTGAGATTTTTCAGCGTACATTATAGCAGAAAAGCCATATCATTTTTTTTTGGCATCTGGTTGGCTTTGTGGCCTTTTCTCTTTGAGAAGATAAACAAGACGAAAGTTATTTTTTGTGGAGAGACTGTTCCTCCCAGGGAACGTGTATTGCTCATTGCAAACCATAGAACAGAAGTTGACTGGATGTACTTGTGGGACCTTGCATTGCGGAAGGGGCGCATAGGTTACATAAAGTATGTTCTCAAGAGCAGCTTGATGAAGCTGCCAGTATTTGGCTGGTCATTTCAGCTTTTGGAGTTCATCTCTGTGGAGAGAAAGTGGGAGATTGATGAATCATCTATGCATCGGATGCTTCAAACATTTAAAGATCCTAGGGATCCCCTCTGGCTCGCTGTTTTCCCTGAAGGCACAGATTTCACGTAATTTCTCTTCTTACTTTTTAATTATGCTGAGTACTTCATTTGACCTTTATTATCTCCACATCTATGTTTATCTTTAAATTGCTTCAGAAGAGGGGGATGGAAGGGAGGAGGGAGAGAGAGAGAGAGAGAGAGAGCAATTTGAGACCTTGTACTTGTCCAAGAAGATATAATTGATTCAACTCTACTACTTAAAAAATGGGTAATCGTTATACAAATGCTGTCTAAAGACTTTGGGAAGCACTATTAGTATGTTCATAGGATGTGCATAATGATCACTGTTTGAATGGATTCCAACTCTTGAGCAACCTAATGGGGGAGGGAGAAAAGTGATGAAATAAATAGGAGATTGGAGAGAGAACTTTTAGTAAGGACCGGTCTTCACGCTTTAGAGATGATCTTTTCCGAAACCAGACCTCTCATTAAATTTCTAAATAATAGGCATCCAGATATGCTTGTTCAAACGAGCTTGCAAATGGAGACCTAAGCAGGTGATTAGGAGAGTGAGGAACCATACCCATAGAGACTTTCATGAACTCATACTTAAAGGAAGAAAAAAATTAGCATCTTCAGTGTTGAAAACGATCATCTTGGAAGAAATTGGTTGCAAAATTTTTTTGAAAGAAATTGATTGGATTTCTAGAAACTAGAAGAGCAACTCATGGTATCAGTGTCGGGAGGCAGATTAGAGACAAGCGAAGTGAGTTTCTTCTTCATACATCTTCAAAAGGGGGAAATGGGAAAAGGACAAACTTTTGGCTTGACACTTGGTGTAGGAAAATGTCTCCCAAAGATCGTTTCCTGTCATTTCCTGGACCTTTTAGTATTGCTGGGAACAAGGTGGACCTTGTGTTTGAATGGTATCTGTCCAGTTATGGGAGAATCACTTGGGAAGTTGATTTTTCGAGACAAGCCCAAGACTAAGAACTTGAAACTTATGCTAGTGTTTTCTGATTTTCAGTATGATTGAAAGATTTCTCTCGATTTTGCTGATTATTTGTGTTGAAATAGTTGTAAAGATGGAACTTTATCTGTAAAATTTTCTTGCAGCCTGTTAAAATAGAAGATGGTGAGACATCTTCTCTTGATTGTCCTTGGGCAGATTATTTTGGGTGGCCTCGGGCTAACTTGGGTTATAGGATCAAAGGATCTACTGAGCATAAATTATGGGCTTGCAGGGCCCCCATTTGCCTCGCATTAAGAAAGATGGATATCTCCTATCCCTCATTCTGGTTCTCTTGTTGATTTTGAAAGAATATAAGAAGAGAGCCATGGAGAGAATTGCATCTTTTGGTAATTATTGATGATTGGCTGAAAATAATACATTTTTCGGTATAGTGGGAATTTGTGCATGCAAATGCTTTGATTGACATTGTAGATGCTTTATCTCGTAACCAAGCACCAAGGGGGTTCGCAACCCTTGGTGCCCCATCTTTTACCTATAAAAAACAAGAGTATCTTCTCTATAAAACACTCTGGTTTATGTATGGAGGAGGTCCCAATTCTTTTGATTTTATATGTTGTTATTACCCAAATTTATAGTGCTCAAAACAACTTGATAGGCTATGAGATGATTGGATTGGCTGTCAAATTGGTCCATAAGTTCCTTTGTGGCCAATCTGCTGTTACTGACCCCTACATCCTTCCGCTGAGCCTGCTAAGAGGTGACTAATATTCAGACTTAACAATTAAACCTAGTAATTAAATCATGTAAACCATATTGACAATGTATTCAAGAATTGTTTAATTGAACTTTATCCTTTTTCTTGGCCTGTGATAAAAATATCATTTATCTGAAGAGATTAAAAGTAAGGTTACATTCACAATCCCAATAATCCTCTTCCAAGTTCAGTCATATTCAAAACGTCAATTGATTTAAAGGACTCCTAATATAAATTGATATTTAGCTCCTTAGGATCATCTGTGCTTCCTAATTATCTTACAACAATTGTGATAAGATGTCTTTTTGTTCATCAGGATAATGGATCTTTATATTCTGCCTACAGATTGATGAACTTTGTTCTGTTTTTTTTTTTTTTTTCTGTATCCTTAGTTGCCTAGTGGATTGACCCTAAAATGTTCACTGTAGTGAGCAGAAGTGTGAAGGAAGTCGAAAATATGCTGCTGAAAATGGCCTACCAATCCTAAAAAATGTGCTGCTTCCAAAGACAAAGGGGTTTTATGCATGTTTGCAGGAGTTGCGGGCATCTCTGGATTCAGGTTCTCTTATTTTTGCATCTGCTTTGACTGATGGAGTGGCAGTCTTATATTTCTAAGTGAGGCATCCAATACGGACCTTGTAGGTTCCACATAATTTGATAAAATAGTACTATTCTAATTGGTAGTCGCAAATAGGAAGCAAGTGTTCATGGCTTGGTGATAATAATTATCACTTTTTACCACGACACCTCCAAGTCAAACTTTCTAATGTTGTAGCAAGTTCGTCAGTTTTTCCATGTGGAATGTGAGAAGCTATATCTTAATAAGCACTTGTTTCAAGATTTGACGTGAAAAATCAGATCGTATGTCTTGTGGTTTCTCAAAATATTTTTAATCTCATGGAAAATAAGAAAAATGAAATTATTGTCTTCACCTTTCCAGAATGATATAGGGGATGAAATCTTCTTGTTTTCTTCTACTACTGAAAAGGAGAATTTATGAATCACGGTCCCTATATCTTGAGCTAAAGTGAGAAGAAAATGAGTACGGAAAATATTGTTCTAGGGAAAGAAAAATAGTATTCTTACTAGAAATTCAGTGAAAATGAATTGTCAAAGTTGTCCTGTCTACTGTTTCTTCCAGCTTGAGTAAGCTTCTTTCCCCTATGGCAGTTTATGATGTGACCATTGGCTACAAATACCGTTGTCCATCTTTCATGGACAATGCATTTGGTGTGGACCCTGCAGAGGTTCATGTACATGTGCGACGTGTCCACCTTGATGACATCCCAATGTCCGAAAATGAAGTCACTTCTTGGCTGATGGACACATTCCACTTCAAGGACCAGTTGCTCTCTGACTTCCATTCTAAGGGCCATTTTCCCAATCCAGGAACAGAAAAGGAACTCTCGACAGTGAAGTGCCTTCTGAATGCTACCGCGGGGTTTAAAGTTTATGTTTCGATGGTGGGGGCTTCTGGCTTGGCAAAGCTGTTATTACGTTCAAGAAACTCCAATTTCTTTCCCCATTATTTTATATCAACAGAAGTCTTAATATCAAAACCGAGAAGGGAAAACGTCATATTTTTCAGAAGCTTTTGTGTCTCATTTCATCCAGATTTGATGAGTCTTTTTGGAACATGTCGTAGCACAGTAAACTTTGATAAGATTGTACTTCAAGCCTCGGTATCAATAAGGGAAAAAGTACATAAAAAATGTCATTACTTTCGTAAAGGGAGCAAAATTCATTGTCTGCGTCGAACGATGTGACCATAGTGAGGTCGAAAAGGGTTTGATGGGACAGATGGATAGGGACTCCTTGTCCTTTGTACAGTCATCCCAGCTTGGCGGAAATGAAGAGCGAGAGGATGGAGAATCGTGCCAGGGTTTACAAGTTACTTTGCAAGATTGGGATTGTCCACGACGAGCTCGACATGCTGGAGCTTTGTTAAACGGTGTGTCAAGTTGAATTTGGGTTGGATCATAAATAGTTCGACTCAAATTGAAGTGTATTTGCTAACATGGTTTTATACAACACAAATTTAATGGGAAAATTAATTTTTTTAATTATTTTATTTTTATTTTTAAGAATATAAGTTTTAATTATCTTTTTTTTTTTCTTTTTTTTTTTTGTTTCTTCGTCTTTGCCGGCCAGTTGGCCAAGAAGACCCGCGAAGGGACGTGATAAGTTCAAGTCTCACTCGAAGGCCTCCGCCTTGCCCGGATCTCGAGCTCAAGGGAGAGAGGAAAAAAAAAAAAAAAAAAAAAAGAAAATGAAATTTGTTAACACTTAAATTTTGGAGAGAAAAGGGCATTTATTTTTAATTTGCATCGTCTTCTTCGGGGATTCCTTCGCCGGAGACCCTTGTTTTTGAATTTAAGAAAATCGATCCCAATCTTCATGCTGGTTTGCGTCGGTCGCCACCGCCGTTCCACCTCCGAACCTCTGCCCCGCCGACGGTGAAGCTCCGCCAGTCCGACGAAGCCACTGCCTTGCTGCTCCGCGACGCCGCTTCTGTTCTGCCCTCAGCCGAAGCCCACCGTGACCTCGCCCTGCTGCTTCTCTACTTCGCCGGTCGTCCACGATCGCCTAGTGCAGATCCAGCGATCCGACGTCCCTGCTCGCTGGTCACTGCCGTTTCGCCGGTCTCGCCGCGACGCGCAGCTCCGCCGCACACCACTGCCACCCTGCTGATCCGCCTGCGACGATCTCACTGCTCGTTTTCCTTGCGACGCCGTTGCCCCTGCTTTGACACGATCTGCCCAGCCCAGCATTTGACAGCTCCGTTGTGCCTCGCCTCGCCTGCAGCCCGTGACCCGCGACCTGCTGCTCGCCTGCGCCTCCGCCCGACGGCCCGCTCCGCCCGCGTCACTGCATCAGCAGCCCTCCACCTCGGCCGTCGGCCCGTGATTTGCTGCTCGCGCCTCACCCGCGACTGCACCTCCGCGAGTAGCCCGCAACGTCTCTGTTCCCCTTTGTTGGTCGCCGCACGCCGCGCCGCCTGCAGTCACCTCAGCGCCATCGCCTGCGACGCCCCTCACCGTCGCCGCCGGCCAGCTCTCGCCGGAGCTCCGACGCCGGCCACCCTCCGTTCGGCATTTATTTCTTTTATTTATTTTATGTTATGATATTTTATTGTGTTTTAAGTTTTGTCATTATTGCTTAAATTAGAACATGGTATGTTAATATTCATTACATGAATATGATATTTGTCTAAAATTATTGTAATTATTAATTTGATCCGTAAAAGGTTAGATCATTTTTTTAGTTATGTTAATTTTTGGGCATTTTGATGATATTTTAATTGTTAAATCATTATAGTTATTAATTTGATTCGTAAGATTTTGGATCAGATTTTTAATTATTTTGAATTTTGTTGTCGTGATATTTAGAGTTATAGTAATTGTTAATTTGACTTTTGAGATGATGGGTTATTTTTTCGATTATTTTAATTTTGTATTCGATGAATATATTAATTGTTTATATATAATTGACTGTCTTGGAAAAACACTAAAAAAAACAAAAAAATAAAAAAAAATCAAATCTTGCATAAAAGTGTATTGGTTTAGTAATTTAGAATTGCAATTTTTTAGGATTACACTTTTAGATAATTTTTGGAATAGATTATGATTGAATTTTTGTTATATAGATAGACTCTTAGATAATGTTTGCACATTTAGATAATCACATTTTTCTTTAAAAAAATAGTTTTCTAAGATAGGATAGGGTTTAAGTCAAATTAATCTCTAAAATAAATGAGAAAATTATTCATTTTAAATAGTTTAATTAGGGTTTTTATTCGAAAAAAAAAACACACACAAAAATATTAGGCGCATGTCAATTAATTTGCATGTTAGGTTCATCTAATTACAAATAATTTGTTAGCAAAATTAAGTAATGTAGTTAAAGTGCATTTTTTAATTTTGAGATAAAAGAAAACCAAAATAAATAATTACTTGTTTTAGTGTGTTGAATTCATTTGGTGCAATCTATTTTATTCAGTGTTTAATAATGATTGAGTATCCGTGTGATCACTCCATTGCATGATAGTAATTTAAGTTAAAATAAATCCAAGTTGTCTGCAAAAATATTTTTGAAATTAAAAATAAATGATACCGAAATGGCACTAGAGAAATCTAGTGTAACCAAGTCCACGTACCCTTAATCTTTGGTTCATAAAAGTAAAATAATTATCACATTATTTTACTTAGGTGTCTAATCGACCTACCGTAAACCGATTAATGATAACTCCTAGATAATAATCATTTGCATGTTAAATATTTGAACCTTAAATTGCGAATTGGTATGGGTTTGGGAGAGCCCGAGCTAAGTTTAAAGACTTAGTAGTCCATTAGCCTAAACTTTAGGTAGTGCACCCGAATTTTAGGTCGCGACAAAATTAAAATGAAAAAATTATTATAATTTCGATTTTTATAAAAAAATATATTTTTGTAAAGTTAAAGAAGGAAGAAAGAGATTGTGTGGTTTTAGTTGAAAATGGGTTCTAAATCCAACCTATTTAAAACCCACTTAAGACCCATCTATCTTAAATATTTAATTATTCAACCCATTTAACTAGTTTCTTAAAAAAAAAAAAACAAGTGGCCCATATATGACCCATTTACCTATATGATCAATTTATGATTTAAATGGGTCATATATGGGTCTAAAACCCATTTTGCTACCTTTAGTCACAATAAAGGTACGAAGGAGAGAATTGATTTTCTTCACAAATTAGGGCTCAGGATCAAGGACATAAATAATCATCTGCTGGTCTAGAGTCACGGTGTGAAGAACACGATTCCGGTGCTCGATTTGCTTTATGTCCCAATTTGGCCTCAATTTGTCAATTTGGGAAAAAGAGGCATATCCTCCCCCCCCCCCCCCCCCTTTTTTATCCCGTTGACATTTGCACTTTCTCTTCATGTTCTTCTTCAATTCGAAGAAGATCGGGGTCAAAGGATCGATCGATTGATCCTATCTCTCTGAGCTTCAATGGAGAATCTAAACACGAGCGACCCTCTTTTTCCTTCAAACTTCATGAAAATCCGCCATTTCCGAGAGCAATGGCTTAGGCGACAGCAGCCGCAACAATAACAAAAGCAATTCAAGGCATGACGATGATCGCCACCGGGAAAACCACCTCAGCGACAAATGTCGCCGCTGTCTCTACCGCCTTTCCCACCTTCAGATTTTAGAAAATGATGGCGGAAAGAAATTAGCCCTTGGTCATTCTCTCTCAATTGTCATTTCCAGGCATTCATCAAGGTATAATAAATGCAATTGTGTTAACCCCTATTTTGCAAATTTTAGAATGCCATCCCCAGGGTTGGTATAATTGGTTGAGGGCCCAGAAATTTTCAATTCAAAGTCGTGGGCAAACTTTTCTAGGTCAGGACCACCTACACAGATTAAAAGCCTTAACCGGTTCAAAATATTTATAGATTGTTCCATGGTCTTTTGGCATTGGACTCTTCATGTAGGTGTCCCTAGATTAACAAAATTTAGAATGTGCAGATAAACATTCAAGAATTTCAAAGTTATGCACTTCGATTTGCTGTTTTTATTTATTTGATGAGGAAAACAAATTCATCCACTCCTTCACTCATATTCCATGTCTACTCTGTCTACATTGTAATCATAATTGAGATAAGTCCATAACACCAGTTGCTTTGCCTCCAGAAATACCTGATCAAACCATCAAGTGAAAATATAAGTAGATAAAGAGGCTACGCTCCTTAAATATCTTCCTTTGTAGTTATCTTCTTCAGTATCCTTTGAAAAAATTTCAAATAAAAATTTGAAATACTCTCATGTTTTCAAAATAAGGGCACGAGATGAACATTACTTCAAATAAGAGTTTAAAATACTTTTATTTTCTCAAATAAGCTCATGAAGTGAATTTTATTTCAAATAAGATATTAAAGTGTCATGTCACACTCAAAGGACTTGACCTCATCAACTAATTGAGGCCATTTTCTTCATTTACTTTTTTTTTTAAATTCTTTCCTTTTTTTCTTTTTTCCACAAAAAACTCAAAAGGGAAAAAAAATCCAAAAAAAAAAAACAACGAATAATTTTTTTATACATGGGGGTGAGCTGCATTTATTTTTAAAATTTATACCTTTTTTATTTTTTTCCTTTTGTCTTTTTTGGAAATAAATATTAGAAAAAGAAAAAAAGAAAGAAAAAAAGGAAAGAAAATTAAATAAAAAAGGAGAAAGTAAGTGATGGAAATGCCTTCAATCAATTGCTAAAGTCAAGCCTTTCTTTAAGATTAACATAATAATTCAAGCTTTTCTTTGAAATAAAATTCACTTTAGGCATATACGCGAGAAAACGACCGCACTTCAAGTTTTTATTTGAGGCAATATTCTGAGGACTTTATTTAAGAAACTAATAGCACTTCAAGTCTTTATTTGGAATATTCTCTTATTCTAATGGGAAGTAGATTCTCCAATTAATGGATAATTTAGGGCCATTGACATGAACTCATCTCTTACTTTTTACAGCATTACTCTATGATCTCTCTACCAATTGTCTTCATGGCACCAATTTTCGCCGCGAAACATCGTTTTTAAACATTAAACAAGTCAAATAAATGGCCTAATAACCCGAGAGGAGTTAGCCCCCTTTAGTTAACCGAAGAGTGGATCTAGCTATTGATTTGGTCTCTCGAGATAGATTACCCCGAAACCTTCCAAACTTTACTTCTAGTGCAAAATAAGGTTGATACGTAAGTAAGATTTCCAAAGATCTGCGATGCATTCCGAGACACATAATAGGCCTTTAACATGGATAAAAGTTGGGAAATAGAGAGACATAATTTCAAAACATAACGACAGACAACATGACAGCCACGAGAAAATTGCATCACTCTCTCATTAGTCGCCTACATTTCCACGGGAACTTGAGGCAAGGTCGCAGGAAATTGATTCGGCGGACTGAATGATTTCTCATGACCCTTGAGGAAATCTCCTACTATGGCCAGGCTTGGTTCCAGCACCAGACTCCGCCACGCCTTCTCAACATCTGCCGCCCCTGGACTCTCGAAAACCCCGGTCGCATCGATGCGGCGTATGTTCCACCCGCGCTCTTCCCTAAGCATCCGGATCTTCTCCACTTGTCGACAGGTTAACTTGAAGGTGTTGACCTTGATCTCGTTGATAGCCTCATCGAGCAACACCTCCTTCGGCTTCTCGTCATCGATCAGACGGTTCTCGGCTCTCAGGAAACGGTCCAACTCCGGGACTCCAATCGCACGGCGAATGCCACGTGAGTAGTCGGGTTGCGGGACGAACACTCCTCGCACCTCGTCTATCAGGCCCGCAGCAACCATCTCGTCCACCCGTTTCGACACGCGCTCGTTCAGGACGGGCGGCGACACGTCCAGCCAGAGGAAACAGCAGTCGTAAATGGACTTGAAATTATACGTCGGGTCCTCCACGAGCACCTCAATGAAGGAGTTCGATCCCCCGGCAACGATTGCGGCACGCCCACGCTGCGTTATCTGATTGATGGCGGTCAACGCGTCGCGACAAAAATCATGCACCGAGAAGTCAACGTCGGGGTCGTCGATCACTCCTAAGAGGTGGTGTGGCACGCCTCGACACTCGAGGTCGGTGACCTTGTTGGTGACGACGTCGAGCCCCTTGTACACTTGGATTTTGTCGGAATTGATGACCTCGGTTTGATAATGGACCGCGAGGTCGATTGAGAGCTTGGATTTTCCGGTTCCTGTTGCTCCCATGATAAACACAACCTTGGGCATGTTCAACTTTGGAGCTCCATGAGTGGACTTCATGACTTCTATGTAAAGAATTCAAATAAAGGAGAAAGAAATTAGGCAGTCGTAAATAGTTGATTGAAAATATCAAGCGTACATAAAGAAACGAAAAGAATGCGGAATTGACATTTCCAATTCTATTGTCTTTATCATGGGTTATTCGCTAGAAACTCCATCCACTTCTTTAATTTTCACACAGAGAATTGTCCTTCTTAATTTTGTAGTATGTTTTCGGTAACAAAATTGGAAGACCATCCCACATAAACCTAATAGATGGATACGCAGCTACTCTCAAGACACAAAATATGGTTATAGCAATATATATAACACGACTTTGTCAAGAAAAAAGAATAAATAAGGTTCTCTCCCGGTTCGTCCTCACTGCGCACGAATGAGAACAAGGGATAAAGCGGAAATACAATACCTGATAGTACAAGTGAAGGAAGTGATAGATACTGCAAAAGAACACAAATTGCAGTGAATAGATTGTAACATTTTCAATTTTCATAAAAAAAGAAAGAAAGAAAAAAAAAGCAGAGAACTATTAGGTCAAGAGAAATTACATGGAAATCTCATCATCTCTATCCCCTTATATTTTTGTGAAACATGCAATTTTTCTCCTTTTGTTTGATACATACAGTTTCATCTTCCGAATTTCGAAGGACTCTCGGAATCATAAGAATACTAAGTCATGCTCTTTAGAGTGTCAATGCATGACTAAGAAATGGGGAGAACAAAAAAACCAAACCTCAGTGAAGAGCTTAACATACAATGACATAAAAGATCTGTCTCCGTCAATGAACAAGTCACTGATCCATTACTGTTCCATTGTCACAAGCCCTGTGAAGAGATTGAGAAAATGGGAAAAAAAAATTAAAAAAAATAAAACAAGAACACGACTCCCTTGTCTTAACAGTTGCACTGAAATGAGACCTTCATAAGCGAGAGACAATGAGGTTAGGTCTTGATATATAACATGTCTTATAGACACCATAGAGGGGCTTGCTCAATATGGAAGGTTTAGAAAAAGGTAAGAAATGTCTTTCAGCTGATTTCCTTTCTCTTTTGGGGAGGAATGCTATAGTCAAATTTAGCCATCTAGATTTCTAGCCAAAACAAGACTATATATGATTTCATATCAAATTCATGGGATTTTGTTATATCTTATTCATTATTTGATAATTATAATAATCAAATTGAATGTATTCACATCATATTACATATATTATTTGATATAAACACCTATATGAATAACAAATTTTGCAAATGCAGATAGTAAAAATCTATCAGAACACTCTTGTCTACTTTATTTTTATTTATTTTTTTATTTTATTTTCCTCTCTATTTTAATTAATTTCTATTTTATTTCTTTCTTCCCCTTCCCTCATTCTCTAATAAAATTTTATTAAATAGAAAATTGTACTATTATACCTAAAATACTAAAACACCTAAAATATGTAATAAATATATTTATATATTAAATTTATATTATAAGATAAAATAAAATTCGAATATATAATAAAATAAGATTAAATTAAAAATTAAATTTATATTTTATATTTTGAATTTCTTATATTAGAATTCAAATATTATTTATATTGAAAAATCATTTTAATTTGTTAATTTAAGAAATTTGTTATTAAAGAAGAAAATTTCCTTCTATGGATATTATGTATCCTATTTGCCTTTATCCTACCTTCCTAATGGGACAATTTTATCAAGTCTATATCTTCTTTATATCCAACTTTATCCTATCTTGAGTAAGCATCAAATGTAGAATAGGATAAATTTTATCATATGATAAATTTTATCATAACTGTCAAACACAGCCTAATAGTATAAAATTGCAAGAGTAGGTGCTAATAAAACATTTGTTCCACAAAAAGGAAAATGGGTGTTTCTTTGGAAAAAGAATCATCAAAAAATTAAATAGTCCCAAAAATTTAAATATGTACTTAATTAGCTCAGAGAATAAATTGTTCTAGTAATTATTAACAAGATAAGCAACTTAAACATTTGATTACCATTTCTCGATACACAAAAAATGGCCCCGCATTGCCTTTATTGAATTTTTCAAAAGTTGATTGCTTTTCTCTTTTGGGTAGACATCAGAGGACAAAATCACATAATTAGACTTTTTTCTTTTTTTTTTTTGGTAAAAGGTAAGAATAAATTGAGCTTTGAACCAAATTTACAAAAGTTCGGCGCCAAAAAACTTACACTCAAAGAGACAAAACGTCGAATTAGTGGAAGGGAGCCGAAGTAAAACAGAAGAACGCAAACAAAGTGAACCAAAACAAGCACAGAACAACCTAAACATTAGGCAAAAGGTACCTAGCAAGAAACAACACTAGGCATCACAAGGCCGAATGGACCCCACAGCTCAAGTCGCATCCGCCAACGACAAAAGTGAAGAGCCACCAAGGAGATACCGCACGCGAAGAGCAGCCATTCGGCAATCAAAGACAAGCTAGGGCCCTACGGAAGCGGGAGAGTCCCCAAAGCAGAGAAGATAATTGGATCGATACTCCAGCTACGTTGCACCCTCCTATTTCTAAAAGTATCATCCACATCCTGAAAGTGATGGCCTTATTTCTAACAACTTTAAGAGATGATTATTCACCGCCGGAATGGCTAAGTTCTGCTCCCTAAAGAGAATGATGTTCCTATGCTTCCAAATAAAATAACAGAGAGCATCAAAAGAGAATTGGGCAATGCATTTATAGAAGTCTTTGCCCGCAAGAAAGGAAACGGCCCAATTGAGATTCTCACCCCGCGATTTGTTCCGCCATGGAAGGTTGCATCATGTGACCCAAAAGAATGCGATGCCAACGGTGATGCGACATCCAAAGAATAGATGACCAATAGAATTCGGCACCTCGTTGCAAAAATGACACAAGGCGCTATCTATCCTACCATAAGATAAAAACAAAGCTTGGGTAGGAAATTTGTGTTTGGCAATAAGCCACAGGTTTATTTGGTACCTTGGAGTGATCGAGTCATTCCAGATGAACGCATGCCAGAAGACTCGAGCCTTCTTCCTCCTAATGATCTCCCAAGCCGAAGCCACTGTGAAGAGCTCAGAAGTGTTCCCCTTCCAGCTAAAACGACTGAGTTCGGCCAAGGACCGGAAGGAGAAGCTCCCAAGAATCAAAAACCATCTTGACCAAGCCATGGTTGGTGAGCAGTCCGCCACTATCGCTTGCCTAGAAAGGCCAAAGCCATAAATGGCTTAATCCAAAAAATGCAAGTTCAAGGGACCCCTGGGGTGCCAATTATCAAACCAAAGAGACACTAATCGACCATCCCCAATCCTCCAATAGAAGGAGCTTCGAAATTCAGTCCTAAGTTGGAGGATATTCTTCCAAGCCCATGAGCATAAGGTCGACTTTTTGGCCACCCAGAAGTTCGTCCTTTTTAAAAAGGTCGAGTGAACCCATTTGCACCATAATGATTCCTTGTCCAAAAACAGAAGCCAAATGTATTTTAGCATGGCGGCCTTGTTATAATCACGAAGCCTTCAAATGCCAAGGCCCCCATCCTCTTTTGGGCAACAAACATCCTCCCAGGACACCTTCGCACCCCCTCTATCCAAATTGTATGATTCACGAAAAAAAGCAGAGGACTTTTTTTTGTGAAACATACAATTTTTCTCCTTTTGTTTGATACATACAGTTTCGTCTTCCCAATTTCGAAGGACACTCAGAATCATAAGAATTCTAAATCATGCTCTTTAGAGTGTCAATGCATGACTAAGAAATGGAGAGAAAAAACTCCAAACCTCGGTGAAGAGCTTAACATACAATGACATAAAAGATCTGTCTCCGTCAATGAACAAGTCATCGATCCATTACTGTTCCATCATCACAAGCTCTCTAAAAAGATTGAGAAAATGGGAAAAAAAAAAAAAAACAAGAACACGACTCCCTTGTCCTAACAATTGCACTGAAATGAGACCTTCATAAGCGAGAGACAATGAGGTTAGGTCTTAATGAGGTTAGGTCTTAATATATAACATGTCTTATTGACACCATAGAGGGGCCTGTTCAATATGGAAGGTTTAGAAGAAATTGAATTTTGTGCTAACAATGTAAGATATCTATTCCATGGTTATTTTAAGCTAATTTCCTTTCTCTTTTGGGGAGGAATGCTATAGCTAAATTTGGTTAGCCGATTTCTAGTCAAAATAGGACTAAATATGATAAAATACGAAGTTCAAGGGATTTTGTTATATCTTATCCATTATTTAATGATTACAATAATCAAATTGAATGTATTCACATCATAATATATATCTATATATATATATATATATATATATATATATATATATATGAATCACAAATTTTGCAAACGAAAATAGTAAAAATATATCGCAACACTCTTGTTTACTTTATTTTTATTTTATTTTTTATATTATTTTCCTCTCTTTTTGAATTAATTTCTTTTTTATTTCTTTCTTCCCCTTCCCTCATTCTCTAATAAAATTTTATTAAATAGAAAATTGTACTAATATACCTAAAATGCTAAAACACTTAAAATATGTTATAAATATATACTTATATATTAAATTTATATTATAAGATAGAATTAAATTCGAATATATAATAAAATAAGATTAAATTAAAAATAAAAATTTTATTTTTTGTTATTATGAATTTCTTATATTAGAATTCAAATATTATTTATATTGAAATATCATTTTAATTTGTTAGTTTAAGAAATTTGTTATTAGAGAAAAAACTTTCATTCTATGGATATTAGACATCCTATCCGCATTTATCCTGCCTTCCCAATGGGATAATTGATCAAGTCCAACTTTATCCTATCTTGAGTAGGCATCATATGTAGGATATGATAAAATTTTATCATATCCTAAATTTTATCCTAAATGTCAAACGCAGCCTGATAGTATAAAATTGCATGAGGAAGTGTTGATAAACAATTGTTCCACAAAAAGGAAAACGGGTGTTTCCTTGGAAAAAAACATCAAAAAAATAAGTAGTCCCAAAAATTTAAATGTGTGCTTAATTAGAACTAAGCTTAGAGAATAGTTTGTTTTGGTAGTTATTAACAAAATAAGCAACACTTGCTTTACTGTTCACGGTTTCCTCTCAAGGGCACGATTTTTGCTCATGTTCATGCCAGCCGGTGTCTTGCTCGTTCCGGTGGATTAAGCCATTCGTTTGGGCCAAAATTTGGAGAGTAGGTTAGTCTGACCTCTCTCTTTCTTCCCACCGAACCATTTCTTCTGCATCAGCGTGCAAGCCTAGACCTGGTTCGCCCTAGGGCTTTGTATTGTTCCTCGCTTCTTCTCGACGAGTGTTCTATTCATCCCGAAGAATTGAGCCGGTCATTTGGGCCTAGATTTGGAGGACAGGTTCTGCTAACCTCCCTCCTTCTCCCCACTGCGCCATTTCGTCTGATTGGGGCTGCAAGTCCACTTCCAATTTCCTTCTGGCCACGACTGGACTGCTGTTCTCCTTGCTCTGGTTTCCCTATTCGAGCTGGACGAAAATTCCGTCTGCTGGGCCTTAGCTATGAAGTTTAGCCGCGTTTTCTCTCCATCCTCAGCCCATTGGAGAGATCTACCCGGTACGCTCACTCTAGAATGGCTTTAGTATTGTGGTAGTTAAGTGCTGGATATAGGGCTGTTGTAGGATTATTACTGCATTTATGGCTTCCTCATCTAATGATGTGGGTGGCCCTCTAAGTGAGGCCCAGCTTGGAGTTGGTAGACCAAAGGGACGTACCCTTGACCCCTTAGTACGAATGGAGGCCCATTGAATGCCTCAAGTGTGGCACTTTTGGCCACAAGTGTGCTAATGTCCCGGCCAACACCAGCTCGGAGAGGGCTATGCAACAAGCCCAGGCCAGCGCCTCTCCTTCAGTGCCTGCCCAGCTTCTCGTCCCTGTCCCGGCGGTGGTGGAAGCCCCTGCAGAGCCTGAGCAAGCTTGGAAACAGGTTAAAGGGAAGAAGAAAAAGCCTTTGTTACCGAACAAATGACCCTCGTCCCGTTCGGCTAGTATCAGTGAAGAGGGGGAAAACCCGAAGCTTAAGGGCATCGCGGCCGAGGAGGGTTTGCCTCCCGCTTCCTCTCGCAAACCTATGAAGGGTCTTAGCATCCCCTCGAAGTCGGTGGTCTCCTTTCTAGCCCCGTAGTAGAGAGATTCAGCCCACTTGAAGCCTCGGCCCTTGCTCCACTTGATCCCGGCGCGGAGTCCGATCTCTTAGCCAACCTAATCGAGTTCGATGAGGACTTGCTCTTGCCTTGTCCTTCCTTGAAGGCTCCTACTGCTAGTAGAAGGGTCGATACCATGCAAGATAAGTTGCTGAACCTTGCTCCGGACCCACCTCTTACTATGACCCCTGCTGCTTCACCGGCTACTCGATGGAAGCCTACCAAACTGAGGTAACCCGAGCCTCCTTCTTTTCACCATGTATGTATATATCTTATGTACATTGATGAAGGAATTCGTACCAGATCCAAAAGGATCAATCGATCGGTCCTCTCTCTCTGAGCTTCAATGGAGAATCTAAACACGAGCGACCCCTCTTTTTCCTTCAAACCTTCATGAAAATCCACCATCTCCGAGAGCAATGGCTCAGGCGACGGCAACCGCAACAAAGACAGAAGCAGTTCAAGGCAAGACCACGATCGCCACCGGGAAAACCACCTCAACGACAAACATCCCCCCCGTCGCTACCACCTTTCCCACCTCTGGATTTTAGAAAATGATGGCGGAAAGAAATTAGCCCTTGGTCATTATCTCAATTTTCATTTCCGGGCATTCATCATCATCCTTAGAAGGTATAATGAGCGCAATTGTGTTAACCCCTATTTTCAAATTTTAGAATGCCATCCCTAGGGTTGGTATAATTGGTTGAGGCCCAGAAATTTTCAACTCAAAGTTGTGGGCAAACTTTGCTAGGTCGGGACCACCCGCACGTATTAAAAGCCTTAACCGGTTCATGATATATACAAATTGTTCCATGGTCTTTTGGCATTGGACTCTTCATGTATATGTCCCTGGATTAACAAAATTTAGAATGTGCAGATAAACATTCAAGAATTTCAAAGTTATGCACTTCGATTTGCTGTTTTTATTTATTTGATGAGGAAAACAAATTCATCCACTCCTTCACTCATATTCCATGTCTACTCTACTGTCTACATTGTAATCATAATTGAGATAAGTCCATAACACCAGTTGCTTTGCCTCCGAAATACCTGATCAAACCATCAAGTGAAAATATAAGTAGATAAAGAGGCTACGCTCCTTAAATATCTTCCTTTGTAGTTATCTTCTTCAGTATCCTTTGAAAAAATTTCAAATAAAAATTTGAAATACTCTCATGTTTTCAAAATAAGGGCACGAGATGAACATTACTTCAAATAAGAGTTTAAAATACTTTTATTTTCTCAAATAAGCTCATGAAGTGAATTTTATTTCAAATAAGATATTAAAGTGTCATGTCACACTCAAAGGACTTGACCTCATCAACTAATTGAGGCCATTTTCTTCATTTACTTTTTTTTTTAAATTCTTTCCTTTTTTTCTTTTTTCCACAAAAAACTCAAAAGGGAAAAAAATCCAAAAAAAAAGGAAACAACGAATAATTTTTTTATACATGGGGGTGAGCTGCATTTATTTTTAAAATTTATACCTTTTTTATTTTTTTTCCTTTTGTCTTTTTTGGAAATAAATATTAGAAAAAGAAAAAAAGAAAGAAAAAAAGGAAAGAAAATTAAATAAAAAAGGAGAAAGTAAGTGATGGAAATGCCTTCAATCAATTGCTAAAGTCAAGCCTTTCTTTAAGATTAACATAATAATTCAAGCTTTTCTTTGAAATAAAATTCACTTTAGGCATATACGCGAGAAAACGACCGCACTTCAAGTTTTTATTTGAGGCAATATTCTGAGGACTTTATTTAAGAAACTAATAGCACTTCAAGTCTTTATTTGGAATATTCTCTTATTCTAATGGGAAGTAGATTCTCCAATTAATGGATAATTTAGGGCCATTGACATGAACTCATCTCTTACTTTTTACAGCATTACTCTATGATCTCTCTACCAATTGTCTTCATGGCACCAATTTTCGCCGCGAAACATCGTTTTTAAACATTAAACAAGTCAAATAAATGGCCTAATAACCCGAGAGGAGTTAGCCCCCTTTAGTTAACCGAAGAGTGGATCTAGCTATTGATTTGGTCTCTCGAGATAGATTACCCCGAAACCTTCCAAACTTTACTTCTAGTGCAAAATAAGGTTGATACGTAAGTAAGATTTCCAAAGATCTGCGATGCATTCCGAGACACATAATAGGCCTTTAACATGGATAAAAGTTGGGAAATAGAGAGACATAATTTCAAAACATAACGACAGACAACATGACAGCCACGAGAAAATTGCATCACTCTCTCATTAGTCGCCTACATTTCCACGGGAACTTGAGGCAAGGTCGCAGGAAATTGATTCGGCGGACTGAATGATTTCTCATGACCCTTGAGGAAATCTCCTACTATGGCCAGGCTTGGTTCCAGCACCAGACTCCGCCACGCCTTCTCAACATCTGCCGCCCCTGGACTCTCGAAAACCCCGGTCGCATCGATGCGGCGTATGTTCCACCCGCGCTCTTCCCTAAGCATCCGGATCTTCTCCACTTGTCGACAGGTTAACTTGAAGGTGTTGACCTTGATCTCGTTGATAGCCTCATCGAGCAACACCTCCTTCGGCTTCTCGTCATCGATCAGACGGTTCTCGGCTCTCAGGAAACGGTCCAACTCCGGGACTCCAATCGCACGGCGAATGCCACGTGAGTAGTCGGGTTGCGGGACGAACACTCCTCGCACCTCGTCTATCAGGCCCGCAGCAACCATCTCGTCCACCCGTTTCGACACGCGCTCGTTCAGGACGGGCGGCGACACGTCCAGCCAGAGGAAACAGCAGTCGTAAATGGACTTGAAATTATACGTCGGGTCCTCCACGAGCACCTCAATGAAGGAGTTCGATCCCCCGGCAACGATTGCGGCACGCCCACGCTGCGTTATCTGATTGATGGCGGTCAACGCGTCGCGACAAAAATCATGCACCGAGAAGTCAACGTCGGGGTCGTCGATCACTCCTAAGAGGTGGTGTGGCACGCCTCGACACTCGAGGTCGGTGACCTTGTTGGTGACGACGTCGAGCCCCTTGTACACTTGGATTTTGTCGGAATTGATGACCTCGGTTTGATAATGGACCGCGAGGTCGATTGAGAGCTTGGATTTTCCGGTTCCTGTTGCTCCCATGATAAACACAACCTTGGGCATGTTCAACTTTGGAGCTCCATGAGTGGACTTCATGACTTCTATGTAAAGAATTCAAATAAAGGAGAAAGAAATTAGGCAGTCGTAAATAGTTGATTGAAAATATCAAGCGTACATAAAGAAACGAAAAGAATGCGGAATTGACATTTCCAATTCTATTGTCTTTATCATGGGTTATTCGCTAGAAACTCCATCCACTTCTTTAATTTTCACACAGAGAATTGTCCTTCTTAATTTTGTAGTATGTTTTCGGTAACAAAATTGGAAGACCATCCCACATAAACCTAATAGATGGATACGCAGCTACTCTCAAGACACAAAATATGGTTATAGCAATATATATAACACGACTTTGTCAAGAAAAAAGAATAAATAAGGTTCTCTCCCGGTTCGTCCTCACTGCGCACGAATGAGAACAAGGGATAAAGCGGAAATACAATACCTGATAGTACAAGTGAAGGAAGTGATAGATACTGCAAAAGAACACAAATTGCAGTGAATAGATTGTAACATTTTCAATTTTCATAAAAAAAGAAAGAAAGAAAAAAAAAGCAGAGAACTTTTAGGTCAAGAAAAATTACATGGAAATCTCATCATCTCTATCCCCTTATATTTTTGTGAAACATGCAATTTTTCTCCTTTTGTTTGATACATACAGTTTCATCTTCCGAATTTCGAAGGACTCTCGGAATCATAAGAATACTAAGTCATGCTCTTTAGAGTGTCAATGCATGACTAAGAAATGGGGAGAACAAAAAAACCAAACCTCAGTGAAGAGCTTAACATACAATGACATAAAAGATCTGTCTCCGTCAATGAACAAGTCACTGATCCATTACTGTTCCATTGTCACAAGCCCTGTGAAGAGATTGAGAAAATGGGAAAAAAAAATTAAAAAAATAAAACAAGAACACGACTCCTTGTCTTAACAGTTGCACTGAAATGAGACCTTCATAAGCGAGAGACAATGAGGTTAGGTCTTGATATATAACATGTCTTATAGACACCATAGAGGGCTTGCTCAATATGGAAGGTTTAGAAAAAGGTAAGAAATGTCTTTCAGCTGATTTCCTTTCTCTTTTGGGGAGGAATGCTATAGTCAAATTTAGCCATCTAGATTTCTAGCCAAAACAAGACTATATATGATTTCATATCAAATTCATGGGATTTTGTTATATCTTATTCATTATTTGATAATTATAATAATCAAATTGAATGTATTCACATCATATTACATATATTATTTGATATAAACACCTATATGAATAACAAATTTTGCAAATGCAGATAGTAAAAATCTATCGAACACTCTTGTCTACTTTATTTTTATTTATTTTTTTATTTTATTTTCCTCTCTATTTTAATTAATTTCTATTTTATTTCTTTCTTCCCCTTCCCTCATTCTCTAATAAAATTTTATTAAATGGAAAATTGTACTATTATACCTAAAATACTAAAACACCTAAAATATGTAATAAATATATTTATATATTAAATTTATATTATAAGATAAAATAAAATTCGAATATATAATAAAATAAGATTAAATTAAAAATTAAATTTATATTTTATATTTTGAATTTCTTATATTAGAATTCAAATATTATTTATATTGAAAAATCATTTTAATTTGTTAATTTAAGAAATTTGTTATTAAAGAAGAAAATTTCCTTCTATGGATATTATGTATCCTATTTGCCTTTATCCTACCTTCCTAATGGGACAATTTTATCAAGTCTATATCTTCTTTATATCCAACTTTATCCTATCTTGAGTAAGCATCAAATGTAGAATAGGATAAATTTTATCATATGATAAATTTTATCATAACATCAAACACAGCCTAATAGTATAAAATTGCAAGAGTAGGTGCTAATAAAACATTTGTTCCACAAAAAGGAAAATGGGTGTTTCTTTGGAAAAAGAATCATCAAAAAATTAAATAGTCCCAAAAATTTAAATATGTACTTAATTAGCTCAGAGAATAAATTGTTCTAGTAATTATTAACAAGATAAGCAACTTAAACATTTGATTACCATTTCTCGATACACAAAAAATGGCCCCGCATTGCCTTTATTGAATTTTTTCAAAAGTTGATTGCTTTTCTCTTTTGGGTAGACATCGAGAGGACAAAATCACATAATTAGACTTTTTTCTTTTTTTTTTTTGGTAAAAGGTAAGAATAAATTGAGCTTTGAACCAAATTTACAAAAGTTCGGCGCCAAAAAACTTACACTCAAAGAGACAAAACGTCAGAATTAGTGGAAGGGAGCCGAAGTAAAACAGAAGAACGCAAACAAAGTGAACCAAAACAAGCACAGAACAACCTAAACATTAGGCAAAAGGTACCTAGCAAGAAACAACACTAGGCATCACAAGGCCGAATGGACCCCACAGCTCAAGTCGCATCCGCCAACGACAAAAGTGAAGAGCCACCAAGGAGATACCGCACGCAGGAAGAGCAGCCATTCGGCAATCAAAGACAAGCTAGGGCCCTACGGAAGCAGGAGAGTCCCCAGCAGAGAAGATAATTGGATCGATACTCCAGCTACGTTGCACCCTCCTATTTTTAAAAGTATCATCCACATCCTGAAAGTGATGGCCTTATTTCTAACAACTTTAAGAGATGATTATTCACCGCTGGAATGGCTAAGTTCTGCTCCCTAAAGAGAATGATGTTCCTATGCTTCCAAATAAAATAACAGAGAGCATCAAAAGAGAATTGGGCAATGCATTTATAGAAGTCTTTGCCCGCAAGAAAGGAAACGGCCCAATTGAGATTCTCACCCCGCGATTTGTTCCGCCATGGAAGGTTGCATCATGTGACCCAAAAGAATGCGATGCCAACAGTGATGCGACATCCAAAGAATAGATGACCAATAGAATTCGGCACCTCGTTGCAAAAATGACACAAGGCGCTATCTATCCTACCATAAGATAAAAACAAAGCTTGGGTAGGAAATTTGTGTTTGGCAATAAGCCACGGTTTATTTGGTACCTTGGAGTGATCGAGTCATTCCAGATGAACGCATGCCAGAAGACTCGAGCCTTCTTCCTCCTAATGATCTCCCAAGCCGAAGCCACTGTGAAGAGCTCAGAAGTGTTCCCCTTCCAGCTAAAACGACCTGAGTTCTGGCCAAGGACCGGAAGGAGAAGCTCCCAAGAATCAAAAACCATCTTGACTGTCAAGCCATGGTTGGTGAGCAGGTCCGCCACTATCGCTTGCCTAGAAAGGCCAGAGCCATAAATGGCTGAATCCGAAAAATGCAAGTTCAAGGAAGCCCTAGGGTGCCAATTATCAAACCAAAGAGACATCGATCAACCATCCCCAATCCTCCAATAGAAGGAGCTTCGAAATTCAATCCTGATTTGGAGGATCTTCTTCCAAGCCCACGAGCATAAGGTTAGCTTTTTGGCCACCCAGAAGTTCGTCCTTTTTAAAAAGGTCGAGTGAACCCATTTGTATCCTAATGATTCATTGTCCAAAAAACAGAAGCCAAATGTGTTTTAGCATGGCGGCCTTGTTATAATCATGAAGTCTTCGAATGCCAAGGCCCTTCTCCTCTTTTGGGCAACAGACATCCTCCCTGGACACCTTCGCATGCCCTCTATCCAAATTGTATGATTCACGAAAAAAAGCAGAGGACTTTTTTTTGTGAAACATACAATTTTTCTCCTTTTGTTTGATACATACAGTTTCGTCTTCCCAATTTCGAAGGACACTCAGAATCATAAGAATTCTAAATCATGCTCTTTAGAGTGTCAATGCATGACTAAGAAATGGAGAGAAAAAACTCCAAACCTCAGTGAAGAGCTTAACATACAATGACATAAAAGATCTGTCTCCGTCAATGAACAAGTCATCGATCCATTACTGTTCCATCATCACAAGCTCTCTAAAAAGATTGAGAAAATGGGAAAAAAAAAAAAAACAAGAACACGACTCCCTTGTCCTAACAATTGCACTGAAATGAGACCTTCATAAGCGAGAGACAATGAGGTTAGGTCTTAATGAGGTTAGGTCTTAATATATAACATGTCTTATTGACACCATAGAGGGGCCTGTTCAATATGGAAGGTTTAGAAGAAATTGAATTTTGTGCTAACAATGTAAGATATCTATTCCATGGTTATTTTAAGCTAATTTCCTTTCTCTTTTGGGGAGGAATGCTATAGCTAAATTTGGTTAGCCGATTTCTAGTCAAAATAGGACTAAATATGATAAAATACGAAGTTCAAGGGATTTTGTTATATCTTATCCATTATTTAATGATTACAATAATCAAATTGAATGTATTCACATCATAATATATATCTATATATATATATATATATATATATATATATATATATATATGCCTATATGAATCACAAATTTTGCAAACGAAAATAGTAAAAATATATCGCAACACTCTTGTTTACTTTATTTTTATTTTATTTTTTATATTATTTTCCTCTCTTTTTGAATTAATTTCTTTTTTATTTCTTTCTTCCCCTTCCCTCATTCTCTAATAAAATTTTATTAAATAGAAAATTGTACTAATATACCTAAAATGCTAAAACACTTAAAATATGTTATAAATATATACTTATATATTAAATTTATATTATAAGATAGAATTAAATTCGAATATATAATAAAATAAGATTAAATTAAAAATAAAAATTTTATTTTTTGTTATTATGAATTTCTTATATTAGAATTCAAATATTATTTATATTGAAATATCATTTTAATTTGTTAGTTTAAGAAATTTGTTATTAGAGAAAAAACTTTCATTCTATGGATATTAGACATCCTATCCGCATTTATCCTGCCTTCCCAATGGGATAATTGATCAAGTCCAACTTTATCCTATCTTGAGTAGGCATCATATGTAGGATATGATAAAATTTTATCATATCCTAAATTTTATCCTAAATGTCAAACGCAGCCTGATAGTATAAAATTGCATGAGGAAGTGTTGATAAACAATTGTTCCACAAAAAGGAAAACGGGTGTTTCCTTGGAAAAAAACATCAAAAAAATAAGTAGTCCCAAAATTTAAATGTGTGCTTAATTAGAACTAAGCTTAGAGAATAGTTTGTTTTGGTAGTTATTAACAAAATAAGCAACACTTGCTTTACTGTTCACGGTTTCCTCTCAAGGGCACGATTTTTGCTCATGTTCATGCCGCCGGTGTCTTGCTCGTTCCGTGGATTAAGCCATTCGTTTGGGCCAAAATTTGGAGAGTAGGTTAGTCTGACCTCTCTCTTTCTTCCCACCGAACCATTTCTTCTGCATCAGCGTGCAAGCCTAGACCTGGTTCGCCCTAGGGCTTTGTATTGTTCCTGCTTCTTCTCGACGAGTGTTCTATTCATCCCGAAGAATTGAGCCGGTCATTTGGGCCTAGATTTGGAGGACAGGTTCTGCTAACCTCCCTCCTTCTCCCCACTGCGCCATTTCGTCTGATTGGGGCTGCAAGTCCACTTCCAATTTCCTTCTGGCCACGACGGACTGGGCGTTCTCCTTGCTCTGGTTTCCCTATTCGAGCTGGACGAAAATTCCGTCTGCTGGGCCTTAGCTATGAAGTTTAGCCGCGTTTTCTCTCCATCCTCAGCCCATTGGAGAGATCTACCCGTACGCTCACTCTAGAATGGCTTTAGTATTGTGGTAGTTAAGTGCTTGGATATAGGGTCATTGTAGGATTATTACTGCATTTATGGCTTCCTCATCTAATGATGTGGGTGGCCCTCTAAGTGAGGCCCGGCTTGGAGTTGGTAGACCAAAGGGACGCCCCTTGACCCCTTAGTACGAATGGAGGCCCATTGAATGCCTCAAGTGTGGCACTTTTGGCCACAAGTGTGCTAATGTCCCGGCCAACACCAGCTCGGAGAGGGCTATGCAACAAGCCCAGGCCAGCGCCTCTCCTTCAGTGCCTGCCCAGCTTCTCGTCCCTGTCCCGGCGGTGGTGGAAGCCCTGCGAGCCCGAGCAAGCTTGGAAACAGTTAAAGGGAAGAAGAAAAAGCCTTTGTTACCGAACAAATGACCCTCGTCCCGTTCGGCTAGTATCAGTGAAGAGGGGGAAAACCCGAAGCTTAAGGGCATCGCAGCCGAGGAGGGTTTGCCTCCTGCTTCCTCTCGCAAACCTATGAAGGGTCTTAGCATCCCCTCGAAGTCGGTGGTCTCCCTTTCTAGCCCTGTAGTAGAGAGATTCAGCCCACTTGAAGCCTCGGCCCTTGCTCCACTTGATCCTGGCGCGGAGTCCGATCTCTTAGCCAACCTAATCAGTAGTTCAGATGAGGACTTGCTCTTGCCTTGTCCTTCCTTGAAGGCTCCTCTTTTGCTAGTAGAAGGGTCGATACCATGCAAGATAAGTTGCTGAACCTTGCTCCGGACCCACCTCTTACTATGACCCCTGCTGCTTCACCGGCTACTCGATGGAAGCCTACCAAACTGAGGTAACCCGAGCCTCCTTCTTTTCACCATGTATGTATATATCTTATGTACATTGATGAAGGAATTCGTACCGATCCAAAAGGATCAATCGATCGGTCCTCTCTCTCCGAGCTTCAATGGAGAATCTAAACACGAGCGACCCCTCTTTTCCTTCAAACCTTCATGAAAATCCACCATCTCCGAGAGCAATGGCTCAGGCGACGGCAACCGCAACAAAGACAGAAGCAGTTCAAGGCACGACCACGATCGCCACCGGGAAAACCACCTCAACGACAAACATCCCCCCCGTCGCTACCACCTTTCCCACCTCTGGATTTTAGAAAATGATGGCGGAAAGAAATTAGCCCTTGGTCATTATCTCAATTTTCATTTCCGGGCATTCATCATCATCCTTAGAAGGTATAATGAGCGCAATTGTGTTAACCCCTATTTTCAAATTTTAGAATGCCATCCCTAGGGTTGGTATAATTGGTTGAGGCCCAGAAATTTTCAACTCAAAGTTGTGGGCAAACTTTGCTAGGTCAGGACCACCTGCACGTATTAAAAGCCTTAACCGGTTCATGATATATACAAATTGTTCCATGGTCTTTTGGCATTGGACTCTTCATGTATATGTCCCTGGATTAACAAAATTTAGAATGTGCAGATAAACATTCAAGAATTTCAAAGTTATGCACTTCGATTTGCTGTTTTTATTTATTTGATGAGGAAAACAAATTCATCCACTCCTTCACTCATATTCCATGTCTACTCTGTCTACATTGTAATCATAATTGAGATAAGTCCATAACACCGGTTGCTTTGCCTCCCGAAATACCTGATCAAACCATCAAGTGAAAATATAAGTAGATAAAGAGGCTACGCTCCTTAAATATCTTCCTTTGTAGTTATCTTCTTCAGTATCCTTTGAAAAAATTTCAAATAAAAATTTGAAATACTCTCATGTTTTCAAAATAAGGGCACGAGATGAACATTACTTCAAATAAGAGTTTAAAATACTTTTATTTTCTCAAATAAGCTCATGAAGTGAATTTTATTTCAAATAAGATATTAAAGTGTCATGTCACACTCAAAGGACTTGACCTCATCAACTAATTGAGGCCATTTTCTTCATTTACTTTTTTTTTTAAATTCTTTCCTTTTTTTCTTTTTTCCACAAAAAACTCAAAAGGGAAAAAAATCCAAAAAAAAAGGAAACAACGAATAATTTTTTTATACATGGGGGTGAGCTGCATTTATTTTTAAAATTTATACCTTTTTTATTTTTTTTCCTTTTGTCTTTTTTGGAAATAAATATTAGAAAAAGAAAAAAAGAAAGAAAAAAAGGAAAGAAAATTAAATAAAAAAGGAGAAAGTAAGTGATGGAAATGCCTTCAATCAATTGCTAAAGTCAAGCCTTTCTTGAAGATTAACATAATAATTCAAGCTTTTCTTTGAAATAAAATTCACTTTAGGCATATACGCGAGAAAACGACCGCACTTCAAGTTTTTATTTGAGGCAATATTCTGAGGACTTTATTTAAGAAACTAATAGCACTTCAAGTCTTTATTTGGAATATTCTCTTATTCTAATGGGAAGTAGATTCTCCAATTAATGGATAATTTAGGGCCATTGACATGAACTCATCTCTTACTTTTTACAGCATTACTCTATGATCTCTCTACCAATTGTCTTCATGGCACCAATTTTCGCCGCGAAACATCGTTTTTAAACATTAAACAAGTCAAATAAATGGCCTAATAACCCGAGAGGAGTTAGCCCCCTTTAGTTAACCGAAGAGTGGATCTAGCTATTGATTTGGTCTCTCGAGATAGATTACCCCGAAACCTTCCAAACTTTACTTCTAGTGCAAAATAAGGTTGATACGTAAGTAAGATTTCCAAAGATCTGCGATGCATTCCGAGACACATAATAGGCCTTTAACATGGATAAAAGTTGGGAAATAGAGAGACATAATTTCAAAACATAACGACAGACAACATGACAGCCACGAGAAAATTGCATCACTCTCTCATTAGTCGCCTACATTTCCACGGGAACTTGAGGCAAGGTCGCAGGAAATTGATTCGGCGGACTGAATGATTTCTCATGACCCTTGAGGAAATCTCCTACTATGGCCAGGCTTGGTTCCAGCACCAGACTCCGCCACGCCTTCTCAACATCTGCCGCCCCTGGACTCTCGAAAACCCCGGTCGCATCGATGCGGCGTATGTTCCACCCGCGCTCTTCCCTAAGCATCCGGATCTTCTCCACTTGTCGACAGGTTAACTTGAAGGTGTTGACCTTGATCTCGTTGATAGCCTCATCGAGCAACACCTCCTTCGGCTTCTCGTCATCGATCAGACGGTTCTCGGCTCTCAGGAAACGGTCCAACTCCGGGACTCCAATCGCACGGCGAATGCCACGTGAGTAGTCGGGTTGCGGGACGAACACTCCTCGCACCTCGTCTATCAGGCCCGCAGCAACCATCTCGTCCACCCGTTTCGACACGCGCTCGTTCAGGACGGGCGGCGACACGTCCAGCCAGAGGAAACAGCAGTCGTAAATGGACTTGAAATTATACGTCGGGTCCTCCACGAGCACCTCAATGAAGGAGTTCGATCCCCGGCAACGATTGCGGCACGCCCACGCTGCGTTATCTGATTGATGGCGGTCAACGCGTCGCGACAAAAATCATGCACCGAGAAGTCAACGTCGGGGTCGTCGATCACTCCTAAGAGGTGGTGTGGCACGCCTCGACACTCGAGGTCGGTGACCTTGTTGGTGACGACGTCGAGCCCCTTGTACACTTGGATTTTGTCGGAATTGATGACCTCGGTTTGATAATGGACCGCGAGGTCGATTGAGAGCTTGGATTTTCCGGTTCCTGTTGCTCCCATGATAAACACAACCTTGGGCATGTTCAACTTTGGAGCTCCATGAGTGGACTTCATGACTTCTATGTAAAGAATTCAAATAAAGGAGAAAGAAATTAGGCAGTCGTAAATAGTTGATTGAAAATATCAAGCGTAAATAAAGAAACGAAAAGAATGCGGAATTGACATTTCCAATTCTATTGTCTTTATCATGGGTTATTCGCTAGAAACTCCATCCACTTCTTTAATTTTCACACAGAGAATTGTCCTTCTTAATTTTGTAGTATGTTTTCGGTAACAAAATTGGAAGACCATCCCACATAAACCTAATAGATGGATACGCAGCTACTCTCAAGACACAAAATATGGTTATAGCAATATATATAACACGACTTTGTCAAGAAAAAAGAATAAATAAGGTTCTCTCCCGGTTCGTCCTCACTGCGCACGAATGAGAACAAGGGATAAAGCGGAAATACAATACCTGATAGTACAAGTGAAGGAAGTGATAGATACTGCAAAAGAACACAAATTGCAGTGAATAGATTGTAACATTTTCAATTTTCATAAAAAAAGAAAGAAAGAAAAAAAAGCAGAGAACTTTTAGGTCAAGAAAATTACATGGAAATCTCATCATCTCTATCCCCTTATATTTTTGTGAAACATGCAATTTTTCTCCTTTTGTTTGATACATACAGTTTCATCTTCCGAATTTCGAAGGACTCTCGGAATCATAAGAATACTAAGTCATGCTCTTTAGAGTGTCAATGCATGACTAAGAAATGGGGAGAACAAAAAAACCAAACCTCAGTGAAGAGCTTAACATACAATGACATAAAAGATCTGTCTCCGTCAATGAACAAGTCACTGATCCATTACTGTTCCATTGTCACAAGCCCCGTGAAGAGATTGAGAAAATGGGAAAAAAAATTAAAAAAATAAAACAAGAACACGACTCCCTTGTCTTAACAGTTGCACTGAAATGAGACCTTCATAAGCGAGAGACAATGAGGTTAGGTCTTGATATATAACATGTCTTATAGACACCATAGAGGGGCTTGCTCAATATGGAAGGTTTAGAAAAAGGTAAGAAATGTCTTTCAGCTGATTTCCTTTCTCTTTTGGGAGGAATGCTATAGTCAAATTTAGCCATCTAGATTTCTAGCCAAAACAAGACTATATATGATTTCATATCAAATTCATGGGATTTTGTTATATCTTATTCATTATTTGATAATTATAATAATCAAATTGAATGTATTCACATCATATTACATATATTATTTGATATAAACACCTATATGAATAACAAATTTTGCAAATGCAGATAGTAAAAATCTATCGAACACTCTTGTCTACTTTATTTTTATTTATTTTTTTATTTTATTTTCCTCTCTATTTTAATTAATTTCTATTTTATTTCTTTCTTCCCCTTCCCTCATTCTCTAATAAAATTTTATTAAATGGAAAATTGTACTATTATACCTAAAATACTAAAACACCTAAAATATGTAATAAATATATTTATATATTAAATTTATATTATAAGATAAAATAAAATTCGAATATATAATAAAATAAGATTAAATTAAAAATTAAATTTATATTTTATATTTTGAATTTCTTATATTAGAATTCAAATATTATTTATATTGAAAAATCATTTTAATTTGTTAATTTAAGAAATTTGTTATTAAAGAAGAAAATTTCCTTCTATGGATATTATGTATCCTATTTGCCTTTATCCTACCTTCCTAATGGGACAATTTTATCAAGTCTATATCTTCTTTATATCCAACTTTATCCTATCTTGAGTAAGCATCAAATGTAGAATAGGATAAATTTTATCATATGATAAATTTTATCATAACCGTCAAACACAGCCTAATAGTATAAAATTGCAAGAGTAGGTGCTAATAAAACATTTGTTCCACAAAAAGGAAAATGGGTGTTTCTTTGGAAAAAGAATCATCAAAAAATTAAATAGTCCCAAAAATTTAAATATGTACTTAATTAGCTCAGAGAATAAATTGTTCTAGTAATTATTAACAAGATAAGCAACTTAAACATTTGATTACCATTTCTCGATACACAAAAAATGGCCCCGCATTGCCTTTATTGAATTTTTTCAAAAGTTGATTGCTTTTCTCTTTTGGGTAGACATCAGAGGACAAAATCACATAATTAGACTTTTTTCTTTTTTTTTTTTGGTAAAAGGTAAGAATAAATTGAGCTTTGAACCAAATTTACAAAAGTTCGGCGCCAAAAAACTTACACTCAAAGAGACAAAACGTCGAATTAGTGGAAGGGAGCCGAAGTAAAACAGAAGAACGCAAACAAAGTGAACCAAAACAAGCACAGAACAACCTAAACATTAGGCAAAAGGTACCTAGCAAGAAACAACACTAGGCATCACAAGGCCGAATGGACCCCACAGCTCAAGTCGCATCCGCCAACGACAAAAGTGAAGAGCCACCAAGGAGATACCGCACGCAGGAAGAGCAGCCATTCGGCAATCAAAGACAAGCTAGGGCCCTACGGAAGCAGGAGAGTCCCCAGCAGAGAAGATAATTGGATCGATACTCCAGCTACGTTGCACCCTCCTATTTCTAAAAGTATCATCCACATCCTGAAAGTGATGGCCTTATTTCTAACAACTTTAAGAGATGATTATTCACCGCTGGAATGGCTAAGTTCTGCTCCCTAAAGAGAATGATGTTCCTATGCTTCCAAATAAAATAACAGAGAGCATCAAAAGAGAATTGGGCAATGCATTTATAGAAGTCTTTGCCCGCAAGAAAGGAAACGGCCCAATTGAGATTCTCACCCCGCGATTTGTTCCGCCATGGAAGGTTGCATCATGTGACCCAAAAGAAAGCAATGCCAGCAATGATGCGACATCCAAAAAACGCGTGATCAATAGAATTGAGCACCTCATTGCAAAAAGGACACAAGGCGTTATCTATCCTACCATAAGATAATAACAGAGTTTGGGTAGGAAGTCTGCGTTTAGCAATAAACCACGGGTTTACTTGGTACCTTAGAGTGATTGAGTTGTTCCAGATGAACGCATGCTAGAAGACCTGAGCCTTCTTCCTCCTAATGATCTCCCAAGCCAAAGCCACCGTGAAGAGCTCAGAAGTGTTCCCCTTCTAGCTAAAACGATCCGAGTTCTGGCCAAGGACCGGAAAGGGAAGCTCCAAAGAATCCAAAACTATCTTGATCGTCAAGCTATGGTTGGTGAACAGGTCCGCCACTGTCGCCTGCCTAGAAAGGCCAGCCATAAATGGCTGAATCCGAAAAATGCAAGTTCAAGGAAGCCCTAGGGTGCCAATTATCAAACCAAAGAGACATCGATCAACCATCCCCAATCCTCCAATAGAAGGAGCTTCAAATTCAATCCTGATTTGGAGGATCTTCTTCCAAGCCCACGAGCATAAGGTTAGCTTTTTGGCCACCCAGAAGTTCGTCCTTTTTAAAAAGGTCGAGTGAACCCATTTGTATCCTAATGATTCATTGTCCAAAAAACAGAAGCCAAATGTGTTTTAGCATGGCGGCCTTGTTATAATCATGAAGTCTTCGAATGCCAAGGCCCTTCTCCTCTTTTGGGCAAATGAGACATCCTCCCCGGACACCTTCGCATGCCCTCTATCCAAATTGTATGATTCACGAAAAAAAGCAGAGGACTTTTTTTGTGAAACATACAATTTTTCTCCTTTTGTTTGATACATACAGTTTCGTCTTCCCAATTTCGAAGGACACTCGAATCATAAGAATTCTAAATCATGCTCTTTAGAGTGTCAATGCATGACTAAGAAATGGAGAGAAAAAACTCCAAACCTCAGTGAAGAGCTTAACATACAATGACATAAAAGATCTGTCTCCGTCAATGAACAAGTCATCGATCCATTACTGTTCCATCATCACAAGCTCTCTAAAAAGATTGAGAAAATGGGAAAAAAAAAAAAAAAAACAAGAACACGACTCCCTTGTCCTAACAATTGCACTGAAATGAGACCTTCATAAGCGAGAGACAATGAGGTTAGGTCTTAATGAGGTTAGGTCTTAATATATAACATGTCTTATTGACACCATAGAGGGGCCTGTTCAATATGGAAGGTTTAGAAGAAATTGAATTTTGTGCTAACAATGTAAGATATCTATTCCATGGTTATTTTAAGCTAATTTCCTTTCTCTTTTGGGGAGGAATGCTATAGCTAAATTTGGTTAGCCGATTTCTAGTCAAAATAGGACTAAATATGATAAAATACGAAGTTCAAGGGATTTTGTTATATCTTATCCATTATTTAATGATTACAATAATCAAATTGAATGTATTCACATCATAATATATATCTATATATATATATATATATATATATATGCCTATATGAATCACAAATTTTGCAAACGAAAATAGTAAAAATATATCGCAACACTCTTGTTTACTTTATTTTTATTTTATTTTTTATATTATTTTCCTCTCTTTTTGAATTAATTTCTTTTTTATTTCTTTCTTCCCCTTCCCTCATTCTCTAATAAAATTTTATTAAATAGAAAATTGTACTAATATACCTAAAATGCTAAAACACTTAAAATATGTTATAAATATATACTTATATATTAAATTTATATTATAAGATAGAATTAAATTCGAATATATAATAAAATAAGATTAAATTAAAAATAAAAATTTTATTTTTTGTTATTATGAATTTCTTATATTAGAATTCAAATATTATTTATATTGAAATATCATTTTAATTTGTTAGTTTAAGAAATTTGTTATTAGAGAAAAAACTTTCATTCTATGGATATTAGACATCCTATCCGCATTTATCCTGCCTTCCCAATGGGATAATTGATCAAGTCCAACTTTATCCTATCTTGAGTAGGCATCATATGTAGGATATGATAAAATTTTATCATATCCTAAATTTTATCCTAAATGTCAAACGCAGCCTGATAGTATAAAATTGCATGAGGAAGTGTTGATAAACAATTGTTCCACAAAAAGGAAAACGGGTGTTTCCTTGGAAAAAAACATCAAAAAAATAAGTAGTCCCAAAAATTTAAATGTGTGCTTAATTAGAACTAAGCTTAGAGAATAGTTTGTTTTGGTAGTTATTAACAAAATAAGCAACACTTGCTTTACTGTTCACGGTTTCCTCTCAAGGGCACGATTTTTGCTCATGTTCATGCCGCCGGTGTCTTGCTCGTTCCGGTGGATTAAGCCATTCGTTTGGGCCAAAATTTGGAGAGTAGGTTAGTCTGACCTCTCTCTTTCTTCCCACCGAACCATTTCTTCTGCATCAGCGTGCAAGCCTAGACCTGGTTCGCCCTAGGGCTTTGTATTGTTCCCGTGCTTCTTCTCGACGAGTGTTCTATTCATCCCGAAGAATTGAGCCGGTCATTTGGGCCTAGATTTGGAGGACAGTTCTGCTAACCTCCCTCCTTCTCCCCACCGCGCCATTTCGTCGATTGGGGCTGCAAGTCCACTTCCAATTTCCTTCGGCCCGACGACCGGACTTTGTTCTCCTTGCTCGGTTTCCCTATTCGAGCCGGACGAAAATTCCGTCTCGGGCCTTAGCTATGAAGTTTAGCCGCGTTTTCTCTCCATCCTCAGCCCATTGGAGAGATCTACCCGTACGCTCACTCTAGAATGGCTTTAGTATTGTGGTAGTTAAGTGCTGGATATAGGGCTGTTGTAGGATTATTACTTGCATTTATGGCTTCCTCATCTAATGATGTGGGTGGCCCTCTAAGTGAGGCCCACTTGGAGTTGGTAGACCAAAGGGACGTACCCTTGACCCCTTAGTACGAATGGAGGCCCATTGAATGCCTCAAGTGTGGCACTTTTGGCCACAAGTGTGCTAATGTCCCGGCCAACACCAGCTCGGAGAGGGCTATGCAACAAGCCCAGGCCAGCGCCTCTCCTTCGGCTGCCCGCCTTCTCGTCCCTGTCCCGGCGGTGGTGGAAGCCCCTGCAGAGCCTGAGCAAGCTTGGAAACAGGTTAAAGGGAAGAAGAAAAAGCCTTTGTTACCGAACAAATGACCCTCGTCCCGTTCGGCTAGTATCAGTGAAGAGGGGGAAAACCCGAAGCTTAAGGGCATCGCAGCCGAGGAGGGTTTGCCTCCTGCTTCCTCTCGCAAACCTATGAAGGGTCTTAGCATCCCCTCGAAGTCGGTGGTCTCCTTTCTAGCCCCGTAGTAGTAGAGATTCAGCCCACTTGAAGCCTCGGCCCTTGCTCCACTTGATCCTGGCGCGGAGTCCGATCTCTTAGCCAACCTAATCAGTAGTTCAGATGAGGACTTGCTCTTGCCTTGTCCTTCCTTGAAGGCTCCTACTGCTAGTAGAAGGGTCGATACCATGCAAGATAAGTTGCTGAACCTTGCTCCGGACCCACCTCTTACTATGACCCCTGCTGCTTCACCGGCTACTCGATGGAAGCCTACCAAACTGAGGTAACCCGAGCCTCCTTCTTTTCACCATGTATGTATATATCTTATGTACATTGATGAAGGAATTCGTACCAGATCCAAAAGGATCAATCGATCGGTCCTCTCTCTCTGAGCTTCAATGGAGAATCTAAACACGAGCGACCCCTCTTTTTCCTTCAAACCTTCATGAAAATCCACCATCTCCGAGAGCAATGGCTCAGGCGACGGCAACCGCAACAAAGACAGAAGCAGTTCAAGGCACGACCACGATCGCCACCGGGAAAACCACCTCAACGACAAACATCCCCCCCGTCGCTACCACCTTTCCCACCTCTGGATTTTAGAAAATGATGGCGGAAAGAAATTAGCCCTTGGTCATTATCTCAATTTTCATTTCCGGGCATTCATCATCATCCTTAGAAGGTATAATGAGCGCAATTGTGTTAACCCCTATTTTCAAATTTTAGAATGCCATCCCTAGGGTTGGTATAATTGGTTGAGGCCCAGAAATTTTCAACTCAAAGTTGTGGGCAAACTTTGCTAGGTCAGGACCACCTGCACAGATTAAAAGCCTTAACCGGTTCATGATATATACAAATTGTTCCATGGTCTTTTGGCATTGGACTCTTCATGTATATGTCCCTGGATTAACAAAATTTAGAATGTGCAGATAAACATTCAAGAATTTCAAAGTTATGCACTTCGATTTGCTGTTTTTATTTATTTGATGAGGAAAACAAATTCATCCACTCCTTCACTCATATTCCATGTCTACTCTGTCTACATTGTAATCATAATTGAGATAAGTCCATAACACCGCTTGCTTTGCCTCCCGAAATACCTGATCAAACCATCAAGTGAAAATATAAGTAGATAAAGAGGCTACGCTCCTTAAATATCTTCCTTTGTAGTTATCTTCTTCAGTATCCTTTGAAAAAATTTCAAATAAAAATTTGAAATACTCTCATGTTTTCAAAATAAGGGCACGAGATGAACATTACTTCAAATAAGAGTTTAAAATACTTTTATTTTCTCAAATAAGCTCATGAAGTGAATTTTATTTCAAATAAGATATTAAAGTGTCATGTCACACTCAAAGGACTTGACCTCATCAACTAATTGAGGCCATTTTCTTCATTTACTTTTTTTTTTTTTTTAAATTCTTTCCTTTTTTTCTTTTTTCCACAAAAAACTCAAAAGGAAAAAAATCCAAAAAAAAAGGAAACAACGAATAATTTTTTTATACATGGGGGTGAGCTGCATTTATTTTTAAAATTTATACCTTTTTTATTTTTTTTTCCTTTTGTCTTTTTTGGAAATAAATATTAGAAAAAGAAAAAAAGAAAGAAAAAAAGGAAAGAAAATTAAATAAAAAAGGAGAAAGTAAGTGATGGAAATGCCTTCAATCAATTGCTAAAGTCAAGCCTTTCTTTAAGATTAACATAATAATTCAAGCTTTTCTTTGAAATAAAATTCACTTTAGGCATATACGCGAGAAAACGACCGCACTTCAAGTTTTTATTTGAGGCAATATTCTGAGGACTTTATTTAAGAAACTAATAGCACTTCAAGTCTTTATTTGGAATATTCTCTTATTCTAATGGGAAGTAGATTCTCCAATTAATGGATAATTTAGGGCCATTGACATGAACTCATCTCTTACTTTTTACAGCATTACTCTATGATCTCTCTACCAATTGTCTTCATGGCACCAATTTTCGCCGCGAAACATCGTTTTTAAACATTAAACAAGTCAAATAAATGGCCTAATAACCCGAGAGGAGTTAGCCCCCTTTAGTTAACCGAAGAGTGGATCTAGCTATTGATTTGGTCTCTCGAGATAGATTACCCCGAAACCTTCCAAACTTTACTTCTAGTGCAAAATAAGGTTGATACGTAAGTAAGATTTCCAAAGATCTGCGATGCATTCCGAGACACATAATAGGCCTTTAACATGGATAAAAGTTGGGAAATAGAGAGACATAATTTCAAAACATAACGACAGACAACATGACAGCCACGAGAAAATTGCATCACTCTCTCATTAGTCGCCTACATTTCCACGGGAACTTGAGGCAAGGTCGCAGGAAATTGATTCGGCGGACTGAATGATTTCTCATGACCCTTGAGGAAATCTCCTACTATGGCCAGGCTTGGTTCCAGCACCAGACTCCGCCACGCCTTCTCAACATCTGCCGCCCCTGGACTCTCGAAAACCCCGGTCGCATCGATGCGGCGTATGTTCCACCCGCGCTCTTCCCTAAGCATCCGGATCTTCTCCACTTGTCGACAGGTTAACTTGAAGGTGTTGACCTTGATCTCGTTGATAGCCTCATCGAGCAACACCTCCTTCGGCTTCTCGTCATCGATCAGACGGTTCTCGGCTCTCAGGAAACGGTCCAACTCCGGGACTCCAATCGCACGGCGAATGCCACGTGAGTAGTCGGGTTGCGGGACGAACACTCCTCGCACCTCGTCTATCAGGCCCGCAGCAACCATCTCGTCCACCCGTTTCGACACGCGCTCGTTCAGGACGGGCGGCGACACGTCCAGCCAGAGGAAACAGCAGTCGTAAATGGACTTGAAATTATACGTCGGGTCCTCCACGAGCACCTCAATGAAGGAGTTCGATCCCCCGGCAACGATTGCGGCACGCCCACGCTGCGTTATCTGATTGATGGCGGTCAACGCGTCGCGACAAAAATCATGCACCGAGAAGTCAACGTCGGGGTCGTCGATCACTCCTAAGAGGTGGTGTGGCACGCCTCGACACTCGAGGTCGGTGACCTTGTTGGTGACGACGTCGAGCCCCTTGTACACTTGGATTTTGTCGGAATTGATGACCTCGGTTTGATAATGGACCGCGAGGTCGATTGAGAGCTTGGATTTTCCGGTTCCTGTTGCTCCCATGATAAACACAACCTTGGGCATGTTCAACTTTGGAGCTCCATGAGTGGACTTCATGACTTCTATGTAAAGAATTCAAATAAAGGAGAAAGAAATTAGGCAGTCGTAAATAGTTGATTGAAAATATCAAGCGTACATAAAGAAACGAAAAGAATGCGGAATTGACATTTCCAATTCTATTGTCTTTATCATGGGTTATTCGCTAGAAACTCCATCCACTTCTTTAATTTTCACACAGAGAATTGTCCTTCTTAATTTTGTAGTATGTTTTCGGTAACAAAATTGGAAGACCATCCCACATAAACCTAATAGATGGATACGCAGCTACTCTCAAGACACAAAATATGGTTATAGCAATATATATAACACGACTTTGTCAAGAAAAAAGAATAAATAAGGTTCTCTCCCGGTTCGTCCTCACTGCGCACGAATGAGAACAAGGGATAAAGCGGAAATACAATACCTGATAGTACAAGTGAAGGAAGTGATAGATACTGCAAAAGAACACAAATTGCAGTGAATAGATTGTAACATTTTCAATTTTCATAAAAAAAGAAAGAAAGAAAAAAAAGCAGAGAACTATTAGGTCAAGAGAAATTACATGGAAATCTCATCATCTCTATCCCCTTATATTTTTGTGAAACATGCAATTTTTCTCCTTTTGTTTGATACATACAGTTTCATCTTCCGAATTTCGAAGGACTCTCGGAATCATAAGAATACTAAGTCATGCTCTTTAGAGTGTCAATGCATGACTAAGAAATGGGGAGAACAAAAAAACCAAACCTCAGTGAAGAGCTTAACATACAATGACATAAAAGATCTGTCTCCGTCAATGAACAAGTCACTGATCCATTACTGTTCCATTGTCACAAGCCCTGTGAAGAGATTGAGAAAATGGGAAAAAAAAATTAAAAAAATAAAACAAGAACACGACTCCCTTGTCTTAACAGTTGCACTGAAATGAGACCTTCATAAGCGAGAGACAATGAGGTTAGGTCTTGATATATAACATGTCTTATAGACACCATAGAGGGGCTTGCTCAATATGGAAGGTTTAGAAAAAGGTAAGAAATGTCTTTCAGCTGATTTCCTTTCTCTTTTGGGGAGGAATGCTATAGTCAAATTTAGCCATCTAGATTTCTAGCCAAAACAAGACTATATATGATTTCATATCAAATTCATGGGATTTTGTTATATCTTATTCATTATTTGATAATTATAATAATCAAATTGAATGTATTCACATCATATTACATATATTATTTGATATAAACACCTATATGAATAACAAATTTTGCAAATGCAGATAGTAAAAATCTATCGAACACTCTTGTCTACTTTATTTTTATTTATTTTTTTATTTTATTTTCCTCTCTATTTTAATTAATTTCTATTTTATTTCTTTCTTCCCCTTCCCTCATTCTCTAATAAAATTTTATTAAATAGAAAATTGTACTATTATACCTAAAATACTAAAACACCTAAAATATGTAATAAATATATTTATATATTAAATTTATATTATAAGATAAAATAAAATTCGAATATATAATAAAATAAGATTAAATTAAAAATTAAATTTATATTTTATATTTTGAATTTCTTATATTAGAATTCAAATATTATTTATATTGAAAAATCATTTTAATTTGTTAATTTAAGAAATTTGTTATTAAAGAAGAAAATTTCCTTCTATGGATATTATGTATCCTATTTGCCTTTATCCTACCTTCCTAATGGGAAAATTTTATCAAGTCTATATCTTCTTTATATCCAACTTTATCCT
Organism: Eucalyptus pumila; assembly: GCA_016097595.1. NCBI lineage: Eukaryota > Viridiplantae > Streptophyta > Magnoliopsida > Myrtales > Myrtaceae > Eucalyptus > Eucalyptus pumila. Next base: position 25,980,564 of record CM027852.1, read on the forward strand.
ATCTTGAGTAAGCATCAAATGTAGAATAGGATAAATTTTATCATATGATAAATTTTATCATAACTGTCAAACACAGCCTAATAGTATAAAATTGCATGAGTAGGTGCTAATAAAACATTTGTTCCACAAAAAGGAAAATGGGTGTTTCTTTGGAAAAAGAATCATCAAAAAATTAAATAGTCCCAAAAATTTAAACATTTGCTTAATTAGCTGAGAGAATAGTTTGTTCTAGTAATTATTAACAAGATAAGCAACTTAAACATTTGATTATCATTTCTAGATACACAAAAAAATGGCCCCCATATTGCCTTCATTGAATTTTTTCAAAAGTTGATTGCTTTTCTCTTTTGGCTAGACATTAGAGTACAAAATCACATAATTAGATTTTTTTTTTTTTGGTAAAAGGTAAAATAAATTGAGCTTTGAACCAAATTTACAAAAGTTTGGTGCCAAAAAACTTACACTCAAAGAGACAAAATGTTAGAATGAGTGGAAGGGGGCTGAAGTAAAACAGAAGATCGCAAACAAAGCGGACAAAACAAGCACAGAACAACCTTAACAATAGGCAAAATGAACCTAGCAAGAAACAGCACTAGGCATCACAAGGCTGAATGGACCCCACAGCTCAGGCCACATCCGCCAATGACAAAAGTGAAGAGCCACCAAGGAGATAGCCGCACGCAAGAAGAGCAGCCATTCGGCAATCAAAGACAAGCTAGGGCCCTACGGAAGCAAGAGAGTCCCTAGCAGAGAAGATAATCAGATTGATACTCCAGCTACACTGCAGCCTCCTGTTTCTAAAAGTATCGTCCACATTCCTAAAAGTGATTGCTTTGTCTCTAACAACTTTAAAGATATGATTCTTCACCATTAGAATGGCTAAGTTCTACTCCCTAAAGAGGATGCTATTCATATGCTTCTAAATAAAATAATAGAGTGCACCAAAAGCAAACCGAGTAATGCATTTATAGAAGTCTTTGCCCACAAGAAAGGAAATGGCCCAATGAGATTCTCACCCCACGATATGTTTCGCCATGGAAGGTTGCATCGCGCGGCCCAAAAGAATGCAATGCCAGCAATGAAGCAACATCCAAAAAATAGGTGATCAATAGAATTCGGCACCTCGTTGCAAAAAGGACACAAGGCGCTATCTATCCTACCATAAGATAATAATAGAGCTTGGATAGGAAATTTGTGTTTGGCAATAAGCCATAGGTTTATTTGGTACCTTGGAGTGATCGAGTTGTTCCAGATGAACGCATGCCAGAAGACCCGAGCCTTCTTCCTCCTAATGATCTCCCAAGTCGAAGCCACCATGAAGAGCTTAGAAGTATTCCCCTTCCAGCTAAAACGATTTGAGTTCTAGCCAAGGACCGGAAGGGGAAGCTCCCAAGAATCCAAAATCATCTTGACCGTCAAGCCATGGTTGGTGAACAGGTCCGCCACTGTCGCCTGCCTAGAAAGGCCAGAGCCATAAATGGCTGAATTCGAAAAATGCAAGTTCAAAAGACCCATGGGGTGCCAATTATCAAACCAAAGAGACACCGATTGGCCATCCTATTCCTCCAATAGAAGGAGCTTTGAAATTCAATCCTGAGTTGGAGGATCTTCTTCTAAGCCCACAAGCATAAGGTCGGCTTTTGGCCACCCAGAAGTTCGTCCTTTTTAAAAAGGTCGACCCATTTGCACCATAATGATTCCTTGTCAAAAACAAAAGCCATATATGTTTTAGCATGGCGACCTTGTTATAATAATGAAGCCTTCGAATGCCAAGGCCCCCCTCCTCTTTTAGGCAACAAACATCCTCTCAGGACACCTTTACACCCTCTACCCAACTCTGATTCTTTCCATAGAAACCGTCTGAGGATTTGTTCAATTTGATCCAACACAACTATAGGTAAAATGAAGACACTAGCCTAGTGTGCTTGGATGGCATGAAGGATTAACCAGGTCAACTGCAGACGGCCGGCAAAGGATAGAAAGCAATGAGTCCAAGATTGAACCCTCACTGTGATGCGGTTGACAAGAATGCAGCAATCCGCCTTGCTAAGCCTAGAGGTGATGATGGGGACCCCGAGGTTCTGAACCGGTAGGCTCCCTTCTTGAAAACCAAGGACAAGTAGAATTTGGTTTCTTAAGGAAGGAAATCCTCCTACAAGGTAGATCTCACTCTTGTTTGTGTTTGGATACAAACCAGTCCATTCCGAGAATATTTGGAGACCTTTCTTGAAAAACTCCACCAAAGGCAAATCAACTTCACAGAAAAAGGAAGACGTCATCCACAAAGAATAAGTGTGAGAGGCTTGTTGCTCTGTATCTCCAAAAATATTTGAACTCCGACATGTAAGAGCGGATAGAAAGAATACCAGATAAAACCTCCTTGACCAGAGTAAACAAATGGGTCCCCCTGACGAAGTCCACGCCCACTAGTAAAGAAGCCATGTAATTCTCCATTCAAGGCAATGGAAAATTTAGGAGTCCACATACAAGTCATAATGAGTTGAGTCATATGATTAGGAAATCTGAAGGCTAGAAGAACAGTCTCAAGGAACTCCTAGTCGATTGTGTCATAAGCTTTCCTAAAATTCACTTTGATTGTGCACTTAGGTGAGTAGGGATGGATGTGAAAACTAGAGAAGAGTTCCTGGGCCAGAAGGATATTATCCCTATCCGTCGACCTTTAACAAATGCACTTTGGAAAGACCCAATGACATCTTGAAGAACTACTGCAATCCAATTGGCCATAACTTTGGTGATGCATTTGTGAATAGTATTACAACAGGTGATGAGCTTGTAGTTATCCATAGAAGTCACATTCAGGTTTTTTGGTTCTAGGACCAAAATTTTGTTGTTAATCTTCCTTAAGAGCCTACCTGAGACGAAGAAATCATTCACCGTCGTCGTGACCAATTAACCAACCGTTCCCCAGTCATGCTTAAAGAATTCCACTATGAAACTGTTAGGTCTAGGAGCTTTGCCTCTAGCCAAGGAAAAGAGAGTGTCATAAATCTCTAAGTTAGAAACGGGTTAAGCAAGGCAGCTAACTTGGTTAGCACTAAGGGGAAGCCGGATAACCTCCTGGATCTCCTGAACCGAGGGTCTTCCATGCACAACCTGTGGCGACAGAAGATCTTGGAAGTGACTAACAAAAAGTGCTAGTAAACTAGCTCAAGGTCAATGATTTGGATACCCGACACATCCATAACAGAGAGGATTATATTTCTCACTTGTCTTTTATAGACATAATGATTGAAGAATTTAGAGTTGCAATCACCCTCCTTAAGCCACTTAATTCTAGACTTTTGCCTGAAAAATGATTCCTCTTTAGAGCGCAGGTCCAAGAAAGTTCGCCGCTAAACACTTCTCCAACTCTGCAAGGGCAATAGAATTCGAGTCTTGTTGGAGATCAAGTTGTGTGGTCCTTAGAGCATCTCTCACTTCGGAAGTCCTAACAGAGATGTTGGAGAAGGATTCTTTGTTGAGAACCTTGAGACGAGCTTTGAGGGATTTAAGCTTGCACATCAGTCTAAACATTGCCACCCCCTCACCAAGCTCTTCCCAAACTTGGCTGACAATTGCATTTAAATCCAGATAATCCATCCAAAAGTCGAAAAACTCGAAAGGTTGCCTTTGAGGTACCGAGTTTAACACTTTGACCACTATAGGGAAATGATCAGAGATATCTGGTGCAAGGAAGGAAGCTTTTGAGTAGGAGAAATCCTGGCTCCATTTGGAATTGACTAAAACCCTGTTAATCTTTCTTGCCTTCCGCAAAGCTCCAAAAGGGGTGGTCCAGGTGAACCGGAATCCAACGTACCTCAAGTCGTCTAGATCAGCCTAAAGTAAGCACTGTCTAAACTCATCAAAGTGCATGATCCAATTGTCTATGCCCCAGTCTATCAGACGGGTCCTTGATAGCGTTGAAGTCACCTACAACTAGCTAAGGCGAATCCTACAAAGCTGCACTTTTAAGGATAAGGTCCTCTCAAAGCAGTCTCTTGGAAGGGAAGTGTGCTATCCATAGACCACCAATATACAACAATCCACACCCAAAGAGAGCATCTTAAGATTTTCGTGAATCATCTGGGCGTCAATTGATGACACTTCAAAGCTAACAATCGTAGGGATTCAGCCAATCCATATCCTCTCACTAGGAGCACAACTATAATTTGAAATACAGCACCAATCCCTCAACAAACTCATAGAGATGGAGAATAACAGAGCTTCCGGAACTTTAGTCTCCAAAAGACCGACGAAGCAAAGACCATATGAGGAAACCAAACTTCAGACCTCGGCTTGCCTAATAGGGTCAACAAGACCCATAATATTCCAAATACCTATGTATATATGTAATATATACAAAAGGAAGAAAGGAGAACAGCTTACCTCTGCTTAAAAGGTTTTCGGCGAGAGCCAACTGGTGCCACAGGGGTTGTAGTAGGAGGTGGATCAGGGGTAAGATTAAGCAATTATCCTACATCGTCTCCAGCCTTTCTAGACGCAACCCTCGGGGATAGGCAGGGGGAAAGCAAATCCTCATTCGAGCAGCTAGAGAGGCTAGCCGAGACATCCGAAACCGCGCCTTGATCTTGCGGTTCCATGGATGGGGCAACAAAAGGCCTGAATTATCCGCACTAGGATTAGAAAGGGATACCACCACCTTTGAAGGAATACTTAGTCCTTTCACAGGCTTTTGAGAAAAGACGGAATACATGGGTTTCCCCGAGATAGAAGCCTTCGCTTTCCAGCTAAGCCCCTCATCACCAGATCTGTTTGGATGGGAAGATGGATCTTCCTTCGGGAGAATGGACTTCTTCTTTTTTCCTTTGACCTATTTCCAAGCTTGCTCAGGAACTTCCTACAACTCTGCCACAACTGGGGTCTCTATGACCTACTCCTGAACTTGCTCGAGCTCTTCGGAGGGGGGGTTTCGTCACCGCCAAGGCAGGGACGGGCTCTTGGCCAGACACCAATGAGGAACGGATGGCCTAGACCTACTACACAGCTCTATCAGAGCTAGTATTAACTAGGGAATCCACACATTTGTGCCCAAAAGAGCCACACCTGCCGCACTCCACCGGTCTCCACTCATACTCGATAGCCACCGAGCATAACACTTAATTCAAGACAACGTCTACGGAGTTACACCATGGCTGGTTTGCATGGATCTCCACGCATACCTGAGGAAAGGAAATCATCTTCATTTGCTCTGTTCACTCATCAACATATAGGGGCTTACCCACAACACTTGTAATGGCACTTATGAAGGGTGCCGACCAAAGATTGAAGGGGAGATTCTTCAACCTAATCCACATTGGGACCAAGGCTTGCTTATCCTTTTTAAGCTCCATGAGAGGCCTCCATTGCTGCAAAATAAGGGGCACCCTTGCAACCGTAAGGGGGCCTTCCTCAAGGATTTTTCTCTAGAAAAGAGAGTCCGAGATGTGGAAATACAAGAATCCTAGGTCATTCGCCAAGACTTCAACAAGTTTCGGGCCTCAAACATGCTTCAAGGATTCCTCTGTGAGCTTGTGTTGACACCTACATTTTGACGACTCTAAGGAAATAAAATAAAAATCGCATCAGAACAAGAAAAAGAAAATATGGGGAAAATCAATCTGATTGATTATGCATGGAAGTTAGAAATTCGTATGAATATTTAGATTTTGATAAATGCGGAAGCAATTAGGAGATTAGGTGAGTAAAAAGCAAGAATTTTTATAAAATGGAAGGAATTGAAGTAAAATAGAACTAATTGCGAAATCACGCTCTGATTTGCAGTCATGAATAGATGCAACAGAAGTTGGAAATTCAAAAATTGCCATGGAAACCGGCTGTCTGAAATCACTATAAAAGAGAGCCACAAATTTCATGACAAAGGGGGGGGGGTTGAACTCGAAAAAATTGAGAGAGAAAATTCAGAAGCTTTCATCCATCTTGGTCAAAAGAGAAAACCATTTCTCTTTTCTTTCTTTGACAAGAAAAGAAAAAAACAAAGAAATAGTGAGAGAGAAGAGACGTGAGTGCAGCAACAAAGAGAGAGATGTGATGTGAGAGACAGGTGAGGATAGAGAAAAAAAAAAAAAAAAAAAACAAAATAGAATCAATGTGCATCTTCTTCCTCCCGCACCCATCGCCTGCGTCTCCCATACAAAGCTCACCGCGTTGATCTTGCTTGCCAATGCCACCCCTACCGCTCATCCGCGAGCACTGTGTGACACCTTTGCAACCACCCATCCTCCTCCGTCGCTGCACCACAGCAGCCCGCGTCACCACTGACTGCTACTTTCCCTCCACCCAACGCCGTCGCCTCCCAGCAGCCCGCGACCCAACATCTAATGCCGTTGCACCTCCACAGCAACCGTCGCCACTTGCCACCGCCCAGACAGCCTCCACTTGTGCACCTAGCAACCTCCACGTCTTCATGCCCGCACCAGCAGCGTTAGACGCCAGAAGCCCCGAAGTCGACACCCCTTCTCCACCTCCACCGGCAACGCTTTACAACCCACACCACCTCCGCTCCGCTCGACGCCGCAAGCAACGACCTGCTTGCCTCCACTTGCAGCGCCATTTGAACATTGCCCCTACCTGCACTTTTGACCGCCCGAGCACCAACAGCCAACTGCACCTCCGTTAAACGTCTTGACACCAGTGCCTCAGTTTACTCATCTCCACTCAGCCAACGTCACTATGCCTCAGCAACCTACGACCCAACATGCAACACTGCTGCAACCCATGAGCATCGCTGCCCTCCGCCTAAGTGTCCCATCCGTCGCCATATGTCACCCTCGACACCCAGTAGCCCGCCGTCCTTAAACTCGAGACTTGCTCGACGTTCACGATTGCCTGGTGTCTAATGCCCCCCTCCTCCATGCGACGATTCAACAACAGCTTTGTGCTCGTTGCCATGGCACCACCGCTTGTGACGCCCCTCACTGTCGCCGCCCACCAACCCTTGCCGAAGCTCTAACGCTGATCAATGTCTGCCTGACACCAACCAACCTGCTGCCCCCTTTCCTTAGGTTGCTTACTTTTCTTTTTTGTTTTTATCTTTCATTTATTTTATTTTTTATTATTTTTTTAAGTTTTTCCATTAATGTACCAATTGGAACATTGGGAGTTGATTTTCGTTTTATTGCAGTCATTATCCGCAGGGATTTTGCCCAAAATTATTGTAATTATTTAATTTGATTAATAAGATGTCATATCAATTTTTTAATTATATTAATTTTTGGGGCATTTTGATTGTATTGTAATTATTAAACCATTATAATTATTGATTTGACCCGTAAGACCTCAGATCAAATTTTTAGTTATTTTGAATTTTCATATATGTTGTGATATTTAAGGTTAAAATGATCGTTAATTTAACCTATGAGACAACGGATTATTTTTTCAGTTATTTTAATGCTTCTTTTGGTGGATATCTTGTTTAGCTTAGATGTAATCTCATAATTGTTTTATCTTTGAAACATACTAAAAAATAAAAAATAAATAAAAAATCAGATCTTGCATTGGAGTTGTTGGTTTAGTAAATTAGGATTGCATTTTTAGGATTGCACTTTTAGATAACTTTTGGAATAGATTAGGATTGAATTATTTTTAGATAGACTCTTAAAAAATGTTGGCACATTTTAATAATCTCATTTTTTCTAAGAAAATAGTTTTCTAAGATATGATGGGGTTTAAGTCAAATTAATCCCTAAAATAAATTAGAAAATTATTCATCTTTAGATAGTTTAATTAGGGTTTTTATTAATTCCGAATTTCAATAAAAAAATACAAAAATATTAGGTGCATGTTAATTAGTTTGCATAATAGGTTCATTTAATTAGAATTTGTTTACTAGTAAATTTAGGTCATGTAGTTAAAATGCATGTTTTATTTCAAGATAAAAAAAAAAAAAAAACCCAAAAAAAAAAAAAAAATTGCTTGCTTTGTGTGATGCAATTTATTTATTTATTTTTCATTGAATGAGCATCCGTGTGATCACCATATTTTCATGATAGTAATTTAGGTTAAAATAATCCAAGCTGCATGTAAAAACATTTTTGAAAATAAAAAGAATGGTATTAAAATAGCATTAGAGAAATCTAGTGTAACCAAATCCCCGTACCCAAAAGTCTCTGGTTCGTAGGAGTAAAATAATTCTCCGATTATTTTACTTAGGTGTCTAATTGACCTACCAAAAACTTATTAGTGGCGACTCTTAGATAAAATCCATTTGCATGTTAAAAATTTGAATATAAGTCGCGAATTGGTATGGGCTTGGGAGAGCCCGAACTAAGTTAAAACTTAGCAATCCATTAACCTAAACCTTAGGTGGTGCACCCGAAATCTTAGTTCGCTACAGCTTGAAAGGAAGCTTCCTCCTTATGTAATATCCAATGAAGCACTCATGCCACTTGGGATTCGTCACCTCCAATACTTCCTCCGAAAGATGAACGATCGACTTGTTACCCACCAAGGTAGGTGGGACATAGGATAAATCGTATCCTTTTGCAGCAAGCCGTGCCACACTCGCCCACAAGCGGGCAGGGGTGGCTTTTGAGTCTCCTGGTCATTGAGTAGGGGCCTACGGCCTCTTGGAGGAAGACCAAGCACAGTTACGACCTTGAGAATGGCCCAAGCAGGCTAAGGGCTTTTGTGGCCCTCTCTGTTTGTCTCTCAGGCCAGCAGGGGCTGATTTGATGAAAGTCCTGACCTGGATGCATCGGAGGGGGGCTACCATGTGCACAGGAGGAGGGGCTTCGCCCCCTTGAGGTGCCAGCAACTTGCTGAGCCTCTTAAGGAAGTCCAGACACACTAGAGGTGGAAGAGGCCATTTCACAAACACCTGGTGCATAGCTCACCCACTACCAAAGAAATACCATTGAAAGGAAATGAACATACCAGGCTCGGCTTCAACGGCACAATGCGGGAAAGAAGGTAGGACAAACCAACACAGAATCGGCCCAGCAATTAGCAACAGACACAACAAAATCCAGAAAATGCAGGTATAGTGCGCAGAACACTAAGTCGACAAGATCTAACCTTGTAGGCCAAATGAGGGGAAGTAGCTTGGTGGGGAGGAACAGGAAGGTAATGCGACCTTAGCCTCCAAAGAAGAGCCCAAATGACTGGTTGGAACCACCTCAGCAAGCAAAACACCAGTCCAGCTGGTCGGGAAACATGAGCACGCCTAGGGTAGGAGAGATCTCGACTTGTAGACCAACCCAAAGGAAATCTTTAAGTGAAGATGAAGAGGAAGGTCAGGAGGACCTATTTGTTGGATGTATGCCCTAAAGCTATTATGGATTTTAGTTACATATTAGGGATTTTAGTTATACTTTCATTATTATTATTTAATTAATGACAATGATGTATTCATTCATTTGTCCAATTATTTTATATTTATGAATGATTCTATCAGATCAGTTGCAACTAGACCAATTCTTGAGACGTCAAGAATATATGTGACGGGTTCATAGTTAGACTAAATCTTTAAATCGTTCCTAGTTGATGGATTATTGAGTGGATATTAATAATCCTGTTGAGACCGGTTTGTTCTTAACTTCGCCATTAAGTATTTGATACTTAAGGGAATGATGAGTCACATGTCATTGGGTATTATGATGCCTGAGTTAGAACACAGGTGTTTGTATTAGATAAGTTCACTGAACGTGATGCATATGGAACGATTAGCGACATGAAAGCTTTTAGCGTGGTCAATGTCTAATTGTTCATACTTTGGTCTTGTGTAAATAATCCTTAGACCTAAGATACAATGTTATTTTGTGTATTGAACAATTATGGTTCACAGGTGTAAATAATGCCAGGTCATTGATCCATCTTTATACCTGATGGTCATAGTTCGTTCATATACGAAGTTGCACGTATACGCAATATGGAATCTGTCTCCTTGTTATATGTAATGTATAATAATGATGTCCTATATGATCTAATTATGACACTACATTGAAATCCTTGGTCGGGGTTGTAATTGAGAATAAATTGTTTATGTCTCAAATAAAATGCATGTCAATTAGATTTGTGCATATGATCAAATTAATGACTTGACAAATATTCCATGGTCTTTGTTTGATCGTGACATAGTAAGATAGAGGGATTGAATTACACTGTAGCCAAAGCTGACAGGTTCATTATGTTCTTAAAGCATTCACACTATATGGGTAGCCATGACATATTGCTAGATGTGAATCATGGCTTATAGGACCCAAAGATTAATCAGGACAATTAATTCTTTTGGGAGTACTAATGTGTTAGTACAAGTCTTACTACCAGCTTAGTGATGAACCTAGGGATGTCACACACCATAAATAATTAGGATGACATAGAACAAGAGAAATAATGTTGCAAATGTGTTTGTAATTACTGCAATCGAATTGTCGATTTGAAATTAAATTAAATGAGATTTAATTTAATTTGTATTATAGTCACGAGCCTATTTGCATATGATGCACATACATGCCCAATGTAAATATATGTTAATGCATTCTCAAATGTACATATAAAGAATATGTTCTTTTTATTTTTAAAAGGGATTGATTAATTAATTATTTATTCATTTAATTAATTAAATAATTAATTAATGCCTTTTAATAACTAATAAAAATAATAATAAAATTGAGCTTCATGCATGTGCACGAATTCGTGCATATGCACGAAGCATGGATGGTCAGCAACATCATGCCAAGATCGTGCATGAGCGGTTGCTCATGCACAATCTACTATGGACGATCAGCAACCGTTGCTGGTCGGTTTTATTTTTAATTGCAGTTGAGGGACGAGAGTTAAAAGGGCTGTTGAAATAGAAAGAAATGGGCGTGTGTTTTGTTTTTAGAGACATATGAGGGGTTGCTGAAAAAGAGAGAAAAACAGTATGTGTTCATGTGTGTTCTTGTGTCTTAGAGACGTGAGAAAGAAAACAATTCTCTCTCATTCAGGCCGTGGCTAAATACATAAAGGATACGGAGAATTGCTTCATGAGATTGCTAGCACAATCAAAGTGGTGATTATCCAAAAGTTCTCTCTTCTATTCAACGTCAATTATTGGTGTGTCTGAACTAGAGGTTCGACACTTGTGGCACTCGAACTGAAGAACATCCGAACCGATTTGTTTTAAAACGCGCTTCGAGAGGTAATTTGTTTAACTCCCTTTTATTTTCAGATTTTTGATTAAAACGCACGAACAACACCTTAGGAAAGTCATGTATAAAATATATTTTTATTTCCGCTGCGTTCTTTTTGTTAAGTTTACTTATACATGATTCATGAAACCCCAACACTATCCTCCAAATTTCAGCCCAAACGAACGGCTTGAACTTCGGGAATGAGCAAAACATTAGACAATGAACAGTGCCAGAGACGCTAAGTAGAGAGCACTCGCGTGAACAATCACATAATTAGATGTTAATAAATGCACATTCAAGGAATCCCATTGTTATGTCTAGTGCAATGGCATAAGTTCTTTTTCCAAGAGATATTAGATGTTGTTATGAAATTTCACTCAGCTACTTCAAAACATTAACTATGATAATAAATTCACGGTTATGCTCTCTTTTAAGCATAGGAAAGTGATTTTTTTACCATGGTGTTGACCTAAGGTTTGACACTTTGGGCAACTATATTTGCCTCATCACTTTGTTTAATTTGCTCGGGCATTTATGCATATATTGTTATATAAACGTTATATATAATGTGATCCCACATTTTTTATATAGTTTTTGAAATAAAAACTTATCCATTGGGTTTGACCCACATTTTCTCTTTTTAAGTGATGGTTTTTCCATATGCGATTTTTCCACACTTCATACCTCTTCATGACAACCACTCATTTAGTAACTGTCTTGATGGGAGACAGTTTATAAAAAAAAAAACGATCATTCATTTCGAAAGGGTAATTATCAAGTTTAACACAAACCTTCTCATTTGGAAATACACCATCAATATGCGAGATTGGGTTAGTAGAGTGTGTCCGTAATTCCACCGAATCTCAGTGAATTTTCGACGAACACAAATTTGAACAATGGTTGGAAGTTGGTTTTATTTTTTATCATATTTTCTACGTATGATTCTAATCAATACTTGAATTTTGTTCCTCAAAGCGTGATTAAAATTGGTAGTTTATATCTAACATTTGGTATAAAAGCATGTTGGTATCTCTGCCTTATTTATGTTGAGTTTTTGTTGTATCTTTAAGAGGTTTTCAATGAATAGTAAATCAGGCATTTTGGGGCGAAGAGGAAAATCGTCGATTCCGGCCAAATTCCAGCAACCCACTGCTTGACTTCAAACTGGTATGATTGCACTACCATGGAGAAGAATAACTGTGAGTTAATCCAGCATATCGGTGATTGTCAAAGGCTAATCAGGCAATGGAAGTCACATGGTTAAGGGTTTGCATAAGGGGAATTTTGTTTGATTTGAGGCCAATTGCTTGCTCGTTTTTGCCAAAACTTGGACTTCTATGGTCATGCCGACGTGGTCTCCAAAACCCATCATTTATTTTGGTTTGAGATAGGCTACCGAAGAAGAAAAGAGCAGCAGAATCATGACGAAACACCTCTGTCCGGGCGATGAAGAGGGTGCGTGTGGTCCACGCGCGCGCTGCAATTGCAAGCGTGGAGAACCTACGCACCACTTGCTGCGTGAGATTGCCAAGTGTGTGTGCACCACGCACGCACAACTGCTTAGCGCATGGGTGGAATGCGCCAAGCGATTGATAGGGCACGTGCACGTGCCCAACTGTCTTGCCCCTACAATTTTTACAAATTTGCCCCCCTCTTGGCCGTTATTACATCTAAGCCCCTTAGATGTTTATTTTACATTTTTTTCCCTTAGCGTTGAATTTACGGTTTCATCCTTCGCCGATCTATTTACTGTTTTGCCCCCATTGGTGCATTTATTTACTATTTTGCCCTTTCATGCACTTTTAGGAATATTTTACGCATGAAAATAAATGCCTAGTGATCCATATATTTTAATTAATAAGAGCATAGCCACAACATTTTTAATTAGTTAAATTATATATTAAGAGTCTCCAAATCATATTTAGAAATGAACATTGATTGTAATTAATCATATATGATGAATTTTATCCCATAAGAAATTGTCATTATATTAATATGAATAATTATGATGGAAATATCATATTATTTTTCTTAATTTACCCACAGGGATTAAGAAAATGAATATAATATGGTAGTTTCTTCATGATGTAATTATGAATCTATTTAAATTAAAAATTTAACCCACATGCAGTTTTTATGTTACATTCGTGACATGTTTACATTGATAAAATATTATTTATGTATATTTTACCCCAAATCTTGTGACATAAGTATGATAGTTTTGCAACCTGTGAATTTATTTGAATTTAAGAGTGATATTCCCATACTAAATGATGAAAACTATAAAATTTGGAAAAAGTTAATTCTTCCTGAATTGGGGGTATGGACATTGACTGTTACGAGCATTGCAACTGAGATAGCCCTTTATTAACATTAGGAGCGGTCCAACTACCTTAGTGTAATGTTCATGAGGACTAAAATATCTCATAGTATTCATGATTCGGTTGTTTAGCATAGTAATGCTAAGGCTTAATTGGAGGCTATTGATGCACAATTTGAGACTTTAGAAGAGGCATGTGTCATGATCCTAATTATGAAGTTTTCATCATTGAAGCTCACTAGTATTAAAGGTATGTGTGAGCACATCAAGAAGATGAGGAACATTATAGCTCAGTTTAAGAACATTGAGATTGAGATATTTAAATCATTTTTTTTTGTACTATATTCTGAATATTTTTCTACAACAGTATATACCTTTAAGACACATGAGAATAAATGGTCAACTAAAAAACTCGTGACCATATGTGTTCAATAAGAAGACATATTGATTATGGAATCGGGAGAAAGTGCTCATTTGGCAGCATAAGGAAAGAATAAGTGTCATGGTAAGCAGAAAGGAAAACGTAAGATACCTCACCAAACTAACATTAAGAAAGAATCCGAATGTTTTTTCTATAAAAAGAAATGGTATATAAGGTAGGATTGCATCAGATTTAAGGCTTAGCTCAAGAAAAAATGTAATCTAATCTCTTATGTTTGTTATGAATCTAATATAGCTTATATGAGTCATAACATTTGGTGAATTGATTCTAGATCTACAGTTCACATTTTGAATTCCTTGCAGGGTTTTCAAAATCACAGGAAGCCAGTAGAAAGTGAATGAAGCATCTATTCAGGAAATAAGATATGTACGCATATGGAAACTATTGAGATATGTAAATTAGTTCTCAATAGTGATTTTTTTTAAATAAAAAATTGAAAATGACCTTTTATATTCCTAGTTTCTTTAGAAACATAATTTCAGTTTCAAAATTTGTACCTTTAGATTATTCTTTTAACTTTTCAGATTCATATTTTAGTTTATCATTTAAATCTAAAACTATTGTGAGTGGTACTTTGTCTAATGATCTTTTTCAAATTAATTTACAAGACTATCTATTATAATGTGATGCATGTTCATGATAACACTGGTATAAAATGATATGTTGTGAATAAAGATTCTTCTATATTGTGGCATGAAAATTGGGACACATCTCTATAGATAGAATTAAGCGATTGGTAAATGATGAAATATTCAGTACTTTAGATTTTACTGATTATAATAGTTGTGTGAACTACATAAAGGGAATGAAGACTACCAAGACGAAGAAAGGTGCCAAAAGGAGTATAGTGATATTATAAATCATACATACAGATATTTATAGTCTAGATATGGACTCGAGAGTCAGAAATACTTCATCTCTTTCATAAATTATTATTTATGTTACATATGTCTCTACTTGCTTCATAATAAGTATAAACCATTAAATGCTTGTAAGGTATTTAAGGCAGAAGTAAAGAAACAATGCAATAAGCAAATTAAGATTATGAAATTAAATAGAGGTGGAAAATGCTATGGTAGAGACACTAAAGATAGATAACCGTCCGATCCATTTGCGAAGTTTTTTCAAGAGTATGGGATAGTTGCCCAATATGCCCGGTGCTCCAAATCAAAACGGTGTAGTAGAAAGAAGAAACCAAACTTTATTAGACATGGTGTGGAGTATACTTAATGGCTCCAAACTTCCTAAGTCCTCGTGGATTGAAGCACTTAAGACGGCAATACACATATTAAATTGAGTTCTAACCAAGATTGTCCCAAAACACCTTTTGAGTTGTTTAAAGGTTAGAAACCAAGTTTGTGAAGTGTACACATTTATGGATGCTCGTCTAAAGTGAAAGTCTATAATTCATAAGAAAAGAAGTTGGACCTAAGGACTAGAAGTGGATATTTCATTGGATATGCTAAAAGGTCTAAGGGATATATGTTTTACTAGCCATCTCACACCACTGGGATTGTAAAATAAAAAAAGCTAAGTTTCTTAAAAATAACTTGATTGGGGGAAGCAATCGATTGAAGGACTTTGTTCCTAGAAAAGATCATCCATATACTCAACCATCCACCTCAAGTATAAGGATGGTTGTTGCTTATAACACCCTTTCAATTCAACCGGCTATCAAACAACTAATAAATGAAGTTCCACAACTTGCTAATATTGATCTAGTAGATCTAGTTGTTTAGCAATTACCAGAATCTGTTAAACAATCTGTTAAACAACTAGTTGAAGAACATGCTCCTCAAGAGAATGTTGATGCAACATTAACAAAATCTAGTAGAATGAGAAAATTAGCAATTCATAGTGATAATATTGTGTATTTACAAAAATCTGACTATAATATTGGAGTTGAGAATGATTTTAAAACATTTTCACAAGCTATGAATAGTGATAAATCCAATTTGTGGTGCAATGGCATGAAGGAAGAGATGAGTTCTTTAGCATTTAACGAAGTTTAAGATTTGGTTGAGTTGCCTAATAGTGTAAAGGCCGTTGGTTGTAAATCAATCGCCAAAACTAAGAAAGATTTATTGGGCAACATAGAGATATAAAGTTAGACTCGTTACCAAAAGATTCACTCAAAAAGAAGGAATCGATTACACAAAAACATTTCTTCTTGTATCTAAGAAAAAGATTCTTTTCGTATATTGATTACCCATTTTGATGTGGAATTACATCAAATAGATATGAAAACGGCATTCCTCAATGGGGAACTACAGGAAACCTAAAGGATTATCCTCTAGTAAAAGTAAACATTTAGTCTACAAGTTTAAGAAATCTATATATAACTTGAAACAAACATTTTGTCAATAGTACTTAAGGTTCCATGATGTTATCTCTTCATTCAATTTTGTAGAAAATGTCATGAATCAATGTAAATACCAAAAGGTCAATGGAAGCAATTGCTTCCTTCTACCATATGTGGACGATATTATACTTGTAACTAATAATAAAGGGTAGCAATATAGGTGAACAATTTCTCTCTAAGAGTTTTGACATGAAGGATATGGGTTATGGGTGAGGCATCGTATGTCATTGACATTAAGATCCATAGAGATATATCTTAGGAAATTTTAGGCTTATTTCAAGAAACCTATATCAATAAGGTTTTAGAGATATTTCGCATAAAAAATTCATCACTAATTATGGCACTTGGCAGGTTTAATTTGAATTAGTGCCTAAAGAATGAAATAGAAAAATAACAAATGAATAACATTCTATATACTTCTATTGTCGAAAGGTTGATGGATCTTAGGTTTGCACTTGACCTGACATCACTTTTTTATGGGAATATCAGGAAGATATCAAAATAATTCAGGTATGGATCACTAAAAAACTGTAAAAAAGTGATAAAATACTTTCAATATATCAAAAGTTACATGCTTATATATAGACAGACTAACAACTTGGAAATAGTTAGATATTTGGATGTAGACTTTGCAAGTTGTGTTGATTCTTGCAAATCAACATCTTGATACATTTTTATATTAGTTGACAAAGCCATGTCATAGAGGAGTGCGAAGAATGAAATAGAAAAAGGTTTTAGAGATATTTTGCATAAAAGATTGATTACTAATTATGGCACTTGGCAGGTTTCATTTGAATCATTGCCTGAAGAATGAAATAGAAAAAGAACAAATGAATAATATTCTATATATTTCTATTGTCGAAAGGTTGATGGATCTTAGGTTTGCACTCGACCTGACATTGCTTTTTCTATGGGAATGTCATGAAGATATCAAAGTAATTAAGGTATGGATCACTAAAAATCTGCAAAAAAGTGATGAAATATTTTCAAGATATCAAAAGTTACATGCTTATATATAGACGGACTAACAACTTGGAAATAGTTAGATATTTGGATGTAGACTTTGCAAGTTCTGTTGATTTGCAAATCAACATCTTGATACATTTTTACATTAGTTGACAAAGTCATGTCATGGAGGAGAGCGAAGAATGAACTAGAAAAAAATTTAGAGATATTTCGTATAAAAGATTGATCGCTAATTATGGCGCTTGGCAAGTTTGATTTAAATTAGTGCCTAAAGAATGAAATAGAAAAAGAACAAATGAATAACATTCTATATACTTCTATTGTCGAAAGGTTGATGGATCTTAGGTTTGCACTCAACCTGACATCGCTTTTTCTATGGGAATGTCAAAAAGATATCAAAGTAATTCAGGTATGGATCACTAAAAAGCTGCAAAAAAGTGATGAAATATTTTCAAGATATCAAAAGTTACATGCTTATATATAGATGGACTAACAACTTGGAAATAGTTAGTTATTTGGATGTAGATTTTGCAAGTTGTGTTGATTCTTGCAAATCAACATCTTGATACATTTTTACATTAGTTGACAAAGCTATATCATGGAGGAGTGCGAAGAATGAAATAGAAAAACGTTTTAAAGATATTTTGCATAAAAGATTGATCACTAATTATGGCGCTTGGCAGGTTTAATTTGAATCAGTGCCTGAAAAATGAAATAAATAAAAAATAAATGAATAACATTCTATATACTTCTATTGTCGAAAGGTTGATGGATCTTAGGTTTGAATTCGACCTAACATCGCTTTTCCTATGGGAATGTCAAGAAGATATCAAAGTAATTATTGTATGGATCACTAAAAAGCTGCAAAAAAGTGATGAAATATTTTCAAGATATCAAAAGTTACATGCTTATATATAGACGGACTAACAACTTGGAAATAGTTAGTTATTTGGATGTAAACTTTGCAAATTGTGTTGATTCTTGCAAATCAACATCTTGATACATTTTTACATTAGTTGACAAAACTATATCATGGAGGAGTGCGAAGAATGAAATAGAAAAAGGTTTTAGAGATATTTCGCATAAAAGATTGATCGCTAATTATGGCGCTTGGCAGGTTTAATTTGAATCAGTGCTTAAAAAATGAAATTAAAAAAAAAAACAAATGAATAACATTCTATATACTTCTATTGTCGAAAGGTTGATAGATTTTAGGTTTGCACTCGATCTGACATCGCTTTTTCTATGGGAA
The DNA here is from genome assembly GCA_016097595.1 of Eucalyptus pumila. Classification (NCBI taxonomy): domain Eukaryota; kingdom Viridiplantae; phylum Streptophyta; class Magnoliopsida; order Myrtales; family Myrtaceae; genus Eucalyptus; species Eucalyptus pumila. The sequence continues at coordinate 25,999,038 of CM027852.1, forward strand.
TGTCAGGTAGATATCAAAGTAATTCAGGTATAGATCACTAAAAAGCTGCAAAAAAGTGATGAAATATTTTCAAGATATCAAAAGTTACATACTTATATATAGACGGACTAACAACTTGGAAATAGTTAGTTATTTGGATGTAGACTTTGCAAGTTGTGTTGATTCTTGCATATCAACATCTTGATACATTTTTACATTAGTTGACAAAGCTATATCATGGAGGAGTGCGAAGAATGAAATAGAAAAAAGTTTTAGAGATATTTCGCATAAAAGATTGATCGCTAATTATGGCGCTTGGCAGGTTTAATTTGAATCAGTGCTTGAAAAATGAAATAAAAAAAAAAACAAATGAATAACATTCTATATACTTCTATTGTCGAAAGGTTGATTGATCTTAGGTTTGCACTCGACCTAACATCGCTTTTTCTATGGGAATGTCAAAAAGATATCAAAGTAATTCAGGTATGGATCACTAAAAAATTGTAAAAAAGTGATGAAATATTTTCAAGATATCAAAAGTTACATACTTATATATAAACGGACTAACAACTTGGAAATAGTTAGATATTTGGATGTAGACTTTGCAGGTTGTGTTGATTCTTGCAAATCAACATCTTGATACATTTTTACATTAGTTGACAAAGTCATGTCATGGAGGAGTGCGAAGAATGAAATAGAAAAAAGTTTTAGAGATATTTCACATAAAAGATTGATCGCTAATTATGGCGCTTGGCAAATTTAATTTGAATTAGTGCCTAAAGAATGAAATAGAAAAAGAACAAATGAATAACATTCTATACACTTCTATTGTCGAAAGGTTGATGGATCTTAGGTTTGCACTCGACCTGACATCGCTTTTTCTATGGGAATGTCAGGAAGATATCAAAATAATTCAGGTATGGATCACTAAAAAGCTGCAAAAAAGTGATAAAATATTTTCAAGATATCAAAAGTTATATGCTTATATATAGACGGACTACCAACTTAGAAATAGTTAGTTATTTGGATGTAGATTTTGCAAGTTGTGTTGATTATTGCAAATCAACATCTTGATACATTTTCACATTAGTTGACAAAGTTATGTCATGGAGGAGTGCGAAGAATGAAATAGACAAAAGTTTTAGAGATATTTTGCATAAAAGATTGATCACTAATTATGGCACTTGGCAGGTTTAATTTGAATCAGTGCCTGAAAAATGAAATAAAAAAAAAACAAATGAATAACATTCTATATACTTCTATTGTCGAAAGGTTGATGGATCTTAGGTTTGCACTCGACCTAACATCGCTTTTTCTATGAGAATGTCAAAAAGATATAAAAGTAATTCAGATATGAATCACTAAAAAACTGCAAAAAAGTGATGAAATATTTTTAAGATATCAAAAGTTACATGCTTATATATAAACGGACTAACAACTTGGAAATAGTTAGATATTTGGATGTAGACTTTGCAGGTTGTGTTGATTCTTGCAAATCAACATATTGATACATTTTTACATTAGTTGACAAAAGCAATGTCATGGAGAAGTGCGAAGAATGAAATAGAAAAAAGTTTTAGAGATATTTCATATAAAAGATTGATCACTAATTATAGCGCTTGGCAGGTTTAATCAATCGTGCACGAAGAATTAAATAGAAAAAGAACAAATGAATGACATTCTATATACTTCTATTATCGAAAGGTTGATGGATCTTAGGTTTGCAATCGACCTAACATCGTTTTTTCTATGGGAATGTCAAGAATATATTAAAGTAATTAATGTATGGATCACTAAAAAGCTGCAAAAAAGTGATAAAATATTTTCAAGATATCAAAAGTTACATGCTTATATATAGACGGACTAACAACTTGGAAATAGTTAGTTATTTGGATGTAAACTTTGCAAATTGTGTTGATTCTTGCAAATCAACATCTTGATACATTTTTACATTAGTTGACAAAACTATATCATGGAGGAGTGCGAAGAATGAAATAGAAAAAGGTTTTAGAGATATTTCGCATAAAAGATTGATCGCTAATTATGGCGCTTGGCAGGTTTAATTTGAATCAGTGCTTAAAAAATGAAATAAAAAAAAAAACAAATGAATAACATTCTATATACTTCTATTGTCGAAAGGTTGATAGATTTTAGGTTTGCACTCGATCTGACATCGCTTTTTCTATGGGAATGTCAGGAAGATATCAAAGTAATTCAGGTATAGATCACTAAAAAGCTGCAAAAAAGTGATGAAGTATTTTCAAGATATCAAAAGTTACATACTTATATATAGACGGACTAACAACTTGGAAATAGTTAGTTATTTGGATGTAGACTTTGCAAGTTGTGTTGATTCTTGCATATCAACATCTTGATACATTTTTACATTAGTTGACAAAGTCATGTCATGGAGGAGTGCGAAGAATGAAATAGAAAAAAGTTTTAGAGATATTTCACATAAAAGATTGATCGCTAATTATGGCGCTTGGCAAATTTAATTTGAATTAGTGCCTAAAGAATGAAATAGAAAAAGAACAAATGAATAACATTCTATACACTTCTATTGTCGAAAGGTTGATGGATCTTAGGTTTGCACTCGACCTGACATCGCTTTTTCTATGTGAATGTCAGGAAGATATCAAAATAATTCAGGTATGGATCACTAAAAAACTGCAAAAAAGTGATAAAATATTTTCAAGATATCAAAAGTTATATGCTTATATATAGACGGACTACCAACTTAGAAATAGTTAGTTATTTGGATGTAGATTTTGCAAGTTGTGTTGATTATTGCAAATCAACATCTTGATACATTTTTACATTAGTTGACAAAGTTATGTCATGGAGGAGTGCGAAGAATGAAATAGACAAAAGTTTTAGAGATATTTTACATAAAAGATTGATCACTAATTATGGCACTTGGCAGGTTTAATTTGAATCAGTGCCTGAAAAATGAAATAAAAAAAAAACAAATAAATAACATTCTGTATACTTCTATTGTCGAAAGGTTGATGGATCTTAGGTTTGCACTCGACCTAACATCGCTTTTTCTATGAGAATGTCAAAAAGATATCAAAGTAATTTAGATATGAATCACTAAAAAACTGCAAAAAAGTGATGAAATATTTTTAAGATATCAAAAGTTACATGCTTATATATAAACGGACTAACAACTTGGAAATAGTTAGATATTTGGATGTAGACTTTGCAGGTTGTGTTGATTCTTGCAAATCAACATATTGATACATTTTTACATTAGTTGACAAAAGCAATGTCATGGAGGAGTGCGAAGAATGAAATAGAAAAAAGTTTTAGAGATATTTCATATAAAAGATTGATCACTAATTATAGCGCTTGGCAGGTTTAATCTGAATCAGTGCCTGAAGAATTAAATAGAAAAAGAACAAATGAATGACATTCTATATACTTCTATTATCGAAAGGTTGATGGATCTTAGGTTTGCAATCGACCTAACATCGTTTTTTCTATGGGAATGTCAAGAATATATCAAAGTAATTAAGGTATGGATCACTAAAAAGCTGCAAAAAAGTGATAAAATATTTTCAAGATATCAAAAGTTACATGCTTATATATAGACGGACTAACAACTTGGAAATAGTTAGATATTTGGATGTAGATTTTGCAAGTTGTGTTGATTCTTGCAAATCAACATCTTGATACATTTTTACATTAGTTGACAAAGCAATGTCATGGAGGAGTGCGAAGAATGAAATAGAAAAAAATTTTAGATATATTTCGCATAAAAGATTGATCACTAATTATGGCGCTTGGCAGGTTTAATTTGAATCAGTGCCTGAAGAATGAAATAGAAAAAAGAACAAATGAATAACATTCTATATACTTCTATTGTCGAAAGGTTGATGGATCTTAGGTTTGCCCTCGACCTGACATCGTTTTTTCTATGGGAATGTCAGGAAGATATCAAAATAATTCAGGTATGGATCACTAAAAAGCTACAAAAAAGTGATGAAATATTTTCAAGATATCAAAAGTTATATGCTTATATATAGACGGACTAACAACTTAGAAATAGTTAGATATTTGGATGTAGATTTTGCAGGTTGTATTGATTCTTGCAAATCAACATCTTGATACATTTTTACATTAGTTGACAAAACCATGTCATAGAGGAGTGCGAAACAAACTTTGATTGCTACTTTCACTATAGAGGCTACGTTCATTTCTTATTTTGAAGTTACCTCGTATGGTGTTTAGTTGAAGAGTTTCATTTCTAGGCTTATACTTGTTGATTCTATTTCTAAGCTATTAAGAATATATTGTGACAATTTAGCTGTTGTTTTTATGAAAAAAAATGCCAAAAGTGGTAGTCGAAGTAAGTATCAAGTATCTAACCATAAGGGAACATCTTAAGGAAAAAAAAATAGTCGTAGAAGACATTAACATTGAATTGATGATAATTGATCCATTAACTAGAGGGATGCGATTAATGAAATATAAAGATTATGTAACTAGTATGGGAATAGGTTCAATCATGTGATTTGTCGTCATATGGATGATTTTTGTTGTATGAAACTCTTATTCAGTTGTAATGTTATTCTCAATTTTTAATGTACACAATTTGTTGTTTATTAGAATAATAACTATTATTCATTCTAAAATAAACATAAGGTTTATTTATTAAAATGCGTTGTCATATATAAGCTGACATTAAATAAACAAGATGCATTGTGATATATAGAAGATATTACTTGCTCTTAGGGGACATGTCACCATGATTCATGCATTTTGTTTCTTTTCTTAAGTATAAAGTTTTCATGGATTTCATTGGATAATCCACATGATGAAAATGTTGGGATTAAGTGGGAAAATGTTATGCAAATGTTATATGTATAATGTGATCCCCAATTTTTTGGAATATAGCTTTTGAAATAAAAACTTACCCATGGGTTTAACCCATATTTTCTCTTTTTAAGTGACGTTTTTTCCATATGTAATTTTTCCACACTTCATACTTCTTTATGACAACCACCCATTTGGTAATCACTTTGATGGGAGACCATTTATAAAATGAATGATCGTTCATTTCGTAAGGGTAATCACAAGATTTAACACAAACCCTCACATTCGAAAATATAACATTAGCACGTGAGGAGATTGTGTTAGTAGAATATGCTTGTAATTATTCCAAATCTCCATGAATATTCGACGAACACAAATTTGAACAATAACTGGAGGTCAGTTTTATTTTTATCCTATTTTCAGCATATGATTATAATCAATGCTTAAATTTTGTTCTTCAAAGCGTGATTAGAATCGCTAGTTTATGTCTAACATATATGGCAATTGTATTCTATCCATATTTGGAAAAATTATTTGGGCTTTTTTTGAATTAGTCCTTTGGACTCGTAACTATTTATAATTAGCAATCCAATTTGTTGCCTTATTTGTTTCTTGTGATCAACAAAAAGAGAAAAATATTTTTACGTAATGGTTAATATTTTGACTAAAAAAAGAGTTAATGTTTAAGATAATAAGACTAGTTTGTGACCCAACTAAAAAAAAAAAAGATAATAAAGACTTTATCAATGAATTAAATGGTTTCAGACAAAATAGACACCATCCCAATTAGAGCTAATTAGGTGCTGTTTGGTAACCATCCTAACAACTGATTCTGTTTTTTTGTTTCTAGGAGCAGTTTGGGAAAAGAATCGTGTTTGGTAAAAATTTTCTTCCTAGGATCAGATTTGTAGTAGAATCAAGAATAAAGAAAAAAGTTGATTCTTATTCCGGGAACAAATTTGATAATCAAGTTTTCTTCCATTTTCTCTTTTTCTCCTCCTCTTTTCTTCTTCTTCATCTACCGTCATCTTGCGATTGCCATTAGCCACAACCATCCGCCATCCGCCATCCACCGCTGCCATCCGCTAGTCAACAGCAAATGGTCTGAAGAGCTCGCCAAATTAGGGTGAGGTCCGGCGAGCTTGTCGGAGGCTCACCAAGCCAAGGCGAGGTTTGACGAGCTCGCCGAAGGCAAGCCCAGCCACCGATAGGACTCACCCAACCTCGTCGGTGGCCAGGCGGGCCTCACCCAGCCCCATCGGTGGCCAGGCGGGTCTCACCCAACCCCATCGGTGGCCAAGTGAGCCTCACCCAACCCCAGCGAGGCTGAGCCTCGGCAAGGCTGGGCGAGCCTCACCGGTGGCCAGGCGGGCCTCTCCTAGTCCCGGCGAGGCTCACCTAGCCCCATTGATGACCAGGCAAGCCTCACCCGCCTTGCCAAGGGCTGGTGAGGTCGCTGGCCTGAAGAAGAAGAAGAAGAAGAAGAAGAATATGAGAAAAAAGAAAAAGAAAAAAAAGGAAAAACGTATAAAAATTATTTAAAAATTAAAAAAAAAATTGATTTGGAACAGAATCAATTAGCATAATACCAAACGCAATTCTATTCCAAAATCAGAAATTTTGGACAGTTACCAAACGGCTTAAAATGCTTAGAATCTATTCCCGGAAATAGAATAAAAAAGAATAATTTCTAATCAGAATCTACTTCCGAGAACAGAATTGTTACCAAACACGCCATTAATCACATCCTACCTAATGCCTCACCATTTAGTCCTCTTTCTTTTTATGATAAAGAAATTCATCTCAATTTATCAACAACGGAAGTTCGGCCGGCATCCTGCCTATTACAAGATGCCTATAGAACATCGGGGAAAGAATTGAGTCACTGAAGAACATGGAAGCGCCATTGGTTGGTTAACCATGACAGGAGTGGAAGCAAAAGAAGCAATAATGCTACCAGTAACCTTGGGCCGAGCATCAAAGCATGCAACTATGACAACAAAATTTGTTAATACTTAAATTTTTCATCTCAATAGTCTCATTCACATTATAGAAAATTGGAAATTGTATGTGCATAACTTGTAATTCATCCTCTATCTTAAAAAAAATATAAGTTTTTAATTCATATTCCATTGTGGCACCCTCGACACGGCCCCCAATCCGCTAGGGTTGCCACATATTACTCACATTTCCTTTGTCCTAATAACATGTTACTCTAATACCATTGAATTATAGTGGGTCCATAAATCCTAAGGGTTCCTATATATATATATATTAAATCGGTTCCAGTGCAGTTTATATAGCAGAAGCATATTCCAATCTCCCTATCCCTTACTCCAACAAAATAATGCGATGCACACCAAATACACATCATATATAAGTTAGAGCCGAACCACTTTTATTTACGTAACTAAGATGGACACCACGAGTCGGTACAACAAAAAGCCAAGGCTTTAACTAAGCTCAGCTAAAACCCAAAAGAACCCGACTCTACATCAAACATGTACATCAATCCATCATCCAGTGTCGACTATTCAAAAAGTGTCATCCTCTACTAGTCACACACTCTAATCACACCCAGCCCGGTGCATCGGCCGGTGGTGGCGACAGCATCCCCATCATCATCCCATCGCGTCGAACATGCATGGACATGAACTTCTGGACTACGGGGCCATCAGGTAGACCCACATCATACATCACCAAAACACGAACACAAATAAACATGAAACCATGAACACCAAGGCAGGAGTGCTCTGAGCACTCGACCTCAACATTAGACGGTAAGCCATAAAATGTACCACGCATGACAGGTGATAGAGGCATCTCTCAATCTGAAATGTTAGTCCCCAAAAGGGATGAGTACAACCACTCAGCAGTAAAAATCCATCAAACTACACAATGCAACAACCATAATTTCATGTGAAGTGCACATATCATCCATGCAATCATACTTATATCTCCATGAGATGCATTCATTAAGGCAATTCGTGTTCCATGCCATAAGTACATACATGTGCATGATCCATATCACCCATACAATCATATATATATATATTCTCATGAGATCCATTCAATGCCTTCATGATTGCATTCTCAATTCCATATATTATCAACTCAATTTCATAGGCAATTATATCTCATGCCATATGCACACACACACATGCATGATTCAATTTCCAATTTTAGTTTTCAAAAGGATCTCATCTTTCTCTCAGGGACCAATGTTTTCATCCCTCATATATCACTCGCACCTAACCTGGCATCATGAGGAACCTCTGGCACACACCTCCGAGCATCTCGCACCCCAACAGGTGACACGAGGCCATCCAGCACACACCTCCGGGCATCCGGCACACACACTCCAGGCATCCCGACACTCTCAGGGAATCATCGGCTCACACCTCCAACGGTATCATCATCATAGTGCATATTCACATATACATCTCAATTTCAAATTAACATTTGATACAATAATATCAAAGGTTTAAACCAGCCTTTTTGATGTCATATGATATGCCAAATGTCACCATATATGCAATACAAATAACACCCAAGATATCACACTTTATAAAGCAATTCATTGGATCTTGAAAATGAAGCAAATTTTCGGATAAAGCAGAATGCACTCCTTAAATTTAAATTCTGGAAAAATTAGTAAAAGGTCTTAATAAATTCTGAAAATTTAACATGTTATAAAAAATATCTATAGAAAAAGTTTTCATGAAGAACACCATGTCAAAAGAGCTTCGTACAGGTCACTTCATTCTATGCATCACAACTTAAAGTTTCGGAACATCACCATTGCACAGTTTTATTCATAAATTCGGTATAAACCCTAAATCAACTCAGAAAATTCTGAAATTTGATATGTCATAGCCAAGACCTAGAGGTAAAAGTTTTGTGAAGAAGTCGAAGTCAGATTCGTTATATATCATGAGCTACATTCACCAAAACTCCCCCTAACCCTCGGTAACGATTTCCAGATTTAACACTTCAAAGAAAAATCATTTCACTGACCAATACTTGTCTGTTTATTTTAAAATTTTAGTATGTTACTCCTCAAGATGTCATCTACAACTTTCATCAAGAACACAAGATCAAATTATAACTGGATAATTTTATAAAATTCACGGAATCGCAAGGGGTCGGACTGTTCCTACATGCAACAGCTTACTTGGAGAACTACCACCATTCACTCAAATTTCTAGCATCCATCATCACAACTCAAGCATCTCCAACACTCAGGGTCCGTTTGGGAACCACTTCCCAAAGCCCTTTGGAGGGCTAAAGATACTTGGGCAAATGCCAGCCCGTTTGGCAAAAAACTTTGAACTCACCTTCTCCAAATGCCAGCCTTGTGAAGGCTGAAAGCCCAAGGCAGGGGGAGACCTGCCTTGGGCTTTCGGCATTTTCGGCATGCCACGCCCGCACTGTTCACACTTTTTTTTTCCAAAATTATCCTCACGAATTTTTGGATTTTCCGGATGCGTGCCCTTGTCGAGCACTGTTCATCTTCTCCGGGTGTAGAGAGACGCCGCGACCTACGCGATCTTCGTCGGAGCTTCGGGCGACCTTCGCAAGTCGCAGATCTGGTGGCCAAAAGGCACGCGGTCGCTGGCGACCGTCGCCTACCGCACCGCGACCTCCGCACGGAGCTCACCGGGGCCGCGCGACCCACCTAGTTGCGGGTGTCCGTCGCGACCAAATCTGGTGCCGGAGGCTCGAGCGGCGACCAATGCGGGTCGCGCCTCGCCGCCCACGGATCTGGGTCGCGGTGGCGCCATGCGACCTCCCGCGACCTCGCCGCCCCAGATCCGGGCGGCGAGGTCGCGCGACCCCGGGGACCCGGATCCGGGCGGCGAGGTCCTGCGTGACTTCGACGCCCGGATCGAGGTCGCCGGAGGTCGAGGCGGCGTCGCGCGACCTCGCCGCCCCGGATCCGGGTCGCCGAGGTCGAGGCGGCGTCGCGCGACCTCGCCGCCCCGATCCGGGTCGCCGGAGGTCGCGACGGCGTCGCGCGGCCTCACCGCCTCATATCCGAGGTCGCCGGAGGTAGTCGGAGGTCGCCGGAGGTCGCCGGCGGTCGCTGCCCTTGCCGGTCAATTTTTTTAATTTTTCTTTTGCCAATTTTTTTTTTTATCACAAAGATCTTTGTAAATGCAATTCCCCAAACACTATTTTGTTCAAAGTACTTCACAAAGGGGCTTTCAAAGTACAATTTATCAAACACGGTTGCATTTTAAAAAGCACCTTTAACTCCAAGGTCTTTGCATTTTCCCAAGGACTTTCCCCAAAAATAGTTCCCAAACTCACCCTCATTATGCTTCACACATAACCATAGCAAGCAAAATGTAGGCTAACGGACTCTACTTGCCTTAAATCCAATAAAAACGAGCAAACTACGGCAACTTGGGGCTTTGGCGGGCTCGATCTTCGGCGGTACTAGGCGGTGTCGATGGTGGCTGTTGGCGCATGCACGGCAGGCCAGTCCTCTTCTCCCATCGCTGAAGCACCCACATGAACAACCCTCTCTCTCTCTCTCTCTCAGCTTTCTCTCTTTCTCTCTTCCTCTCTTTCTCTCTCTCTCTTCCTCGCGCAACAACTCCTCATCCTCACTCACTCCGCCCCTCTTCTTTTCTTCCCCTTCATGATTAGTAATCATTAGCTTGCATGCAAGAGCCACTTGGAGCATCCTTCACGCCACTTGTCATCTTTTTCATGCAAGTTGATGGGCCTCCTTTGGGCCAGGCTTGGGCTAGCCTTTTGGTCGACCAAATGGGGGAAAATGGTGGGGGCTGTGGGCTGGTTCGGCCTTAAGAAATCGGCCCACTCCTTCTCCTATTTTTCCATTTAATCCCCACTAATATAAATACCTAATTACAATTTAATATGGCCATAAAACTTGGTAACATAAATCAATAAAAATCCAACTTATAAAGCGCAAGGCCAAGAATAAAAATTTTCCCTATCAATTTGTCCTTTAATACAAATCCTTAATCACACATGGACATAGGACATATTCCCAATACAACAGTAGTCCATTCATTGCTCGGCCTTGTTAAATTGTAATCTATTAGCCAACGACCATAACATAGTCCAATGGCGCTTCCATCACCTATTCATGGTTCGTGGTATATCTAGGAGTTGTAATGAAATTTTAGGATGCCACATCCATATTAGAATTTTTCAATGCGGTTTCTTTTATTTAAAAATTAGAGACATCATAGAGTTATGATCAATAACCCTCCATATAGAAAGAATAGTCAAAGTGGTAGGAGCTCTTAAATTCTTCTGTTCAATTCGAAATTGGAGCTTTCTCTTTTTGGTCTTCGTTTAAAAAAAATATTCATTCGTTTCCATGAATAAGTAATCATGTACCAAGCCCTAAACAAACTAACTAATGCCTAGCCAAGGTCGATTTTGGGACCTAAAAGGCACTGCCACGGGCTTTTCTTTCTTTCGTCAATAAAAACATCATTCATTATGCATTAGGAAATTTGCCATGCCCATGGAGGTTTAGCTCTGCCCAAGACAAAGTTACTTTCCATGTGCGAGGCTTGGCAAAGGAGATTTCGTGCATGCCAAAAGGGAGAGTTGGCGAGTGGATTTCAGGAAACCAAAAGATATAAAGAAGCAAGTCGGGCCGTGAATGAAGGGATAGAGGATAGGAAAAGATTTGCTAGGGGCTTCATTTTGGAGATATAATTTGTGCAACTGATTTGGTTGAAAATATGTGAATCTGTCCAAGGCTTGGATTGATATCAATTAGTGATTCAAAATGATTTTGTATATTTGTATTTTCATTTTATTGTTTACACCTTTGTAACATAAATACATGTAAAGAATACATAACAAATCATTGTGAATACAAAGAAATTCTTCAAATTCTTTTTCTTCTTCACTTCGTGTCATAGTATTGAAGCAATTGTTCCTAGCCTAGCTTCCACCAAAAAACTTTTTTTGAATTTCCTGCAATTATTTATTCTCTTATTTGTTGTGGTAAGCCTAGCTCTGCAAAGCAAATCAACGCCCAGGAAGGAATTCACACATATCTTCACCAATGATGGCATGACCAAGAACAAAGACGTAATTATTGGAGAAAACCCTTCAATGGAAGAGAGTTCAAATTCACCTCAAAACCAAGCCTCGGATCAAATTAATCCAACTAAAGATAAGCAATCCTCTACTCAACGCTCAACTGATCCTGCTATTGCTCCCGTTCATATTCCCAGCTCGATTCAGTGGCCATTAGTCCACTGGTTTCCAGTTCAAGCCCCATAGGTTGTCAAGCTAAACAATCATGGGCCTAGTACAGTTCACCTAGAGAGGAAGCAGCTCCAAATATTAGAGCATAGCCCAATGAAGGTGGATCGACTCCTTCCAACATCAGGGCCCACCTAGGTGCTTGGATGACTGAGTCTTACACTCGAATTCATTCCATCGAGTACCGGGACAAATTCCTCCTTAATGTTGGGATCCGGCTTCGTACGACTCATTAACAGACAACTCGTCGAAACCAAAAATTATAGCACCTGGGGTTGGGATTTCCATTGAGCCCTTATCACAAAGACGGATTCCTCAACGAATCCATGCCTTTCCTGACTCATGATCAATTGTGACATCACTGGCGCAAATGCAATTGGCTCATCCACACATGGATTGGGAATTGTTTGACACCCAAGGTTGTGGCCAGACTCTTGCTGATCAAAGACTCAAAGACAAGCTGGGACAACGTCTGTAAGATGTGCAACAAGTTAGACCGAACAAAAAAGTTTTCCCTAACACAGGAATTCAGTGAACTAAATGACAATCATGGCTTGTTTTAACAAGCTCTTGTCACTTTGGAACGATCCGAAAGCAGCTCAGAGCCAACCTTAAAACAGTATAGATCTATTAAGGGAAAAGAGGATGCCACTCATTTCCTTTTGATTTTGAATGAGACAAACTTGACATTTCGGTCCCAAATCCTAGCGATGGAACCGGTGTTAGTGCTTAGCTAGATTTATTAGCTTGCCGTTCAGGAGGAAAGCCAATGTTTGGCCTCGACGGAATATATTAAGGTTGGGGAGTCTGTCCTTGTTTATATTAAGGTTGGGGAGTCTGTCCTTGTTACGGCTTAGGCGAAAAACCACCATAGATGAAGCAAATTGGGGGAAGAATTTAGGAAGGTTGTGGCGTCTGTCCTAGGGTTCGTTGAGAGTAAGAAAGGATGCGGGCGGACAGCTCAATTTTTTTTTTGAAATCCCATGGTCCACGTGTAAAGAATCTAGTGTCCAGATGGAATGCCCCTTACAAAACCATATATTGACTTTTAAATCGGTCTCCACCTTTCACCATGTCTCATAAGGAAAATGGACAAAATTCTAAAGGCAAAGGTAAATTATTTTGTGATTATTGTAAACGTCTGCATTATACTGTAGATATTTGCGAGAAGTTGCATGGAAAACCAAAAGAAAAAGAGAAGAAAGGGAATTATCAGCTAATTAGGTCATGGTGCAAAACATTGATGAAAGAAATTAGTCAATCACTCTGACCAATATCGGCAGCTAATGAAGGCGTTGAAGTAGTTTGATATGCTTGACAAGATAGTAAGTTTCTCAGGTACCTCTTACTATTTAATGAATTATATTTCATATAATGAGTGGATAATTGATTGAGTGTTAATGACCACATTTGCAACAAAAGATTCTTTAGTCATATTCTTGCAGATTTGAATTCACCTACATCAATTCGTCTTCCCAATAGACATATGACTTATATCATAAAAATTGGCATGGTCAATCTTACCCCTTCCATCATCCTTCAAAATGTCCTCTACATTCCTCAATTTCAATATAATCTCATTTCAGTCTCCAAATGGTCCCAAGACAATTCCTATTATGTTTTTTTTCAATGCTAGTAATTATTTCATTTAGACCCTTTCGAGTGGTAAACTGATGGGATTGAGTAGTATTTTACAAGGAATATATTTTTGGACCAACTTTCCACTATATTTTGATTTATCAAGTACTTTGTTGAATAAATATTTATTGTGTAATGCTACTATCAATAATAATATTATTCTTTCCCATCAACGATTAGGCCATAATGTTTTTTTTTTCCATTCCCTCATTGCAAAATATGCCCCTTCACAAAACAATCGCGTGCTCCTTTCCCTTCCAATAAATTACATACCAAAAAAAAAAAAAAATTGGTCATCCACGTTGACATTTGGGGTCCCTAACACACTTACATCATGATGGACTATGGTTTTTATCATTGTGGACGATTATTTTTGAGTCACATGGATTTTCCCGATGCAATCAAAAGGCCAAGTCCCTTCTCACCTTAAAAACTTCCTCTCCTTAATCAAAAATAAGCTTGGGACTTTTGTCCAACAAATTCAAACTAACAATGGAAGTGAATTTCTTAATCATGAATGTGCATCTGTCTTCCCTTCCTATGGATATCTCCATGAACGATCCTGTGTTTACACCCCCACAACAATATGGGATTGTCAAATGCAAACACTGTCACCTTTTGGAAGTTGCATGTGCTCTACAATTCCAAGCTTCTATTTGAAAAAACTTTTGGGGCGGTTGTGTGGTCACGGCAGCCTATCTGATTAGTCGAATGTCATCTCGAATTCTCAATGGACGAACTCCTTTTGAGCTGCTCTTTGGTAAGAAACTTGAAACTCATCATTTAAGAGTTTTTGGATGTCTATGCTATGTTACTACTATGGCTCCTCAAGATAAAATGGGTTCCCACGCCCCTCGTTGTATTTTCATGGGTTATCTGACTTCCCATAAAGGTTATTGTGTTTTCAAGCTATCAACCAAAAATTTCTCTGTGAGCAGAGATATCATTTTCCATGAAAGCATATTTCCCTTTCAAGATGAGGTTGAACTAGTTGAATCTTCTAGGTACACAAAACATCATCATTCTTTCTTAGCTAAAGAGGATTCACCTCCAGATAAGCATCTATCACTCATTGCACAACCAGCGAATCCAATATTGTATTCGACTGCAGAACATAGTGAAGACAATTCATCTCCTCTGAATTTTCCAAATGAAAACTCCATTCAATCAGTTGAAGGAAGTCCTATACAACCTTAAACATCTTCTAGGGAAGATATTAATGGGACATCTTCCCATGCTATACCTGAAATAGACAATATCTCCATATCAATGTCTATTGCTCATTGCACCTCCAGTGAATCCAATATAGTCTCCGGCTACAAAACATAATGAAGACAATTCATCTCCTTTGATTTTTTGAATGAAAACTCCAATTAATTAGTTGAAGGAAGTCACATACAAGCTCAACAACATCTTTTAGGGAAGATATTAATGGGACATCTTCCCATGCTATACCTGAAATAGACAATATAGGTGAGTCTAGGGTATATCACCTCCATAAATCCATGGTGATTCGGATGAGGAAATCTATATGAATTTTGCAGAGTTTACGAAGATAGGGGAGTCTAGGGTATATCACCTCCATAAATCCCTGTATGAACTCAAGCAAGCTTCCCGTTAATGGAACGCAAAATTTACTATTGCAATTATGGTTGCAAGTTTCAAATAATCCATGCATGACTATGCCTTATTCACATGGACAAAAGGTGCATCATCCATCTATTTGATGATATATGTTGATGAGATACTAATTATGAGATCCGATGAATCTACTGTCGGGGAACTTCAGAAGTATCTACGTGCTACTTTTCACAGAAAGGATCTAGGTCCTCCCAAATATTTTCTTGGAATTGAGATTGCATGATCAAATGTAGGAATCTCACTTAGCCAACAAAAATTCTAGAGATTATATTAGAAGGAGGTCTATCAGGATGTAAGCCAGTAGTTATTTCTCTTGAGCAGAATATCAAATTGACCTATCTTGATTATGATTTGAGAACATCGTCCAATAGTGATGATCTACTACTCAAGGAGCCATCGATCTATCAAAGACTCGTAGGTAAACTTATCTACCTTACCATGAAAAGACCTAACATATGCTATGCAGTACAAACACTAAACCAATTCATGCATAATCTAAAACAGTCTCATATGAATGTAGCTTTAAAAGTTGTAAAATACTTGAAATGTCCAGGACTTAGAATAATTCTTTCTCGAGAGTGTAACATGGAAAAGATAGCTTATTATGATATAGACTATGCTACCAACCATATGACCTAAAGGTCTAGTTTTAAATTCTACATAAAGCTTGGAAAATCTTTACTTCATGGAAAACGAAGAAGCAATCAACTGTATCATTATCATCAGCTGAGACTGATTATCGAGTTATGGCTAAAACTGTTTGTGAGATAGTATGGATATGAGGCTTACTTCTTGACCTTGGCATATAAGTTAAAAGACCAAGTACATTTTTTTATGATAATGATACAGCACTCAAATTTGCAGCTAACCCCATAATTCATGAAGGGACAAAACATATAGAAGTTGACCATTACTTTACTCGAGACAAGATCCAAGAAGGAATAATTAGAACAAAGGGAATTGGGACTTAAGGAAAACCTACAGATATCTTCACCAAACCTTTGTGCCAGAGGTAACACACATATCCGTTGAGTAAGCTGGGTGTCTTGGACATATATAAGCCTCCAACTTGAGAAGAAGTGTTAGAAATATGATTTATGCAATTGATTTGATTGAAGATATTTGAATTAGTCCAATGCTCATATTGATATCAATTAGTGATTCAAAATGATTTCGTACCTTTGTATTTTCCTTTTATCATTTATACCTTGTAGTATAAATACATGTAAATATATATATAACAAATCAAAGTGAATACAAAGAAAGTCTTTAAAATCTTTTTCTTCTTCACTTTGTGTCACTTCACGATGAACATCCAAGAATTTAAGTACACCATTGAACTCTCTTTCTCTCTCTACATCCTCCGCCTCCACTCAATCTTCATCAACCACGATCATCATTATTGTCATCTTCAATCTCCTGGACAGTACCACGTCACTTCCATGATCCACCCTTCAAGCTTACAACTCATTTTCATCTTTAGTTAACTAATAGCAGCCCTTCACCAATATCCCAAAGTCTTGGGCATTGATTGTCTAGATTACATAAGAAACATCCTAAATCACTAATATCCACATTGACTTTGTCATTCGCCTAGAGTCATCGCAGCTTGGAATGCCCAACCCACCACCATTGGTCTATCGTGGCTAACTATGCAACCTAAAGAAAGTTAAAAGGTTGACTTATAAAACTTAACGAATTCTAAGGAATAACCTAGGTTAGAGTTTAACAAATGTAGGATGTGTCCAATATATGCTTGAATATGCACAATATCTAGTGCATTGTGCTTCTATCAAATATAAACGAATTAAGTGACGAGATAGAAGATGATGCAAGCAAAGTTTATAGTGGTTCAGCGTGTGATTAAGCCTACTTCCACTGTCCCAGTCTAATGGTCACCAATAGGCTCGAATCCACAAATAATCTCTTGAGTATTTATAACGTGGCAAGTACCCCTTCTCCCCGAAGTTGATAGATCACCCTATCAAAACTTAAGCACCGCTACAATACTTGTACGCTCCTAAAATCAGATTACAATTAGTGACAAGTACTCTCAATAAAGCAAATAGCAAACAATTGCTAGCTCACAACATAGTTTGAATGTTTTGAAGTTTGAAGCTTTCTGTGTTTTGTAGTTGTGTCTTCTTCAACACACATTGATCTTCTTAAATAGTCTTCAATCTAAATTAGCCATTGGATAGTCTTCAAGAAGAGCAATTTGGCCATTGAAGATAAACACTATCATCAGAATCCAGTTGCCCATCCATTAAAATTTTTCCTAATAGCAATGTAGTTTTCATGAGTGACAATTGATTTGATTTTCCCCTAAATATTATTTCTAAGGCTCTAGACTTGAAATTAGCTCTGAACTTTCTTTAAACTTGAAATAATAGTAAAGAAAAAAGACCTTGCTCTTCTTATCTAGATTGCTTAGACATGTGATATAATGAGATACTTTTATCAACAATATGGGAGTTTATCAAAGTTTCCCGCCAATAGTTGACTCACACATTGCTTTCCATTTGATCTTCTTGAGTAAATTATTAATCAAGGCTTCACTAAACTATTCATCTTGTCATTGTACCTCCAAGTATTCATGAACTTCTCTTTCTCTATGACTTGTTCACCCTTTGTCAAGTTCCATCCCGCCTCTACGAATATTTTCACTTTGTACTTTGAATTTTATCAATAGCGATAAAGCATCCTTCATATCAACATTACCTTAAAACAAACTAACATATGCATTTATTGAGCAATAATGAGAAATATTTTTCACTAAAAGTTGCACTTCAACTTTTAATTGAAGAGTCTCAGGGTTCCTACGCCAACTTCGGACAGGAAATATCATGAGCAATTATGGCATTAATAGTCAATGTCAACTTAACAAGTCCCGTCAAACTCCAAACGAATTTTGAATGGAAGTATCTAAGCTCACCTCATGAAAAAAAAAAAATAGTAATAGAGTTACAATTTTGACCCAATAAAGAAAAAGAAACCACGAGACCCCCCTTCCCGAATACAAGAGGAACCAAAAAGTTGCAGAGTACATTTGGTTCAGTATTTTGAAAGTCTATTAGGAAAATACAAAACGGTTTAGCTTAGAAGATTTTGGGTAAATGCAAAAGCCATTTAGTAAATTATGCTTTAAAAAGCAACTTTGAGAGAAATACCATTTAGTAGAAAACACATTTGAAAAGCTTTTGGGTGAGTAATATTAGTTTTTTAATTTGTATTTGTTTAAAATTAAATAAATAACATATGCAACTTTTAAATATAAATTTTGACAATAATGCTAAAAAAATCAAATATATGTAAATGCTAAAAAAAATCAAATATATATAATTAAAAAAAAAGATGAGTGCTTTTGTAGAAGTCCTAAAATTTGTCACGAAAATGCAATTGAGTCTTAAAATTTCAAAAAGTGTAATCAAGTCCTAAAACTTGTCAAATTGTTTCAATGGAATTCTAAAGTTAACACCATTAACTTTTTTGAAGGAAAATGTTGACGTGACATTTAAAATTAATTTTTATTTTTCACGTGGCTTTTTTTTTTTAATTTTTTTATTCAATTTTTTTTAAAAATAGATTTAAAAACTAAAAAAGAAAAGCTAAATTTATTTTTTTAAATTTTTTTTTAAAAAAGGCAGCTCGATTGAAACAATTTTTAAATCTAATTTAAATATAAAAAATTAAAAACACATGGAAAATAAAAATTAATTTTAAATGACACGTTAGCATTTTTCATTAAAAAAGTTAATGATGTTAACTTTAAGACTCGATTAAAACAATTTGACAAGTTTTAGGACTTGATTGCACTTTTTACAAGTTTTAGAACTCAATTGCATTTTCGTGACAAGTTTTAGGATTTTTATTACATTTATCCTTTAAAAAAAAAAAAATTAACCCTTCCTTGGTCTAGCAAAAGGCTATAGCCACCAACAAACCAAATCTAGCGCTAGTGATTGTCAGTTGAAGTCACTCGAGGTTCAGCGACCTCCAGTGAGGGTCACGTGACCTTGGCGAAGGCCGCTGAAGGTCACCCAACCTTAGGTGACCTTGATCGATGGTCGCTAGCACCAAATCTAGCTCGTCAACGACCATAGCTTTTCGCCAGACTGGCGAAGCGTTGGTCTTTTTTTTTTTTTTTAAGTTATAAATATTTGATTTTTTAGCTTTTTTTAGCATTAAAAAAATGAGGACAAAATCGTAAATTTGAAAAATTGGTGAGAGTAGTTTTGAAAGAAAAATATGAGTTTCAGTATATGGCCAAAAAAAAACTCAACTAGCATAGGGCTTTCAACTATATTAATGCTGGTTTTCACTTGAAAATTACTTCAAATTAATTGTCAAACAGTCCAACATTTTTCAAGAAACATTGAAGGTCGAAAGCCTGTAACCCCTCCAAGAAAAATAGAAAACACAGAAGGCAAGAGGAGCCCTCCGTAGTGGCTCAATTGAAAAACAAAAAGAAAAAAGGGAACGAAAGGAAGTAGCACTGGGGTCGGAATCTCAAAATACGCATGAACACAGGGACCGAAGCGCAAAAAGGCCACAACCTCGAAGTGAGGCCTTAGGGTTTTCGCGTTCTTGAGGCCGACTCTATAAATCTCCCCACGCAGTCGACGCAGAACCAGCCCGCCTCGCTCGCTCCTCTTCCCCCTTCTGCTGCTCCTCATTCGTCTCCTTCGTCTTCTTCTTCTTCTTCGTTTTCGATTAGGGTTTTGAGAAAGCGCGGCCTCCATTAATCCCAGGCGAGATTTGAGGGGGGGCTCGTTTTCCCCCGTGCTCGTCTGATTCATGGGAGGCCCAGATCAAAAGGTTTTGCCTCTGGGAGCTTCGCTGATGACGCCCGTTCCTTGCTCATCTCGGGCGTTCTATTAGTAGCTTTCCCATACATGTATTTATATCTTCCGATTCTCAAATATCGATTTTGTTTCTTTCTTTTTTCTTGGGTTGTTGTTCTGCGTTCCTGGTCGAGGGATGAGGATGAATCCATGGATCTTGCTGACAAAACAACAATTTTACAAATTAATTTTTCGGACTTTTACATCCTTGATTTGCCGAAAATGATCGATTGGACAAGAAAACATTTTAAAAAATAAATTTCCCTCATAGAGAAAAATGCATTTTTCTGACAAATGTTTATTCTAAAAACAAACATACCCTTAATTTCAAATGTTGCAAATGTTGCACCAAAGATGAAATTTAGAAGGCAGCATAGGAAGAGGGAGAGGGCCCGAGCAGCGGCGATCGAGAATGACAAAGGTCCGGTCTCTTCTCGGGGTGAACATTTTACTGCCATCATCCCAAATGATGCTCACGAAAACACAAGATTCAGTGAGATCATCCCAGATGATACTCACAAAGACACAAGACTCAGAGAGAGTCTCCAAAATGACCATGGTCCGATTTCTCTCGCCGGGCTCGAATGCATACTTCGCCGCTCCCGTCTTGATTGAGAGAGAGTTTACTCGATCGTCGAGACCGACATTTTTCTGCAGGAAAAGGCAAATCCAATGCGATTTTATTTCTCATTTCTCAGCTCCACCATATATAACCACACATCTATTGCAAGCATCTGATAACGGAATTCGTGAAACAATGTGTGAAAGCATCTGAACGACGTACGCAGGCCCATTACGTTAGCAACAGTGCAGATCACAAGAGACGGATGAGAAACAGAGCACGAATTGCTCAGCTCCGTAAAGCAGATCCCCGACAGCTTTTTCCCTTCAATTCTGCTCGCTAAACCAGTTTCTAGCTCAAGAGAGCAGAGGTGGAGATTCGAAATTTTCAAAATATGCAACCATAAAACTTATGGCGAAAATATAATCGAATTTTAAAATTTTCAGAAAGTATCAAGTTTTAAAACTCGTCATGAGAATGATTTGATTGAGTCAATTTGGTAAATTTACCAAGCATGAATCTCCTTTCCAACCTGGCAGTCAGAGAATAAGCAAACATAAAAAGTGTCCATATAAGATGACATCTGAGAAGTTTTCTCTCCTCTTTTATGACATCTGAGAAGTTTTTCTACGTCAATAATATGATGCAGTGTACACAGGGAAGGTAAATCCAATTACTGATCATAAATTGTCTAAATTTATCTATTTCAATAAATGGCATACTGATTTATGCTTAAAGACAAAAAAACAATAAAAACTAATAATTTAGTAGGATTAATTTATTGCGTTGTAACCTGCTGCAATTATGTTTTCATTATACTAGGATGATTTATCAGGAATATAGAAGATAATGAACCCACTTCATTAAGTAGGCTTGGGAGATTTAATGGTGGCAATGATCAAAATCTTTCAACAAATTGAACTATATATATGCAGCTCTTGAGCAAACTAATCTTGTTGTAGTTCGACATCAGCTTTTTCAGAAACTCTCCTTTGATGCCACATCAGATTTTTAGAGAGACTAATACTATTTGTGAGAGAGATAGAGAGGCATGACATATGGCAGATCAATGACTAACATGGAGAGTTTGAGAGTAAAAAAATAAGGAAAGATAGAGGTCTGCAAAAGTTGAATGAGGGTGTTCATGCATCAGACATGACAAGCGTAATTGATGAAGAGAATATGAACAGTCAGAAAACATATGAATATGACTAAAATGGCTTTTATCCAAACCAGATTGTGGAACTATATACACGTCTTTATCCTCTAGTAGTTATCTTCAGCTCATCCTATTTGAAATAAATTCCACTAATTGAGCAAAACCTCTGTTAGCCATCACAGTCGTTTTTTATCTCCACCGTCCAGTGTGTGGTACACCAATGAGTGCAATTCCCTATTCAAAATATATATCTTTTACCATCGACCCTTGAAACACGATTGATTTAGTGTTGAGATCGAGTATTTTCTGCAAGAATGTTTGCGGCTGATAAGCAAAACTGCAGGCCTATCGTCGTCCTGTTCTAATATGTTTGTACTATTATCTTTCATATATGATGTACGATTGTAAATTGAAAAGCAGTTCATGCATTTCTTTCCCAACAGATATTCATGTCAATGCAGCAAAGTAAAATTTCACCATCTATTTTCTTTTGAATGTACTTACTCTTATAATATCATGAAAAACTTTGCCAATGACATTATTTGTTTTGCTTTCTTATAACATACAAGGATTAAAAAGTTAATGTCCATTCGCTCAACTCTTCTTCAGAAATAATCTATTGAATGTATATATGCCACTTTCTTATTACATGCTCATCCTAAGGAACATAAATGCATAGCGGAGCCAAGAAACCCGGTACAATGTGTGGGCTACCAGCTAGTTTTAATAGTATTCAGATGAGGGCAACAGCCCCCAGCATTCTACAGTTGAATTCGTTGCTGTGTATTAATCAGAACAATGAACACCTATTATCTAGTAAAGAGAAATATCAATCGCATCATGACACAGAGAGGGGCAAAGTCTAATTCAAATTGAATCTAGTCCAAGTTTCCGTACCTCATCCTCTTTTAAATATATATGCTCTTGAAAGCAGCCACAGACCTTCCTGTACCAAGCATTTGAATTCATCTGTCCCCTTATGTCAATGTTAAAGTTGTAATCTTTCCAACACTTGAATTGGGTAGCACACGTAAATCTGCAGATAGGAACTCCAAGATCGAATAGATAGCCTCTGCTTTTGAATGCAATGTGTCGCCAGAGGTAAATGCATGAATTCCATTTTCAAGATACACCCAACTGCAGCCAGCAAGCTTCTTGGTTTCCTTCCCTCTCATTTTCTCTCTTATCTTGCGCATCTCTGCCCAATTTTCCTCAGCTGCAAATACATTTGCCAGCTGCACATACCAAGATCCATTATCTTCCTCAATAACCAATAGCTGCTCTGCCACTTCTCTTGCGAGAGTTCCTATTTATCTTGCAGGCATTCAAAAAAGCCCCCAAAATCACAGGATCCGAATTCCTGGGAATTTTCTTCATGAGATCCATTGCCTTTCCTAGTCGATTTGCCCTTCCGTACAGATCAAGCATACAGGCATA
Source organism: Eucalyptus pumila (assembly GCA_016097595.1). Lineage (NCBI taxonomy): Eukaryota > Viridiplantae > Streptophyta > Magnoliopsida > Myrtales > Myrtaceae > Eucalyptus > Eucalyptus pumila. The sequence goes on from CM027852.1 coordinate 26,022,382, forward strand.
GTGATCCGTTTCAGGCACTATTTTGTAATCTTCTACCATGGACTTGAAATACTTTTCCCCCATTTCCCCTAACCCACTATGACGGGAAGCAGATAGAAGCGCAATAAAGGTGACCTCATCAGGTTTCAATCCTCTCTCCACCGTTTTTTTATACAGCTCCATAGCTTGATCTTCGTGCCCATGATTTGCATAACCGGAAATCATGAGATTGTGGAGAATCAAGTCTCTTTCCTTGAATTTTTTAAATATCTTTCCTGCATATTCAGTACTGCCAGACTTAAAATACATGTCGATCGTGGCACTAATCAGCTTCTCCTCCATTTCCATCCCTTTTCTTAGTAAGCATGAATTTGCTTTCCAGGATCCAGGGCCGCCTGCAATGCACAGGCACCTAGCAAGCAGATGATTATGGGTACATCAAAAGAAATGTTTGCATTCCCTCTATACACATTCACCAGTTCAAATACAGCTTCACATTGCTGTGCTTTGACATAACCAGTAAACAAAGCTGTCCACACGATAGAATTCTTTTCATTCAGAGAATCAAAAAGCCTCCGTGCTTCAGACATGTTACCTTGAGATGAATGACCCACGATCATAGAAGTTGTCAAAAAGGAGTTCTTGCACTCAATCGTCGCATAAACTAAGTCCGCATATTTCATATTTCCACACTTGCAGTAAACATCCACCAAGGCACTCTTAACAAAGAGATTTGATATCACTCCATCTCTCAAAACCCAAGCATGAATCTCCTTTCCAAGCTTTGAATTCCGCATGCTAGAGCAAGCATTCAGAACACTAGCGAATTTGTTCCCCGTCAACCCTCAATGTGGTTGGATGTAATTGGGTGCACAATGTAAAGTTACACGTAGATGATTCACTTGATTGACTGAAAGCCTGACATGTTGCAAAAAGCTATCATCAAGAGGAGGGCGTTGACTTCCTAGAAACTATAAGTCTGATAATCAAATAAGTCACAATTGGCATTGTCCTATTCGGTTCTACTGTTTAGAATTTGGAAATTTGCCAAGTAGATGTCAAGAATGCCTTCTAGGGTGCGTTTGGGAACCACTTTTGAGGAAAGTCTTTAGGAAAATACAAATACCTTTGAGGTAAAGGTGTTTTCCAAAATGCAATCGTGTTTGGTATATTGTACTTTGAAAGCTCTTTGTAAAGTATTTTGAGCAAAATAGCGTTTGGGGAATTACATTTACAAAGGATCTTTGTGGTAAAAAAAAATTATCAAAAGAAAAATAAAAATAAAAAATTGACCAAAGGGCAGTGGCCGCCGCGACCTCCGGCGACGCGGATCTGAGGGCAGCGAGGTCGCGCGGCGCCGTCGCGACCTCCGACGATCTTCGGATCCGGGGGCAGCGAGGTCGCGGGAGGACCTCGCCGCCCGGATCTGGGTCGCGGGGGGTCGCGGGGAGGTCGCGCGACGCCGCCGCGACCCGGATCCGGGGCGGGAGGTCGCGCGACCCAAATCGGGGCGGCAAGGTCCTCCGCGACCCCGCGGCCCCCGGATCGGGTCGCGGTGATCCGAACCTCGCCGTGGGTCGCGGCGGTCGCGCCACCCCCCGGCGTCGGTCGTGTCTGGGCGACGGTCGTCGGCGACCGCTTCAACGACCGCTCGCGGAAGAAGAAGCTCGCGGAAGAAGAAGACCGCCTGTCGCCCCAGATCTGGGTTGGGGCGACCCAGCCCTCGGTCGCGCCACCCCCCGACGATCGCCGGCGTCCCTCTAGCAGTCGCTGGCCGCTCGCAGTCAACCAACCCCCCAGAGAAGATGAACAATTGCGACATAAGAGCAAGAACCAGAAAAACAAAAAATTCATGAGGACAATTTCGAAAAAAAAAATTATGAACAGTGCCCGTGTGGGCATGCCGAAAAAGCCGAAAGCCCAAGGCAGGTCCTCACCTACCTTGGGCTTTTGGCTTCGCAATGCTGGCATTTAGGGAATGCGGGCTCAAAAATTTTTGCCAAACGGGCTGGCATTTGCCCAAGTATCTCAGGCTTCAAAGGGGCTTTGGGATGTGGTTCCCAAACGCACCCTTACATGGTGATCTTGATGTTCCTGTCTATATGGAACAATTACAGGGTTTTTGTGATTCATCTCATCATGACCATGTCTGCTTAATCTGCCATGTGCTATATTTGCCTTAAGCAAGCTCCCAAGGCATGGATCGACAGGTTCAACGTGTTTCTTTTAAAATATGGATTCGCTTGCAGCACTGTTAATCCATCACTATTTGTTTATCGTCATTGTGGTCATATTATCATTCTATTACCATATGTGGGTGATAATAGTCCTCACTGGTGATTCCCCAAAATTACTAACCATCTTGTGCATGCAGTTGGTCAAGTGTTTTCCATGAAAAACCTTGGCGTTCTTCATCTTTTTAAGATTTGTTTTCTATTCAATTCCATGTAGATCAAATTTTTATCTTTTATTTTTAACTTCCACCATAATTATAGGTGGTAATATCTCTATTCATACTACATAACTTATCAATGAAAAGTATGCTTCATTGACTCAACTTTTTGTTTTCTTCAACAAGTCCTATTTTCATTTTATACAAAAAGTAAAGTTGTTGTTTTCAACATTCTTAGTGTCACAGACTTACCATTAAAAAAAAATCAATGTCATGGAGGACCCACTAACTTTGTTGTAAATCTAGACAATTTACACACAATAAAGGCTATATTTGGTTTAGTGCAATACGTAGTGTACATCAGACTTCCAATTGCACTAGTATAATCTAATTGTACTAAAGGTTACCTAGTATTTTCCATCAATTGAATTGATACATCATATGATGCATTTTTTTTTTTGTTGACCGAGAAACCGCCGGAAATCACCCTTCGGGGATCACACGACCCTCCAGTGCCCGGTAGCACCGTCAGGCCTCGCCACAAGCCATCATATGATACATTTGACTCTTTAATTTCCGAATGTTCATATTTTTGGATATTTTTCTTTACATAGTAGCCTTGACTTAAAGCATAAAACCCACTATGTTTGATCATTTTGATACCTAAAATTGCATCCCTATTTATAGTTTTTAACTGAGTGCGGGACACCTGGAGTGCCATAACTTGGCACGCCGGGACACTTAAGTGCCATAACTTTAAAATGGTACACTTAAGTGCCATCATCGGAGTAAAATGGAACACTTAAGTGCCACTCCGGCGAAAATCCGGCCAAATGGCTGACGTGGCAATTTTCCGGCGAGTTTAGTCCAAAACGGCGTCGTTTTGCACGCTGACGTGGCGGAGAAAACGCAAAAACGACGCCGTTTCGTGTCTACGTGTAAATAATAATATAAAAATTAATTAAATTATAAAGTATTCAAAAAATTAAAAAAATTAAGAAAAATTAAGAAAAATTTAAAAGTTTTAAAAAATTAAGAAAATTAAAAAAAAAAAGGGGGGGGGGGGAGGTCGAACGGGCGGGCGAGGGCTGAGCCCTCGCCGCCGTCGCCTCCCTGCCGTCGCCGGGAAGGGCTGGCGACGGAGGGGGGAGGGTCGGCCGGGGTCGCCGGCCCCCGGCCGAGCCGACCGACGGCGAGGGCTGCGAGCCCTCGCCGGATCGCTGCGAGGGCCGCGACCCTCGCCCCGGATCTCCGGCGAGGGCTGCGAGCCCTCGCCGGATTGCTGCGAGGGCCGCGACCCTCGCCCCAGATCTGGGCGAGGGCTCGCGGGCCCTCGCCGCCGGTCGGCCGGCCTCGCCGACCCTTGGCCAGGGCCCGGCGACCTCGGCCGACCCTCCCCACTCCGTCGCCGGCCCTTCCCGGCGGTGGCGGGGAGGCGGCGAGGGCCCGCGACCCTCGCCCGGATCGGGCGAGGTCGCGGCCCTCGCCGCGATCCGGCGAGGGCTCGCGGCCCTCGCCGTCGGCCGGCCGGGGGCGGCGACCCCGGCCGACCCTCCCCCTCCGTCGCCGGCCCTTCCCGGCCGGCGGCGGGGAGCGCGCGGCGACGAGGGCTCGGCCCTCGGCCGCCCGTTCGACTTCCCCCCTTTTTTTAAATTTTTAAAATTTTTTAAAATTAAAATTTTTAAAATTTTCTTTTTTTAAAATTTTTTTAATTTTTAAAATTTTCTTTTTTTTAAATTTTTAAAATTTTTAAAATTAAAATTTTTAAAATTTTCTTTTTTTTAAATTTTTTAATTTTTTAAAATTAAAATTTTTAATTTTTTTTAATTTTTTATTTTTATGCTGATTTGGAGCTCCGGCGAGCCACGTAGGCAAAAAATAATAATAAAATATTGCCACTATGTTTGATCATTTTGATACCTAAAATTGCATCCATATTTATAGTTTTTAACTTCATTTATGTCATGCATATTTGTACTAACAATCAACATATCATCTACATATAAGTAGATTATAAATTCATACTCTTTGGTACACTTTGAATAAATGCACTTATTAGCACTGTTATGCTTAAATCCATATGATAATACTGTTGAATCTATTTTCTCATGCTATTGTTTCAATGTTGTTGTTTTTTTTTTTTTTTTTTTTTTTTTTTTTTTTTTTTTTTTTTTTGTCTATGCTCATGTTGCCATCCTCAACAAATGGCACCTCATTTGTAAATTCTTTTACATAATTAACCTCACGGTTTTGAGAACTTTCCGCACTTAGAAATGTGTTTTATCAAAATATCAACATTCAGGTTCTCAATTGCATGGGAAAGTTTCTTTCAACAATCTTTTTAAGTTGAAGGCAATTTTGAAATAATTGCAGTACCTTGAAGAGATTTAAAAACTTCAAACTTAATGTCTTTGAGTTTGGCAACATATATATGAAGTTCCTCCATTTGTTTAGAGACAGATTTTCCATCAATCATGATAAATTCAAAATATTTAGTAATTCTATCCGTACTTTATTTGTCAGTATTGTGTTTAGTCTCCAAGGTAGTCCAAATGTTGCTGGGACTTGTGTAAGATCAAAAAAAAATTATTTAGACAATCTTACAAACTATGAAGAATTCTTCCTTAATACCTCCTTTTATCATTAGGTAATTCTTTCAAAATGGTGCATCTTTGGAAGCCATTGCCTCATTGAACGTTCTTGGATCTCTATCCAAATGAATTAACATGGACAGTTTATTGACAATATTTTCATTATCTTTTTATACTAGGAGAGTTACAAAGTCAAGACCAAAATCTTTTGTTGTATTTACTCTTTGACTTCTCTTTGGCTCACTTGGAGAATCAAACAATTTTCTTTTTCTTGATGAAGAGTTGCGTGCATCATTTGTTGTTTGTGAATATACTGAGTTATCACTTGAATCTTTAAGAAATTTGTGTTCAAGAAATTCGGCATCTCTTGATTTTAGAGTAATATCATATTCAACATCCAATAAGCGATAAAGTTTAGAATTTTTAGTATATCCAATAAGCACACTTCTTAATGTCCTTGGTCATAATTTGATTCGATTACAATACATAAAGCATTCCCATACTTTAAAGTAGGGATAAGTGTACTAAAAGTCTTAAAACTTGTCATGACAATACAATTGAGTTCTAAAATTTTCAAAAAGTATAATAAAGTTCTAAAATTTATTACGAAAGTAAAATAGAGTCCTAAAACTCTCAAAATTGTAATCAAGTTCTAAAACTTGTTGACATTTTCCGCTTGTCAAGTTGAATGGAGTTAATGGGAGGACTAGATTATACTAACTGGGATAAGTACACTAATGGTGCTAAAAGTTGTGTATAACGCTCACTTTGGTGTCAAAAGTTTCTGTCGGATCACTTAACTGCCAAAAGTTTTGAAAAACGCTCACTTTGGTGCCAACGTCGATCTGATCGGCCGGAAATCTGACATGGCGTTTTTTTATTAATTTTTTAGGCTGACGTGGCTTGCCGAAGAGCACAATCAGCATCTAAACCACAAAAACGACGTCGTTTGGCTTCTTTCCCCCAAATCGAAACCCTAAATCCCCAAATCGAGAGAGAGAGAGAGAGAGAGAGAGAGAGAGAGAGAGAGAGGCACGTCGTCTTCTTCCTTGAAGAGCGACACCAGCAGCGAACGACACCAACAGCAACACCAGCAACACACCAGTAGCAGCACCAACAACGACGGCGGCGGCGGCGCACCGGTAGAGGCACCTTCAACCGCTCTTCTTCCTCCTCCTCCTCCGCCCTCGCCTCCTATTCTTTCTGCCACTTTTTGTTTGAGCAAAAATCTCATTCTCTCCTCACTCACCTGGTTGAGCATCTACAATGGTGGCCAAGCTACGGTGGCCGAGCGTTGGCGGGCAAACAACGGTGGCCAAGCAGCGAGGAAGAAACCCTAACCCTAATTTCAACCCATGTACAAGCTAAACGGCGTCATTTTTGCGAGGGTGTCCACGTATAAGAGCAAAACGACGTTGTTTCTTGAAGAGGATGGAAAACGACGTCGTTTAAAAGCTGAGCAAATTTTTTTTTTTTTTAATAAAAATGCCACATAATCATTTTGGCCGGAATTTCTCGCCGGTGGCACCAAAGTGATCGTTTTTTCTCCGATTTGGCACTTAAGTGATCCGGCGGAAACTTTTGGCACCAAAGTGAACGCCGTACACAACTTATGGCACCATTAGTGTACTTATCCTGTACTAATTTGATAAGTGTATGAATTAATTGCATTTTTTGAAAGTTTTAGAACTTTATTGCACTTTTATAATAAGTTTTGGGACTCAATTGCACTTTCTTGACAAGTTTTAGGAATTTTGGTATACTTATCCCTTTAAAGTATTAGATATCGGTACCTTTCTTTTCTATAACTAACATGGAGATATCTTAAATTTTCTTGAAGGAATTTTGTTGTGAATGTGAGATGCAATAGGAAGTGCTTCTCCCCATGAATTTATTGGCAATTTCGCTTGTAAGATCATGGAATTAACCATATCTACCATAATTTTATTCTTCCTTTATGCCAATCTATTTTGTCGTGGTCTACAATGTACACTTGCTTGGAATTTCACTTTGAATATATTATTAAAGTTGTGTGCGAAAAGAGAAGAAGAGAGAGATACAAAGAAGTTGTTTGAACAGTTGTGATGAACAAACAATATATGATTCAATGCTATCTACACTTAGTGTTATGAATAGTTTTAAGGCTTCGTTTGTTTTTAGAAAAATGAATGATTCAGAAAACATTTTCCTAAAAATGATCTATCATATTACTTATAAATATAAATAAAAGAAAAATATTTTCATTGTTAGCGAAATTGATAATAAAAATATCTTGTTAGTTAATTATTTCAAACGATACAAATTATTATTGTTAACCTACGACCAATCAGTTAACAGCCGACCGCTCTACCACTAAGTTATTGAGGAACAACGGGAGATTCGATCTCATAAGTGTCAAGTGGAAGTGCAGTGATGTATGCAATTGAGGCATCTTGGAGTATGGTAGGGGTAGAGGGAATTTCTGGTGGAGCGGTGAAATGCAAATATTTTTAAAAATCATCTCTAATTTTTTTATGGGCATAAATGACCTAGATGCACTGCATCTTTGCGTTGGCCGGCCGTGTGCACACACCCCCTATGAATGCGCAAGTCATAGGGAAAATTCATCTCTAATTTTGTATGGGTGCAATTTCCTAGATGCACCCAAACTTCAACCCAAATTTCACGTCGACCCAAAGGTCACGCCGTGAATTTTTTAGATGGACTGTATTTTTGCGTTGGCCAGGTGGGTGCTCGCCCCCTTTGAGGGCGCTGGACTTCTTTAATTTGTTAAATTGCGTGCATTTGTTCGGTTGACTGACGTGGGCTTTTTTTAAAGGGCAGGCGACTCCGAGTCAAGGATCAGCCCAACAACTCCCGATCTTATTAAAGTGTGCCTCCTCCGAGCACAAGAAGCAATTCTTCACCGACTTCTCTTCGCCCAAAGACGAGCAAAGACACGATTGATGCTCTTAGCTCTATGGATGCCTATCAAGCGTTGTTACTCATTCTTGTTCTATTGCAACTGCTAACTAGCATTGCAAAGCCAAGTAATCAACTGTGCGTTGCTTCATCCTGTGGCGACATTCACAATATAAGCTATCCATTTCGATTGAAGGGTGATCCAAAAGAATGTGGTTTATTAAATTTCGAAGTGGTTTGTGAAGGTAATCGCACTGTTGCATACCTTGGTGTTGGCAAATACTATGTGCAGTCTATTGATTATTTCACTGACCAAATTAGATTGGTAGACGACGGGATTCATAAGGATAATTGCTCGTCTCTCCCCCATCACTTGCTGACAGGGGGCGATAGGCCCTTCGGAGAATATAACTTCGCCACATTCAGTAGTAGTGTGGTCATTGTGAACTGCTCAAAGACAATTAGTTCTCCATTCTACATCGCTATTAATTCATCATGCATTGTGGGGTCGTATTCTTCCAACACATCATCAAGTTGGAAGTTGTATGCTTTGGTCAATTCAAAAGCATCAGATGTGAGGGACTTTTGCACCATTCGCAGCTGGACCTTGGTGTCAAATTATGATATGTATGATGAGCAGATAAATAGTAGCCTCTACAACTACGAGCAAATCCATAACATCATGGCCAATGGATTTCTTGTCGACTTTGGTTTTTGGAACGTCATGATTGTCAGCTTTAATGCATTCGAATTCCGTTACATCAACGTAGTTCAGAGTTGCAGCTTGACCACCAAAGGAGTTTTCTGTGGTCTCGTTAGCATCTTCGGAGGTCAGGTTTGCGAATTGAAGTTCCCTGATGGCGGTGATGGCGGTAAGCATCAATTGACACTGAAACTTTACCGTAATTTTGCATGATTGTGCACACTCTTTCACTTGCTACTTTCTCCTTAAAATTCAAATTTGTAAAAAATATTTCCTGTTGTTAAAAAAAGGGGGTCATTGTTCGAGCAGCCACATGACTAGTTTGTCGGCATAGAGTTCACATTTTATTGTTTTCTTTATTAGTCACTTAACTAATATTCTAAGAAACACTTGTACTAGCAAATTCCTTAAAAAATTGCATTTACCTATTCATGGAGAAACAAAATTATCAATTAAAAATGTTTGTTGACTGCTAAAAAAGCAAAAGGAATTTATTGTATCTTGATCATTTATGTGAAACAAAGCTTATTATTTCTTGCGAATGCACACATCCCACTTCTCATATTCTTTTGGACAAAACTCATCTTGCACAAAGTATTTAGCCACTATGTTTCCTTGTGAGTTTTTTTTTCCAGACTTCTTTTCCTTCAATTCCTCTTCAAATCATTCATTCCTTTCACAGGTACCCAAGGTTACATGACCATTCAAATGACTGTGGATTTTATATGTCTACTGGGTAAGCCACAATGATTTGTTCTAAAAATAATTAAGAAAACCTTATTCTAACCTATCAGAATTATTTCAGCGTATTTTTGTGGAGCAAAGTTTGTAATTGGGATGCCATTTTTCGGGATATTTCTAGTCTACATCTACAGAAGAAGGCACTTAGCAATGGACAAGAACATTGAAGAATTTTTGCAAGCTCACAACAACTTTTTGCCCATAAGGTACTCTTACTCAAATATTAAGAATATCACTTCAAATTTTAAGCACAAACTGGGAGAAGGGGGATATGGTTCCGTGTACAAAGGAATGCTCCGAAGCGGCAATGAAGTGGCCATCAAGATTTTGAAGCAGTCCGAGGCCCAAGGCCAAGATTTTATCAATGAAGTGGCTACTATTGGAAGAATTTACCATGTTAATGTAGTGCAACTCATTGGATTTTGCTTTGAAGGCTCGAAACAAGCTCTCGTGTATGATCTCATGTCAAATGGATCTTTGGATAAGCAAATTTTCACCGAGGAAGGTGATAGGTTTCTTGATTATAAGAAAATATATGAGATTGCTCTTGGGGTAGCGAGAGGAATTGAATACTTACATCGAGGGTGTGACATGCAAATACTACACTTTGATATCAAGCCTCACAATATTCTTTTGGACAAGAATTTCACTCCAAAAGTTTCTGACTTTGGACTCGCAAAACTTTATCCTGCTAATCATAGCATAGTCTCATTGACCGCTGCAAGAGGGACCTTAGGATATATGGCACCAGAGTTGTTCTACAGAAACATCGGTGGTGTATCTTATAAAGCAGACGTCTATAGCTTCGGGATGTTGCTCATGGAAATGGCAGGTAGAAGGAAGAATATAAATGCAAATGCGGAACGCTCAAGCCAAATTTATTTTCCATTGTGGGTGTATGACCAAGTCAGCGAAGAAAAAAGTGCCGAAATAGAAATTGTAGCAGAGGAAAGGAAGGTGATAAAGAGGATGATAATAGTTGCACTTTGGTGTATACAATTTAAGCCTGACCATCGGCCTACAATGAGCAAAGTCCTAGAAATGCTTGAAGGAGATATTGATGAACTCCAAATGCCTCAAAAACCGCTTATTTATCCACCTGATGTGCCAATTAACAATGATGAAGCTGAGATGGAGCTGGAAACATTCTCAACTTCATCAAGTACTCCGATAATTTATACTAGTTTTCCTTTGGGAGATACCAATGATATTTAGAGTTCCCTGCATATTTGGATTGGAAATGTTTTGTGTGTATTTATATGTCCCACAATCTAGTATCATGTTAGGAGGGACTTGAGATAGTTTAGCTCGACAGACATTACTTTTAAGAACTTTTGAGATTGTCTTCTTCTAGCTCTTAGGCTAATGTTGTCTTATTGTATTTCATATAGTTTATTCTCTTGCATCCTCCTTCGAAAAGATAAACACATTGGTATGAGGGCAAGGACAAAAATGATGGGTGAAGGTAATGGACATTGAGAATTTTTCTCCTTTGGTTCTGTTTCGGATAGGAGCGCCTGGGAGTTCACAAACTCTTTGGAGAATGATCTGGTCTTGATTCCTTCCGAGACTTCTCCGTGGATTTGCTCTTTTTGGATGGTTCGATATGAACTCTCAATCCTTAAGGAAAGGTGCAGAATCGGTGGCTTGTTATTCTTTTGGCTTTCTTTGCTTCAGCGGAAGCTGCTACGTCTGCATTTTGGGTTGTTTCCTCATTTTCCTCAGCTTCTACAAACCAATGAGAATCTTCAAATTGGCCATGGTTACCGTTCTGCCACCCGAAATTCCTTTTTTCCTTTTCCTGTACTCAGTTTTGTTGTCCTTAGATTATGCTTCTTGACGATATGATACATGACAAACGTATGCTAAATAAAATAAAAAATAAAAAAATTAATTAAAATAATTTTTTTACTTGATAAATAAAAAGTTGCCTTTTAAGTGCATTGCCATGCTTTTGTTTCTTTGTTTTTTTGTTTTTTTTTTCCAATGAAGCTACTGATCAATGTAAGAATCTAAACGACTGAGCATGATCTGTTCACTCGCACAATAGATTTGCCACAGAATTCAGAATCAGATAAAGACGTAAGGAGATCTTTGCAGGCATCTGAATCCGCAGGTGGGGGGTTAAAACTTCACACTGCGTGAAACATACAGATTCCTCCGAGGCCCCAATTCTTGAATAAATGGTAAGGAATTTCTTCTGCTGGAAGAAGAAAATTAAATGAGTAGAGAAATGACTGAGGATATTTATTACAACCATAAAATGTTTCACACGCAATCTTGGATTGGAAGGATTCATCTACTAATGAAACTGATGCAGTACCAGAAACTAAATAATTCTGTCAGTATCTCAACTCTACTTGGGGAGTAAATATTTTACACCTCCACTGTACCAAATGGAAGCCTAAAAACAAAACAAGTTGACCAACAATTGGCGGTCTTGAGTCCAATTCTGCACCAGTCCATTGACGATCATCATTATCTTGAAGATAGCAGCAGCTTACACTGGTCCATTACGATCAACCTTCGCAGCTGAGTACACCGACCTAGCATCATCTGCCAAGGAAGTTTAGGCACAATCATTCCTGGCCTCATTACATATTTAGTTCACATCCATTTCCTAAAGATAATAGGAATCCAGCATCATGCTTAAACTAATGAAAGTTTTGCCAATTTATTCTGTTCGTGTCTTGGATAGCAAAATATAGCACAAAATGCGGCTCTACAGTATTCTCAGCACATTCATTAGCTTGTACCTATTGAGAGAAGATATCATGTTCAGAAACAGCCTCTATAAGTTGCACGATAGCTTTCCTTGACAAGTCGCACTGGTTTCCATTACACCAATTTGTTTCTTACCTACTCTACTGAAATTATTGAAATTAACACAACAAAAGAAGTAGAATCAAACCAAATTGATAGAATATCCAAGAATGCATAAATTCCTGCTGTCTTTATTGAAAGAATATTCATACCTGCAACTCCAATTAAATCAAACGTCAAAGGTACGTTCGTATCTGCCTTGACAGCGGCTTTTGCTGCTGCAATAGCGACTGAGATGGCTTGTATAATGTTCAAACCTTCACATATCGATGCAAGTGTAGCACCCATCAAGCAATCGCCAGCCCCAGTAAGCTTCTTATCAGATGCAGGAAGGCCAGGAAGATGCAAAGCAAAGAGTCAACCCTCAATATGTTTGGAATCATGAAACTTTTGTGAAGGGCAATCAGATGAGATCAATTTGTGGAGTTCTGAACTTATGCCAAGGCGTTGGGGTTTCTCCACAACAGCTCTCGTCAATATAGACCCCTCTTTAGAGCATAGAAATACTCCACAAGCACCTATGGTTACGACTACTATTTTTATGCCCTTCTCAAGCAAAAGAATTATTGCGGGTTTTCGCATACTGATGTGAGACTCTGCAGGACAATTCTTTTCGCTCTCATACCTTTCACTCAAACCATGTAACTTCCCAGGAGATAGAGCATCTGCCATTGCAAAGAACTCATCTTCAATGGGAGATACGTAAGTTACCTGCAAAGAGCCCACTCTTTGTCAGTAGCAGATCTTCAAGATGAAGCTTTCAGAATCTAGGAACTGCTTAATGCCACTCTTAAATTATGCCCATGTGAGCTGAATTTCCTTTCTCCTAATGTCATTTTGTTTTCATAGCTGAAAGGGATGCCAAAACCATGAAGTCAACTATGTAAACCAGTAACATTTTATTTCATGCCTGACTGATATGAACTCAACGCGGTCAATTTTTTCTAAAAGTGAGATCTTGTCAAAGTTTAACAATATCACAAACATGAATCAATTGCGTATGATGTATGTTTATAATTTCCTAGTTGATTTAAGAAAAGATTATGTGGGTATCACACTTAAGTGTATTCACTATGCAAAAGTTTCTTTCAACTCATCTAGACTGCAAATTAATATCCTAATGGAAGCATCACATCACCAGCCATCCGGACTCCTGGAAATGCAATCAGCAGGCTATGAATTGGACATGCATTATTAACGAATGTCTAGGCAAAGCCACTAAATTTTGTTTTGATATGCTACATGCAGAATTCTCCAACCTAAACCACAACTTTCACCATTTTTCTCCATATCCATGCAGTCGGTAAGCAATTCTATGAAATATGTTGAAAATGACTGCTATCATTTTCCAGTGTACATACCTAATGGTCTGCGTTAATCAAATTTGAAGCACTAAACTTTTCTCATCATAGTATTTCCCATTTTGCTCTCTTTGGTATGGTGCTAAGGATGATGGTAATCAACTACTCCATTAGCAATCGAGTCAGAAATTTGAGATCGAGATCTCATGAATTCCATAAAATGTATTGTTGAACTTATCTGATTGTTTATCAACTTCAGACTTAAATAAGTTCCTTCAGCACATAGAAAACAGCACAAAAGAAAGTAAATGCACATCACAAGGCGAAGCACTCACATATTTCCCAATAGAATCAATTTTTTTGGATTTGGCAACCAATACCAGTTCAAACCACAGAGGAATGTTATCTCCTGCAGCCACTGCGAACAAAATTCAAAGAAAATCCAAGTGAATTCTGAAGAGCTCTCTATTGACTCAGAGTAGATCATATAATCAAGCCAGATGAAAAACCAAAGCAAGTTGAATCTTTAGAATTACATCGATAAGAAGCTTCAAGAGCACGATCTTTGAGGTTAGCATCAACCATCACTACTGGGGCAGAAGAGATCTCGCATCTAAATTGTTGAATCCACTCGGCAGTGAGAAATTCCTCCTAAAGGTCAACCATGAGTGCCTTTATGGATCTTAGAGAGAACACAAGTATGCCTGCTCAACCTGATATGTTTTTAGCAAAATTAACTTATAATTGACTCAAAGCTTGCAACACCAGCAGCTACCTCACCATTTGGATCGAGTACACAGCAGACCACAGCAGTCGTAATATCTCGGGTTTGAACGATACCTGCCTTGGAATTGCTGAGTTTAAGAACGAGAGCACATTCACGAACAGCACATGCATCTCTATAACTTATTTGAAGCCAAAAAAAGAGGAGAGTAGCTAGTTCATTGTTATAGTGAGATAAAAGAGAATGCTTAGAAGAATAAATTTGAGTAGTGTACTTGCCTGTCTGTAAAGGTAAATATAGCAAAATTTCATCACTATTATCTATTTAGCAGATTTTACTAGGCATGTCAGACAAGCAGTTAAACTGAGCATGTTAACCTTCAGTAGGATGCTAAGTAGATCTCCAAGCTTCAACATGCAATTGGCAATATTCCTTGCTACACCTCCTAAAACATAGTGAACCTAAAAGACCACTGTCAGACATAGACTCGCACAGAAAGTACTGAACAGTGTAGTGTGTTCTCACATAGGTTCTCAACTGATGCTGTCAGCGTAGAAGGTTTTGGAGATTTGTAATATTTAGGGGCAGAGTAAGAAACCTGATACCGGTACCTACCAATATCCTCACAACACGGGGTCAATGGTTGGATCTCCATCTTTCCATCTATGAAAAAATTCATGCTCAGATGAGCTGCACCTCCTCTTCTCCTTGAAGGCCGCCTGACATCCTCATCTTGTGGAGGGTAATGGCACTTCCTGCACTGGCAATCTAGATCCCAGCAGCAATGAGCTGTATGAGAATACTTGAAGTACAGGGTTGTCCTTTAGAGTCGAAAGACTCTATTCGAAGTCTTTCTCCTTCACCTTCATCTTCTTGTATGTATGGCTGTATCATCAAGATTGTAGGAAAAATTGAAGAAGAGCCTTCTTCGTTTTCTCTTGAGTGATCAAATTTGATGACCCCACTGCCGTCCTTTTTCTTGATGAATTTTGACTTTGAAGACTATATAGGCTGAACATTTTGACGAAGTTTTTGTAGTTAGCCAACTAGGTATTAGGGAGGAGCTTGAGAAACTCAGAACGAGGAATCTGTCTTGGAATATGATGCACAAAGTCATCTACTTATTGTCCACAGAGATCGAAAGGGCATTTTCTGCTCCTGGCAAAGTTAAGTCTATGGTGTGATTTGTACACCATCTGTGGTAAATCTGGACTCCAGGGATATCCAGTGATTTGTAATTGAACCTTCAAGACAAAAAGCAATTTAGGATCTGAAAGAGCTATATTGAAGTTTGGGATTAGTGTTATAAACATAGATCTAGCATTGAGAGTTGTTTCGACTATGCCAATGCAAGCATGTTGATAGTCGAGGAACCAGTATCAAGTAGTGCCATGCGGACCACTACTTGCAATCCTTTACGACCATGGAAGGAAAGAGCAAGGCATATAGCACCAAAGTGAAGGTGCTGTAGCCTCGTTGGAGCCACTTGCGCAGGAACTCAGGAGAGATTTAAAGGTTCACAAAGTGTTCATGTTTAGTAGCTGGAAATGGATGTTGATCAAAGCAGGTTGACCAAACGTATTCTCTCGACATCCTTTGGAGTACAGTGAATAAGCTTTCTTGTAGAATTTATTGGTGAAAAAGAAAGAGTAACAAAGCATCTACACATTTAGTAGTACTGCTTTCTGAGGAACGTCAGTCATGACGGGATAATTCTTCCTCTTAGTAACGACGCATTATCAGGCCTCGGGTTATAATCTCAGTCCGATTTTTTTATGAAGATGGCTATGAAATCATGAGGGGTTAATGGTATCAACAAATGACTATTTGAGATAGAAATATCATCCCACCACACGGCCCTTCCCTTGGCCTCTCAAAGGGACTTTTTTTTTTTTTTTGGTTGTCTTCAGACGCCATTCATCTATATCATAAGGCTCTTCAAACTCAGAAACATTTGGAACCATAGGATCCATAGAGTGGCAAGTGAAGAGCAAACTCGTGAAACCATGTTTCAATTTATCGGACTAATCGTGCAACTCTAAACTTTTAATGACATCAGCCTTCAAGAATGAGAGAAGTGTTTTAGAATTCCTTAACAATGTGTATATAGGCCATAAGTTTACAAACTCCAAATCTCATTCAACTTCTTAGAGAAGTTAGCCTTATATAAGCAAGGTTGAGGACAATACAAACTTTTGTTACTACAATAATACTAATACACCGCCATCGAAAATTTGCTCTTACAGGATAGTAATTCACACTTTTAGCAAAGAGATGTCAGATAAAGCAAACGAAACACTTTAGCCTATACTAATGGCCGACAATAGTATATTTTGGGCTAGAGGGCAAAACATTGGAGCTCCACAGAATCCATATTCAATCGTGGCAACTCTCCACTAGTTAAATGGTGCACAGAGTTCAAAACCATGCCACAAACTTAACCTTACCGAGAGCAAAGAATGCCCTTTTGATCTCTGTACACAACATAGATGACTTTGTGCATCATGTTGCAAGATAGATTCCTTGTTCAAAGTTAGTCAAACTCCTTCTAGATACCTGGGTGACTAGCTACAAAAAGCTCTACAAAAAAGTTTAGCCTATACAGTTTCTAGAGTAATATTTATATAGCCTTTAGAGTAAAATTCACCAAGAAAAAGCAGGCAGTGTGGTCACCAAAATTGATCACTCAAGAGAAAATGAAAAAGACTCTTATTCCATTTTTCCTACAATCTCGATGATGCAGCCTTACATACTAGAAGAAGATGGTGAAGAAGAAAGACTTAAAATAGAGCCTATCAACTATCAAGTACAACTCCTTGTATACTTCAAGGATCCTCATACAGGCCATTGTTTTTGGTATCTAGATTGCCAGCGTGAGAACTACCAACCCTCCAGAAGACGAGGACGATAGGCCTTCCAAGAGAAAGAAGTGCAATGCATCTGAGCATGAAATTTTTAATAGAGGGAAAGACAGAGATACAACCATTGGACCCCGTTGGAGAATATAGTGGCAAGTACTCACATCCGGTATCTTGCTCTGCCACTTACTATTACACATCTCCAAAACCTTCTCCATCACCATCATCCAAGCAGAAACCCACTCCTCCAAAGACAAAACCACCTACTTCTAAACCAGTTTCTCCCTTCTACAAACGTATCCTTAAATGGGCAAAAGTTGACACAAGATTGTGCGTTCCATTATATATCTTCACAATCCTGTTGTTTCTGCAATTCAACCTTTCTCATTCTATATGACTAGTTGGGTCTATCCTCCATTCCTGCGTTATCTTTACATGATGCTCTTCTATTATTCTCCATGTTATTGACAGAGACGAGCGTCAACCCATATTACAGAGACTAGCACTTGTTAGATTACTCCAGCAACTTCGAAATTTCCCCAAATGGACCAAATCAGAGTACTCCCACCTCTCTTTCAACTGAAATCCAGACTAAGAGCACAAAAAATTGATGCCCAATTTGGCATTTTTTAAGCAGCCAGCGTCAGATAAATTTCATTCTTAAACTCGCATTACAAGCAAAGTCAACATCCCACAAAAGGCTTCACCAGAAACAGAATAAGAATGACTGAACAAACAGATAAGCGCAGGAAAATAAACTTACTTTGCCAGGGGTTGTGGTTCCGGGAGCAGGAGGAGAAAAAGGAAGGGCATGAATGTCCAACACCATACCACCGATTACCACAGCTTCTCTACCATCTCGAAGGCTTAACCGCTCTGCTCTCAGTACAGTCTTCATCATCAAAACCAGAAACCCAAAAAAAAAAACAAAAAAAAATTCACGACATCAACTAAGCGCCAACTACATCGAACATTTTCCGCAAACGAAACAAAAGCAGACACCCGTGGGGGGAGAGAGAGAGAGAGAGAGCATACTGACCGGTTGAAGAAGGGAGCTCGCATCAGAAGCTTGTGGTGAAAGATGACGATACAGAGATTGAATCCTCCTCTGAGCTCTGCTCTCCGCAGCCATCTCTCCCTCGCTCTGTTGCTTAGCACACTGTCCCTGGCGTGTTCCATGAGAAGAAAGACTCGGAGACAGACGGAGGGTGTGGGTGACCGTTGACTTATTCTTTTCATCGGGGATGAGCTCGGTGGACTATTCATATGAAGGTCTTAAATTCAAGGATATTTCAAAACAACGTCAAGTATGATTGCCCTATAACCATCCTTTTCACTTGGGAAGTAGTATATGGAAAGTTCAAATTCTCACCTTCTTAGAGATATTCAGGCGAGGACACGTGAGTGAGGAAGCAGGATTTCACAACTTGCATAGACCAAAAAAAAAAAAAAAAAAAAACACGAAGGAAACATCAAGAAAATGGCCCCATTTCAGGGGGAATTTTCCAAAACTTTTACTTTCTACAACACCTAGAAAATAACTTTTCCTGTGGTTTTTGGCATCCTAAATGATGAAATACATAAAGATGTCTTTTCTTAATGTTAGCACCTAAATTTTGGTCCTATGATCTTTCTTGCATTTCATGAAACTTAGGGATCAATTCGCCAATAATGACAAAAGTTGACCACTATCTCATAGTACTACATTTCTCTGCATTTAGAAATTATTATTTAGGAATTGCATGTTCACACTGAGTTTTATTTTTTTGGTTAGAATGTTTGCATTGAATTTAAACATAGGGGATTTTGTGAACTTTTTTATTTTTAAATTGGAAACTCATTGAATTCTTAAAACCAACCTAGTTTGAAGCCTTCGAGGCGTTCGACCACACTCCTTTTACTTTGGCCTAATTGAAATATGAACGTGCCACATACATCTTTTAAACTCCTTTTGTTTCATGGAAAAATAAACAATTTGAAAAATATTTTCCTAAAAATGATAGCTTATATCGCATAAAATAATTAGTCAACTAAAAATATTTTTATCATCAACAACAACTTATGTCGACACAATTTCCTGGGTGATGAAAAATTGTTTGTTCATTCATTTTTATGAATGATATAAGTGATCATTTTTAAAAAAATGTTTTCAAAATTGTTCATTTTCCACAAGATAAACAAAGCCTAGAAAGATTTTTACTAAAGGTCAAATACTGCATTCGATCATCCACATTTGGATTAGAATAAGATAGGATAAATGAGAAATTGAAATCCTCAAAATATCCTCTAAATTGGTGAAATATCCTATCATTTTTTTTTTTTTTGGTAAGGTAAGATAAGTATTGACTTTAACCAAAAAGTTATACAACAAGGGGCTCTCGGTACCATAAACTTACACTCATTATGACAAACATGTCATAACGAGTGGAAAGGTATCGAGAAAGAGGGAGACAAAAAAGCCAAACAGCAGCAACAAACAAAAAAGAAAGAGGAAAAGGAGGGAAACCAAACAACAAAACAGTGGCAACCCTCACAGCATTATAGGAAGGAAACTAACACCTCAAAAGGGAGGGAATGAGTCCTCGACTTTTTTAGATCCACCTGATCTTCAAAGTGTCCACAACGCGGTTGATGGTCAAGCAACAGTAGCCTCTGAAGAGAAAATAGCTGGATCTAGCCCCCAACTTCGCTGAGTTCTCCTATTTCTTGGTGTATCCACAACCTGGCTGAAGGTGAGAGCCTTGTCCTTTACGACTTTGAAGAGATGATTTTTCAAAGTAGACACAAAAAGAGCTTGGCCCCAAAACAAAATGTTGTTCTTCATCTTCCAGATTATGTGGCAAAGAGCTCCAAAAGAAAATCTCGCAATACATTGAGAAAAATCATTGCTTGAGAGACAATCTAAGGCCCGGTGTAAAGTGTCCATCCATGACCTATTTTGCCAAGTAAGATTGCATTTCGTAGCCCAAAACGAAGCGAGGCCGGCAGTAATCCAGCAACCAAAGAAAAGATGATCAATAAAGTCCGGCCTTGAATTACAAAGAGCACAAAACCCATCCACTATCCTACCATAGGAGAGTAAAAGAACCTGGGTAGGTAGCCGGTTCCTAGTGATGAGCCAGAGATGGAACTGGTATCGTGGGGTAAGAGTTTTGTTCCAAACAAAAGAGAACCATGGGACCAAGTTTCTATCATATGTTTTGTGCAACTTAAGACAAGATTTGCATATTCAACAAGTGGTCTTGAGCCTCCCACAATCATTGACTCTATTCTCGATTGGGATGGGATAAATGATGGTGAATTCTTTGAGAATATATATCGTTGCTAAAGAAATTAGGGGGAACCTTCTCAAAAGAAATTTAGAAAATTAGAATTTGATAATTATTAAGTTGAGGCCAAAGAAGCCAAACTTCGAAGAAGCAATAGGCCACAGATTGAAAAATCTTTCAGACCTAATTTGCCAACATATATGATAGAAAGTGAGCCTCAAACATTTTAAGAGGTAATATCAACTCCAACTACTCCTTATTAGAAGAAAAATTGTTGATAATGAGATTGATTCTATCATATGAAAACACTTTTAGGAATTGGTTGATCTTCCATCAAGAATTAAATCAATTGGATATAAATATGAATCTTCAAAAAAAAGTATAAAGCTGATGGTTCCATAAATAAGTACAAAGCACTTTTTGTTGGTAAAGGGTTTAGACAAAGAGAGGGTTTATGCTAATTTAATACTTATTCACTTATACATCACTTAGGATATTGATTGTTATAATTTCGCTAGATAATTTGCAGATATATTTGAAAACCGCATTCTTAAATGGTGATCTTGATGAGGAGATTCATATGGAACAACTTGAAGGATTCAAGGTCAAAGGACAAAAATACAAAGTATGTTAACTTGTCAAATTATTATACAAACTTAAACAAGCTCCTAAACAATGGCATGAGAAGTTTGACTATGTGATTATATAGGTATGCAATCAATGAATGTGTCAAATATAGGTATACTAAATCCATGTTAGTTGGATGTGTACTTATTGATCTATATGTCGATGATATGCTGAATAATGAAGATAACACTAAGTTATCCAAATCACCAAAAGTCTTCTCAAGAAGAACTTTGATATTAAAGACTTAGGTACCATAGATGTTATATTAAGCATCACAATTCTAAAGAATTATGATGGTCTAGGTTTAATACAATCTCATTATATTGAAAGGGTAAATAAGAGTTTTATAGGGTTTAGCATTAAAGAGGCAAATAATCATTTTCTTCCACACCTGACTTTAAGAAAGAATATTGGAAACGGTATCAAGCGATTGTAGTACTCTCAAGTGACTAGCAACATCATATACATCATGAACTGCACTAGACCGAATATTGCGCACTTGATAGGAAACTGAGCCGTTATAGAAATAGTCTTAGTCATGAGCATTAGAATGCATTTTTGAAAGTGTTGAGTAATTTGTGAAGAACCAAATACTATGTTCTGCAATATGACAAATATCCAGCTATTTTTGAAAGCTATTATGATACCAACTGGATTATAATTCCGATGAATTGAAATCAATTAGCGGCTATGTTTTCAAGCTAAGAGGAGCCATAGTATCATGGAAATCCTCAAAGCAAACTCTAATAGCGCAATCCACAATTGAATCAGAGTTCCTTGTTTTGGATAAAGTCGGACTTCAACAATTTGTAGAGGATGTTCTATTATGGCCAAAGCCAATTTCTCCAATATGCATTCACTGTAACAATCAAGCAATAATTGCAAGAGGATTGAATGTGATATATAACAATAAGTCTAAACACAACTGTCATAGACAAAATACCATAAGGCAATTGCTCTCGAATGAAATAATTTCTATGAACTTTATGAAGTCAAAGAAAAATGTTGTGGATCCACTTACAAAAGGTTTGTTGAAAGAGCAGGTAAACTGCATATTAAGGGGAATGGAGTTAAAAGCCTTAACCCAATAAGAGGTGCCAAGGTGAAAACCTAACCTACTGATTAGAAATCCCATGGCCTAGGTTTAATAGGACAATACAAATTTTGGAAACTCTAGTGTGCACATTGTCTTCCACTTCTATGATGCAATAATGCTTCCTACAGCGTTTTAAGGATCTGTTATCCATTTAATGATTCCTATAAGTAAGAATTCAACATTCCATTAAGGTATGGTAGGATACCTTTGCTAAGAATGCATCTATAAGTATGGAGCTGCCCGACTCTATAAAAATCTTTGAAGTTAAAATTTCTAAAACATGCATGCTTTGAAAAGGTTCAAAGCTAGAAGAATGAATACAATCAAGAACTAATCTTGATTCAGAGATATTATGCGTAAGGTCTATTGTCTAAGCTTACATCATTATCTAGCGATTCAAACTTAGTAACTAGTTAAGCATGTCCGATAGGCTTTCACTAAAAAAGATTCAAAGCAAAAGATACATATCTCAATGCAGCATACTTCCATAGGCACACTTAGAATTCCTCAAGTCAAAATATTTTGTTGATCCATTAATGTGGGGGATTGTCTCTACAAAAGCGAGCAAAGCGAGATATGTCTCTTCAGTTCAACAAGATATGTTTTTTCAGTTCATATATCTCCTGAGTCCATGCATCATTTGAATTCATGTATTCACTTAATTTATGTATTTCTTGAGTTCATATATCTCTTGGATTCTTGTATCTATTTAATTTATGTATCTTTCATTACATGACTTCTCAAACTTTAAGAAGTAATTTGAACTTCTTCATTCCAACAATCACCTACATCTCCTCATTTCAATTTTTCTCTAAGTGCTGGTTCCAAGAAGTGATTGACAAAATCCTATTTGCATAGTGCTAATTCAAACGGGTTTGAGGTGTTGTATATTATGAGGCATAGTTTGTGAAGCTGCTTCACATCATTGACAAGAACTAATCATCTTAAGGAGATTCAATTAGCCATACCTTACCTCATATTTATTTTTGTTATTGTTTTTTCGAAGTTATTATTTTCAGATTATAACAAATAGTGTCGCATATTCTTCCTCCAATACGTTATTTCTTTTATAATTTTCCAACAAATTCAAGTGCCATGAACTTACTAACCATTTGTTGATTTGATCGAAGTGTTCATCCCTTTGGACATGTTCCCAACTCAAATTGTGAACGTGGAAGGATTCGCTGTCAAACATGATTCGTTGGGAGCACGTTCTATTTCGAGCATGAATCATCCGTGTTTGATCTCAATTCGTCGGTGGCATGCTTCGGATTGTTACTATAACTAGCTTTATTTTATCTTGATCTCCTTGATTGTGACTCATTCCAATGTGGACATTTGATAGATATAATTAGTAGGATTTTGCTAATATAATAGTATTTTGGCCATTGTAGGAGCAACAAATAAATAATACTCAAGCGCCTAAGCCCTAAAGAAATCAAATCCATAGAATATGATGGCAAAGATACCCTAAGATATAGAAATTCAATAAAGACTGGGATCCAGCAAAGAAAATACAGGGGA
This sequence comes from Eucalyptus pumila, assembly GCA_016097595.1. Taxonomy (NCBI): domain Eukaryota; kingdom Viridiplantae; phylum Streptophyta; class Magnoliopsida; order Myrtales; family Myrtaceae; genus Eucalyptus; species Eucalyptus pumila. The sequence continues at coordinate 26,045,911 of CM027852.1, forward strand.
TCAACTGGAGGTTTTTCAAGTTCATCCTACATCATGCCCTCATAAGGAACATTTAACTTCTCTAGTGGATGAATGGTGTGGAATCAAGATGGCTAATGTTGGGACCTTTCGAGTTGTTGTCTCTTTCCCATTGTTTCAATCTAAATTTGGAGTAAGCATAAGATCACTCAATGACTTCCTGAAATTCTTTCCTAAGCTCAACCAATCCCTATCCTAGTTGGGGGGCCATCTGCTTAACCCAGCCCTAGTCTAAGTAGTTGGAGTTTGGGCTTCAAGCTCCAACCTGATCTTGTGGTCTTCTTATTTGAGTAAATTTCCTAGTTTAAGCTGTTTTCCTTGTTAGTGTAGTTTCCCAAATATAAATAAATTCCCTGATTTAAATAAGCTTCTTATTATAAGTAGGTTTTCTGATTTGAATAGGCTTCCTAGTAGATATCTTAATTTGAGTAAGTTTTCCAATTTGAGTTGATTTCCTAATTAGTGCAAGTATCCTAGTTTAAGTAGGTTTTCTAATTTATATTTCAAACTTTAATGTTCTCCTCCTAGTTTTAATTTATTTAATGTTTCTTTGTCATAATAGGTTGAGATTAATTTTCTGTTGCTAGTTTGATCATGTTGCATGAAGAATTTAGTTCTCGTTACATAGATCAATTGAGTTTCTTAATTCACTTAAAACATATTTAGTTATGTATAGCTTACAGGGGTCTTCTCCCAGGGTTTTATAACTAGGCTTTGTTCAAACTTTCCAAAATCTATGGTTCGTAAAAGTAAGGTGGGCTTCCACACCTTACTTAGCTCGTAACTCGCCTAGAATAAATAAGTTAGTAACAATTCTAATATGAATTTGATCAAAAAATGAATGAGAAACAAAGTGGCAATTGGCAATCCCACCTTGCAAGAGAGTTATTCGTACCTGCCTAGCAATATGTTGACCTCTTGAATTTCACCTAGGGAGGGTCGATGCACACATTCTCATAGCAAATAATTTTCACGACTTAGTGGAGCTCTTTCGCTTCCTCCATCGTAATACCGCAACTTTATGTCGCTTCTCCTCCTCATCACAGCATGTTTGCCTTTTTCTTGTCCCTTTGCCACGGCCTTATGCCGCCCTCTCCTTCTACCAGCCGATCATCATCAACCGCCATTGCCGCTTGCCCGTGCTATAATAGCTAGGGCTTTCCATCTGTTGTTGACCAGCACTCGTCTATACTACTTAAGTACTTGTGCGAATATTAAGATAATCTTCATTTGCTTAGTAGAGAAGGCAAGACATGGAATCAATGATGTGAGATTTTATGAGACTATTATCAACTGTTCTAAAAACTTAAACTATTAGATAAATGTATAGTTTATTATTTAAATATTCTAATAAATGAATTTCATTTGATATTCAAAACGAGGCTATTTTCCGAACACCTTAGATTTCATTTAGCCATTTGGGTAAATTGGCCAAATAAGACCAGATATGAATTTTAATATCGTAAGAATTACTTGATATGTCACAAAATAAAAAATGTGGAAAATATCCTCAAATTGAAAAAAAAAAAAAAAAGGGAAAGGAAAAGGAACTACTTTCTGTGCGGCGGAAGCATTGGCCACTGTCATCTCAGGTACGCAATAAACCAAGGGGTGCTCCATCATGAGATTTGCTTGCACAGAGGAATGGCGCTCGTTTTTCAAAATTCCTTCTAGACTTGATTTTGATTCAAAAACATCTCTTACAATTGATCACTTTGGTCCGACATCCCTATGAATACGTCACCGTTGACGATATTGGCTAACCAATGATCACCGCTCATCAACGTGCACGTCGTCTTTTTTGGAAGCATTTCATTCCCAAAAAACATTTTTCCCAATACCACCCGCGCACGCATAAAAGATATTTGAAGGCTTCAAATTGTCCCAACTTTACTGTTCAAAGAAAAAGGATTAGACTTTCTCCCGCGTAGATATGAAAAATGGAACTGAGAAATGAGAATCTCTACAACGTTAGAAGAGAGCAGCAAGTATATTTCGGTTGGCCCACCATTCTTTTCAACGGCAATGAGCTCGGGGAGCTTATCTGGTCAAGAGCGATCAAATTCGAGAATTTTTTTACAAGCAAAATTCAAGTCTCCATGGAGTTTTGAAAAACGAGGGATTCTTCGAATGGTCATTGAGTCAAAGTTCATGGATTACTTCTAAACAAAGTCAAATCGGGGAGAAATTTTGAGAAACAAGTGCCACTTCGAGGGAACTTGTGCAAAAACCCCCTCTCTTTCATGCTGTGCCTTGTTAGATTGATCGAATACAAGTGGAAAGCTAATTTTGCACTCATATATACATACATGTACATACAGTACCCCCTTAAAGATTATGACATGTAACAGACCATCAAGCTTAGAGAGAGCAATCCTAATTTGTAAAAGTACCATCATGAAAATAGCTTAGGGTACCGTGATTGGTGATTTTCATTATTTCCAGAATTCAATATTAATTGAGCAGAACGTGAACCAGTCTATTTCAAAACAATTCTATGTGTCTAAAAGGTCGTTCCTGTAGCCAGGTCCAGTTTCTTCGTCACAAACCATCAAACGAAACCCGGCAACTCGTGTAACTAGTTTGAAAGAGATGCATTTCCAATACCTTCAATCTCATGAACCGGAGGATGCAAATCACGGTCCTACCGAGAAGGTAAGGACCATCTATCAGTCCATGCGCGTTGGACAGAGCATATTCGATCTCTAGAGTATGTTCAAGACAGCCAAGAACCGTCGGGATTTCCTCTTTCATTTGAAAATACTGTGAAGTCAAAAAGTTGTCACCTGTGTTTCAATCAAAGGAACCAAAAACGGCTAGTGTAATAAAGATGCTACTGTCAGACACCAGCCAAGAGAAAATATTCAGTGGTTGCAAAGCACCGTATCAATCGCCTACGTGGTGTGCAATTTTCACTCATACCCAATAATAAATTGATCACATGTCAGTTGAGATGGAATGAAAAATTTTAACAATTGATTTTTCTCTTCTTCCTCCTTCCTCTGCCAATTTGGATGTCCTCCATGGCCGCGCATGCTTCCTCCTCCACGCATGCTTCCTCCTCCATCGCAGAGCTCCTCCCATCCAGCCAGCATCTCCACCGCTTCCTACATCACTTGCGATTGACCCGGCATCACTTGTAGTCGACCCAACCTACCCTTTCGTCATTGCTCGCAGTTGGCTCAGTCCTTGTCACAAGCCTAGATCATCCATGGCTCACGAGGCTCGTCCATGGCCATTACCCTTGACAGCAAGCTTGAGGTCTAGAGGACCATGAACTGCGCTTGGTTGTCAGCAGCACATCATGTCTGGACTAATTGGGTCATGCTCGAGAAAAAAGCATTGCTTATGCACCTTACGCTTCGGATTTGAACCAAAGTCGTGCTTTCTTCAATAGCATGTGGCACAAGGCATGGCTTCCAAATCTGAAGCCGCCTTTAGATTTGGCCATGACTTGCTCGTCCATGGCCACGACGAGCATGGTCAAGATCCCAACAGCGTTAGACGAAGCTCGCATATCAAGAAGAAAAACGAAGGAAGTAGAGGACGTACTAGGGAAGACAACGACAACACACAAACGCATTCGACCACGGATGAACCCGCACTGACAATTTCGGCCACGTACGGGCCAGATCTCGAGATCCGGAGAAAGACGAGAAGGAGAAAACTGAGGAAGCTGGCCAGGCTCGGCTTGAATGCAGCAGTGGTCAGCCTAGTCACGACGCTGGCCACCCCACTAGCGGCGATGGCCGAGGAGTGGAGGTCAGCAGCAATGGATGGAGGAGGAAGAGAGAGCAAAGGTGAAGAGAGAAGACTTTTAACTTTCCATGGCATGTTGACATGGTATCAAACCACAGAATATTTTCTCCCAGCGCAAACACATACTTGACCCTCGAGCCACTCTGACAAAGGTGCTGTCTCAAAATGAGAGATGCGTTGCAGACTGATGGAAAGATAATTTCCAAACATGAAATTTTACCCAAGGCGCGAAGGTTTTAGTGAGGCAGGATCAGAAGGAAGCGATGCAACGGTTTCATTTTAGATTATACAATCAGGTAGCAATTTCCCTTACGTCACCTTCATAGCAGGTAGCTTTATGGCTGCCTCTTCATCTTAGTAATAAGAGTAGATAGGTTGCTGAAACGAAGAAATTTGCAACCCAACAGGGAATTCTGGCTTTATGTTTTGTTTTGTACACGAAACATAAATAGTTACTACCGTATCTGGAGAATTGGAGGAAAATTTGCAATCCATCTCTTTCAATACTTTAAAAGTCGGATCTTCATGAATTTCTCAAACATAAAGTGCTAAAACTTCTACAAAAATTAGGTCTCAAGGAGGGGAAAGTGTAATAAGTCTACTTGTTGTATAAGTGGGCAAAGGTGAAGAGAAAGAAGCCCGCCATCTGCATTAATAGAGAAAGCTTTCAGAAAAATATGCAAGACTGTAGAGAGAAATAGTGTCAGTCAACTGAGACTCTACAATGATGAGATCAAATTAACAATCATTCAGGCCCCAATAAAAGGTCCAAGCTTAGGAGCATTCACAGTTTGATTGGATTGATTTTGAGAGGAATTCGAATTTTTTACCAAACAAGTGTGGAATTTATAGGGTACCAAAACTCGCAAACAAAAACCAAATCAAACTAATGAAAATTAACCATATTGCTTTTACTTTGAATCAAACACAACTATCACAGAGTCTAATCTTCCCCCCACAAATAGCAATGTAATCTAAGCTTGATGAAGCACACTGTTTGCAACATATGACCAAATGATCTTCAAGTGATTTAAATATTTTATATAAACAGACAAAAGAAGTCGTATTCATATTAAAAACCAACAAAGCAGAAGTTTTGTAGGGCTACGTTTTGCAAATTGCTTTCCAGCTTTTACTTTCAGCCTCCCCTATCCCACACAAAACTTGACAATGAACAGGAAAGTCTAGTTTCCAGAAAAGGAAAAGGAAAGTCTCACTCGGATGCTTCTGCTTATGTACAACTACACAACCATAAAAGTGATGCCAATGGTGAGAGTTTCGTAATCTAATTAACTAGAAGCAGAGTGGGAACACTTCATAGATGGATAAAAGCATATGCAGCGTTTGCAAATCCTTTAGTCTGATGCTCAAAAAGAGAGGGTGTTATCACCGCATTGGAAAAGTGTAACATAGATAAAGGTTTCAAACAAAACAGTAACAAGAGACTAGTGGGTCAAATGATCATACCATAGAGAATGCTGCACCATAATAGGGATAGGCAGCTGGAATAAATCTTTCATACTCATTGTGTCTGAAAGGTCGTACTGGAATCTGCAATGGAATGTTTTCAAACAAAAGCAATAAGACTGCTGTCTGAGCCACATCTTTCAATATGATAAACAGCAAAATCATAAAAAGCAAACAAACAGCAGATGACAAGGATTTATGCTCGCATGATTAAGTTTGATTAATTTTTTTTTTCTTTCTTAGAAGATAGAACTTCATTGATACACAAATAGGTAAAGTCCAACAGGAATAGACAAGAATGACAAATGATAGCACAAAAATAATGCTCAAATTCAATGGCAAAAAGGCACTGAAGATGCATTCTTGGTATGTAGAAAATATCTTCTTGCTTTGACAACAATTTTTTGCTTAAAGCCTTTTTTTAAGGCAAGAAAGTCATTGTTGACCATCTACAACTCAAGCAGGAGGTAGCTCTATCAGGCATCACTGCACAAAGGGGTTTCAGACAGTGGGTTGCTTTTTGTCATTTTTTTCCTTCAAACAGGACCTGTATAAGCATGTTCTTGTAACAAGCAAGAGCTACTGCAGTTTAGAGTTGTCGACTACTACTTTGCACTGTGCAAATTACATCTTCTTGGCAGTTGCTACTGGCAAGTACCCATACCAGGATGCTTATTTTAAAGGTAAAACATCCCACCATCTCTCACAAAGAAATGAAAATGTCTTCCAAACGCTAACATAGTGGATTACAGACAAATAAATGGTTCACAAGCTCACACAAAAGAGAAGTGCAAATAAGCTACAAGTAATATAACTAAGACGAATGAGTCAAATACCTGCTTGGATAGGGACAAGCTAGTGTATCCAAGCCTTTGGTATTCAAGCTTGAACTGGAAAACACCATAGACATCTGGAACCTTGAATGAAGTAGAATAGACACCCTGCAGGAAGACATGGTAACAGTCAATAAAATTTCTGGAATGAGAAAAGGCAGTTGGCGAAGTGTTACTGAAAGTTATATCACCTTTTTGTCGGTAGATAAAGTTTTCAGAACATAAGGGCTCATCATGTAAAACTGAACTTGAACATCATCTGAAACATATGGCTCCCAACTGCTTCCAGACCATTCGTATATCTCAACGGAGTATTCCTACAACGTAAAAAAAGTGGAATTTTGCTTCTCAAAACCCAGCCCATCTTTCTTCTTAGACATTACAATCAGAAGGAATAAACTTACCAGGTCATCAGTGATCCTATACATCGCAGGTTCATCAGCTTCCCCAACTAGATTGTGCTTCACATTGACAGCCTATGAATAAGGAAATTTTTAAGGTGATGAGGTAGAAACAGAAAATAAAATAGCAACAACGAACAATAACTAAGCATCATCCTATTGCGCTTGACCAAACAAAGACACCCTGTGCACTCTATTGTCAAATATGACCAGTTATCTGAAAACTAAAAAGTAATCCGGATGAAACCTTCTCTGGTTGAATTCCCAGATAGAACCATAAGGCATTTTACCACTCCACAGATGACACAAATAAACCTCAATTTCACCAACAAGAATACCTTATACCAGAAACGTACAGCCACTCTATTTATTCTGAATGTCTCACCTTCAGATGTCCTCTCTCATGGAATATCCATTTGCTAATTTCAGTGAGGAACTGCTCATTTCCTGCTTTCTCATGCCTGTTTGAACAAAGGCATACTCATCAAATTCCTGAACCAGGTGCAGATTAACAATATTCCTGACGTAATGCACCAGTATAATATCATCTAAAATCATTTTGTACATCTTAAGCACATGTCATTCTGGGCAACAAAGTAAACGGAAAATAACACACCACATTGAAGACCCTCAAGTATATAGTTAACGTCCAAAATCTGCAATTCCACATTATGGCCCAACATGAGCAGTCCAAAATGATGAAAATTGCCTTCCTAAAGCAGTGGATGTGTCACAGCTATAAATTACAAAGAACTCTCTGAAATCTAAGCCTGATTGACAGATCCCACGTATAACAGTATATAGATAATACATACAAACATTACAGAATTTGAAATGCATCATCAGACAGCTTAAACATTCTGTTCAAATCATATAGAAAACAGTTTTGACACACTAAGACCACCAAGACCAATGACTATCTGACCGAAATAAGCAGATTATACACTATCACTTATGAACACAAAGCTGTACAACTTCAATTAAACTTTCCTTAACTTTGTTGGTATTGCAGCATGCCAATTTTTTCCTGAAATTTCAGTAACATATTCAAATAACATGACCACATGACAATATACATACTAGCACAGATTTTCCCAACCAGCAAGCAAGAAGACTGACCATGCCAGCAATGCTAAGAGAAACTCGCTCAGTCTTCACCAAGTCACTACAGCACTCAAAAGAAACCAACATCTCCTTCATATTGATAAAAGGTGTTTGAGAGCACAAGGCCTCAAGGGACTTGGGGAGATCACCAAAACTTCTCACCAAAAACAACCTCAACCCAGCAGTGCAAAAAGCCTATTCTAATCTGAACCCGTGACAGACAAAGGTCACACATGGAGCAACCATACCATCTCATCAAACCTCAAACTCTACAGACTGAATTTTCCTTTTATTCCCTTAACATCATATGAGGTAACATAAACTTTCTTAAACATGCATCTATAGCCAGGGACCGACCTAAATACACAATAGTGGGGAACTTAGAATAAATTCAAGTTTTAATTCAACATTTTGACCTAAAATTAAATTTTGCCCCCATTGATTTTCCAAAAATGTATATAGCTAAGTCAACATTCAACATTTTCATTTCAATGTGTCCCCACCAATTGATAAAACTTAATAAACAACTCTGAAGTTATCAAATTGTAGCTGCCACAAACAAATCAAACCCATTATAAATTCCTTTTTATTGGAATCTTCAGGGCAAGAAAACCACTCTAATTATTAACATGATTGCACTTGATTAATTTGTAATTATTGATCAAATTTTACCCCCACTAAAAAAGAAAAAAGAAAAAAAAAAAACTATATCTATCCCCGTCTATAACGGATTCTCTTCCTCACCCTGCTCCTTTTTTTTCTGGGATTAGTCCATAGGATGAGCGGATCCATGCTCCAAGGAAAGATTGCATACATATTGAAAATAAAGCAGGCTTCCCAAACAAAACAGTAACATACACATCCTACTATGGTAAAATATCCATAACAATAGTTGTATCACACATTGTTGCATATTTAAAATGCCAATCAGAAAGAAAGACCAAAAAATAAAAAGAAGTTGTAGCCTCAACTCACCTGGTTGAGCTCCCAGCCTTCTGCACACTAGATCTGAACAATCTGATAAACAACCAGATATCAGCTTAGAATATGGAAAGACGAAAAGGACAAATTAGATCCATAATTTTGCTACGTACCGATTGCTGAATAAACTCAATGAGCCGGTAATCAATACTCTAGCATTGTTTCTCGCCTGAAATTCAAGGCATATAAAGTGAGAAATAATGTTGGACTGCTTGCTACTATAGAAACAAATCAACCACTTCAAATGCAGGTTTCCTGGTAAGAGTGAAGAAGTCTAGTATATAGAAGCAAAGAGGGAAGCCCAATGAGAAACGAGCCTTCCCTTTGGCACAGGCAGAGAGAGAGGGATCCTAGAATCAAGGAATTCAGAGACAACAAGCAAAGGAATTTCTAACTAATGGACTTCACAAGAAAAGAATCAGGACAAAAGGCTGAGACTATTGAGGAAATGCTCAACTGAATCCAATGTCCCCTCATGCCGCAAATTGGATGAGGAATAAAAGGACAAGTAGAATTATATGCATGTCAACATGCATCTCAGTTAAAATTATATGCAATGTCATTTCTTTCACTCAAAAAGTTACTCAAAAGATACTTCTTTCTGCCAAAAGAATTGGCAGAACCCCACATATATTACACAGTGCAAGTCCAACTTCCTCTCTGACCCCAAAAGAATGAGTCCACTTCCTCATCCCAACCTTTAAGAGTCCTACACTCAGTATGGCCACAAGCGGCTACAAAGTCAAGCTAACCTTCCCACACATACAATTTAGAAACTGAACACAGTTCTACAGTAATGTACTGGCATGTTGCAAGAAAAAACTGCAAGTATTATCACAACCCTAAGCATGATTCTAGTATTTGAAAAAAAAAACCATGGTTAGTTCAATAATATTCTAAAAGCAGACTACATAATCATACTATAAAAACTTTTGTAGCCACGGCACAAAAACTATATGGCAATAAAAGACCTGTCTAAGAGATATCGTTCAAGAAGATTATTCAGTGGAGAATTCAGCTATTTTAGTAAGTATACTTCAGACATTCATTGCATCAGTGAGAAACATCCCAACAGTCTACTCACAGCAAACGGGAGTAATTTCTCTAATATGTCTAAGCATACAAAGAAAAGATAAGAGGATAAACCTAGGGAACAATGTAAAGTAAAACTTAACGTATCCACCAAAACAAAAAGTACTTCTTGAGAAAGCCAATTGACAAACTCATCCACCAAAAAGAGAAAATATCAAGTCTAATATCTCCAATGTTGTTCCAACTCCTCCAGCTAATTATCAATGTATTAAACATCAGCAGCCACATAACAATATTGTCAATTTAGAAAGCAAAACTTACAACCACACATTGTCCAATGCAAAACCAGTCTCCATGAATGATTAAATATAGGCAAACATATGCTTTGTCTCGATAATGTGCACACATTAGATCCTGTTTTTGTGAAATCCAGTTTCACTTATAATTTACGGCAAACTCTCTAGAAGAAGAACCAGGACATCAAGGGCATGGTGAAAGACCAAATTACGAGGTGCCAACCAGAACAACTCAACTAACCTGCACGACTGAAACCAGTGATATAGCAGATCCAGTAAGTGATGGCGGATTTGACAACTTGGACTTTGGATTTGCAGAGTAAGCAGAAGGAGAAGCCGCAAGAACCTTCAAGACCTATAAATGGTGCACAAAATACCAAAGTTGAAAATTTTCAATACCAAACATGAACTGAAAACAAACATTTCTAGATGACAGAAAATGCAAACTTGTAATAGCAAAGGAGAGTAACACATTACCAGATTGTTGGAAGGATTTAATGAATGTCCAATCCCCTGAAAAAGCACTGGAGCCTGGAACAATGGGAGTTTATTAGACAAAACCCTATCGCATAACACAGAATATAGTCACTGAACTGAAGTCATAGTTAATATTGACAACATGTGTAAGACCTTTATCAGAAATCACTGGGACAGTGCACTCACAAGCAAGCATCAATAAAATCATCTGAGGAGGATCTTTGCTTTATACCTTGTTATCATTATGACCAAGGACATGTCAAATATTTAAATACCAACTCCATTGACAAATTAAAAAAAAAAAAAAAGCCAAAATGAGTAAAACAACTGCTATAACAGAAAGCACCTAAAGGAATTTTCACTAAAGAAAGATAGGACTTCAATCCTACACAAGCGTCATTACATCACATAAGCATAGCAACCATGAATCAGAACAACCTAACATCTAAGTCATGCACATAAATAACCCAAAAACAGGATCTTTAACTTGCCTCAATTTTCTTATCCCCTAGAATGACACTAGAATCAATGAAATCATCAGCAGCAATCAGTGTATGGTCTCCTTCTGTGTCCGAAACTGCATAGCCAATGTGATCAACAACCACAGCCAAAGGATCCTGCACCACCCGCAATGAAGATCAATCACACGACCCAACATTCCGGCATCCAAATGCAAGGGCAAACAGATACCCGAACTACAAGCAACATGCTGCATTTGGAAATACCGAATAATACAACAGAAAATTCATGATGAAGTTGCTAGCGAAAATCTCTGAACGACAGAAAATCTGAAAAAAAGGCACAAAGCGATGCAGACCTCGTCGAAGTCAACTCCGCACTCGGTAGCGATTTCTCGAATCAAATCCGAAGCATTGGCATCAGCAGCAATGATCAGATCATGGCCCGAATCAACAAAATCCAGAATGGCAGCCTGGTCAAGAGATCCTCCAAAACCTATTTCACCGAGCGAGCGAAAGCGATCAACATCCACCGATCGCAACACGTAAAATTGACAAAAAAGAGTGACAAACAGAAAATTCGGTCCATCGAACGACGCCCTTGCTGCACATCCAGATTCGCCCGAGCCGAGTTGGACTCGACCTCGGAAGTCAAAGAGAGAAACTCACGCTCGGTCGCGGGGCAGAAGAGGATGAGGCCGTCGTAGAGGTACTGGCCGTAGCGCTGGAGGCCGATCTTGGGGTCGTCGGCGAGCTTGAAGTCGAGGTCGTAGCCGCGGGACTGGAGGGACCGGAAGTAGAGGGAGTGCGACGACTTGGTGGCCAGGTCGTCGAGCAGGACGAGGACGCGCCGCCCCTTGGGGCTGTCGACGGACAGGGCGGCGGCGAGGAAGGGGAGGAGGAAGGAGATCAGCGCCAGGAAGAGGACCGCAGATCTCGCCGTCGCCGTCGCCGTCGCCATCGCCGGTCGGGGAATTAGGGTTTAGGCCACGACGGTGCGATCTCTCTCTCTCTCTCTCTATCTCTTGACTCTCTGGTTGACTCTTCTGTGAGAGTTTGCAGTGAGGCGTGGGGCAAGAGAGAGTGGAGACGGGGAAGGAGGATGGAGAGAAACGGGGACGGGCGAGACGGTGTCGTTTTGGCTTTGAATGGAAAAACCAAACTGCAAAAGTCATGGCCTCCTTGGTCAAGCTTTTTTTAGAGAAAAAATCATAAAAGCAGCTTTTTGATTTTTCATTAATATCTAAAATAATAGGATTAGTATCATGAAATCTTAAATTAGTATATTTGTGATGAATTTATTTTAAATTAATTATTTGATCACCAAAAATCTCAATTTGATATGCTAATGACGGATTAATCCAAATTAACTTTTTTTATCATACAAAATTCCAAACTAATATAGTTGTGACGAATTTATTTTTTATTTGTTTTTCGTAGAATCTTATTAATATCGTGAAAAATCACATAAATGAAGGGCAAAACCTAAAAGGATATGCCCGCTCGACAATTCGATAATAAATTAAACAAATTGTAAATTTGTCATAAATATATTAGTTTGGGATTTTGGGGGTTAAAAATTAATTTGGGGTAAATTTATTATAGGTGTAGTAATTTGGTATTAATCCAAAATAATATCCCTAGTTTTAATAATTATATAAGAATTATATGTAATTTTACTTTCAAGAGTTTTGGATCTTTCGAGTTAAGAAAAAGTTGAAGCGCGACCATCACTACTGACTAATAGCAAAAGCAAAAGCAAAAATCAATCCAGGCCCACCTCGTTCAAGGGAAAATACATTTTCAATCCTACGGTTTGGGAGTAATTTCCTTTTAGTTTTTATACTTTATTTGGTCGCGATTCTGATTATTATAGTATTATCCGATGATAATTTGTGATGGTGCAATCAAGTCTTTCATTAACTCCCTTGAACTCGATAGACATTTCCGACTTCTTCAGTCGTGTAGCTTAAGCCCCCATATCGCCTAGGGCTTACGGCCCATAGTGAGAAGATCTACGAAGAGAAAGTAGGCACAGAATGGCTAATGAGAGGATCAAACTAAAAGACCTTAAATTAACACAAAAATGAATTTATTAGGAAACCAGCTTGATATGCTAATGCCATATTCCAATCAACTACTTTGGAATATGATAAAGAGTTCCAAGAACAAGCCGAAGTAATATTATTACAACAACCCCTAAATCATAACTATACCAAAAGAATGCCCTCTGACTACTGCATTGCGGACTATAAGTTTATGTTCACCCACAATGAATTTTTTTTTTTTTGGCTCTTTAAGGCTGCGCAAGATAAAATTTATGTTTCTTGATTTCTCTATTTCTCTCGCTTCCCCGAACGCGCTTGAACAAATCCGCTTTGGTAACGATTTGATTTCTCTATTTCAAATGATTTCTATTCCAAAAATAAATTTGAAGAAAAAATGAGTAAGCTTAAAATTTTTAAATTTTCTCGTTTGAAATAAAATCAATTTATCAATTTCTGGCCATAAATCAATTTCTATTTCAGAAATTTTGTCATGCGCACCCTAAGCAACTGTCAATAAAGCACTTGACAGCATGAGTATCGAAATGATTGTGCTCCTGATTGTAGAATGTCCAAGACGGTGAGCAAAGAAGGAGTGAGAAGGCAAAGACAAGCACGCGACATTTTAGGTTACCTCGGGGTAAGCCATGTCGTGAAGCGAGAAGATGCAGTACCCGACGATGGATGACAGAGACTTTTTCGGAGCTTCCCCCTCGGCCTTTTGAGTCTTGTATTTTGTGCCGGACGTGAGGGGTGCGGTCTCCACTTCTTCGCGAGCCGCATCAAACTTGCTACTTTTGTGGTGCATATGCAATGTTTCCTGCAATAAAACCAGATTTTCGGACCCTCAATAAAGCTCAACGAGCAGTCGATAATTCTTTCATAGATAAGGTGAAGCAGAAGTAATGTCTCGTGAGAAGAAAAAGCATCGGATTGTTTTCCAATATCAAGGATGAGAAACATGAACTGAGCTTGGTGGAGTGCGTACAGGAAGCCAGCAGGTCACGATAGTAACTACCAATGCAAAAACGGAGATGGCGAGACAGGGCAAGAAGTAGGGAAATCTGCATCAGCATCAGGAAATCAAATGTTTACTGCTTGTGTCCATGATCAACTTAATTGGATCTGCATATAAATTTGGAGGAAAGCAACTTCCACTCACCTTCCGAACACTGATTCTTTGGGAAATATCGACGGCAACTTTTTCTGCAGGCTGAAACGGAAGAAATAGAAAACCAGGAACATCAGAGGAGCATGAAAAATGAGAGAAGCATTCCACACGCAGTGCCTGAATTTTTGTCGCTTTCGGATACTAAATTTCATGCGTCGAGATATAATAAATCAGAAGTACCTGAGCAAGATAACCTTCCAGAGCTGGACCGATGATCAATCCTATCCCCCATGCTGTACTGACCTGAGTCCAAAGTGTAACTCTCAGCTTTATTTACTTAGCAGAAGAACTAGGAACTTGTATTGAGAGCTCAAAGGTTTTTACAAAGGTCAAAGATCTTACGGTTGATACTCCTAGCGCTTGGTACTCCTCACGGAATATTTCGGTAGCATAAGCCTGTTACAAAATAGCGAAATACACATATGAGAATGGTCGCAAATTCATGGAACGATATAAGAAGGGATACTTCATTTGAGGCTCAATATAACCTGTCCCACGAGGGATCCCAACAATCATAAGCCTTATGAGATCTTACCTTGATAGGTCCGAGTAAACCATTTAAACTTCCCAGAAGGAACCTCATGGCAATAGCCATCCAAAAGTTCACACTTAGGCCAAAGAGAGTGTTGAAAATAACCCTGGTATAAATCAAATCAGAATGGTCAATTGATTGTATCCGTTGGAGGAGGTTTTTCGCTGGGAAGTCAAAATGAATGGCGATCTTGTACTAACACTGCGATTGTTCCCATAATTATTACAGGTTTTCGCCCATAGCGATCTGCCACGATTCCCCAGAAGACCGATGTCAAGGCTCTACCGAACATGAAGTAAGAACCTTTGGGATTTGAAGGAGTTTGCTAGTGAAAAGTTGAGTCGAAAACAAACAAAGGAGTCTGCAATGAACAGAGATAAGCAATCTCAGATAATCTCACCTACATAACCAGCATATTTCCCGATGTCTTCCCCTCTTTTGGCGATATGAGAATCTCTAATCTGTCATTCAAAATTCAAGAAACAATCAGAGATTTCTCAAGTTGGAGAGGCTAAATCATATGCTTCGAGTCATTTATACAATTATCTGCCGAGGAAAATAATGGAACGCTTAGTCAAGTTTAACCATCTTAAGCAACTATTCACTTCGCGCACACTTGTCGTACTTGCAACAAAAGAAAAAAAAAAAATTGGACTAATCGACCAGGAGCCTAGAGAGATGGCATCTGAGAAAAAAAAGCTCAAACCATACAATTTAAGCTCGGGTGTAGACAGAACATATCATATATGTCATACTTAAAAGTTGAAGTAACGTCTGAACTTACCATGAAGTAAAGGAATGGGAATAGAGATGATATTGGCAGTGCTGGAAAGAGAAAGGACAGGACACAGGTCAGTAACTATGTGACTACAAGCACATCTTTTACCATAGCGATTTCATAAGAGAGTTTGAATCTTCTATTTTGGCTAAGTTGTTCTCAATATCCAAGTGCGAACGAGCCAGGAGGAAGCTTGATATCCTTTCTCTGGGCTTGCTTGCTGCGAGCAAGCAATTCACGAGCACTTTAGCAGATAACGAAGATCTACCATATTATCAACTTGGGAGAACGATTAACAACAAAAAGTGCACACTTGATGATGCAAAATGACTTACATACAAAACTAGTGAGGTTTGTTATTTGGGAAGTCAGTGCTTTCAATACCATTAAATCTCGGCTACAACCTAATCATGGGATGGAAATGTATCTCAGCGTCAATCAGCTGCCTTCCAATGCATCGGTTGGTTTATCACATGCTGTCGAAGGTTGAAGAAACTGTCAAACACAAGCCAAATATTATAAAATACTTTGTTAGTTGAACCATATGGAAATCAATTTGTAATACACTTGGAGAAAGACTTACCTCGGACAAATGGATAATGAATCCTCGAGGCAGAGGAATATCCTATGCAACGTGAGTTCTTTGTTTCTGGAAAACTTGTCCCTCGACTGTAGTTGCCTTTGAGTTTGATCAGGAGGAGCTTGAAAGTTATCTTTCAAAGCCATCACTTAGTTCTTCAATTAACCAAAATGACTGAGACTTGACTTGGTCTTTCCATCTCCACGGATTCTGAATTGTCCTTCATGTGCCTCCTCTGTTTCGAACTTCAAAATATTTCAGCATTAATGTGCAGACACATTCCCCTATGCTCGCTAAGCATATCCTGAACCTATCACAAAAAGTTCTTGGTGGAGCACGTTCATCAAGAACTGCAAAAACAGGTTGTGGTTAAGTCATCATATACTTCTTCAACATATGTAACTTGATAATATTAGATTGAAACATAGACAATAGTGGCGGAAATACAGTTCGACTCTTCCTCCGCCTGATTTTGCCTTTCGGGCAGAGTCCCTTCTCTGACATTGTCAAAGGGAGGCTCCTTGCTAATTTCATGATCCCAAGAACTTGCAGATGAATAGAACGGAGACTGAAGCTCGGTATCGGGCTCTATGGCTTCCCCTTCCATTTTAGCCCCCTCCTACATGAAAAATAAATGAATTCTATAGACTTGCAAGTGAAAAAGTGAATTCTATAGACTTGTTGAAAGAACTTTACATCTAGCCATATTTTAGGTGAAATTCTTTGGTATTATGATAAAATCCTGGCCGAGGCTCACCTTGTTTTCCTCTGAATGAGGTGAAAGTTGTTGAGCCATCCTTTTGCAATCCTTGAAAGTAGAACACCATGCTAGTGGAGAGTCACGCAACTTGCTGCAATTGTGAACTGCCGTTTCACACTCATCTGGTATTTTTGAGTTCAATATGTCAAGCAATGTTTCTAGTGAAGGACAATCATTGACAGACAACTGAGTCAAAAACTCCAGTTCATCAAGGCCCTCGACAACACACAGCTTAGAGCACCCACTGATGAACAAACAACGAAGGTTCTTCAAGTTCGATATACCGCTGAAATTTTCCATAGCATTGCAACTATAAATTTGAATGTCTTGCAAGGATAATAATGTACTGACGAATTGAATCTCAAGTAGGTTTTCACACTTCGACAATTTAAGGTATTTTAGTTTCTTGAAGGCATTGGGAAGACGAAGTACTCCTAGTGAACAATCAGTAGTCTCAATCGAAGAAGACTCTGATCAATCGAGGACCCCGCAAGATCCTACCTCACTGCATAATACTATCCTTCCAATTGACCAGCACACATGCATATCTAATATCTCCAGTGATGCCGACATCGTAATAGACTAAATCTCAATTATATTAGGGCAAAATTTTACATACAGTGTCCATAAGCTAGATGGTATGGATAAGCTCCGAAGTTCACAATTGAGCAAAGATAAGTGCTGCAATTGTGAAAGTCCCCCCGAGTTGAATTTCTTGCAATCCCGAGCAATTAAGCGTCAAATCTAACAGAACTTTCGAGTTAAATAGTGGCGATCCTGTGGAATTGAAATTGTGAAGGTTTAAAGAAAGTAAGGAAGGCGGTAGCTACTTGAGGGGTTACAAGTCTAGTCCTTCCAAACGAAGATGTTCTAAAAGAGAAAGGAGACCCAACTCCGGAACTGGTGCAGTGAACTTGAGAAAATACAAGCTCAACTCTTTTAGTTTGGATAGCCTTCCAATCCACCCTAGGTCACATTTATGCTTTACATTTGACGAAATATGATTTGCACAGAAATCAGATAGGGTCAAATCTACCAAATTGGTAAACTTGGAGAGATTTGGGACTACTTGCAACGCGCCAAATTGAACATGTAAATGGACTAAACTCGTTGGAAGCTTAGTTAACTGTGTAATCTCATCACACCTCTTGTCGAGTGTTGAGAGGCAAGAAAGCATGTTAATTGTTCCCGGAACTCGACAGATTTTGGTAGAACATAAATCTAGGACTCTTAGAGAGGAAAGATGTCCTATCTCATCAGGAATTTCGCCTTCCAACTTCTTGCGATAACCAAGATAAAGCTCCTCTAGTTTCTCCAACTTTCCAATGGCTTTGGGTAACTTCCATCGACTTGAATTTGAGCTAAGCCAACCATTAGTTGACAAATTCAGAGTGTGCAATGATTTTAGTTCTCCAATGAAGTCTGGAAGTTGTTTAATCTCACGCTTGCCAGATGAAGATGTCGCAATTTTACTAACCCTTCAATTGCACTGGGAATTTCAGTGATTCCTAAGAATTGTAGAAAAAGATGTGACAAACACTGTAGCTTTCTAATGGACTTCGGTAAGCTTCCAATTCGAGTAATTGGAAGGTTCAGCTTCTTTAATGAAGCCAAGTCGCCGATAGAGGTGGGGAGTATGCCCACACCGTAGCAGCCACGCAAAGAGAAGCGCCCAAGCTTCACTAGCCCTCCAATTTCATCATACACATGCTCAATGAGCTTACAATCAGTGATATTAAGTTCACGCAAGTGCGTGAACTTTCCAATAAAGCTGCCTATTTCCTTCAACCTCTTACAATTATCAAAAGTCAACCTCTCTAAAGTTGAAAGTCTAGACAAGTCTGGCATTCTTGTAATGCAATGACATTGTACAAGAGAGAGACTTTTAAGTTCGGTTTTCATCTACAAAAAGCAAGTATAAACACTATAAATAAATAAATAAATAAATAAGTCAAATAATGTACGAGATAGTCGTTATAAATTGAGATGAAACATACCTTAATTAAGTGCCATATTTTTGAATCATCTGTGAACCTATTGTCAAAAAGTTCAAGGATGACTAACTTATTTGAACTGATACTAGCCACTCTAACATTTGGTGGGGAATGATGCCACGAAACCCATCTCAACTTTGGTAAACAAACAACGAAATCCCCATCCACGGTCCCATAAGATAATCTCAAGAACCTCAAATTTTTAAACCTTACAATTTCTTCATGGCTAATTGAGATATGATAACTCCTCTGTAAATCAAGTGCTTCAACATCTTGATACCTCTGTCAATAAATCAATTGCCGTGATTAATTGAAGTTTGTCAGTGACTAATAATTTTATTTACGATTTTAATGAAAGAAATGGAAGAAAAGATCATGAGTAGAAAGTTGGATCCTCAAAGGCAGGATCTCACTTTTTCATTTGAACCCTATAGTTGTCTTACCTCTTCAGTTCTTATGAAATCGAGGAACTCCTCGCTCGTCCACACCCTACTCCACTTCTTGAGATTTTTAGCATCTCCAGCATCTCCTCGACGAACGATTTCCCGTCCCAGGTCTCTCAGTTGGTTATGCATCCAAAATTTGTTGTCCATTATCCTGATCAAAGACTTCTTAACAAGGACCTCAATGTTAGGATACAATTCACAAGACTCCCACATATAATTGGCATTAGTAGTATCCTCATTGATGAAAAAGCATGCGATATCGAGAAAAATATCACGCTGAATATCCTCTAAGGCGTCAAAGCTAATCCTCAATGTGTTTTGTACCGCTTTATGAGGCATTTTCTCTAACTGTTTTAATGTATTCTCCCATTTATTTTTGGGCTCTCCATAAAGTAATGAACCTATGACTTCCAGGGCCAAAGGAAGGCCCCCAGTAGTAGAGACAATCATTATTGAGAGGTTGTCAAAATCAAAATCCTTTGCCGGAGAACCTTCCATAAGTGCATGCCTCTTCATAAGTGCATGCCTCTTGAAAAGTTGGAGTGCGTGCTTAAAATTCATTTCCACCATTTCATAAGCCAAAATTTGGAGTGCAAGGTTAGAATTCTTTGACTTCATTTTTTCAATAGTCTTCAGCACACCTATGTTCCTAGTGGTGATAATTATTCTTGTTCCAGGACACAACAGATCTAGTCCAATTAGATTCTCAATTTGCTTGATCTCATCAACGTCATCAAGAACTATGAGAAACTTCTTACTGCTAAGTGTTCCCACTATCCTCTACCTCCCGTGATCAACTCTCCCAATAATTTTTAGTGCATTGACACTATCAATTTGCTTTAGTAACTCCTCCTGCAATGAGACTAACCCCTTCTGGTTTAACCCTTCTTGAATATCATCAAGGAAGGCAGAACACTTTCCAAAGTGAGAAAGAAGTTCGTTGTAGACAACCCTAGTTAGAGTGGTTTTACCGCTACCCCCCATTCCATAAATTCCAAGTAGCCTCATTTCATCACTATGATTAACATCTAACTTTTCCAATACTTCTGCCACGTGATCATCAAGTCCGACTAAATCTATAGTCACAGGCTTTACTCTTATCCTCAACTCCTGTAAAACCACATCAACTACCGTGTCCACAAGTTCCGCTTGGCTGCTACAATAGAAGCAAGTTCATTAGTTACAAAAGCTATATCGATCATAGAGATCATGTATACCTCTAAATCCGAAAAAAAAAAAAAAACGGTGTTAGGTCCGGTTTATTGTTTCTGATTGGTACATTTATCTTGAAACTCTTCCTTTTTCATGCAGTGTGATGGAAAGATTGAAGGAGTTCACAAGCATTCCTTAGACGTCTACTCTCGATGGGAAGGATAGTCTATGTGAGGTGTCCGTAGGAAATATATTGAATTCTAGAGTTTATTTCAGGCGTGAGTGCTTGCTCCTATGCAAAAATGTTATAAGTAAGAGAAGAAACTATAAGTTTTTCTATTTACCCTTGATAACTCTTGCGTATGATTGCACCCTTTTTTTTTTAAAGATCAGAAGATTTGCGAATTTATTTATCTCCGTGATTGCTTGAATTGGACGGGCTTGATTCTAGAGCTAGAAAAGTCAGGGATCTTTAGAGCTTACCTTTCAAATTTTGACACCTCCCAGCCCTTGGTTTTATCGACCTTCTCAAGATCCTTCTCCCAGGATTCTATTTCATGCATAAATTTCTCCTTCTGCTCCTTCTGCTCCTCATTGTTGTGCTTCTCCATGGCCGTTGTGTATAATGAGTTTTCAAGGACAACATTGTCTAGCTTCACATCGTAAAAGATGGATAGGATTTTTTTCTCCGCTGATTTGGCTTCGTTGTCTACCATCCTTTTGAGCTCACGGAGACACCATTTGCTACTAGTATAATTTTTTGAGAAGATGGGTATGTAGATCTAGGAGTCATCGATTGCTTGTAGGAGCGCTTCACCAATTTTTTCACTAGCCAGAATTTCTTCATTATCTAGGAAGGTTCGAACACCCTTAACTACCAAGTCTCGGTAAAGAAAGATGGCGAATCCAACTCGAGTATCTCGGCCATGGAAACTCAAGAATACTTGATACTTGCCTCCTCCTTCATAGCCGATACTCGTTCCAACATCTAAATTCTTCATGGTAGCTTTACTTTGCATATCAATGCCTCTCTATACTCTCTCTCTTAGCGTGCAGTTCGGAGTGAAGAAAGAGAAGTGGCGGTGGGTGATAGACACGTAGAAGATAAAGACACAAATGCAGAGGAGATGATACAGAGGATAAAGATGAAAGAAACATTCGGAGTGAAGAAAGAGAAGTGGCAGTGGGCGACAGACACGCAGAGGATAAAGACGCATAGGAGAGGATGCAGAGGATAAAGACACAGACACAGAGGAGAGGATGCAGAGGAGAGACGCAGAGGATAAAGATGCAGAGGAGAGGATGCAGAGGATAAATACGCAGAAGAGAGGCCACAGAGGAGAGGATGCAGAGGAGAGACGCAGAGGAGAGGATGCAGAGGATAAAGACACAGCGAATAAAGATGAAAGAAACGTTCGAAGTGAAGAAAGAGGATGCAGAGGATAAAGACGCAGAGGAGAGGATGTAGATGATAAAGAGGCAGAGGATAGATGAAAGAAACGTTCGGAGTGAAGAAAGAGGCAGACACAGAGGAGAGGATGCAGAGGAGAGACGGAGCAATCCTCACCTTATTCGCTTTCCTTAATAATATGAATCTTAAAAAAAAAAAAAAAAGCATACAAAGTTGATGGTTCCATTTTTGTTAGTAAAGGGTTTAGACAAAGAGAAGGTTTATTTGTGTTCTACGTCTACGAGCTATATATCCTCATCTAATTCTAGTCATTGATAATTACTAGGCGCATAATTTCCGCCATATTGCCAGGAAGGTATGCAATGTCATACTTTATTCGTTTTCCTTAATAACATGAATCTTAAAAAAGAAGTATACAAAGCTGATGGTTCCATTTTTGTTAGTAAAGGGTTTAGACAAAGAGAGCGTTTATACTGCTTTAATACCGATTCACTTATGTTAATTCATATGACTTCGTCATACAATTTGCAGAGGGTAAAGACGCAGAGGAGAAGATGCAGAGGAGAGATGCAGAGGAGAGGATGCAGAGGAGAGACGGAGCAATCCTCACCTTATTCACTTTCCTTAATAATATGAATCTTAAAAAAAAAAAAAAGCATACAAAGCTGATAGTTCCATTTTGGTTAGTAAAGGGTTTAGACAATGAGAGGTTTATTTTTGTTCTACGTCTACGAGCTATATATCCTTGTCTAATTCTAGTCATTGATAATTATTGGGTGCATAATTTCCACCACATTGCCAAGAAGGTATGCAATGTCATACTTTATTCACTTTCCTTAATAATATGAATCTTCAAAAAGAAGCATACAAAGCTGATGGTTCCATTTTTGTTAGTAAAGGGTTTAGACAAAGAAATGGTTTATACTGCTTTAATACCAATTCACTTATGTTAATTGATATGACTTCGTTATACAATTTGCAGAGGATTGCAGAGGGTAAAGACGCAGAGGAGAAGATGCGGAGGATAAAGATGAAAGAAACGTTCGGAGTGAAGAAAGAGGCAGACGCAGAGGAGAGGACGCAGAGGAGAGACGGAACAATCCTCACTTTATTTGCTTTCCTTAATAATATGAATCTTAAAAAAAAAAAAAAGCATACAGAGCTAATGGTTCCATTTTTGTTAGTAAAAGGTTTAGACAAAGAAGGTTTATTTTTGTTCTACGTCTACGAGCTATATATCCTCGTCTAATTCTAGTCATTGATAATTACCGAGCGCATAATTTCCGCCACATTGCCAGCAAGGTATGCAATTTCATACTTTATTCGCTTTCCTTAATAATATGAATCTTAAAAAAGAAGCATACAAAGCTTATGGTTCCATTTTTGTTAGTAAATGGTTTAGACAAAGAGAGGGTTTATACTGCTTTAATACCGATTCACTTATGTTAATTGATATGACTTGGTTATACAATTTGTAGAGGATTGCAAAGGGTAAAGACGCAGAGGAGAAGATGCAGAGGATAAAGACGCAGATGCAGAGGAGAGACGCGGAGGAGAGGATGTAGAGGATAAAGACGCAGAGGTTAAATATGATTAGACGAAAGAATTGGAGTGAAGAAAGAGGCAGACGCAAAGGAGAGGATGCAGAGAAGAGATAGAGAATGCAAAGGAGAGACGGAGCAATTCTCACTTTATTCCCTTCCCTTAATAATATGAATCTTCCAAAAAGAAGCATGCAGCTGATGGTTCCATTTTTGTTAGTAAAGGGTTTAGAGAGGGTTTATACTGCTTTAATACCGATTCACTTATTATATGGCTTCGTTATACAATTTGCAGAGGATTGCAGAGGGTAAAGACGCAGAGGAGAAGATGCAGAGGATAAGGACGTAGGCGTAGAGGAGATGATGCAGAGGATAAAGATGAAAGAAACATTCAGAGTGAAGAAAGAGGCAGACGCAGACAAGAGGATGTAGAGAAGAGACGAAGCAATACTCACTTTATTCGCTTTCCTTAATAATATGAATCTTCCAAAAAAAAAGCATACAAAGCTGATTGTTCCATTTTTGTTAGTAAAAGGGTTTAGACAATGAGAGGTTTATTTTTGTTTTACATCTACGAGCTATATATCTTGGTCTAATTCTAGTCATTGATAATTACCGGGTGCATAATTTCCGCAACATTGCCAGAGAGGTATGCAATGTCATACTTTATTCGCTTTCCTTAATAATATGAATCTTAAAAAAGAAGCATACAAAGCTGATGGTTCCATTTTTGTTAGTAAAGGGTTTAGACAAAGAAATGGTTTATATTGCTTTAATACCGATTTACTTATGTTAATTGATATGACTTCATTATACAATTTGTAGAGGATTGCAGAGGGTAAAGACACAGAGGAGAAGATGTAGAGGAGAGACGCAGAGGAGAGGATGCAGAGGATAAAGATGAAAGAAACGTTCGGAGTGAAGAAAGAGGCAGACGCAGAGGAGAGGATGCAGAGGAGAGACGGAGAATCCTCACTTTATTCGCTTTCCTTAATAATATGAATCTTCAAAAAAAAAAAACAGAAGAAACATATAGAGCTGATGGTTCCAGTTTTGTTAGTAAAGGGTTTAGACAGAGAAGGTTTATTTTTGTTCTACGTCTACGAGCTATATATCCTCGTCTAATTCTAGTCATTGATTATTACCGGGCGCATAATTTCCGCCACATTGCCAGTAAGGTATGCAATGTCATACTTTATTCGCTTTCCTTAATAATATGAATCTTCAAAAAGAAGCATACAAAGCTGATGGTTCCATTTTTGTTAGTAAAGGGTTTAGACAAAGAAAGAGTTTATACTGCTTTAATACCGATTCACTTATGTTAATTGATATGACTTGGTTATACAATTTGCAGAGGATTGTAGAGGGTAAAGACGCAGAGGAGAAGATGCAGAGGAGAGACGCAAAGGAGAGGATGCCGAGGATAAAGATGAAAGAAACGTTCGGAGTGAAGAAAGAGGCAGACGTAGAGGAGAGGATGCAGAGGAGAAACGGAGCAATCCTCACTTCATTCGCTTTCCTTAATAATATGAATTTTCAAAAAAAAAAAAAAAGCATATAGAGCTGATGGTTCCATTTTTGTTAGTAAAGGGTTTAGACAGAGAGGTTTATTTTTGTTCTACGTCTACGAACTATATATCCTCGTCTAATTCTAGTCATTAATAATTACCAGGCGCATAATTTCCGCCACATTGCCAGTAAGGTATGCAATGTCATACTTTATTTGCTTTCCTTAATAATATGAATCTTCAAAAAGAAGCATGCAGCTGATGGTTCCATTTTTGTTAGTAACGGGTTTAGAGAGGGTTTATACTGTTTTAATACCGATTCACTTATCATATGGCTTCGTTATAGAATTTGCAGAGGATTGCAGAGGGTAAAGACGCAGACATAGAGGAGAAGATGCAGTGGATAAAGATGAAAGAAACGTACGAAGTGAAGAAAGAGGCAGACGCAGACAAGAGGATGCATAGGAGAGACGAAGCAATCCTCACTTTATTCGCTTTCCTTAATAATATGAATATTAAAAAAGAAGAATACAAAGCTGATGGTTCCATATTTGTTAGTAAAGGGTTTAGACAAAGAGAGGGTTTATACTGCTTTAATACCGATTCACTTATGTTAATTGATATGACTTCGTAATCCAATTTGCAAAGGATTGCAAAGGGTAAAGACGCAGAGGAGAAGATGCAGAGGATCAAGACAAAGATGCAGAGGAGAGACGCAGAGGAGAGGATGTAGAGGATAAAGACGCAGAGGGTAAATATGAATTGATGAAAGAATTGGAGTGAAGAAATAGGCAGACGCATAGGAGAGGATGTAGAGACAAGACGGAGCAATCCTCACTTTATTCGCTTTCCTTAATAATATGAATCTTCAAAAATAAGCATACAAAGCTGATGGTTCCATTTTTGTTATTAAAGGGTTTATACTGCTTTAATACCGATTCACTTATGTTAATTGATATGACTTCGTTTTACAATTTGCAGAGGATTGCAAAGGGTAAAGATGCAGAGGAGAAGATGGAAAGGATAAAGACGCAGATGCAGAGGAGAGACGCAGAGGAGAGGATGCAGAGGATAAAGACGCAGAGGATAAAGATGATTAGAGGAAAGAATCAGAGTGAAGAAAGAGGCAAACGCAGAGGAGAGGTTGCAAAGGAGAGACAGAGAATGCAGAGGAGAGACGGAGCAATCCTCACTTTATTAGCTTCCCTTAATAATATGAATCTTCAAAAAGAAGCATGCAGCTGATGGTTCCATTTTTGTTAGTAAAGGGTTTAAAGAGGGTTTACACTGCTTTAATATGGATTCACTTATTATATGACTTCGTTATACAATTTGCCGAGGATTGCAGAGGGTAAAGACGCAGAGGAGAAGATGCAGAGGATAAAGATGAGAGAAATGTTCGGAGTGAAGAAAGAGGCAGATGTAGAGAAGAGGATAAAGAGGAGAGACGAAACAATCCTCACTTTATTCGCTTTCTTTAATAATATGAATCTTCAAAAAAAAAAAGCATACAAAGCTGATGGTTCCATTTTTGTTAGTAAAGGGTTTAGACAGAAAATGTTTATTTTTGTTCTACGTCTACGAGCTATATATCCTCATCTAATTCTAGTCATTGATAATTACCGGGCGCATAATTTCCGCCACATTGCCAGCAAGGTATGTAATGCCATACTTTATTCATTTTCCGTAATAATATGAATCTTAAAAAAAAGCATACAAAGCTGATGGTTCCATTTTTGTTATTAAAGGGTTTAGACAAAGAGAGGGTTTATACTGCTTTAATACCGAATCACTTATGTTAATTGATATGACTTCGTTATACAATTTGCAGAGGATTGCAGAGGGTATAGACGCAGAGGAGAAGATGCAGAGAATAAAGATGGAGATGCAGAGGAGAGACGCAGAGGAGAGGATGCAGAGGGTAAAGACACAGAGGATAAAGATGATTAGATGAAAGAATTGGAGTGAAGAAAGGGGCAGACGCAAAGGAGAGGATGCAGAGGAGAGACAGAGAATGCAGAGGAGAGACAGACTTTATTCGCTTCCCTTAATACTATGAATCATAAAAAAGAAGCATGCAGCTGATGGTTCCATTTTTGTTAGTAAAGTGTTTAGAGAGGGTTTATACTGCTTTAATACCGATTCACTTATTATATGACTTCGTTATACAATTTGTAGAGGATTACAGAGGGTAAAGACACAGAGGAGAAGAAGCAGAGGAGAGACGGAGCAATCCTCACTTTATTCACTTCCCTTAATACTATGAATATTCAAAAAGAAGCATGTAGCTGATGGTTCCATTTTTGTTAGTAAAGGGTTTAGAGAGGGTTTATACTACTTTAATACCGATTCACTTATTATATGACTTCATTATACAATTTGCGAGGATTGTAGAGGGTAAAGACGCAGAGGAGAAGAAGCAGAGGAGAGGCGGAGCAATCCTCACTTTATTCGCTTCCCTTAATACTATGAATCTTCAAAAAGAAGCATGTAGCTGATGGTTCCATTTTTGTTAGTAAAGGGTTTAGAGAGGGTGTATACTGCTTTAATACCGATTCACTTATGTTAATTGATATGACTTTGTTATACAATTTGCAGAGGATTGCAGAGGGTAAAGACGCAGAGGAGAAGATGCGAGAGGATAAAGACGCAGACGTAGAGGAGATGATGCAGAGGATAAAGATGAAAGAAATGTACGGAGTGAAGAAAGAGGCGGAACACGAGAAGAGGATGCGAGAGAAGAGACGAAGCAATCCTCACCGTATTCGCTTTCCTTAATAATATGAATCTTCTAAAAGAAGCATGCAGGCTGATGGTTCCATTTTTGTTAGTAAAGGGTTTAGAGAGGGTTTATACTGCTTTAATACCGATTCACTTATTATATGACTTCGTTATACAATTTGCAGAGGATTGCAGAGGGTATAGACGCAGAGGAGAAGATGCAGAGAATAAAGATGGAGATGCAGAGGAGAGACGCAAAGGAGAGGATGCAGAGGATAAAGACACAGAGGATAAAGATGATTAGATGAAAGAATTGGAGTGAAGAAAGAGGCAGACGCAAAGGAGAGGATGCAGAGGAGAGATAGAGAATGCAGAGGAGAGACAGACTTTATTCGCTTCCCTTAATACTATGAATCATAAAAAAGAAGCATGCAGCTGATGGTTCCATTTTTGTTAGTAAAGTGTTTAGAGAGGGTTTATACTGCTTTAATACCGATTCACTTATTATATGACTTCGTTATACAATTTGTAGAGGATTGCAGAGGGTAAAGACACAGAGGAGAAGAAGCAGAGGAGAGACGGAGCAATCCTCACTTTATTCGCTTCCCTTAATACTATGAATATTCAAAAAGAAGCATGTAGCTGATGGTTCCATTTTTGTTAGTAAAGGGTTTAGAGAGGGTTTATACTACTTTAATACCGATTCACTTATTATATGACTTCATTATACAATTTGCAGAGGATTGTAAAGGGTAAAGACGCAGAGGAGAAGAAGCAGAGGAGAGGCGGAGCAATCCTCACTTTATTCGCTTCCCTTAATACTATGAATCTTCAAAAAGAAGCATGTAGCTGATGGTTCCATTTTTGTTAGTAAAGGGTTTAGAGAGGGTTTATACTGCTTTAATACCGATTCACTTATGTTAATTGATATGACTTTGTTATACAATTTGCAGAGGATTGCAGAGGGTAAAGACGCAGAGGAGAAGATGCAGAGGATAAAGACGCAGACGTAGAGGAGATGATGCAGAGGATAAAGATGAAAGAAATGTACGGAGTGAAGAAAGAGGCAGACACAGAGAAGAGGATGCAGAGAAGAGACGAAGCAATCCTCACTGTATTCGCTTTCCTTAATAATATGAATCTTCTAAAAGAAGCATGCAGCTGATGGTTCCATTTTTGTTAGTAAAGGGTTTAGAGAGGGTTTATACTGCTTTAATACCGATTCACTTATTATATGACTTCGTTATACAATTTGCAGAGGATTGCAGAGGGTAAAGACGCAGAGGAGAAGATGCAGAGGATAAAGACGCAGACGTAGAGGAGATGATGCAGAGGATAACGATGAAAGAAATGTTCGGAGTGAAGAAAGAGGCAGACATAGAGAAGAGGATGCAGAGAAGAGACGAAGCAATCCTCACTGTATTCACTTTTCCTTAATAATATGAATCTTCTAAAAAAAGCATACAAAGTTGATGGTTCCATTTTTGTTAGTGAAGGGTTTAAACATAGAAGGTTTTTTTTTGTTCTACATCTACGAGCTATATATCCTTGTCTAATTCTAGTCATTGATAATTACAGGGCGCATAATATCCGCCACATTGCCAGCAAGGTATGCAATGTCATACTTTATTCGCTATCCTTAATAATATGAATCTTAAAAAAAAAAAAAGCATTCAAAGCTGTTGGTTCCATTTTTGTTAGTAAAGGGTTTAGACAAAGAGAGGGTTTTGTACTACTTTAATACCGATTCACTTATGTTAATTGATATGACTTCGTTATACAATTTGCAGAGGATTGCAAAGGGTAAAGACACAGAGGAGAAGATGGAGAGGATAAAGACGCAGATGCAGACGAGAGGAGAAGATGCAGAGGATAAAGACGCAGAGGATAAAGATGATTAGATGAAAGAATGGGAGTGAAGAAAGAGCAAACGCAGAGGAGAGGTTGCAAAGGAGAGACAGAGAATGCAGAGGAGAGACGGAGCAATCCTCACTTTATTCGCTTCCCTTAATAATTTGAATCGTAAAAAAGAAGCATGCAGCTGATAGTTCCATTTTTGTTAGTAAAGGGTTTAAAGAGGGTTTCTACTGCTTTAATATCGATTCACTTATTATATGACTACGTTATACAATTTGCCGAGGATTGCAGAGGGTAAAGACGTAGAGGAGAAGATCCAGAGGATAAAGATGAAAGAAACGTTCGGAGTGAAGAAAGAGGCATACGCAGAGAAGAGGATGCAGAGGAGAGACGAAGCAATTCTCACTTTATTCGATTTCTTTAATAATATGAATCTTCAAAAAAAAAAAAAAAGCATACAAAGCTGATGGTTCCATTTTTGTTAGTAAAGGGTTTAGACAGAAAAGGTTTATTTTTGTTCTACGTCTACGAGCTATATATCCTCGTCTAATTCTAGTCATTGATAATAACCGAGCGCATATATTCCGCCACATTGCCAGCAAGGTATGTAATGTCATACTTTATTCGTTTTCCGTAATAATATGAATCTTAAAAAAAAGCATACAAAGCCGATGGTTCCATTTTTGTTATTAAAGGGTTTAGACAAAGAGAGGGTTTACACTACTTTAATACCGATTCACTTATGTTAATTGATATGAGTTCGTTATACAATTTGCAGAGGATTGTAGAGGGTAAAGACGCGGAGGAAAAGATGCAGAGGATAAAGATGGAGATGCAGAGGAGAGACACAAAGGAGTGGATGCAGAGGATAATGATGCAGATGATAAAGATGATTAGATGAAAGAATCGGAGTGAAGAAAGAGGCAGACGCAAAGGAGAGGATGCAAAGGAGAGACAGAGCAATCCTCACTTTATGAATCATAAAAAAGAAGCATGCAGCTGATGGTTCGATTTTTGTTAGTAAAGGGTTTAGAGAGTGTTTATACTGCTTTAATACCGATTCACTTATTATATGACGTCGTTCTACAATCTGCAGAGGATTGCAGAGGGTAAAGACGCAGAGGAGAAGATGCAGAGGATAAAGACGCTGACGTCGAGGAGATGATGCAGAGGATAAAGATGAAAGAAACGTTCGGAGCGAAGAAACAGGCAGACGCAGAGAAGAGGATGCAGAGGAGAGACGAAGCAATCCTCACTTTATTCGCTTTCCTTAATAATATGAATCTTTAAAAAAAAGCATACAAAGCTTATGGTTCCATTTTTGTGAGTAAAGGGTTTAGAAAAAGAGAGGGTTTATACTACTTTAATACCGATTCACTTATGTTAATTGATATGACTTAATTATACAATTTGTAGAGGATGCGAAGGGTAAAGACACAATGGACAAGATGCAGAGGATAAAGATGGAGATGTATAATATATGTAATATATATATATATATATATATATATATATAGTAAAAATCTATCGCAACACTCTTGTTTACTTTATTTTAATTTTATTTTTTATATTATTTTCCTCTCTTTTTGAATTAATTTCTTTTTTATTTCTTTCTTCCCTTTCCTCATTCTCTAATAAAATTTTATTAAATAGAAAATTGTACTAATATACCTAAAATACTAAAACATCTAAAATATGTTATAAATATATACTTATATATTAAATTTATATTATAAGATAGCATTAAATTCTAATATATCATAAAGTAAGATTAAATTAAAAATTAAATTTTTATTTTTTGTTATTTTGAATTTCTTTTATTATAATTCAAGTAATATTTATTTTGAAATATCATTATAATTATCACCACAAGGAACATAGGTGTACTGGAGACTATCGAAAAAATGAAGTCGAAAAATTCTATCCTTGCACTCCAAATTCTGGGTTATGAAATGGTGGAAATGAAATTTTGCCATGCACTCCAACTTTTCAAGAGGCATGCACTTTTGGAAGGGTCTTCGCCGCACGACCGTTGCACGATTGCCGCAAAACCGCCGAACGACGGTCGCACGACCGAAGCACGATCGTCGCACGAGCCTTGCACAACCGCCGCACGCACGACCCTCGCCCGACCGTCGCACGACTGCCAACCGATGCTTGGTAGGGGCCGGTGGTGGCCACAACAAGGAAGAAGATGATAAGATGAAAGAATCGGAGTGAAGAAAGAGGCAGACGCAAAGGAGAGGATGCAGAGGAGAGACAGAGGATGCAAAGGAGAGAGGGAGCAATCCTCACTTTATTCGCTTCCCTTAATAATATGAATCTTCAAAAATAGGCATACAGCTGATGGTTCCATTTTTGTTAGTAAAGGGTTTATAGAGGGTTTATACTGCTTTAATACCGATTCACTTATTATATGACGTCGTTCTACAATCTGCAGAGGATTGCAGAGGGTAAAGACGCAGAGGAGAAGATGTAGAGGATAAAGACGCTGACGTCGAGGAGATGATGCAGAGGATAAAGATGAAAGAAACGTTCGGAGCGAAGAAACAGGCAGACGCAGAGAAGAGGATGCAGAGGAGAGACGAAGCAATCCTCACTTTATTCGCTTTCCTTAATAATATGAATCTTTAAAAAAAAGCATACAAAGCTGATGGTTCCATTTTTGTGAGTAAAGGGTTTAGACAAAGAGAGGGTTTATACTGCTTTAATACCGATTCACTTATGTTAATTGATATGACTTGGTTATACAATTTGTAGAGGATGCGAAGGGTAAAGACGCAATGGACAAGATGCAGAGGATAAAGATGGAGATGTATAATATATGTAATATATATATATATATATATATATATATATATAGTAAAAATCTATCGCAACACTCTTGTTTACTTTATTTTTATTTTATTTTTTATATTATTTTCCTCTCTTTTTGAATTAATTTCTTTTTTATTTTTTTCATCCCTTTCCCTCATTCTCTAATAAAATTTTATTAAATAGAAAATTGTACTAATATACCTAAAATACTAAAACATCTAAAATATGTTATAAATATATACTTATATATTAAATTTATATTATAAGATAGCATTAAATTCTAATATATCATAAAGTAAGATTAAATTAAAAATTAAATTTTTATTTTTTGTTATTTTGAATTTCTTTTATTATAATTCAAATATTATTTATTTTGAAATATCATTATAATTATCACCATTAGGAACATAGGTGTACTGGAGATTATCGAAAAAATGAAGTCGAAAAATTCTATCCTTGCACTCCAAATTCTGGGTTATGAAATGGTGGAAATGAAATTTAGCCATGCACTCCAACTTTTCAAGAGGCATGCACTTTTGGAAGGGTCTCCACCGCACGACCGTTGCACGATTGCCGCAAAACCGCCGCACGACGGTCGCACGACCATTTTTGTTAGTAAAGCACGATCGATCGCCGCACGACCCTTGCACGACCATTTTTGCAAAGAGAGGGTTTATACGCACGACCGCCGCACGATGCTTGGCAGGGTTCGCCAAACCGTCAAACAACCACCGCACAACCCTGCACGACCCTCGCACGACCACCGCACGACCGTCACATGACTGCCAACCGATGCTTGGCAGGGGCCGGTGGTGGCCACAACAAGGAAGAAGATGATTAGAAGAAAGAATCGGAGTGAAGAAAGAGGCAAACGCAAAGGAGAGGATGTAGAGAAGAGACAGAGGATGCAAAGGAGAGAGGGAGCAATCCTCACTTTATTTGCTTCCCTTAATAATATGAATCTTCAAAAAGAAGCATACAAAGCTGATGGTTCCAATTTTGTTAGTAAAGGGTTTAGACAGAGAAGGTTTATTTTTGTTCTACGTCTACGAGCTATATATCCTCGTCTAATTCTAGTCATTGATAATTACCGGGCGCATAATTTCCGCCACATTGCCAGCAAAGTATGCAATGTCATACTTTATTCGTTTTCCTTAATAATATGAATCTTAAAAAAGAAGCATACAACGCCGATGGTTCCACTTTTGTTTGTAAAGGGTTTAGACAAAGAGAGGGTTTATACTGCTTTAATACCGATTCACTTATTATATGACGTCGTTCTACAATTTGCAGAGGATTGCAGAGGGTAAAGACGCAGAGCAGAAGATGCAGAGGATAAAGATGAAAGATACGTTCGGAGTGAAGAAAGAGGCAGACACAGAGAAGAGGATGCAGAGGAGAGACGAAGCAATCCTCACTTTATTCGCTTTCCTTAATAATATGAATCTTAAAAAAGAAGCATACAAAGCTGATGGTTCCATTTTTGTTAGTAAAGGGTTTAGACAGAGAAGGTTTATTTTTGTTCTACGTCTACGAGCTATATATCCTCGTCTAATTCTAGTCATTGATAATTACCGGGCGCATAATTTCCGCCACATTGCCAGCAAAGTATGCAATGTCATACTTTATTCGTTTTCCTTAATAATATGAATCTTAAAAAAGAAGCATACAAAGCCGATGGTTCCACTTTTGTTAGTAAAGGGTTTAGACAAAGAGAGGGTTTATACTGCTTTTATACCGATTCACTTATGTTAAGTGATATGACTTCGTTATACAATTTGCAGAGGATTGTAGAGGGTAAAGACACAGTGGACAAGATGTAGCGGATAAAGATGGAGATGTATAATTTATGTAATATATATATATATATATATAGTAAATATCTATCGCAACACTCTTGTTTACTTTATTTTTATTTTATTTTTTATATTATTTTCCTCTCTTTTTTAATTAATTTCTTTTTTATTTCTTTCTTCCCCTTCCCTCATTCTCTAATAAAATTCTATTAAATAGAAAATTGGACTAATAAACCTAAAATACTAAAACATCTAAAATATGTTATAAATATATACTTATATATTAAATTTATATTAGAAGATAGCATCAAATTCTAATATATAATAAATAAGATTAAATTAAAAATTAAATTTTTATTTTTTGTTATTTTTGAATTTCCTTCATTATAATTCAAATATTATTTATATTGAAATATCATTATAATTATCACCACTAGGAACATAGGTGTAATGGAGACTACCGAAAAAATGAAGTCGAAAAATTCTATCCTTGCACTCCAAATTCTGGGTTATGAAATGGTGGAAATGAAATTTACCCATGCACCCCAACTTTTCAAGAGCCATGCACTTTTGGAAGGGTCTCTGCCGCACGACCGTTGCACGATAGCCGCAAAACCGCCGCACGAGGGTCGCACGACCGAAGCACGATCGCCGCACGACCCTTGAACGACCGCCGCACGACCGTCGCACAACCGCTGACCGATGCTTGGCAGGGGTCACAAAACCGCCGCACGACCACCGCACAACCCCCGTACGATCCTCGCACGACCACCGCACGACCGTCGCACGATTGCCAACCGATGCTTGGCAGGGGCCGGTGGCGGCCACAACAAGGAAGAAGATGATTACATGAAAGAATCGGAGTGAAGAAAGAGGAAGACGCAAAGGAGAGAATGCAGAGGAGAGGCAGAGGATGCAAAGGAGAGAGGGAGCAATCCTCACTTTATTCGCTTCCCTTAATAATATGAATCTTCAAAAATAGGCATACAGCTGATGGTTCCATTTTTGTTAGTAAAGGGTTTAGAGAGGGTTTATACTGCTTTAATACCCATCCACTTATTATATGACATCGTTCTACAATTTACAGAGGATTGCAGAGGCTACAGACGCAGAGGAGAAGATGCAGAAGATAAAGATGAAAGATACGTTCGGAGTGAACATGTGTCAAGAGGTCATTGAATGAGTTTAACATATATAAGCCACGGAGGACGTTCACATGGTATCAAACCACTGAATATTTTCTCCCAGCGCATACACATACTTGAGCCTCAAGCCAGTCTCATGAATATGCTATCGAAAAATGTAAGATGCGCTACGTACCGATGGAAATATACTTTCCAAACGTGAAATTTTACCCACAGCCCGAAGGTTTCAGTGAGGCAGGATCAGAAGGAAGTGATGTAAGGGTTTGATTTGAGATTATAGATTCAAGTAGCAATTCCCTTTACGTCACCTTCATAGCAGGTAGCTTGTGGTTGCATCTTCATCATGCGCGACCGCCACACGACCGTCGCACGAACGCACACCGATGCTTGGTAGGGTCACAAAACCGCCGCACGACCACCGCACAACCCCGCACGACCCTCGCACGACCACCGCACGACCATCGCACGATCGCCAACCGATCCTTGCGGGCGCCGGTGGTGGCCACAACAAGGAAGAAGATGATTACATGAAAGAATCGGAGTGAAGAAAGAGGCGTACGCAAAGGAGAGGATGGATGCAAAGGAGAGAGGGAGCAATCCTCACTTTATTCGCTTCCCTTAATAATATGACTCTTCAAAAATAGGCATACAAATGATGGTTCCATTTTTGTTAGTAAAGGGTTTAGAGAGGGTTTATACTTTGCTTTAATACCCATCAAGTTATTATATGACGTCGTTCTACAATTTACGAGGATTGCGAGAGGCTACGTACGTAGAGGAGAAGATGCGAGAGGATAAAGATGAAAGATACGTTCGGAGTGAACATGTATCTAGAGGTCATTGAATATGAGTTTAACATATCTAAGCCACGGAGGACGTTCACATGGTATCAAACCACTGAATATTTTCTCCCAGCGCATACACATACTTGAGCCTCAAGCCGCCTCTCATGAAGATGCTATCGAAAAATGTAAGATGCGCTACGACCGATGGAAATATACTTTCCAAACGTGAAATTTTACCCACACCGAAGGTTTCGGTGAGCGGATCAGAAGGAAGTGATGTAAGGGTTTCATTTGAGATTATAGATTCCAGTAGCAATTCCCTTTACGTCACCTTCATAGCAGGTAGCTTGTGGTTGCATCTTCATCATGCGCGACCGCCACACGACCGTCACACGACCGCTGACCGATGCTTGGCAGGGGTCACAAAAATCGCCGCACGACCACCGCACAACCCCCGCACGACCCTCGGACGAACACCGCACGACCACCGCACGTCGTCGCACGACGCTAACCGATGCTTGGCGGCGCCGGTGGTGGCCACAACAAGGAAGAAGATGATTACATGAAAGAATCGGAGTGAAGAAAGAGGACGCAAAGGAGAGGATGCGAGAGGAGAGACGAAGATGCAAAGGAGAGAGGGAGCAATCCTAACTTTATTCGCTTCCCTTAATAATATGAATCTTCAAAAATAGGCATACAGCTGATGGTTCCATTTTTGTTAGTAAAGGGTTTAGAGAGGGTTTATACTGCTTTAATACCCATCAACTTATTATATGACGTCGTTCTACAATTTACAGAGGATTGCAAAAGCTACAGACGCAGAGGAGAAGATGCAGAGGATAAAGATGAAAGATACGTTCGTAGTGAACATGTGTCAAGAGGTCATTGAAGATGAGTTTAACATATATAAGCCACGGAGGACGTTGACATCGTATCAAACCACTGAATATTTTCTCCCAGCGCATACACATACTTGAGCCACAAGCCAGTCTCATGAAGATGCTATCGAAAAATGTAAGATGCGCTACGTAACGATGGAAATATACTTTCCAAACGTGAAATTTTACCCACGGCCGAAGGTTTCGGTGAGGCGGGATCGAGAGGGAAGTGATGTAAGGGTTTCATTTGAGATTATAGATTCCAGTAGCAATTCCCTTTACGTCACCTTCATAGCAGGTAGCTTGTGGTTGCATCTTCATCATGCGCGACCGCCACACGACCGTCACACGACCGCTGACCGATGCTTGGCAGGGGTCACAAAACCGCCGCACGACCACCGCACAACCCCCGCACGACCCTCGTACGAACACCGCACGACCGTTGCACGACTGCCAACCGATGCTTGGCAGGCGCCGGTGGTGGCCACAACAAGGAAGAAGATGATTACATGAAAGAATCGGAGTGAAGAAAGAGGCAGACGCAAAGGAGAGGATGCAGTGGAGAGACAAGATGCAAAGGAGGAGGGAGCAATCCTCACTTTATTCGCTTCCCTTAATAATATGAATCTTCAAAAATAGGCATACAAACGATGGTTCCATTTTTGTTAGTAAAGGGTTTAGAGAGGGTTTATACTTTGCTTTAATACCCATCAACTTATTATATGACGTCGTTCTACAATTTACGAGGATTGCAAAAGCTACGTACGCGAGAGGAGAAGATGCAGAGGATAAAGATGAAAGATACGTTCGTAGTGAACATGTGTCAAGAGGTCATTGAAGATGAGTTTAACATATATAAGCCACGGAGGACGTTCACATGGTATCAAACCACTGAATATTTTCTCCCAAATAAGCATACACATACTTGAGCCTCAAGCCGCTCATGAAGATGCTATCTAAAAATGTAAGATGCGCTACGAGACCGATGGAAATATACTTTCCAAACGTGAAATTTTGCCCACACCCGAAGGTTTCAAAGTGAGGCGGATCGGAAGGAAGTGATGTAAGGGTTTCATTTGAGATTATAGATTCCGGTAGCAATTCCCTTTACGTCACCTTCATAGCGGGTAGCTTGTGGTTGCATCTTCATCATGCGCGACCGCCACACGACCGTCGCACGACCGCCACCGATGCTTGGCGGGGTCACAAAACCGCCGCACGACCACCGCAAAACCCCGCACGACCCTCGCACGACCACCGCACGACCGTTGCACGACTGCCAACCGATGCTTGGCAGGCGCCGGTGGTGGCCACAACAAGGAAGAAGATGATTACATGAAAGAATCGGAGTGAAGAAAGAGGCAGACGCAAAGGAGAGGATGCAGAGGAGAGACAGAAGATGCAAAGGAGAGAGGGAGCAATCCTAACTTTATTCGCATCCCTTAATAATATGAATCTTCAAAAATAGGCATACAAAATTGATGGTTCCATTTTTGTTAGTAAAGGGTTTAGAGAGGGTTTATACTGCTTTAATACCCATCAACTTATTATATGACGTCGTTCTACATTTTACAGAGGGTTGCAAAAGCTACAGACGCAGAGGAGAAGATGCAGAGGATAAAGATGAAAGATACGTTCGTAGTGAACATGTGTCAAGAGGTCATTGAAGATGAGTTTAACACATATAAGCCACAGAGGACGTTCACACGGTATCAAACCACTGAATATTTTCTCCCAGCGCATACACATACTTGAGCCTCAAGCCAGTCTCACGAAGATGCTATCGAAAAATGTAAGATGCGCTACGCGACCGATGGAAATATACTTTCCAAACGTGAAATTTTACCCACACCCGAAGGTTTCGGTGAGGCGGATCGAAGGAAGTGATGTAAGGGTTTCATTTGAGATTATAGATTCAAGTAGCAATTCCCTTTACGTCACCTTCATAGCAGGTAGCTTGTTGTTGCATCTTCATCATGCGCGACCGCCACACGACCGTCGCACGACCGCTGACCGATGCTTGGCAGGGGTCACAAAACCGCCGCACGGCCACCGCACAACCCCTGCATGACCCTCGCACGTCCACCGCACGACGTTGCCGCACGACGACGCAACCGATGCTTGGCAAGCGCCGGTGGTGGCCACAACAAGGAAGAAGATGATTAGATGAAGGAATCGGAGTGAAGAAAGAGGCAGACGCAAAGGAGAGGATGCAGAGGAGAGACAGAAGATGCAAAGGAGAGAGGGAGCAATCCTAACTTTATTCGCATCCCTGAATAATATGAATCTTCAAAAATAGGCATACAGCTGATGGTTCCATTTTTGTTAGTAAAGGGTTTAGAGAGGGTTTATACTGGTTTAATACGCATCAACTTATTATATGATGTCGTTGTACAATTTACGAGGATTGCAAAAGCTACGTACGCGAGAGGAGAAGATGCGAGAGGATAAAGATGAAAGATACGTTCGTAGTGAACATGTGTCAAGAGGTCATTGAAGATGAGTTTAACATATATAAGCCACGGAGGACGTTCACACGGTATCAAACCACTGAATATTTTCTCCCGCCGCATACACATACTTGAGCCTCAAGCCGCCTCATGAAGATGCTATCGAAAAATGTAAGATGCGCAATGCACCGATGGAAATATACTTTCCAAACGTGAAATTTTACCCACAGCCCGAAGGTTTCAAAGGTGGCGGATCGAAGGAAGTGATGTAAGGGTTTCATTTGAGATTATAGATTCAAGTAGCAATTCCCTTTACGTCACCTTCATAGCAGGTAGCTTGTGGTTGCATCTTCATCATGCGCGACCGCCACACGACCGTCGCACGACCGCTGACCGATGCTTGGCAGGGGTCACAAAACCGCCGCACGGCCACGGCACAACCCCTGCAGGACCCTCGCACGTCCACCGCACGACCGTCGCACGACTGCCAACCGATGCTTGGCAAGCGCCGGTGGTGGCCACAACAAGGAAGAAGATGATTAGATGAAGGAATCGGAGTGAAGAAAGAGGCAGACGCAAAGGAGAGGATGCAGAGGAGAGACAGAAGATGCAAAGGAGAGAGGGAGCAATCCTCACTTTATTCTCTTCCCTTAATCATATGAATCTTCAAAAATAGGCATACAAATGATGGTTCCATTTTTGTTAGTAAAGGGTTTAGAGAGGGTTTATACTTGCTTTAATACCCATCAACTTATTATATGACGTCGTTCTACAATTTACGAGAGGATTGCAAAGGCTACGTACGCAGAGGAG
Organism: Eucalyptus pumila; assembly: GCA_016097595.1. Classification (NCBI taxonomy): domain Eukaryota; kingdom Viridiplantae; phylum Streptophyta; class Magnoliopsida; order Myrtales; family Myrtaceae; genus Eucalyptus; species Eucalyptus pumila. The sequence goes on from CM027852.1 coordinate 26,085,917, forward strand.
AAGATGCAGAGGATAAAGATGAAAGATACGTTCGTAGTGAACATGCGTCAAGAGGTCATTGAAGATGAGTTTAACATATATAAGCCACGGAGGACGTTCACACGGTATCAAACCACTGAATATTTTCTCCCAGCGCATACACATACTTGAGCCTCAAGCCAGTCTCATGAAGATGCTATCGAAAAATGTAAGATGCGTTACAGACCGATGGAAATATACTTTCCAAATGTGAAATTTTACCCACAGCCCGAATGTTTTAGTGAGGCAGGATCAGAAGGAAGTGATGTAAGGGTTTCATTTGAGATTATAGATTCAAGTAGCAATTCTCTTTACGTCACCTTCATAGCAGGTAGCTTGTGGTTGCATCTTCATCATGCGCGACCGCCACACGACAGTCGCACGACCGCTGACCGATGCTTGGCAGGGGTCACAAAACCGCCGCACGACCACCGCACAACCCCCGCTCGACCCTCGCACGACCACCGCACGACCGTCGCACGACTGCCAACCGATGCTTGGCAAGCGCCTATGGTGGCCATAACAAGGAAGAAGATGATTACCTGAAAGAATCGGAGTGAAGAAAGAGGCAGACGCAAAGGAGAGGATGCAGAGGAGAGACAGAAGATGCAAAGGAGAGATGGACCAATCCTCACTTTATTCGCTTCCCTTAATCATATGAATCTTCAAAAATAGGCATACATCTGATGTTTCCATTTTTGTTAGTAAAGGGTTTAGAGAGGGTTTATACTGCTTTAATACCCATCAACTTATTATATGACGTCGTTCTACAATTTACAGAGGATTGCAGAGGCTACAAACGCAGAGGAGAAGATGCGGAGGATAAAGATGAAAGATACGTTCGTAGTGAACATGTGTCAAGAGGTCATTGAAGATGAGTTTAACATTTATAAGCCACGGAGGACGTTCACACGGTATCAAACCACTGAGTATTTTCTCCCAAATAAGCATACACATACTTGAGCCTCAAGCCGCCTCATGAAGATGCTATCTAAAAATGTAAGATGCGCTACGGCTGCATCGATGGAAATATACTTTCCAAACGTGAAATTTTACCCACACCCGAATGTTTCAAAGAGGAAGGATCGAAGGAAGTGATGTAAGGGTTTCATTTGAGATTATAGATTCAAGTAGCAATTCCCTTTACGTCACCTTCATAGCAGGTAGCTTGTGGTTGCATCTTCATCATGCGCGACCGCCACACGACCGCTGACCGATGCTTGGCAGGGGTCACAAAACCGCCGCACGACCACCGCACAACCCCGCACGACCCTCGCACGACGACCACCGCACGACACGTTGCACGACGCTAACCGATGCTTGGCAAGCGCCGTGGTGGCCACAACAAGGAAGAAGATGATTACATGAAAGAATCGGAGTGAAGAAAGAGGCGACGCAAAGGAGAGGATGCGGAGGAGAGACGAAGATGCAAAGGAGAGAGGGACCAATCCTCACTTTATTCGCTTCCTTAATCATATGAATCTTCAAAAATAGGCATACAAATGATGGTTCCATTTTTGTTAGTAAAGTGTTTAGAGACGGTTTATACTGCTTTAATACCCATCAACTTATTATATGACGTCGTTCTACAATTTACAGAGGATTGCAGAGGCTACAGACGCAGAGGAGAAGATGCAGAGGATAAAGATGAAAGATACGTTCGTAGTGAACATGTGTCAAGAGGTCATTGAAGATGAGTTTAACATTTATAAGCCACGGAGGACGTTCACACGGTATCAAACCACTGAGTATTTTCTCCCAAATAAGCATACACATACTTGAGCCTCAAGCCAGTCTCATGAAGATGCTATCGAAAAATGTAAGATGCGCTACAGACCGATGGAAATATACTTTCCAAACGTGAAATTTTACCCACAGCCCAAATGTTTCAGTGAGGAAGGATCAGAAGGAAGTGATGTAAGGGTTTCATTTGAGATTATAGATTCAAGTAGCAATTCCCTTTACGTCACCTTCATAGCAGGTAGCTTGTGGTTGCATCTTCATCATGCGCGACCGCCACACGACCGTCGCACGACCGCTGACCGATGCTTGGCAGGGGTCACAAAACCGCCGCACGGCCACCGCACAACCCCTGCATGACCCTCGCACGTCCACCGCACGACCGTCGCACGACTGCCAACCGATGCTTGGCAAGCGCCGGTGGTGGCCACAACAAGGAAGAAGATGATTACATGAAAGAATCGGAGTGAAGAAAGAGGCGTACGCAAAGGAGAGGATGCGAGAGGAGAGACGAGAAGATGCAAAGGAGAGAGGGAGCAATCCTCACTTTATTCGCTTCCCTTAATAATATGAATCTTCAAAAATAGGCATACGGTGATGGTTCCATTTTTGTTAGTAAAGGGTTTAGAGAGGGTTTATACCGCTTTAATACCCATCAACTTATTATATGACGTCGTTCTACAATTTACAAAGGATTGCAAAAGCTACGTACGCAGAGGAGAAGATGCGAGAGGATAAAGATGAAAGATACGTTCGTAGTGAACATGTGTCAAGAGGTCATTGAAGATGAGTTTAACATTTATAAGCCACGGAGGACGTTCACACGGTATCAAACCACTGAGTATTTTCTCCCAGCGCATACACATACTTGAGCCTCAAGCCAGTCTCATGAAGATGCTATCTAAAAATGTAAGATGCGCTACAGACCGATGGAAATATACTTTCCAAACGTGAAATTTTACCCACAGCCCGAAGGTTTCAGTGAGGCAGGATCAGAAGGAAGTGATGTAAGGGTTTCATTTGAGATTATAGATTCAAGTAGCAATTCCCTTTACGTCACCTTCATAGCGGGTAGCTTGTGGTTGCATCTTCATCATGCGCGACCGCCACACGACCGTCGCACGACCGCTGACCGATGCTTGCGGGGTCACAAAACCGCCGCACGACCACCGCACAACCCCCGCACGACCCTCGCACGACCACCGCACGACCGTCGCACGACTGCCAACCGATGCTTGGCAGGCGCCGGTGGTGGCCACAACAAGGAAGAAGATGATTACATGAAAGAATCGGAGTGAAGAAAGAGGCAGACGCAAAGGAGAGGATGCAGTGGAGAGACAGAAGATGCAAAGGAGAGAGGGAGCAATCCTCACTTTATTCGCTTCCCTTAATAATATGAATCTTCAAAAATAGGCATACTGCTGATGGTTCCATTTTTGTTAGTAAAGGGTTTAGAGAGGGTTTATACTGCTTTAATACCCATCAACTTATTATATGACGTCGTTCTACAATTAACAAAGGATTGCAGAGGCTACAGACGCAGAGGAGAAGATGCAGAGGATAAAGATGAAAGATACGTTCGTAGTGAACATGTGTCAAGAGGTCATTGAAGATGAGTTTAACATATATAAGCCACGGTGGACGTTCACATGGTATCAAACCACTGAATATTTTCTCCCAGCGCATACACATACTTGAGCCTCAAGCCACTCTCATGAAGATGCTATCGAAAAATGTAAGATGCGCTACACACCGATGGAAATATACTTTCCAAACGTGAAATTTTACCCACAGCCCGAATGTTTCAGTGAGGCAGGATCAGAAGGAAGTGATGTAAGGGTTTCATTTGAGATTATAGATTCAAGTAGCAATTCCCTTTACGTGACCTTCATAGCGGGTAGCTTGTGGTTGCATCTTCATCATGCGCGACCGCCACACGACCGTCGCACGACGACCGACCGATGCTTGGCGGGGGTCCCAAAACCGCCGCACGACCACCGCACAACCCCCGCACGACCCTCGCACGACCACCGCTCGCTCGACAAGCCGCACGACCGCCAACCGATGCTTGGCAAGCGCCTATGGTGGCCATAACAAGGAAGAAGATGATTACCTGAAAGAATCGGAGTGAAGAAAGAGGCAGACGCAAAGGAGAGGATGCAGAGGAGAGACAGAAGATGCAAAGGAGAGATGGACCAATCCTCACTTTATTCGCTTCCCTTAATCATATGAATCTTCAAAAATAGGCATACAGCTGATGGTTCCATTTTTGTTAGTAAAGGGTTTAGAGAGGGTTTATACTGCTTTAATACGCATCAACTTATTATATGATGTCGTTGTACAATTTACAGAGGATTGCAAAAGCTACAGACGCAGAGGAGAAGATGCAGAGGATAAAGATGAAAGATACGTTCGTAGTGAACATGCGTCAAGAGGTCATTGAAGATGAGTTTAACATATATAAGCCACGGAGGACGTTCACACGGTATCAAACCACTGAATATTTTCTCCCAAATAAGCATACACATACTTGAGCCTCAAGCCACTCTCATGAAGATGCTATCGAAAAATGTAAGATGCGCTACACACCGATGGAAATATACTTTCCAAACGTGAAATTTTACGCACGGCCCGAGGTTTCGGTGAGGCGGGATCGGAAGAAAGTGATGTTAGGGTTTCATTTGAGATTATAGATTCAAGTAGCAATTCCCTTCACGTCACCTTCATAGCAGGTAGCTTGTGGTTGCATCTTCATCATGCGCGACCGCCACTCGACCGTCGCACGACCGACCGACCGATGCTTGGCGGGGTCCCAAAACCGCCGCACGACCACCGCACAACCCCCGCACGACCCTCGCACGACCACCGCACGACCGTCGCACCACGCTAACCGATGCATGGCGGGGCCGGTGGTGGCCACAACAAGGAAGAAGATGGTTAGATGAAGGAATCGGAGTGAAGAAAGAGGCAGACGCAAAGGAGAGGATGCAGAGGAGAGACAGAAGATGCAAAGGAGAGAGGGAGCAATCCTCACTTTATTCTCTTCCCTTAATCATATGAATCTTCAAAAATAGGCATACTGCTGATGGTTCCATTTTTGTTAGTAAAGGGTTTAGAGACGGTTTATACTGCTTTAATACCCATCAACTTATTATATGACGTCGTTCTACAATTTACAGAGGATTGCAGAGGCTACAAACGCAGAGGAGAAGATGCGGAGGATAAAGATGAAAGATACGTTCGTAGTGAACATGTGTCAAGAGGTCATTGAAGATGAGTTTAACATTTATAAGCCACGGAGGACGTTCACACGGTATCAAACCACTGAGTATTTTCTCCCAGCGCATACACATACTTGAGCCTCAAGCCGCTCATGAAGATGCTATCGAAAAATGTAAGATGCGCTACGAGACCGATGGAAATATACTTTCCAAACGTGAAATTTTACCCACACCCAAATGTTTCGGTGAGGAAGGATCGAAGGAAGTGATGTAAGGGTTTCATTTGAGATTATAGATTCAAGTAGCAATTCCCTTTACGCCACCTTCATAGCAGGTAGCTTGTGTTTGCATCTTCATCATGCGCGACCTCCACACGACAGTCGCACGACCGCTGACCGATGCTTGGCAGGGGTCACAAAACCGCCGCACGACCACCGCACAACCCCCGCACGACCCTCGTACAACCACCGCACGACCGTCGCACGACTGCCAACCGATGCTTGGCAAGCGCCTGTGGTGGCCACAACAAGGAAGAAGATGATTACATGAAAGAATCGGAGTCAAGAAAGAGGCAGACGCAAAGGAGAGGATGCAGAGGAGAGACAGAAGATGCCAAGGAGAGAGGGACCAATCCTCACTTTATTCGCTTGCCTTAATCATATGAATCTTCAAAAATAGGCATACAGCTGATGGTTCCATTTTTGTTAGTAAAGTGTTTAGAGACGGTTTATACTGCTTTAATACCCATCAACTTATTATATGACGTCGTTCTACAATTTACAGGGGATTGCAGAGGCTACAGACGCAGAGGAGAAGATGCAGAGGATAAAGATGAAAGATACGTTCGTAGTGAACATGTGTAAAGAGGTCATTGAAGATGAGTTTAACATATATAAGCCACAGAGGACGTTCACACGGTATCAAACCACTGAATATTTTCTCCCAGCGCATACACATACTTGAGCCTCAAGCAAGTCTCATGAAGATGCTATCGAAAAATGTAAGATGCGCTACAGACCGATGGAAATATAATTTCCAAACGTGAAATTTTACCCACAGCCCGAAGGTTTCAGTGAGGCAGGATCAGAAGGAAGTGATGTAAGGGTTTCATTTGAGATTATAGATTCAAGTAGCAATTCCCTTTACGTGACCTTCATAGCAGGTAGCTTGTGGTTGCATCTTCATCATGCGCGACCGCCACACGACCGTCGCACGACCGCTGACCGATGCTTGGCAGGGGTCACAAAACCGCCGCACGACCCCCGCACGACCCTCGCACGACCACCGCACGACCGTCGTACGACTGCCAACCGATGCTTGGCAGGCGCCGGTGGTGGCCACAACAAGGAAGAAGATGATTACATGAAAGAATCGAAGTGAAGAAAGAGGCAGACGCAAAGGAGAGGATGCAGTGGAGAGACAGAAGATGCAAAGGAGAGAGGGAGCAATCCTCACTTTATTCGCTTCCCTTAATAATATGAATCTTCAAAAATAGGCATACAAACGATGGTTCGATTTTTGTTAGTAAAGGGTTTAGAGAGGGTTTATACTTTTTTAATACCCATCAACTTATTATATGACGTCGTTCTACAATTAACGAGAGGATTGCGAGAGGCTACGTACGCAGAGGAGAAGATGCGAGAGGATAAAGATGAAAGATACGTTCGTAGTGAACATGTGTCAAGAGGTCATTGAAGATGAGTTTAACATATATAAGCCACGGAGGACGTTCACATGGTATCAAACCACTGAATATTTTCTCCCAGCGCATACACATACTTGAGCCTCAAGCCACTCTCATGAAGATGCTATCAAAAAATGTAAGATGCGCTACGTACCGATGGAAATATACTTTCCAAACGTGAAATTTTACCCACAGCCCGAAGGTTTCAGTGAGGCAGGATCAGAAGGAAGTGATGTAAGGGTTTCATTTGAGATTATAGATTCAAGTAGCAATTCCCTTCACGTCACCTTCAGAGCAGGTAGCTTGTGGTTGCATCTTCATCATGCGCGACCGCCACTCGACCGTCGCACGACCGCTGACCGATGCTTGGCAGGGGTCCCAAAACCGCCGCACGACCACCGCACAACCCCCGCACGACCCTCGCACGACCACCGCTCGACAGTCGCACGACTGCCAACCGATGCTTGGTAGACGCCGGTGGTGGCCACAACAAGGAAGAAGATGATTACATGAAAGAATCGGAGTGAAGAAAGAGGCAGACGCAAAAGAGAGGATGCAGTGGAGTGATAGAAGATGCAAATGAGAGTGGGAGCAATCCTCACTTTATTCGCTTCCCTTAATAATATGAATCTTCAAAAATAGGCATACAGCTGATGGTTCCATTTTTGTTAGTAAAGGGTTTAGAGAGGGTTTATACTGCTTTAATACCCATCAACTTATTATATGACGTCGTTCTACAATTTACAGAGGATTGCAGAGGCTACAGACGCAGAGGAGAAGATGCAGAGGATAAAGATGAAAGATACGTTCGTAGTGAACATGTGTCAAGAGGTCATTGAAGATGAGTTTAACATATATAAGCCACGGTGGACGTTCACATGGTATCAAACCACTGAATATTTTCTCCCAAATAAGCATACACATACTTGAGCCTCAAGCCACTCTCATGAAGATGCTATCGAAAAATGTAAGATGCGCTACACACCGATGGAAATATACTTTCCAAACGTGAAATTTTACGCACAGCCCGAAGGTTTCAGTGAGGCAGGATCAGAAGAAAGTGATGTTAGGGTTTCATTTGAGATTATAGATTCAAGTAGCATTTCCCTTCACGTCACCTTCATAGCAGGTAGCTTGTGGTTGCATCTTCATCATGCGCGACCGCCACTCGACCGTCGCACGACCGCTGACCGATGCGTGGCAGGGGTCCCAAAACCGCCGCACGACCACCGCACAACCCCCGCACGACCCTTGCACGACCACCGCACGACCGTCGCACCACTGCCAACCGATGCATGGCAGGGGCCGGTGGTGGCCACAACAAGGAAGAAGATGGTTAGATGAACGAATCGGAGTGAAGAAAGAGGCAGACGCAAAGGAGAGGATGCAGAGGGGAGACAGAGGATGCAAAGGAGAGAGGAAGCAATCCTCACTTTATTGGCTTCCCTTAATAATATGAATTTTCAAAAATAGGCATACAGCTGATGGTTCCATTTTTGTTAGTAAAGGGTTTAGAGAGGGTTTATACTGCTTTAATACCCATCAACTTATTAAATGATGTCGTTCTAGAATTTACAGAGGATTGCAGAGGCTACAGACGCAGAGGAGAAGATGCAGAGGATAAAGATGAAAGATACGTTCGTAGTGAACATGTGTCAAGAGGTCATTGAAGATGAGTTTAACATATATAAGCCACGGAGGACGTTCACATGGTATCAAACCACTGAATATTTTCTCCCAGCGCATACACATACTTGAGCCTCAAGCCAGTCTCATGAAGATGCTATCGAAAAATGTAAGATGCGCTACAGACCGATGGAAATATACTTTCCAAACGTGAAATTTTACGCACAGCCCGAAGGTTTCAGTGAGGCAGGATCAGAAGAAAGTGATGTTAGGGTTTCATTTGAGATTATAGATTCAAGTAGCAATTCCCTTCACGTCACCTTCACAACAGGTAGCTTGTGGTTGCAACTTCATCATGCGCGACCCCCACTCGACTGTCGCACGACCACTGACCGATGCTTGGCAGGGGTCCCAAAACCGCCGCACGACCACCGCACAACCCCCGCACGACCCTCGCACGACCACCGCACGACCGTTGCACCACTGCCAACCGATGCATGGCAGGGGCCGGTGGTGGCCACAACAAGGAAGAAGATGGTTAGATGAAAGAATCGGAGTGAAGAAAGAGGCAGACGCAAAGGAGAGGATGCAGAGGGGAGACAGAGGATGCAAAGGAGAGAGGAAGCAATCCTCACTTTATTGGCTTCCCTTAATAATATGAATCTTCAAAAATAGGCATACAATGATGGTTCCATTTTTGTTAGTAAAGGGTTTAGAGAGGGTTTATACTTTGCTTTAATACCCATCAACTTATTATATGACGTCGTTCTAGAATTTACGAGAGGATTGCGGGGCTACGTACGCAGAGGAGAAGATGCGGAGGATAAAGATGAAAGATACGTTCGTAGTGAACATGTGTCAAGAGGTCATTGAAGATGAGTTTAACATATATAAGCCACGGAGGACGTTCACATGGTATCAAACCACTGAATATTTTCTCCCAGCGCATACACATACTTGAGCCTCAAGCCAGTCTCATGAAGATGCTATCGAAAAATGTAAGATGCGCTACAGACCGATGGAAATATACTTTCCAAACGTGAAATTTTACCCACAGCCCGAAGGTTTCAGTGAGGCAGGATCAGAAGGAAGTGATGTTAGGGTTTCATTTGAGATTATAGATTCAAGTAGCAATTCCCTTTACGTCACCTTGCCCGACCGCCGCACGACGGTCGCACGACCGCTGACCGATGCTTGGTAGGGGTCGCAAAACCGCCGCACGACCCCCGCACGACCCTCGCACGACCACTGCTCGACAGTCGCACGTGTGGCATCCCGGAATTTCAAAGCCAAGCCTTAAGGTGTGTTAAATGTCTTTAATTAGGTGGTAGAATTTTATGGCCTATGCTTAAGCCAATTTGCCCTTGTATTTGATGAATTTTGCTTGTGATTGTGGAAATTTAAATTTAATTAGTTAATGCTTGGCCATATGATTTAAATTTCAAAAATTAAAATATCCTAAGACTTTGGCCAAGATTGAAATTTGAATTTGGAAATATTTATAGAAAGGAATTCAAAAAAAAAAAAAAGGAAAAGGGGATTAATTTTCGAAATGGGCCTTGGACCCATTAGCCTAAAGCTTGGTGGGCCAAGCTAGTCGGCCCATTGGGCCCAAGAGGTGGCTGTCGACCAGCCCAAGAAGGAGTGGCCGGTTGGGCCTAAGCCCAAGCCCAAGCCCAAATTGAATTCAAAAAAATTGAAATTACAAGTGGCCAAAGGAAGAGCATGCATTGGCCATAGGTGTGGTGGATCAATCATTACCTATGATGAGCCTAGGGGAGTATAAGAGGGATGAAGAGAGAGAGAGTGACCGGTTTTTCTTCATTTGGCCGAGAAAGGAGAGAGTGAGGGAGAGAATTAGAGAGAGAGAGGAGGCGGAGCCGAGAAGGAGGAGCCGCCGTGTCTCGCCGTCGCCGCCTTGTCCGACCGTCCTACGCCGCCGTACGCCGTTGTTCGTTGCTGTTCGTTCATCTTGGAGGCAAGTGGGGGTCCATAACTTCTCTTGCATGTTGTTTTGATGGTTGCATGTTCGGTTTAGGGGTGTTTTGGGGCGAAATACCAAGCAAGGGTTGCATGTGTTCATGTAATGTGGCTGTTTCCGTTCGGTTTGTGGTAGACAGTTTCTTATTCGAGCTTGCATGTGTATTTGGATTGTGATTTTGGCTTCGGTGTCTTCATGAAAGTTGAAGCTAACATCTTGTAGTATGACATACTCGAATTTCATGGAAAACGATGGTGATATGGTGGGTCAAAAGCTTTGTTATACGGAGACCTCAGATCTGCGAAATCTTCACTGACCTTTTATTGATTTCTTGGTTGCATGTTGATTTCTGTTGGAGATCTCACCTTGTTGTCTTCTAGAAAGTTGTAGGAAACACCTTAAGCTACAACATACTCAAATTTGAAGCAAAAATAACAAGTATAACCTGGTGAATCTGTTAGATCTTGGAGATGGTTGATTCTGTTGAAGTATACCGAGACACCCGAGACTTCAAGGACTTAAAAGATGATCATACTTTGGTTATTTAACCTAGATCTCTTCATGAAACTTGTAAAGGACACATTGATACATAACATACTCGAATTTCAGAGGAAACGAAAAGGATTAGATGGGTCAAACCTAAGTTTTTCGGTGATATGTACTCTGGACGAAACGGTAGAGGTTCCAGAAGCTTCGTGGAGTTGTGTAAATTAATATATGAAGAATTTGGCTTAGGGTTCTTCATGAAAAATGCACGAAAATGTGTTGGTTATCACCCTGTAAAATGTCGTAATTTTTGGAGGCCATATGGGTAATTTAATCGAATCAATTTGAAAACTGTGCAATCTGGCCATTTTCCGAATGTTAAGTGCTATTGTGTGGAAAATTGAGAAATTATGTAAAATGCAAATTGGCCATGAATTTTGCATAAAATTGTGATTCTAATTGTTTAGTGATTGTTTAAATATTATGATTTTGGGAAAATCATAAATATTAAATGAAATGTTTATTTATAAAAAAATAATAATAATAAATTAATAATATAATAATATAATAAAATAATAATAAAAAAATAATAAGGGATTATTTTATTAGCCATGTATTCCATTGAATTTATGATGCATTGTTATATGACATAGATGCATGTATGATCATGAATTGTGATGCATGTGCGTGATTCATATGCCATGTAATAATAATAAGATTAAAAGGAAAGGTGAATGTGGAAGTGGTATGTGAGTAAGGGGTTGTGGTGGAGGATGTTGTCTGGTGGCCTGGTGGCGTAATTCCGCAGATTCCCCGGGAGTTTCGGGATGCCCGGAATGTGGGGGCCGGAAGCCCCGTCGGAGGTTTCTCGCCGAAGGGAGTGACTCGCGATGCCGGATTGGGGTGCGAGATCCCCGGTTAGAAGGGTAAAGGCCGGAAGCCCCGTTGGAGGTTTCTCGCCGAAGGGAATGCCTCGTGATGCTAGTTGAGATGCGAGATGCCCGGAATGTGGGGGGCCGGAAGCCCAGTGGCCATGAGATGGCTGGAATGCTGGGATCCCTGTCGGAGGTTTCTGCCCGAAGGGATGGTGATGATGGTGAATTTGATGATTTGAGAAAAGATAATGTGGGGATCAATTGATAAGTAAAAGTGGAAATTGATCTATGATGTGATATGCATGGTGATGCATGGCTAATGATGATATGATATGCATGGTGATGCATGGTTAATGATGATATGATATGATATGCATGGTGATGCATGGTTAATGATGATATGATGTGATATGCATGGTGATGCATGGCTAATGATGATATGATATGCATGGTGATGCATGGTTAATGATGATATGATATGCATGGTGATGCATGGTTAATGATGATATGATGTGATATGCATGGTGATGCATGGTTAATGATGATATGATGTGATATGCATGGTGATGCATGGCTAATGATGATATGATATGCATGGTGATGCATGGTTAATGATGAGATGATATGATATGCATGGTGATGCATGGCTAATGATGATATGATATGCCTGGTGATGCATGGCTAATGATGATGTGATATGCACGGTGATGCATGGCTAATGATGATGTGATATGCATGGTGATGCATGGTTAATGATGATGTGATATGCATGATGATGCATGGCCATGATGATGATATATATGCTATAATGATGCATGAATACGCTTGACATCAAAAAGGTAAGCAATGCCTGCATTGTATGATGGTATGCATGGTGCGACCGAGTTGTTATTGGATTTCCCTATCTGCTGAGTGGTTGTACTCACCCCTTTTGGGGATAACATTTCAGATTAGCACTATGCCGCTACCTGCTGTTTCGCGTGGGGTATTTTACGGTCTACCGTCTGATGTTGAGGTGGAGTGTACGGAGATAGATTGTCCCTCTGTGCCCGGATTGACGTTTATCCGAGTGCGATGCTTAGTTATGTATGATATCGGCCTGGCTGGGGGCCCTGTCATACAAGAGTTCATTTCTGTGCACGTTCGACGGGATGGAGCGATGCGAGGGATGCTTGCCGCCGCCACCACGATGCACCGGGTTGGGTGTGAGACTGCGCGACAGTAGGAGCCGTTTCTTTTTGATGTAGATAGTCGGCGCTTTCGATGGGAGGGTTCCTTGTTCGCATGATGTTAGGGGTCGAGGTTTCTTTTTGAGGTTTTAGGCTGGACATGGCTGAGTCCTAGCTTTTCCTTGTTATGTACCGACCCGAGAGTAGTCCCATCTTGAAAATATATGTAAATAATGTGTCGACGTTTGTTTATAAAAATCCCGATGTTTAGCTGGTGTGTATTTGTATCATGGGTTGGAAGGGAGATAGATGACGATGTGAATTTTGCTTCCGCTATGAGTCGCGCATGGGACCGCTTTAAAAAAAAAAAAAAAAATGCCTGTAATCTGGCAAGGCTTAATTTAGCCAAGAGATAGAGATGGTAAAAGATGTAACACCGGCGCTGGTGACGACCTGAGAAGGGTTCGGGGTGTCACAGCCGCCCTTTTTGGTATCAAAGCGAATGGTTATAGGTGGAGTGATAAGGAGCCTCATTTGGAAATTGAGGAACATGATGACAATACACACCATAGGATCTAAAATGAAATAATTGAATAACGGGTGATGAGAATCCACTCGTAGATCCCTAGTAGTTTGTTTTGAGTTATTTTAGGTGCCAGTAACATGTATATGTTACTTATGTAGTGATAGTAGTTGCTTTGAGTGGAGGCGGTGAGTCTCGGATTATTCCCGAGGCAATGCTTGGAAATTGCGGGAGAGTCATGGTGCGAGCTGGAAGTGCTCATCCATCGAGGGCTGAAGCCTCGCTTTGGGCTGAACCCCGAATGGAAGATATCCCGTGCAGCATTAGCCAATATTGGAAATCTGATGGAGAGGCGGCGCGGCAACAGCCGGAGCGAAACGCCGTACTCAAGGACTAGTGGAGCAGTTTTTGAAGCTGAAGCCACTTAAGTTTAATGGAATGGGAAGTCCTGAGGAGGCAGAGCATTGGATTGATGGAATGGAACGAATTTTCCGGCTGTTGGACTGCACTGATGCTGAGAAAATAGTTTTAGCAGAGTACCAATTGGAGGGAAATGCGAAGTTTTGGTGGAGAGCTTCGAAGGACATAATCTTTCCACCAGTGTACGATGTGAGCCGGAGGAATTTGTTAGAGCCTTCAATAGGAAGCATTTCTCTGACTGTGCTAAGGATAGGAAGATTACTGAATTTGTTCAGCTAGAACAAAAGGGGTTGACTGTAGATCAGTATGAGGCTAGATTTTCTGAATTGTCTAGATATGCTCCTAGATTGATTGAGGATCAGGAAGAGAAGGCTAAGAGATTCCTGAAAGGGCTGAGGATTGACATTAGAAAGCAGCTGGTGCCTTTGAACATAAGAGATTATAATGAGATTTATGAAAGGGCGCAGTTAGTGGAGCAGGAGTTGTTGAGGGAAAGGTCGGAATTTAAGAAACCGGTGAATTTTAGTGATGTGAAGAAGGGGAAGAGGCCTTATTCTGGTCAAGGTCAGACCTGGAATGTGAAGAAGAAGGGTAATTTTGGAAATTTTGGAGGGGCAAGGAGTGGTCTGAACATAGGGAAAGCACCCTATCAGCCTGGACAGCAGAAATGTTTTGGCTGTGGACAAGTGGGACATCTTAGGAGGAATTGCCCACAAGAGAGGTCGCAAGTGAGTGTTGGCTCAGTGCGACAAGGATATCGTAGTCTTTGTTAGGTCAAACCCGCAAGGAAATCCTCAGAGACCACCTGCACAAGGAAGGGTGTATGCGATTACCCAGGAGGAAGCGGAAGCTTCCAAGAATGTTATCTCAGGTACGATTCTTATTAATGGTGAAAAGGCATATGCATTGTTTGACACGGGTGCAACGCATTCGTTTGTGTCTCGAAAGATATAGATGCTTGAATAAGATAGAAGTTATGCCGCTTGAGACGCCTCTTTGTGTTTCCACGCCTTTAAAGGATATGGTATTGTCTACATTGGTGTGTGAAAATTGTAAGATATCCATGGGAGGAAAGGATATGGAAATAGACTTGGTTGTAATGGCTATGTATGATTTTGATGTTATTATAGGAATGGACTGGCTTCGTAAGTATCGAGCTAGAATGGATTGTTATAGAAGAGTGGTGCAATTTGTTCTACTTAATCAGTCTAGTTGTGAATTTCTAGGAGGTCAAACCCATTTTCCTGTAACGCTTATTTCGGCAGTAGAAGCATGTAAGTTACTTGACGAAGGATGTCAAGGGTACCTAGCCATAGTTAGAGATTATGCCAGGGAGGAGCCTAATCTCGAGGAAGTTCGTGTAGTTAACGAATTTCAAGATGTATTTCCTGAGGAATTGCCTGGATTGCCGTCAGAGCGGGAGATTGAATTTGAAATTGAATTAATGCCTGGAACGGGACCAATATCAAAAGCCCCGTATAGGATGGCCTTAGTTGAATTGAAGGAATTGAAAGTGCAACTGCAAGAATTGCTTGATAAAGGATTCATTAGACCAAGTGCTTCACCTTGGGGTGCACCGGTCTTGTTTGTGAAAAAGAAGGATGGGTCGATGCGCTTGTGTATTGACTATAGGCAGTTGAACCAGGTGACCATTAAGAATAAGTATCCTTTGCCTAGAATTGATGATTTATTTGATCAACTTCAGGGAAGTTCGGTCTTTTCTAAGATTGATTTGAGAGGGGATATCATCGCTTGAGAATCAAGAAGGAGGACATTCCTAAGACTGCGTTTAGAACTCGTTATGGGCATTATGAGTTCCTTGTTATGCCATTTGGATTAACTAATGCACCTGCCGCATTTATGGATTTGATGAATAGAATATTTCAGCCTTACTTGGACCAATTTGTAATTGTGTTTATTGATGATATTTTGGTATATTCAAAAGGGCCTAAAGAGCATGAGCAGCATTTGAGAATAGTTTTGCAGACTATGAGAGAGCATAAGTTGTATGCTAAGTTTAGTAAGTGTGAATTCTGGTTGGATCGGATAGTATTTTTGGGACATGTGGTGTCGGGAAAAGGAATTGCGTAGACCCGCAAAAGTTGAAATGGTAGTGAATTGGCCGAGACCGACAACGCCTCCTGAGATACGAAGTTTCTTAGGATTGGCTGGTTATTATAGGAGGTTCATTGAAGGATTTTCAAGGCTAGCAGGACCTTTAACTAAGTTGACCCGAAAGAATGTGAAGTTTGAATGGAATGGAGAATGTGAAAGGAGTTTTCAGGAGCTCAAAAGGAAATTGACTTCAGCTCCAATTCTGACTATACCTACTGGACCTGATGGTTTCACAGTGTATAGTGATGCATCTCACAAAGGACTAGGATGTGTGTTGATGCAGCATGGCAAGGTTGTAGCCTATGCATCCAGACAATTGAAACCTCATGAGCTAAATTATCCGACGCATGATTTAGAGCTAGCAGCTATAGTGTTTGCCTTAAAGATATGGAGACACTATTTGTATGGGGAAAAGTTTGAGATCTACACGGATCATAAGAGTTTGAAGTATCTGTTCTCACAAAAGGAGTTGAACATGAGACAAAGGAGGTGGATGGAGTTGTTGAAGGACTATGATTGTGAGATAAAATATCATCCAGGAAAAGCGAATAGAGTAGCCGATGCTCTTAGTCGAAAGTCGGCCGCAGAAATAACTAGTTTGAGGATGGCAGAATGGAAATTGTTGGAATCTGTGGCAAATTCCGAATTTAAGTTAGAAGTGGATTGTCTTACTAGTATGCTTAGTGCATTAAGGATTGAGCCGTAGATTATCCATAAAATTAAAATTCTGCAAGAATCTGACCCAGAGATTTTGAAAGTGAAAGATGCTGTATCTTTAGGGAAAAGATCAGAATTTCAGATCTCTGATAATGGAATAGTAAGATGTCAAGGATGACTTTGTGTTCCCGACAATGAGGAATTAAGGAAGGAAATTCTGTCGGAGGCACATAAGAGTAATTATAGTATCCACCCAGGTAGTACAAAGATGTACAGAAATTTGCGTCAGCAATTTTGGTGGAATGGTATGAAGGCAGATACGGCTAAGTACGTATCTCAATGTTTGACGTGTCAACAAGTAAAAGCGGAGCATCGAAAACCCGCAGGACTTTTGAGACCATTAGACATTCCTGAATGGAAATGGGAACATATAACGATGGACTTTGTGCAAGGATTGCCAAGGACATCAAGTAGTCATGATTCAATTTGGGTTATAGTGGATCGTTTGACTAAGTCGGCTCATTTCTTAGCAATTCGTATGGACTACCCAATGGATAAGTATGCGGACATGTATGTAAGTCAAGTGGTACGCTTACATGGTGTTCCAGTGACCATTACTTCAGATCGAGATTCGAGGTTTACTTCGAATTTTTGGAAAAGTCTTCAAGTTGCGTTAGGATCTAAGCTTCAGTTTAGTACAGCTTTTCATCCTCAGACAGATGGTCAATCAGAAAGAGTAATCCAGATATTAGAGGATATGTTGAGAGCCTGTGTGATCGATTTCAAAGGGAATTGGGATGAAAGATTGCATTTGGTGGAGTTTGCCTATAATAATAGCTTTCAGAAGAGTATAGGCATGGCACCTTATGAAGCATTATATGGAAGGAGATGTAGGACTCCTGTCTGTTGGAGTGAAGTAGGTGAAAGGAAGTTGACAGGACCTGAATTGGTACAAGTTACCGCTGAGGCTGTTGATGTTATCAGAGAAAGGCTTAGAGCAGCTCAGAGTAGACAGAAAGGTTACGCAGATAGACGTAGGAGGCCTTTGGAATTTAGTGTAGGAGACCATGTATTCCTTAAGGTATCTCCAATGAAAGGAATATCTCGATTCGGGATGAAGGGTAAGCTAAGACCTAGATTTGTCGGACCTTTTGAGATACTTGAGAAAATAGGTGACGTGGCTTATCGTTTAGCGTTACCTCCTAAATTAGGAAATCTGCACGATGTGTTTCATGTATCGATGTTGAGGAAGTACCAGCCGGATCCTAGTCATATACTCGATCATGAAGCCATCAAAATGGATGAGAAAGTAAGGTTCATTGAAGAGCCTGTGCAGATATTGGATCGAAAAGAGCAAATTCTTAGGACTAAAAAGATCCCATTGGTTAAGGTGTTATGGCGACATCATGATGTGGAGGAAGCCACATGGGAAAGTGAGGATCATTTGAGATTATAGATTCAAGTAGCCCTTATTTATTTCTCCGAAAGGCGCGAGTAGTGCTTGAATTTGGTAGGGGTCGAAATTCTCTAAGGAGACCCTCGCACGACCACCGAGTGGCATGGCATCCCGAATTTCAAAGCCAAGCCTTAAGGTGTGTTAAATGTCTTTAATTAGGTGGTAGAATTTTATGGCCTATGCTTAAGCCAATTTGCCCTTGTATTTGATGAATTTTGCTTGTGATTGTGGAAATTTAAATTTAATTAGTTAATGCTTGGCCATATGATTTAAATTTCAAAAATTAAAATATCCTAAGACTTTGGCCAAGATTGAAATTTGAATTTGGAAATATTTATAGAAAGGAATTCAAAAAAAAAAAAAAAAAGGGAAAAGGGGATTAATTTTCGAAATGGGCCTTGGACCCATTAGCCTAAAGCTTGGTGGGCCAAGCTAGTCGGCCCATTGGGCCCAAGAGGTGGCTGTCGACCAGCCCAAGAAGGAGTGGCCGGTTGGGCCTAAGCCCAAGCCCAAGCCCAAATTGAATTCAAAAAATTTAAATTACAAGTGGCCAAAGGAAGAGCATGCATTGGCCATAGGTGTGGTGGATCAATCATTACCTATGATGAGCCTAGGGGAGTATAAGAGGGATGAAGAGAGAGAGAGTGACCGGTTTTTCTTCATTTGGCCGAGAAAGGAGAGAGTGAGGGAGAGAATTCGAGAGAGAGAGGAGGCGGAGCCGAGAGGAGGAGCCGCCGTGTCTCGCCGTCGCCGCCTTGTCCGACCGTCCTACGCCGCCGTACGCCGTTGTTCGTTGCTGTTCGTTCATCTTGGAGGCAAGTGGGGGTCCATAACTTCTCTTGCATGTTGTTTTGATGGTTGCATGTTCGGTTTAGGGGTGTTTTGGGGCGAAATACCAAGCAAGGGTTGCATGTGTTCATGTAATGTGGCTGTTTCCGTTCGGTTTGTGGTAGACAGTTTCTTATTCGAGCTTGCATGTGTATTTGGAGTGTGATTTTGGCTTCGGTGTCTTCATGAAAGTTGAAGCTAACATCTTGTAGTATGACATACTCGAATTTCATGGAAAACGATGGTGATATGGGGGGTCAAAAGCTTTGTTATACGGAGACCTCAGATCTGCGAAATCTTCACTGACCTTTTGTTGATTTCTTGGTTGCATGTTGATTTCTGTTGGAGATCTCACCTTGTTGTCTTCTTGAAAGTTGTAGGAAACACCTTAAGCTACAACATACTCAAATTTGAAGCAAAAATAACAAGTATAACCTGGTGAATCTGTTAGATCTTGGAGATGGTTGATTCTGTTGAAGTATACCGAGACACCCGAGACTTCAAGGACTTAAAAGAAGATCATACTTTGGTTATTTAACCTAGATCTCTTCATGAAACTTGTAAAGGACACATTGATACATAACATACTCGAATTTCAGAGGAAACGAAAAGGATTAGATGGGTCAAACCTAAGTTTTTCGGTGATATGTACTCTGGACGAAACGGTAGAGGTTCCAGAAGCTTCGTGGAGTTGTGTAAATTAATATATGAAGAATTTGGCTTAGGGTTCTTCATGAAAAATGCACGAAAATGTGTTGGTTATCACCCTGTAAAATTTCGTAATTTTTGGAGGCCATATGAGTAATTTAATCGAATCAATTTGAAAACTGTGCAATCTGGCCATTTTCCGAATGTTAAGTGCTATTTTGTGGAAAATTGAGAAATTATGTAAAATGCAAATTGGCCATGAATTTTGCATAAAATTGTGATTCTAATTGTTTAGTGATTGTTTAAATATTATGATTTTGGGAAAATCATAAATATTAAATGAAATGTTTATTTATAAAAAAATAATAATAATAAATTAATAATATAATAATATAATAATATAATAAAATAATAATAAAATAATAAGGGATTATTTTATTAGCCATGTATTCCATTGAATTTATGATGCATTGTTATATGACATAGATGCATGTATGATCATGAATTGTGATGCATGTGCGTGATTCATATGCCATGTAATAATAATAAGATTAAAAGGAAAGGTGAATGTGGAAGTGGTATGTGAGTAAGGGGTTGTGGTGGAGGATGTTGTCTGGTGGCCTGGTGGCGTAATTCCAGAGATTCCCCGGGAGTTTCGGATGCCCGGAATGTGGGGGCGGAAGCCCCGTCGGAGGTTTCGCCGAAGGGAGTGACTCACGATGCCGGGATTGGGGTGCGAGATCCCGGTTAGAAGGGTAAAGGCCGGAAGCCCCGTCGGAGGTTTCTGCCCGAAGGGAATGCCTCGTGATGCTAGTTGAGATGCGAGATGCCCGGAATGTGGGGGGGGGCCGGAAGCCCGGTGGCCATGAGATGGCTGGAATCTTTGGGATCCCCGGGAGGTTTCTGCCCGAAGGGATGGTGATGATGGTGAATTTGATGATTTGAGAAAAGATAATGTGGGGATCAATTGATAAGTAAAAGTGGAAATTGATCTATGATGTGATATGCATGGTGATGCATGGCTAATGATGATATGATATGCATGGTGATGCATGGTTAATGATGATATGATATGATATGCATGGTGATGCATGGTTAATGATGATATGATGTGATATGCATGGTGATGCATGGCTAATGATGATATGATATGCATGGTGATGCATGGTTAATGATGATATGATATGCATGGTGATGCATGGTTAATGATGATATGATATGATATGCATGGTGATGCATGGTTAATGATGATATGATGTGATATGCATGGTGATGCATGGCTAATGATGATATGATATGCATGGTGATGCATGGTTAATGATGAGATGATATGATATGCATGGTGATGCATGGCTAATGATGATATGATATGCCTGGTGATGCATGGCTAATGATGATGTGATATGCACGGTGATGCATGGCTAATGATGATGTGATATGCACGGTGATGCATGGTTAATGATGATGTGATATGCATGATGATGCATGGCCATGATGATGATATATATGCTATAATGATGCATGAATACGCTTGACATCAAAAGGTAAGCAATGCCTGCATTGTATGATGGTATGCATGGTGCACCGAGTTGTTATTGGATTTCCTATCTCTTTGAGTGGTTGTACTCACCCCTTTTGGGATAACATTTCAGATTAGCACTATGCCGCTACCCGCTTTTTCGCGTGGGGTATTTTACGGTCTACCGTCGATGTTGAGGTGGAGTGTACGGAGATAGATTGTCCCTCGTGCCGGATTGACGTTTATCCGAGTGCGATGCTTAGTTATGTATGATATCGGCCCGTGGGGCCCCGTCATACAAGAGTTCATTTACGTGCACGTTCGACGGGATGGAGCGATGCGAGGATGCTTTGCGCCGCCACCACCTGATGCACCGGGTTGGGTGTGAGACTGCGCGCGCGACGAGTAGGAGCCGTTTCTTTTTTATGTAGATAGTCGACGCTTTCGATGGGAGGGTTCCTTGTTCGCATGATGTTAGGGGTCGAGGTTTCTTTTTGAGGTGTTAGGCTGGACATGGCTGAGCCCTAGCTTTTCCTTGTTATGTACCGACCCGAGAGTAGTCCCATCTTGAAAATATATGTAAATAATGTGTCGACGTTTGTTTATAAAAATCCCGATGTTTAGCTGGTGTGTATTTGTATCATGGGTTGGAAGGGAGATAGATGACGATGTGAATTTTGCTTCCGCTATGAGTCGCGCATGGGACCGCTTTAAAAAAAAAAAAAAAATGCCCGTAATCCGGCAAGGCTTAATTTAGCCAAGAGATAGAGATGGTAAAAGATGTAACACCGGCGCTGGTGACGACCTGAGAAGGGTTCGGGGTGTCACAGCACGACTGCCAACCGATGCTTGGCAGGCGCCGGTGGTGGCCACAACAAGGAAGAAGATGATTACATGAAAGAATCGGAGTGAAGAAAGAGGCAGACGCAAAGGAGAGGATGCAGAGGAAAGACAGAAGATGCAAAGGAGAGAGGGAGCAATCCTCACTTTATTCGCTTCCCTTAATAATATGAATCTTCAAAATTAGGCATACAGCTGATGGTTCCATTTTTGTTAGTAAAGGGTTTAGAGAGGGTTTATACTTTAATACCCATCAACTTATTATATGACGTCGTTCTAGAATTTACGAGGATTGCGAGAGGCTACGTACGCGAGAGGAGAAGATGCGAGGATAAAGATGAAAGATACGTTCGTAGTGAACATGTGTCAAGAGGTCATTGAAGATGAGTTTAACATATATAAGCCACGGAGGACGTTCACATGGTATCAAACCACTGAATATTTTCTCCCAGCGCATACACATACTTGAGCCTCAAGCCAGTCTCATGAAGATGCTATCGAAAAATGTAAGATGCGCTACAGACCGATGGAAATATACTTTCCAAACCTGAAATTTTACCCACAGCCCGAAGGTTTCAATGAGGCAGGATCAGAAGGAAGTGATGTAAGGGTTTCATTTGAGATTATAGATTCAAGTAGCAATTCCCTTTACGTCACCTTCATAGCAGGTAGCTTGTGGTTGCATCTTCATCTTGCACGACCGCCACACGACGGTCGCACGACCGCTGACCGATGCTTGGCAGGGGTCACAAAACCGCCGCACGACCACCGCACAACCCCCGCACGACCCTCGCACGACCACCGCACGACCGTCGCACGACTGCCAACCGATGCATGGCAGGGGCCGGTGGTGGCCACAACAAGGAAGAAGATGATTAGATGAAAGAATCGGAGTGAAGAAAGAGGCAGACGCAAAGGAGAGGATGCAGTGGAGAGACAGAGGATGCAAAGGAGAGAGGGAGCAATCCTCACTTTATTCGCTTCCCTTAAGAATTTGAATCTTCAAAATTAGGCATACAGCTGATGGTTCCATTTTTGTTAGTAAAGGGTTTAGAGAGGGTTTATACTGCTTTAATACCCATCAACTTATTATATGACGTCGTTCTACAATTTACGAGGATTGCGGAGGCTACGTACGCGAGAGGAAAGATGCGGAGGATAAAGATGAAAGATACGTTCGTAGTGAACATGTGTCAAGAGGTCATTGAAGATGAGTTTAACATATATAAGCCACGGAGGACGTTCACATGGTATCAAACCACTGAATATTTTCTCCCAGCGCATACACATACTTGAGCCTCAAGCCAGTCTCATGAAGATGCTATCGAAAAATGTAAGATGCGCTACAGACCGATGGAAATATACTTTCCAAACGTGAAATTTTACCCACATCCCAAAGGTTTCAGTGCGGCAGGATCAGAAGGAAGTGATGTTAGGGTTTCATTTGAGATTATAGATTCAAGTAGCAATTCCCTTTACGTCACCTTCATAGCAGGTAGCTTGTGGTTGCATCTTCATCATGCGCGACCCCCACACGACCGTCGCATGACCGCTGACCGATGCTTGTCAGTGGTCACAAAACCGCCGCACGACCACCGCACAACCCCCGCACGACCCTCGCACGACCACCGCACGACCGTCGGACGACTGCCAACCGATGCTTGGCAAGCGCCGGTGGTGGCCACCACAAGGAAGAAGATGATTAGATGAAAGAATCGGAGTGAAGAAAGAGGCAGACGCAAAGGAGAGGATGCAGTGGAGAGACGGAAGATGCAAAGGAGAGAGGGAGCAATCCTCACTTTATTCGCTTCACTTAATAATATGAATCTTCAAAAATAGGCATACAGCTGATGGTTCCATTTTTGTTAGTAAAGGGTTTAGAGAGGGTTTATATTGCTTTAATACCCATCAACTTATTATATGACGTCGTTCGAAATTAAACAGAGGATTGTAGAGGCTACAGACGCCGAGGAGAAGATGCAGAGGATAAAGATGAAAGATACGTTCGTAGTGAACATGTGTCAAGAGGTCATTGAAGATGAGTTTAACATATATAAGCCACGGAGGACGTTCACATGGTATCAAACCACTGAATATTTTCTCCCAGCGCATACACATACTTGAGCCTCAAGCCGCCTCATGAAGATGCTATCGAAAAATGTAAGATGCGCTACAGACCGATGGAAATATACTTTCCAAACGTGAAATTTTACCCACAGCCCGAAGGTTTCAGTGAGGCAGGATCAGAGGGAATTGATGTTAGGGTTTCATTTGAGATTATAGATTCAAGTAGCAATTCCCTTTACGTCACCTTCATAGCAGGTAGCTTGTGGTTGCATCTTCATCATGCGCGACCCCCACACGACCGTCGCCCGACCGTTGACCGATGCTTGTCAGGGGTCACAAAACCGCCGCACGACCACCGTACAACCCCCGCACGACCCTCGCACGACCACCGCACGACCGTCGCACGACTGCCAACCGATGCTTGGCAGGCGCCCGTGGTGGCCACAACAAGGAAGAAGATGATTAGATGAAAGAATCGGAGTGAAGAAAGAGGCAGACGCAAAGGAGAGGATGCAGTGGAGAGACGGAAGATGCAAAGGAGAGAGGGAGCAATCCTCACATTATTCGCTTCACTTAATAATATGAATCTTCAAAAATAGGCATACAGCTGATGGTTCGATTTTTGTTAGTAAAGGGTTTAGAGAGGGTTTATATTGCTTTAATACCCATCAACTTATTATATGACGTCGTTCTACAATTTACAGAGGATTGCAGAGGCTACAGACGCAGAGGAGAAGATGCAGAGGATAAAGATGAAAGATACGTTCGTAGTGAACATGTGTCAAGAGGTCATTGAAGATGAGTTTAACATATATAAGCCACGGAGGACGTTCACATGGTATCAAACCACTGAATATTTTCTCCCTGCGCATACACATACTTGAGCCTCAAGCCAGTCTCATGAAGATGCTATCGAAAAATGTAAGATGCGCTACAGACCGATGGAAATATACTTTCCAAACGTGAAATTTTACCCACAGCCCGAAGGTTTCAGTGAGGCAGGATCAGAAGGAAGTGATGTTAGGGTTTCATTTGAGATTATAGATTCAAGTAGCAATTCCCTTTACGTCACCTTCATAGCAGGTAGCTTGTGGTTGCATGTTCATCATGCGCGACCGCCACACGACCGTCGCACGACCGCTGACCGATGCTTGGCAGGGGTCACAAAATCGCCGCACGACCACCGCACAACCCCCGCACGACCCTCGCACAACCACCGCACGACCGTTGCACGACTACCAACCGATGCTTGGCAAGCGCCGGTGTGGCCACAACAAGGAAGAAGATGATTAGATGAAAGAAAGTATTCTAAAAGTGCTAAGCATATGGAGATCAAATACTTGTCTGTCAAAGAAAAAGTTCAGAAACAAAGATTGTCAATTGAGCACATTAACACCAATCTTATGATAGCAGATCCCTTAACAAAAGGATTGCCGCCCAAAACATTTAATGAGCATGTTGAAAAGATGGGCGTTATTGGACGTCATTAATGTTTGTATTGTGATTGTAGTATTTGACACTTTGAGCTCACTTACGTGTTTATGATATTTCCTGTTTTCTATTTAGTATACATTATGGAAATAGATGAATGTTAAACATGATAGTTTCTAAAGAAACATTATAGTTGGACTATTACTGTACTTCTCATTTATGGATCATGTTAAGTAAAGTGCTATAGTTGTAGTGCATAGAATGGACTATGTCGATTAATGACATATAACCGCTATGACTCGCATTAGTTTTCTTTACTTAATTGTGATTATTATGTGATTGCCAATTTAATGAAATTTTATAGCATAATCTTATTGTGCACATTACAGCCTTTATTAAACCATGAAAGGAACATCATATGAGCCAAGTGGGAGAATGTAAGAATTATTGTGGCCCATATTATGTGATTTATTATATGGTTTAATAATTAGTAAAATGCTATAAATAATTATTGGTTACGAGAAGGTACGACTCTAATAAAACGAAAGGGTATATTGCTTTGATGGAAGGCACCTTTTCAATGAACGTATAAATAGAGTCCGGTCCTCTCTCCACCCACAATGAACAACAATAACTAAAGGAATTTGGTATTCTCTCCTCCATCAATTGAATACATTAAGGTTTAGTGGGTTAAGGGAGAGAAATCGGATTTCTTCTTTTGGATCAACTTCTACGGTAAAGCTATGGATAAAGGTATGTTTTCATCTATTTGTGAAAATCATGAAGATCAAAGATCGTTGATTTGTTATGTATTTCCGCATCAAGTTTTATATGAATTACCTAACACAAGCGGCTCATACTTGGCCTCATTGAAAAACTCCACATCTATGGGCTGAATAACCTTAACTACCTTGGATGGATCAACATGGAAATCAATAGGAACCCACACGTGATCCAACCTCTCACATCTCTTGGCATGCTCAGGGTTGACTCTGTCAAACTCAAACATGGTCCTCCAATCACAGACAAGTACTCACCATAACCAGATGGCGGACAAGGCAAGGTCTAAAACAACAGTGCATACCAAGCACTAGGGGTGAGCATGGTTCCAAGGTAAAACCTGGAACCTGAGAACCAGACCAGTAGAAACTTGTAGATTTCAGGTTCCAAGGTATGCATGGGAGATTCTAGGTTCCAAAAAATAAGGAACTTATTTCAATGGGTAGGTTCCAGGTTCTTAGTTGGAATAACCTGGAACATAGAATCTATAACCTAGAATTTGGAACAAGTTTTAATATTTTTCTTTATTCATGACTCCGTGCGATCTTTCGATATTCTGTGATGTTCGATGATGAGTGTATAATTTGGAAGCACTAGTTCGAGTTTCCATTTTATGGCTAAGATTTTTACTTTATTAATGTTCGTATTTTTTGTGTATTTAAATATAAGTTATGATTAGTGAATTGTAATCGTTCAAATAATAATATAAGTGGAACCTATGTAGACCTTAGAACCTATAATAGGATAAGTTCCAAGTTCTAGGATATGCAAGGTAGGTTTTAGGTTCCAAAAAATAAGGAACTCGTTCCAACGAGTAGATTCCAAGTTTCAAATGGAACATGTACGGAACTTAGAACCGTTCACCCCTACTTTTATTTAATTGAATTCCTTGCCGACAATTCCTTTTCTTTTGTTGATAGTTTTGTTCATTTTGTGTTCTCTTTGATGAATGACAAATTCATTTATTATTATTGCATTCATTTTCGTTTTGTTTAACTAAAAAAAAAAAAAAAGAACCCGTTGGACCCTGAAACCTATGATAGGGTAGGTTCTAGGTTCTAAGTTCTGATAGGTAGGTCTAGATTTCAAAAAAATAAAGAACCTGTACCCGATGGTAGATTCCAGATTTTAGGTGGAACCTGTAAGGAACCCGGAACCGCTCACTCCTACCAAGCACCGGGCTCACTTTGACAAACCACAATGGTGTTGCTCACTGCATATTCTGTCTGGTGAAGCTCGATAGCTAGTCTCTACATCTTCTCCAGCAAGCCCTTCCAGAACTCAAGGGACTAAAGATCACTATGTTTCCCAATGGCCAATTTGAATTTGGCGTTTTTCACATACTCCTGGAGGGACAAAATATAGGACAAAGAAGATTCGAATAGCCATATCTCACCTCCAATTCTTGTTGTCACTTTCTCGATAAATTTTCTGGTTACAACAAACAATGTTATGTATCTTCTTCCAATATGTGTCTTCTTCCTCTCCTCCTCTTCTTTATTTTCCAACAATCTTAAGACAATTAGCGTTCTCACCGTTTGTTGGTTTTATTCGAGATGGCTGATAACAATGATGTCCAAAATATTCTTGGAGATGTTCATACGGTCATTTCGACCGAAAAGGTTCAAACCTTGTTGCCTGGTATTGTGGCAGCAAATGCTACGAGCCTTTAGGCCGAAACCATCTATGGCAGTGCGGGTACGAGTCGCTTGACTGACATACTTAGAACTGTTTTTCAAAATAGTACAGGCCAAATGGCATATGGTCCAACAAAGGATGAGAATATAGTTCTTCCAACCTAAACAAGTAATGTGCTAATTTAGGAATAATACTCCAAATAACTGCACCTTACACTCCGTAGCAAAATGGAGTTGTTGAACGGAAGAACAAAACTCTAAAGAAGATGGTTAACGATATGCTCTTGAGTTCGGGTTTACCTCAAAACTTGGGGGGACGAAGCAGTTTTAGCTACGAACTTTATTCTTAATAAAGTATCCCATAAGAAGACAAGTAAGATTCCATATGAGTTATGGAATGGAAGATTACCATTCTACAATTTCTTGAAAGTGTGGGGGTGCCTAGCCAAAGTGGCGATTGCTCCTCCAAAACAAACTCGGTTGGGTCCGAAAACGATGGATTGCATATTCATTGGTTATGCTCAAAATAGAAGTAAATATAGATTTTTGGTTCACAAATTTGGAAATGTAAAAATCCATGCTAATACTATCCTAGAATCAAAGGATGCTGAAGGAATTTAAGGTGAACCTTCTCAGAAGAGATCTAGAGAATTAGAATTTGAGAATGATGAAGTTCAGGCCGGAAAAGGAAAACTTTGAAGGAGAAAGAAGTCACGATTGAAAAATCTTTCGAACTTTATAATGTACATGTTAGATAGCGAGCATCAAACGTTTCAAAAGACAACGTCAACTCCAAATACTCCTTACCGGAAAGAAGTTGTTGACAATGAGATAGATTCAATCCTAAGTATTCACACTTGGGATTCGGTTGATCTTCCATCAAGAAAAAAACCAATTGGATGTAAATGGATCTTCAAAAGGAAGCGTAAAGATGATGATTCCATGGATAAGTATAAAGCACAACTTGTTGCCAAAAGGTTTAGACAAAAAGAAGGTCTAGACTACTTTGATACTTATACTCTCCTATAACGAGAATAACATCAGTTAGAATGCTGATTGTTATAGCATCGCTATACAATTTGCAAGTGAACCAGATGGATGTGAAACTGCATTCTTGAACGGTGATCTCGACGAGGAGATTTATATGGAACAACCAGAAGGATTCAAGGTCAAAAGACAAGAACACAAAGTGTGTAAACTTATCAAATCATTGTATGGACTTAAACAAGCTCCTAAACAATGGCATGAGAAATTTGACCGCATGATGATTCAAAATGGTTATGGAACAAATGAGTATGACAAATGTGTATACACTAAATCCACTTCAGTTGGATATGTGCTTGTTTGTCTAAGGAATTATGATTTGTTGATTTTTGGAGATAACACCAAGGTTATCAAAATCACCAAGAGGATTCTCAAAAAGAACTTTGAGATGAAAGACTTAGGTGTTGCCGATGTTATACTCAACATCAAAATTCTAAGGAATTATGATGGTCTAGGTTTAACACAATCTCTTTATATTGAAAATGTAATCTAGAGGTTTAAAGGATTTTGCATTAAAGATGCGAGTAATCCTTTTCTTCCACACCCAACTTTAAAAAAAAAAAAAAATACTGAAAACAATACCAGGTAGCTAGAGTATTCTCAAATAATTGGCAACATCATATGTATATTATAAACTGCACTAGACTGGACATTGCGCACTCCGTAAGGAAACTGAGCTGCTAATCCTAGTCATGAGCGTTGAAATGCACTTTTGAGAGTGTTGGGCTATTTGCAAAGAACTAAAGACTATGTTCTACAATATGGCAAATATCCAGCTATTATGGAAAGCTATTGTGATGCCAACTACATTTCGAATTCCGATGAATCGAAATCAACTAGCGGATATGTCTTCACGCTAGGAGCTACTGTAGTATCGTGGAAATCCTCAAAGCAAACTATGATAGCGCACTCCTCGATGGAATCAGAATTTGTTGCTCTGGATAAAGTTGCTAAGGGAGCATAATGGCTTTGGTAATTTTTAGAGGATGTTCCGTCGTGGCCAAAACCTATGCCTTTGATATGCATTCATTGTGACAATCAAGCAACAATTGCAAGGGCGCAAAATGTAATATACAATGGCAAGTCTAGACCTATTCGTCATAGACATAATGCCATAAGGCAATTGCTCTCGAATGGAATAATTTCTTTGGAGTTTGTGAAGTCAAAGGAAAATATTACGGAACCATTAACAAAAGGTTTATCAAGAGAGCAAGTAAACTATGCATCGAGGGAAATGAGGTTAAAAGACTTAACCTAATAAAAAGGTTCTAATAAAAAGGTTCCAAGGTGGAAACCTAACTTAGCGATTGTAACTCCCATGGACTAGGTTCAATAGGATAATACAAATTTTGGAAACTCTAGTGTGAGCATTGTCTCACATTCTTATGATGCAACAGTGCTTCCTACGGTGTTTTAAGGGTACGTTATGCATTTAATGATTCCTATAACTTAAATTTCAACATCCTAGTGAGGTATGGTAGGATACATTTGATAGGAAAGCACCTATATGCGTGGAGCTGGCCAACTCTATGAAAATCTTTAAAGGCTGGATTTTCTGAAGCACGCATGAATCCTTAGAGGTTCATGGTCGAAAGAATGACCACAACCAAGAACCAATCTTGATTCAGAGATACTTTGTGTGCGGTCTATTGTTTGGGTTTATACCAACAACTGGCAATTCAAGGCCTAGTCCACCGACTGATTAAGTATGTCTGATAGGCTTTCACTAAAGAAGGTTCAAAGCGAAAGCTACATGTCTTGATGCAGTGTAATTCTATAGGCACATTTAGAATTTCTCGATTCAAAATGCTTTGTTGATCCATTAATGTGGGGGATTGTTGTAATTATGGTGTGTTAATAGATCGACAAAGGTGAGCAAAACAAGATACGTTGTTTCCGTTGATGTATCTCATTAATTCATGTATTTCTTGAGTTCATATATTTCTTGGCTTCGTGTATCTACTTAATTCTCGATTCATGCATCTCTTCAATTTTTGTATCTATTTAATTCATATATCTCCTAGATTCTTGTATCTATTTATTTCATGGTTCGTATCATTTATGTACATGAATTCAAAAACTCTATAAATAGATTTCAAAATCTTCATTCTGAGAAGAAGCAAAAAAATCACCAACATTTCCTCTCTTCAAGTTTTCACTAAGTGTGCCGGTTTCAAGAAGTGTTCGATAGAGTTTTGTTCATATATTGCCGATACCAATAGATTCGAGATGTTGTATATTGAGAGGCAAAGTTCATAAAACTGTTTAATACCGTTGGTAGGAACTAATCATCTTAAAGAGATTCAAATAACCATACCTCACCTCCAATCATTGTTGTCACTTTCTCAATAAATTTTCTGGTTTTGTTACATATCTTCTTTCAATACGTGTGTTCTTCCTCTCCTCCTCTTTATTTTCCAATACTACAAATTTATAATAGTGTTTTAGAAGATCAATAATTACAACTTAAGCGCGTCTTTCAAACAAATCCATGTTAAGTGGTTTAAGATGAACCTCCTGACGCTACCAAACTCAAAACAACAATATGATTCACCAGCAATGAAACACTTCCATTTTTATTTTTTTGGTCTAACTCTAATTTTATTTTAGAATCTCTAAAAAAACAGACATTGGCTACCGAGATTGATTTCCAAAAAAGAAAAAAAAATACATACCGCCAATAATTGCGGAAGCTGGAAGGACCCTAGAGAAGCCATCGATGACAAGGCGATGAGCATCACATTCACTTTGTCGAATGATGTGATGAAGGATTGAATCGACGACCATAATTGACTTCACTTATGGCACAACTCTTATAGATACAACTCTCAATGTGAATGTGCAAAGGGTAGATTATTCAAATTTCCTTGGTAAGTACGGGGAATTATCAGAACTTTTGTATTAGTTGATCCCTCGTTTCTTCTTTTTCATCTAGGTTTTACGTCAACCATAAATCACTTCAATAATAGCACAATTACACTTTCAGCTTTGTACCATAAAGAATCTGCCTTTCAATACATAAGTGCCTCATGTGAACACAGCCCGATGTATAAGAAGGAGATTGTTGAGGTTAATAACAAGTTTGGACCTAACACTCTTAATGTGAATATGCGTATTCAAAAATTAAAGTCACGGCTAAGGTGTTGAGTTCCAATTGTCTGAAAACAACAAATTAGGTCGGCCTTGATTTGATCATTTTATTAAACAAACCACCTTGCACATGACGTCATGAATGACGTCATCATTGGCATCATCACTCGTTGTAAGTCAGCTTCGTTACCGATGCACCTAACAATAGTTAATGCACCTAACAAGGTTTTGGCTGCGAGCGACTCAAGAAAAGTAAAATCCACTGACCAAATGGCCCAAGCATTTCTATAAATGGGCTCCGGTGCTAGCCGTTCATTTGCACAGAGTAACTACGACATACACTTTCTCTACATAGTCCTTAACCTTTCCTCTCTTTTCTTTTTTTAATTTCCAAGAGCAAAAAGAGAGAATATGGCGCAATCAGCGGAGGTCAAAGGTTCACTCCACTGTCAACTGCAATTAAAATCATCAGCTGAGAAGTTGTATGGTGTCTTCCACAACAAATTGGACCTCTTCACAAGAATCATGCCTAAAGATATTTGGAAAGTGGAAATGAAGGGCACTGGAGTATGGCTCTGGACTTTTATTGATGGTAGGTTCAAAAATTCGTCACTTAATCTAGCCACATCAATTCCCATATCACATATCATATCTATCTCTTATTTCTTAATTAATTAAGTAGCATCTAGCCGTATTATTAATAGCAAAAAATGATAATTTTCTCCCTGTTCTTCTGTTTAGTGATTCACAGTTCCATTGAGAAACGATGCGATTGTCGTTGTTAATTCATTGTCATGAGTTCAACAACTACAGCTAACATGTAATAACGCCGGGATCAAGCATTAATCTTTCAGCCCGTCGAAGATCCCGATATTTGATTATTGTTCCGTGAGCTTTGGTTTTGAGGACCTTAGGACATGGCTTTGATTAACGAGTAGTAGCTTTAGTGGTAGTAGGAGTAGTACTGCTAGTGCTAGTGCTACTGCTGCTGCTATTAATAATAATAATAATAATAATAATAATAATAGGACAACAGTTTGGATAACATTTTTTATTTAAACTAGAAACTTATTAGTTAGCCTTTTTCTTTAAATTCTGAAAATGAACCAATTGCACAAAATTCATATTTGATATTGAATATTTTGAAAATTTTCAAGTATTTCGTGATAAATAAAGGTCAAAGAGATAGTATTGTAAAATTTAAAAAAGTAAAAAGTAAAACACGAAACAATTGTACCTTGGAAGATTTCATAAAACTAACCAATTGCAATATTTCAGTACTTCAATATTTTCAAAATTTTCAAGTATTTCATAACAACGTTTTATTGTAACTAAGTGCAACAATGAATTTTGATATTGCGGTTATGATAGCACATGAAAAAAATTCAATTTATATTATAAGTGCAAGACTTTATACAATGTGAGCATTTTTATTTATAATATGTGAATTTCCAATGTTTGATAATTTTTTTTTAAAAATTTTGGACCAATAACCGTCACCTAAAATTGTTTTAGTCATGCTTGCAGGATTCCAAAATATTCATTGAACTTTATAATAGCCAACGAGAATCATTATATAAATGGTTAAAAACATGAGTACATTAAAAATGAAACCTGCAATTTATGATTGTGAAGCAACTTCCTTTTGTCGGTTTACGCACCAGTAATTCAAAAGATTCTTTTCTTCTGGGGATCTCTACCAGGAGGGATAGTGTGTTTTTATTTCCTTTCATAAAATCAGGGTGGAAGTAGTCTTGGTGAAGTAATGCTGATGGATCCCTCCTCAGTCTCGGTTGCCTGTCGCCACGCAAAGAAACAAGTGGTGGAAAATCCTCCGTCTCCCTCTCGGAACGACTTAAAATGACGCATTTTAGCCAGACAAAAAAAAAAAAAAAAGAAAAAGAAAAAGGAATTAGCACCACCCATACATACTACGAATTTATGTAGTGTTTTAGAAGATCAATAATTAAACTTAAGAGCCTTTCGAACAATTTTTTGTCGAATGGTCTAAGATGAACCTCCTGACCAAATGCCAGACTAAAAACGACAATATGATTGATTCCCGAGCCATGAGTCTGTAAAAAAATAAATATTGGTTGCTGAGATTGTTTTTCCAAAAATAATATTTCAAAAAATAAAATAAAATCCCGCAGATACTTGCGGAAGCTGGAAGTGCGATGTTGAACCCCTCCTCGACAACGGGACGGGCTTCTCCGTCAAGTGGACTTTATTGGAAGGAAAAGTGCTGGAACAATTTTACACAAGCCTGAAGGTGGACTTCAATTTCAAACAGACCGACAAAGACTGCCACGCGGAAGCGACTCTGATCTACGTGAAGAAACCGATTCTGCTGCTCATGATCCCCACAAGTACTTGGACTTCATCAGCAAAATGTTGGAAGCAGCCGACAATTTCTTTGCAAAGTAAAAGCATTGAAAAATATGCTTGAAATGGAAAAATCACCAGATCCGGGTGGTGATGTACTACGTGTGGTTAAAGTACTCAATAACATGCTTTGGAAGCATGAAACGATGTTTAGTTGCCTACTACGTGTGTAAACTTTCACCAGTGCATGATGGTGTTGTACCCCAAATCAAATATCTAGTATGAGTAGTGTTTTGTGTGTCTAAAGTTCAGCCAGTTGTGCTTCCAGAAAAGTTCTCGCATGTGGTATAATAATTTCGTATTGTCTGGGGGTCTGAAATTTGCTTTCTAGTACGTGAAGTAACACACCATAGACCAACCCAAACGTTCAAAACGAGGGATGCAAATTTACCATATTCTTTTATTACTCCATTCACATTATTTAAAGTAAAAGAGATGCATTCAATGTAGATCTGGTGGAGGGTTGGTTTCTAGTAGTCGAGGAACGAAATTTTGTGTGAAAAATTGGATTAATGTGATAGTTTTTATCCCATTTGGCATTTAAGTGAGCCAATGAAAATTTTTGATATCAAATGGAGTGCTGTACACAATTTTTGACATTTCTAATGTACTTACCATCATAAATCATGGTTTAGTACTCCTGCCACGGGTGCGGCTGGAAAAAAAAAGAGTAACAAAACCCACGATAGTCCTCTGACCAGCAACAACAAGCGTCCCAACCAATATACGCTGCGGTGAATATTTTTTTTTTTTATATGAGAATTCCACTGTGGGGTTTTATTAAGAAATCTGAATCTTGGTCAAACACTGATTGATTACGGAAAAACCTCCGCCCAAAAGAAATTTACGTACTTATTGAAAAAAAAAAAAAAAACAAGGTCACAATCTTTTGGGACGTTGTTTCCTAAGATATTTGGTTTAACAAACAAATTTATATCTTTCAATCGGATCGGATCCTATATACGACTTAAAATTCAAGAAAAAGGAGGCAAACCACACTTATCTTGTAACATAATTCAATTCATTCGTGGATCCAATGAAAAGATTATCTATGTTTCGCACATCAATAATGCGACCGATGCATAAGATATTTTTCCTTATCACGAAGACCTGTAACTAGTTTTAAATCGTGGCTCCTTAGCAAATTTTGATCTCATTAACTTTTATACCCATTCCACTTGTTAACTACTTAAAAAATAATTTTTTTTGCTTGATTCTCTCGCTGAGGAGATTATCATGCCCTCGCACAGGTTCAAATGACCGACCTAATTAAAGGGGCTAATTGGCATCTTATGTATTCAATGCATGAATGACCGTGATCAATGAAATCATTTTTTTTTTCTAGAACAAATTCGTATCATTAAAGTGTTGACATTTCTTCCTTAGGTTCCCCACATAGCTAGTGCTTCCTTAGGGAGGACTTGCACTTTGCAGGTAATGACACGCCTCACCATGTATAGTTCGCGCTCTATGGACCATTAAGCTAGAACCATATAGAAATTAATGATTCGTTTGGCGAGACCGTGGGTATGCAATTAAAATGTGATTAATTTTATCTGAAGGAACGGGATTGAACGACACTTATCTTGTGGAAAGCACAATAAATAGTACGCGGCTTTGACTGATGCATTGTTGTAGTTAAGGTCCTACTTACAGCTTTTGCA
Organism: Eucalyptus pumila; assembly: GCA_016097595.1. NCBI lineage: Eukaryota > Viridiplantae > Streptophyta > Magnoliopsida > Myrtales > Myrtaceae > Eucalyptus > Eucalyptus pumila. The sequence goes on from CM027852.1 coordinate 26,121,821, forward strand.
TGACTCCCAACAGCTTTTGCATGACTCCCAATAACTTTTGCGTGACTCTTATCTCATGGAAAGCACAATAAGATTTGATTGATTTGATCCAAGGGAATGGGATTGAGCAACACTTATCTCGTGGAAAGCACAATAAATAGTCCGCTACATTGACAGATCATCGTTGTAGTTTGGTCCTACTTACAACTTTTGCATAACTCCCAACAACTTTTGCGTGACTCTTATTTTGTGGAAGTGAGAAAATATTAGGTACCCTCAAAGGACCATGTCATCCATTCTCTGATCCATTCACGCGTCGACACCTGTCCGCTGGCAGGTCCACGTCGGCTCCCTCTTCTCTCTCACCTCGTTCTAATTTAAACCAACGCGCGGTCATTTAAAAAAGTGGAAAGGGAATTCTCTCTCCTCTGTCTTCTCTCTCCTCTTTGCTCTCTCTTCCGACGATGACGCTCCTTCCGGTCTAGCGATTCCTCCGACGACCGTCGCTCCCTCCCGACGACGGCCTTTCTCTCTCCACTCAACGGCCTCATCTCAGCAGGGCTCCATTCTATCAGCGCACTTCTTCCTAAATCGTGCTCTCTCCCGATGGCCGATTTCGCTTGCCTCTCTCCGTCCCCCGACTCGCGACCGAGAAGCAACCGCTATGCTGGTGCCATGGTTTCTCTGTCGTTTTCCTAGAAGCCCCACTTCAATTCCTTGCTCTGTTCATCCAGCGAGTGCCATGTCCGAAGACCCTTTGGGCTTTTAGAAAGTGGGTGCGTGAAAAGGTGCGGCCTTAGGAGGAGCCTAAGCAGCTTCGTGACGTCTGCCATCGCCACGCCAAACTTGGTGCTGAGCGAGGAGGCTTTCAAGAAGTTGGGGACCGGTGGGTTCTCGGAGAGCGAGGTTGACGCGAGTGAGGATGAGGGCGGCTTTGTGTCTGAGGGCGGTGAGGCTGAGAGTGTGAGCGAGGACGAGCTTGCTCTCTCCAAGCTGGGTTTGCCTCAGAGGCTCGTCGACTTTCTTGAGACACGTGGCATTACCCATTTCTTTCCCATTCAAGTATGTTTTATCCTTTGTTTCCTTCCCCTGCGTTATCCAATATTTTCGCTTTGGTATGAATTGCTGTTGTTTATTGCTGGCTGAGTTTTTCTTGGTTTGAGCATACTTAGTTGGCTGGAAAATTAAGCAGAAAACCTTGACCTTTGTTAATGCGCTAGTTGAACCACGGGTGGAGTTAAGTGCAGGCAATCATAATAGGTATTTTGGGATGTTCTGTCATAGCTTACATTAGATGACTATCCTATGCTGAAAATTGAGCTGTTCAACACTAAGATGTTGTTGGGACTAATGTTTTACACAGGCAGAATTCGTTTTTTTAATCGACTCGATATTTGGTTTCTTTACTTTTGCCAGCACTAAGATAGTTCACTCATCACTCATTACTTTTCCCCTTCATTGTTCACTCTACTAAAGTTTCATCATGTTTTCAATGGCAAACTCATGTTCCTTGTACTATTCTGTGATTGTTAGAGAGCAGTGTTAACCCCAGAGTTACTACTTTCCCATCTCGTTAAAATTTCCAATATTATTCATTTCAGCTGAAAACTCAATTCACGTAGAAAAGAAAGAGGAAAGATAATGAAAGAGAAAGATCTAAGACTCTTTTTTGATTGTCCATACACCACACAATAAAATTTTAATACATGTAAGTTCCTTTTTCCTCTAAAAAGGAACTACACATTTCAAACCTTTGAAGTCATGACATTCTTCGTGGGCAACGCACATGTATCTTTACTAGTTGTACTTCAATTGATCAAGTTAGAGAAAGTACTTCTTTACAAATGGCATGTGCCATTTCCCATTTAAAGGTGGTGAAAAATCATCAGCACATACTAATCCTTAAATTAACATAAGATCCAAATCTGTTAGTCTTCAAACTATGCTTTGGCATGATATATTTACCACAAGCGTAATAGGCGTGTGTCCTCTCGCCACCTCAACATGGAAACCAGTAAAGACTATGCCTCGAAACTACGCAACCAACGTTAGCGATCATTAATGAAGCTATGTCCTAAGGTCCCCAAACCAAAGCTCATGGAACAATAACCAAATGTCGAGATCTTCTACGAGATGAAAGATTCAAGCATAACATTGGCGTCATATGTTAGCTTTAGTTTAGTTGTTGAGCTCATGACAATGAATTAAGAACAACAATCCCATCATTTTTCGATCGAACTGTCAATCACAATAGAGAGGAATTGGGATAAAATTAAAGTTTTTTCTAATTAAATAATATAGCGAGACAACTAATTAATTAATAAAGCAAGAAGAGATAGATACGATCTGGGATACACAAATTAAATTGGCTAGATTAAGTGACAAATTTTTGGACCTACCCTTAACAAAAGTCCAGTTCCTTTCGAGCCCTCGTTGTCCCATTCAAGTTTGATCAGTTTCACCTCCTTAAACATGGTACGCATGATTGTTGGGAAGAGGTAACATTTTTGCTGGTAGAACTCAAATACACGCTCAGCTGGGGAGTTTAACTTCACTCGAACCTCCAAGTGATCACCCATACTCTCTCTTTCTGCTATTGGAAGTAATAAAAAAGAAGGGTTAAGGAAACAATGAAGAGAAGGTGCACTGAAGCCAATTATAGAGTTGCCTGGGGCAATAACTAGTGTTAGATGCACCGGTAATGAAAGCTTTATGCGACGAGTGATGAAGTCAACTATGATATTTATGTTAGAGAAGTCCCACGTCGAACAATTTAGATGGAGCAGTTAATATTTTTTATTGGCCCATAATTCATTGATTTAAACTTTTGAGTGAAGGTGAGTGTTGACAAGCTTGAACTTGGTCTCTCTTTTAGCAATCTCCTTGGATCAAGGTATTCTAATGAATGGTGTCGAACTCAATGGTTAATTGGTAGCTCACTCCCAATATGTATTTGTATTTGATTAATATCTCAAGGAATGATTCTGGTGACTAACTTGTTTCCATGGCAGGTGGGCATTGTGGGTCACCCGTTTCCGTGGCAAGTGGGCGAATCTAGTGGCCAACCCATTTCCGTGGTAGGAGGTAGTGATGCATAAATCGATGGCCTCCACAGTGTCCTTCTAGCTTCTGCAATTATCTGCGGTATGTATTAAAATTTTCTTGTGTGGTGTATGGACAATCAAAAAAGAGTCTTAGATCTTTCTCTTTCATTATCTTTCCTCTTTCTTTTCTACGTGAATTGAGTTTTAAGCTGAAATGAATAATATTGGAAATTTTAACGAGATGGGAAAGTAGTAACTCATGGATCACTAGATTACCTAGAGATGGTATTAGGAAATAGGAGCGTATGCATAATAAAGTTGAAGGCTAATTTGGTGAATTAACTTAATTTTATAAGATCAATAATTATACTTAAAAGCCTTTCGAACGAATTTATCTTAAAAATTGTTTAAGATGAACCTCTTGACTGGCTATGAGACTAAAAGCAACAACATGATTCATGACGCTTTCTTGTTTTGTCTTGGATTAATACTACGAAATATCCCAAACTGATACATATAATATAAATTTATTTCAAATTAATTTTTTGATGACCAAAAACCTCACATCTTTTATTAGTTTTTGTTAAATCGGATTAATACCACGAAAAGTCATAAATTGGTACACATGTGACAAATAGAGGTAAAACCCAAACTAATATAACTGTAAATTATAACGTGTCGTCCAACTCAGTAATAAACTAACGGATGATAAATTTATCACATATGTATCAGTTTGAGGTTATAAGGTAAATTAGTTATGGGCGTGCCAACTTGAAGTTTTTTGTGATATTAATCATTTTATTTTTGAATCTCTAAAATGAAAATTAATTACCGAGATTGTTTTTCCACCCAAAAAAAAAAAAAAAAAAAAAAAAAGATGCTATTTGCGGAAGCTGAACGGACACTGTGGAACGCATCGACGCCGAGAATAAGTCCATCAAGTGGACTTTGTTGACCGGAGACGTGCCGCAAAAGTCTTACAAGAGCCTGTTGGTGGTCCACCAGTTCTCTAGCAGCGAAGGGGGCTGCATGGCAATAGTGGATCTTTATTACGACAAGAAACACGACAATGGTCCCGTTCCCGACGACTACATGCAAGTCCTCGTTGACATGCTCCACGCTGTCGACAGGTCCCTTCCAAACAATACGCATTGAAAAATATGCTTAAAATGGTAAATCAATAAATTTAAGTGGCGTGGTTGAAGTTTTAAATAAATGCTTTGGAAGCGCGCAAGGATGTTTAACGGTCAAACAACTGGGGGCAACTACTGCTGCTGGTCGGTTGATTGTCCGGATATTGCCTAATAAGTGTGTAAGGTTTCACGAGTGCACGGTGTTGTACTCCAATTTAAATATATAAATATAAGTAATGCTTTGTGTGTCTAAGTTCAGCCTGTCTGTGCTCACGCAAAAATTCTCACATGTGGCATGATAATTTCGTATTTTTTCGGACCTGAAATTTGCTTTCTAGTACGTGGAAAAAACAGACCATAGACAAACGGAAACGTTCAAAATGGGGGACGCAAATTTTACCATATTGTTATATTAACCCATTCCTATTATTTGAAGTAAAAGAGATGCATTCACTATAGATCTGGTAGAAGTTGGTTTATAGCAGTATAGGAATGAAATTTTGTGTGAAAATTCGGCACACTACGCAAGTTCAACTCCTCAAATCATCAAGAGCAAATCAAAAGTTCATGTTTCGTTCATTCAAAAAAAAAAAAAGTCAAAAGTTCATGTCATTTGGTCCATCCACCTAGACTTTAACTCACGTATTATTTTTTGTTGGTAAAGTTTAACTCACGTATTATTGAATCCTTGAGATAGTGAGGATTTTCGTGAAATTCGAATTCTAGCCCAACACGATACTGGCCTCGCTGTGTTAGCTTGGGTTAGCTTGTGCACAAATATTGAGCTAGAAACCTGCCCGAACCCGTCTTGCTCAACTCAATGATCAACTTTGGTTGGCATGGCACCTCTTGCCAGTCCCAATACACCAAGAAAGGTCGTGGATTTTATAGGTATTGTAAGGCCGAAAAAATTAATTCTCGCATGTGTTGATACGGGGGATTTAACAGTTTCCAGTTTTCTCTTTAATTCCTCCAGAATGTGACACGTTTAAAAAGGATGCTGGTGTGACTAATTAACGAGGAGCAGTGAAAAAAATGCATGTGCGGCACCCCGGCCAATATTAGACAGCTAAGGAACAAGGCCGCGGATTGCAATGTCCGACAAAGATTAAGTTAGGGCTTTCCTCGTAGGTCATGGCATCGATTCTCACTCTCATGTAGTTGGCCCTCTTCAGCATAATTGCCGGGTAAATTCCATTGCGATCCCCGTAACTAGTGTTACTTTTAAGATTTTATTTTCTTTTTAAGTCGTTAAGTGATTTCAGAGGTGTCGGACATTTAAAAGAGAACATAGATGCGACAAGTTGGTAAATGCTCCCCAAATCACGTCAAAATACATGTCACATCATATGGTAAACATTTGTTACTTAAGAAATCCACCTTAAAATACAGCGCATGTAACTCCCCACTGAATGGAATTCAACGTAGAAATACAAAGTTGCAATGAGTTCAATTCCAAAAGTTAATTGAAACTATCAATTTTTCCCCGAGAAAATGTTGGAGGGATTTATATAGACACAACTTGCAACGATCCTCCAGGTTAGGCAAATTCCGAGACACTAGCATTTTAATTTGCAAGATAAAGACCAACAATCCCCAAACAGAAGATAAATAACAATATTGACTCTAGATTCAAATGATCTAGAAACAAAATGCAATGCACATGATTAAACAAATAAAATACTAAAGAAAAATCATTCTCAGATTTCTTGAGCAGCATCTAGTATTTTAGGAAAATTTTCTCTTGAGTCTCCAAATTACTTGAAACTTATTCATTAGAAACTAGACATGCTGCGCTTTCCAACTATTATAATATTTGACCATATTGATGTATGAAAAGTCTCTCAAACATCATACGGAAGTAATCCGGACAGTCCAGCCAGCAGAGTTACGCTTAATTAAGCTCCAAATTATTTTGCATTGACCATTAGAGAAGCCTTAATCTTCTTGAGATGATCCTTCGTCATTGAACTTCAATTACCGAAACCTTAAGCCTATGAGTTGACAGGCGAATTGCTTTCTTGTGTTTTAGATCCATACACAAAAAGTATCTCCATGCATCAATGAACTTGCACGAATTTAGATAATTCTTTCCACTCACTTTCAGGATATGGAATTTGGGCTTTTCAATATTTGTCATAATTCTTGTAAAAATAAATCCTTAAATTAATTAGAATGATTTCTAAATATCAACTACCACTTTAGGAGCAGAATGATACTTTTTTAAATTTAAAATTTGGCTTCGGGCCAAGAAAAAAAAATGAAGAATTGATAGAAGAAGATGAAGTATAAGTTAATTAATAAAAATAATACCTACCTTGTAAGAATTATTTATTTAGTCGGTAAATCTTTGTACTGATAATGAGTTGTAAAATATTGTATTACAAATATGTAATAGAGAGAATAAAGAGATTGAAAAGAGAGAGTAGGTAAACACCAAAGATTGTAAAGAAAGTCAAATGAGAAGATTTTACTTTCAGTATCTCACTGTTATATCTACAACAAAAACTGAGCTCCTATTTATAAAAAAACAAAAATGTACTTACCATTAACGATATATGTATTGGATAAGAAGATGAACATTCATTGTATAAAGAGATGTACTTAGAATGTATGATACAAATGTACCATAATGAGTATATTAGATAAGATGAATATAATGAATATTCATTCATAACAACATAAACTTTTTTTCATTTTTTAACTCTTTTTTCGACCCACGACAGGACACCCCATACCCTAACCTTTTCGTTTTTATTTTCTTTTAATTATTCTCTCTCTCTCTCTCTCTCTCTCTCTCTCTCTCTCTCTCTCTCTCTTTTATCCTTTTCCATTTTGTCTTTTCTGGTTCATCTTCTTCCTTCAGCTTCCTTCTTCATCGAAGAGTTTTTCTTCCTGCAACTCTTTGACCCGAACCTGTTAGTTTATAATCCATATAATACTTTGATGCGGAAATTCAAAGTAAAAACAAAGATCTTTGATCTTCATGATTCTCACAAATAGATGAAGACATACCTTTCTCCATAGCGCTACGCTTGAGCTTGATCCAAAAGAAGAAATCCGATTTCTCTCCCTTAACCCACTAAACCTTAATGTATTCAATTGATGGAGGAGATAATACGTTCTTTTAGTTACTGTTGTTCGTATGTGGGTGGAGAGAGGATCGGACTCTATTTATATGTTCATTGAAAATGTGCCTTCCATCAAAGCAATATACCCTTTCGTTTATTAAAGTCGTACCTTCTCGTAACCAAATATTATTTATAGCATTTCAATAATTATTAAACCATATAATAAATCACATAATATGGGCCACAATAATTCTTACATTCTCCAACTTGGCCCATATGATTCTCCTTTCATGGTTTAATAAAGACTATAATGTGCACAATAAGATTATGCTATAAAATTTCATTAAATTGGCAATCACATAATAATCACAATTAAGTAAAGAAAACTAATGCGAGTCATAGCGGTTATATGTCATTAATCGACATAGTCCTTTCTATGTACTACAACTATAGCATTTTACTTAACATGATTCATAAATGAGAAGTACAGTAATAGTCCAACCATAATGTGTCTTTAGAAACTATCCTGTTTAACATTCATCTATTTCCATAATGTATACTAAATAGAAAACAGGAAATATCATAAACATGTAAGTGAGCTCAAAGTGTCAAATACATAAACTTAATACAATCATAATACAAACATTAATGACGTCCAATAATGCCCATCCTTTCAACATGCTCATTAAATGTTTTGGGCGGCAATCCTTTTGTTAAGGGATCTGCTATCATAAGATTGGTGCTAATGTGCTCAATTGACACTCTTTGTTTCTGAACTTCTTCTTTGACAGACAAGTATTTGATCTCCATATGCTTAGCACCCTTAGAATACTTGTCGTTCTTAGAGAAGAAAACTGTTGCAGAGTTATCACAATAGATTTTCAGCGGCTTGGCAATACTATCGACGATCACAAGCCCTGAAATAAAATTCCGCAGCCATAATCCATGAATTGTGGCCTCAAAGCATGCCACAAATTCAGCTTCCATAGTGGATGCAGCAATAACTGATTGATTCGCACTCTTCCATGAAATTGGCCCTCCAGCCAGATGAAACAAGTAACCAAATGTTGATTTTCTTGTATCGGCACATCCGGTTAAGTCTGAATCTGAATATCCAATCACCTCAAGATTATCAGATCTTTTATAAGTGAGCATATAATTCTTCGTTCCTTGCAAGTATCTAAGAACTTTCTTTGCAGCTTTCCAATGATCCATTCCAGGATTACTTTGATATCTACCCAGCATTCCGACAGCAAAACTGATGTCTGGTCTGGTGCAAGTTTGTGCATACATTAAGCTTCCCACAATAGATGCATAAGGAATATTATTCATTTGTTCTCGTTCCAATTCACTTTTCGGACATTGCATAAGGCTAAATTTATCACCTTTCTGAATTGGAACTATTCCTGCTGAACATTTACTCATTAAATCTCTCTAAAATTTTCTCAATGTAGGCTTTCTGAGACAATCCTAATAATCTTTGTGATCTATCACGGAATATTTCTATTCCTATCACATATATTGCCTCTCCCATATCCTTCATTTCAAAATTCTTAGAGAGAAATTTCTTGGTTTCATGTAACAAACCAAGATCATTAGCAGCAAGCAAAATATCATCAACATACAGAACTAGAAAAATAAACTTGCTCCCACTAATCTTCATATATATACACCGATCAACGGTGTTTTCCTTAAATCCAAATGAAGTTATGGTATCGTTAAACTTAAGATACCATTGTCGGGAAGCTTGTTTAAGTCCATATATTGACTTCTTTAATTTACATACCATGTGTTCCTTTCCTTTAATTGAAAAGCCTTCGGGTTGGTCCATATAAACCTCTTCCTCTAAATTCCCATTAAGAAATGCGGTTTTTACATCCATTTGGTGTAACTCCAAGTCATAATGAGCCACCAAAGCCATAATGATTCTAAGTGAGTCCTTCTTAGAGACGGGTGAAAATGTCTCTTTATAGCCAATGCCTTCTTTCTGAGTAAAACCCTTTGCAACAAGTCTGGCTTTATGTCGTTCAATATTGCCTTTTGAGTCGCGCTTGGTCTTAAAGACCCATTTGCACCCGACCTTCTTACATCCTTTAGGCAATTCAACAATATCCCAAACTTGATTTTGATGCATGGATTTTAACTCTTCTTCCATGGCATTAAACCATTCATTAGAATCTTCACATTCCATGGCTTGGGAAAATGAATCTGGATCATTTCCAATTCTTAAGTCAATTTTTGACTCTTGTAGATAAACCATATAATCATTAGAAATAGCCGACCTCTTTTCTTGTTGAGATCTCCTTAATGCTATTTCTTGTGACTCAGCTATTGGAGGTTCATTATTGACATCTCCATTATTGAGTGTTTGTTGTTCTCGATTATTGTTAGATTGTACTATAATATCAGGAACAACAACTTTAGAAGCTTTGGGTATAGGAACTCCTACCCTTACTTCTTGAATGCAAGCATCGCGCATTCTTTCACTCCCACTGATGTCACCATTCTCAATGAACCTAGCATTTCCAGATTCAACAATTCTTGTACTATGATTAGGACAATAAAATTTATACCCTTTGGATTTCTCTGCATAACCAATGAAATAACCACTGGTCGTTCTTGAATCCAATTTCCTTTCATGTGGATTGTAAATTCTTACTTCTGCTTGACAACCCCAAACATGCAGGTGTGGTAAACTAGGTTTCCTTCCCGTCCACAGTTCAAATGGAGTCTTTGGAACTGCCTTACTCGGAACCCTGTTTAATAAGTACATAGAAGTCTTTAAAGCATACATCCACAAAGACAAGGGTAAAGATGAATGACTCATCATACTCCTAACCATTTCCATTAAAGTACGGTTACGCCTTTCTGCTACACCATTTTGTTGTGGTGTACCTGGCATTGTGTATTGAGCACAAATGCCATGTCTTTCAAGGAATTTAGCAAATGGACCTGGACATTGTCCCGATTCATCATACTTTCCATAATATTCACCACCTCTATCCGATCTTACTATTTTTACCTTTCTATCTAATTGCCTCTCAACCTCTTTAATATACACTTCAAGTGCATTTACTGATTGAGACTTATCATGCAATAGATAAATGTAACCATAACGTGAAAAATCATCAATAAAGGTTATGAAATAGCTTTCCTTACCAAAAGATGGAACATCAAAAGGACCACATATGTCAGTGTGTATGATTTCAAGAAGTTCTGTGCTTCTTGTGGCACCTTTCTTAGTGTGCTATGTTTGTTTACCTTTAATACAATCAATACACACTCCAAGGTCAGTAAAATCCAAATTTGGAAGAATTTCATTCTTCACTAATCTTTGCATTCTTTCTTTGGATATATGACCCAACCATTTATGCCACAAGTAAGCAGAATTTTCATTCACCAAACTTTGTTTAGTGCCAACATTATGATGCAAGGTCATTAATGTCTCAACAAAAGTATTATCAAGTCTAAATTTGTAGAGACCATCACATAAAGTTCCAGTTCCAGTAAGAGTATCACTCTTAAATAGACTAAAAGATCCAGATCCAAACTTACAATAAAATCCCGCCACATCAAGTCTTGGCAAAGAAACTAAATTGCGAGAAAATGTAGGTACATAAAGGGTTCGAAACAAATCCAAATAATGCCCAGTATCTAAGATCAAACGATAAGTGCCAATGCCTTCAACTGGAGCTTTGTCTCTGTTCCCCGTAATCACATAACTTTCATTTGGCTTTATAGTTTGGATCGTAAGAAATCCCTGCATCGTATTTGACACATGAGTGGTGGCACCAGAATCAATCCACCAAGTATTATAAGGAACTTCAATAAAGTTTGATTCAAAACATACCAAAGCACAAGGTTTACCTTTCTTTTCGAACCAAGCCTTACATTTCAGACAGTCTTTCTTTAAGTGTCCAGTTTTGTTGCAAAAATGACACTTAATAAGATTGCGTTCCTTCTTGTGGATTTGAGAAGCCTTTGAAGAGTCATTCAGGACGTGTAGTCCTTTCTTCTTACTCCTTCCACCTTTCCTCTTAAAATTCTTTCGAACTTCTTGATGACTTGAGAGATGAATAGAATGAGCCTTTTGATTCTTTATCCTTGTTTCCTCTTGAACTAACATACTGGCCAATTCGTTCACATTCCACTTATCCTTTATAGTGTTGTAATTCATTTGAAATGGCCCATATTGCTCATGAGGTAAGGAATTAAGTATAAATTGTACTAAAAAATACTCATCCACATTCATTCCCAAAGTCCTTAACTTTGCTACTAAATTAGTCATCTCAAGTATATGTTCATGCATGGTACGCGAACCATCATATTTCATGGTGGTCAGTGTGCTCATCAGTGTACCAGCAAGTGACTTATCAGCAGTTTGAGAACGCTCTTCCACAAATTTCATAAATTCCTTAGCATTGTTAGTCTTGGGAAGAGAAGTCTTTAAGTTGTTTGCAACTGTCATTCGCATGAACATTAAGCTCAGTCTGTTTGATCTTTCCCAAGCTTTATGGAAGACTTTTCATCATCGCTACTTTCATCGTAATAGCAGCTGGTTTCTCAGCTTGAAGCGCTAAATCAAGATCCAGGACACCTAAGTGAAATTGGACTTGTTCACTCCAATCAGGAAAATTTATCCCATTGAATAAGGGAACAGATGAGGCGTGCGAATGGAGTGAAACAGGTACAGATACTGCAAATGTGCAAGAAAATACTCATACATTAATGCTTTGAAAATATCACCTAATTAGATTCAAACTAAACTACACATGCACATCATAGTTCTCCTTTGGGCGATCCTATGATATACAAATATATATAAACCATAATTGTAAATATATCTTATTTAAATTTATTTGTTATCTTTGGATATACAAACAAATTTAATAAGTCATATTAATTATCAGCCATCATGTTCATGAATTATAAGAAAATAATTAACCTTTGGGTTAATCCCTAAGTTCTTATAATAAATGAACTTCAATAATGATATAAAACATATCAATTTCATATATAGCATCAATTAATCATGGGTAATTGAATAAAATAATTTACAATATCAAAAATTCAAAAAAAAAAAAAAAAAAACTTCAAGGTTCGGCCACTTTGGTGACTAACAAACCATTCATAATATGAATTTTTAATATTGTAAAATACAAATATTTACCAAATTTGCACACAAGGACAAAAACTTAATCAAAGCATAAGTGTAAAATTGTAAAATCATAATTTCCATAAGGGCAGAACCATAAAATTATAATCCAAGGACAAAATGGTAAATAATCAGCAATGGCAGAATCGTAATTATAAATTAAATAGGGCAGAATAGTAAATAACCATCAAAAGAGGGCAAAACGGTAATTAGGAGCCTCGGGAGGGGCAAAAATGTAAAAGTCCGCGCGGGGACATCAGGCACGTGCCGAGCACGTGCCTTCGTCCTCGGCGGGCGCGTGCGGGCGCGTGCGTTGCAGGCGCCTGCAACCGCGCGCGTGGATCCTACGCGCGCAACGCTTGTGCGTTCGTGACGGCGCGTGGCGCGTGGGTTCCACGCGCTTGCAACTGCAGCGCGCGCGTGGAGCCCACGCGCCTTCTTCCTCGCGCACAGACGTGATTTTTCGCCGGTTTTTCGCCGTTCCATCGCCGTTTCGCCGCCCGTTTCTTCTCTAGCAGCCCATCCCAGACACAAATAATTAATGGGTTTTGAAGAGCATGCCGGCACGACCACATGGGTCCAAGTTTCGGAGAAAATGACCAAAAATTGGCCCCAAATCAAACCAAAGTTTTCCCAAAACGCAAACCCTCCACCACCGCCACTTCCGCCGCTCGATTAGCCTCCGGCGAACACCGATATGCCGGAAAAACTCATGGCTAATGTTCCTCATGGCAGTGAGATAGTTTGGGTCCGAAATCAAGCGGTGGGTTGCCGGATTTTACCCGGAACCGGCGAGTTTCTTCCTTGCCCTCAAAATTCCGAATTCCTCCATTTTTGTCCTTAAAATTCCAAATTACTCCATTTTTGTCCTTTTCCACTCGTGCACAGTAACTTTTCTTCACAATTTTCGTCCATGAAGAACGTCCATCATTCGGATTTTCTTTAACAGAAACTTCCAAAACATTTCAACAACAACAAATGCTACGAACAGGATCATTTAACAAATCATCATGCATAAAATTTGGCTTCGGGCCAAGAAAAAAAAAATGAAGAATTGATAGAAGAAGATGAAGTATGAGTTAATTAATAAAAATAATACCTACCTTGTAAGAATTATTTATTTAGTCGGTAAATCTTTGTACTGATAATGAGTTGTAAAATATTGTATTACAAATATGTAATAGAGAGAATAAAGAGATTGAAAAGAGAGAGTAGGTAAACACCAAAGATTGTAAAGAAAGTCAAATGAGAAGATTTTACTTTCAGTATCTCATTGTTATATCTACAACAAAAACTGAGCTCCTATTTATAAAAAAACAAAAATGTACTTACCATTAACGATATATGTATTGGATAAGAAGATGAACATTCATTGTATAAAGAGATGTACTTAGAATGTATGATACAAATGTACCATAATGAGTATATTAGATAAGATGAATATAATGAATATTCATTCATAACAACATAAACTTTTTTTCATTTTTTAACTCTTTTTTCGACCCATGACAGGACACCCCATACCCTAACCTTTTCGTTTTTATTTTCTTTTAATTATTTTCTCTCTCTCTCTCTCTCTCTCTCTTTTTTTTTTTTTTATCCTTTTCCATTTTGTCTTTTCTGGTTCATCTTCTTCCTTCAGCTTCCTTCTTCATCGAAGAGTTTTTCTTCCTGCAACTCTTTGACCCGAACCAGCAACCACCATTGAAGAATGCCGCCACCGTCGCTCAAGCGGTCGCCAGGCCACCACCGTTGACCGGTCATCTACTTTGACTGGCGTCAATCACTACCTGCTGCCAACTAGTTTATCACCGGTGACAATCGAAGTGAGCTCGCCTCCGAACGACACTCGCTTTCTGGCCACAAAAACTAACGATGATTTACATACTCTAAACAGATACGCAGATGATCAAGGAGCGGGATATAGAAAGCTGAACAAGGCGGCCTTGAATCGTGGACAACACCAACGAGGGGAATGGATGTCCGGCGACGATGTCGACGCGGTAATACACGGATCATGACAGAAAACGGAATAAAATGCGGCAGTACGCATAGTCGTCACAATCGACAGAGAAATCACGCATCAATATAGCTTTGAAAATCGGTTTAGGCGAAGTATGTTTTTTACAGTACACTTAAGCAGATTATCAAACAGGCAGTATGCATTCTAAAAGCAAGTTTGATTCGAATCTTAGCGGTTTAATGTGTCAAACCAAGGCTATGAGTGTTAATGCAGAAGCTTCATCAATTGTTGATGAACAAAATCCTCCGGTGATGAACACTTCACGAGATTTAACTTGCTCGGAACTTTTGCTTCAAAGCTTCCCATTGCGAAGTAGAGCAAAACCGAATTTGTCCGGTACTCCGATGAAGCCACCAGCGACAAAGAACGGCAGCGAACCGATGGTGGCTCCGAGGTTTTCTGTGTTGCTTCGATGGTGATCATCTCAATGAGAGTGGCTGATTCTTTCTCGGCTCCCTTTCTCTCTCTGTTCTCTCTCTCTCTCTCAACATCTTCAGCCCCGTTCTTCAATGGCCGATGACTTTCCACCGTTTCTGGCCGAACGCTCCTCTGGCCGACCAAGAACCAGTGACCTCCGCGAACAACTCTTCCTGCTCCTTATCCCTCTCTCACCTGCTTCGAGTGCCCCCTCCGCTCACTAAGCCGAAAATCTCTCTAGCTGAAAACCCCAGAAAATCTTCACTGAAGAACCCCTTTTCCCCATAGCCGAACACTGCTATCCTCATGAGCGAGCGTCGAGTGCTCTCCTTCTCTGTCAAAACAACCGCGGCCCTCTCCAGCCTTTTTCCTTGTTTTTTTCCTCCCGCGAGCACACCTCACGCCTCATGCACTCCTCGCTTGAACCAGGAATCTTTTCCGTTATCTAGCTCAACGCATTCCAGAACCTTGGGCGAGCTCTCGTCACTCATCGTTACCTCACGGACCCCTCTGTCTCTATCTCTCTCCCCGTCGTCCTCGCAGCGTCACCGCACGTCCTATTTCCCCTCGCTCACGGACGTGAGCACGCCCGAAAGAAAGGAAGAGAAAGCGGTCCGGGCTTCTTCTGTTTTGTTCTATGATGGCGATGGGCCATGAAAATATTAAAACAGATGGGTTAAGAGAAAATACAAAAGATGGTCTCAATTAAATGGGGGGAAAGTATGCCTAAAGGAAGAAATGAAAGGGGAAGCTGGGCTTAACTTTTGAAAGGGCCGAAAATTCATTGGAAGGATGGGCTGAACACTCCGGCCCACTGGACTTGACATTTCATTTCATTTCATTCATTTTTTCTTCAAATTTTTTACCTTTTTTTTATAAATTTTTATATTTTTGCAAAGTAAATGGATATTTAAGACGTCAATAGAAATTCGGGTGTCAGCATAAAGGCTTCTTCAATTTTTTAGCACAATCTTCTTATCAATGATTTTTCCCACAACCGTAAGAGAAGGCTATGCAAAACGACTATTTTCAAGCATTTTCTAGGGTTCTAATTTTAAAAAAAAATGTTTTTTTGAATATTCTTGGATTTTTAGGGATTTTACGAATTTTCTAAATTTTGTTTATTTTTTCCGAATTCTCCAAAATTTTAAAAATTATGTAATTTTTAAATATTTTATGCATTTTTTGGATTTTTTTATTATTTTAAAAAAATTCTAAATTTTTTAATTTTTTAATTAATTTTAAATTATATTCGGGAAAAGAGGGTTTGGATCAGGTAAACCCAGTTCAACTTGCTAATTCGATCCGCCTGCCGAATCTGACCTGCTTCCGGTAAAACTTGATTTTTAAATCTTTTTATTCTCTTTTTTAATATTATTCTTTTATTAATCTTTATTTTCGTTCTTTTTTTTCTGCTTTCTTTTTTTTTTTTTTATTTTTCTTCTCATCTTCACACCCCCTCCTTCCCTAAAGCCTTCTTCCTCGACAATCTTCTTGACCAAAGTTTGCTTCCATCGAACAACGCTGGCCGAAGCAACCGGTACCCACTCCATTGGCAAACCACCACCATCCGCCACTTGTTCACCCCAACCGGCGTCAACCACCATCAACCATCTACTTCGACAACCACTAATCTATCTTCCCGGTGCAAGGAAAAGTCCTCACTAACTCAATAATGGCTATTATTCCAAGAAGTCGCATGGAAACGCAAGAAAATATAAAAAGCAAACTTGATTCAACAAACACAAGAGCAAGGACAAGTTGATCTCGAGTTTAAACATGAATTGGCTTTCTGCCTTCTCTAAGGCATTTTATCAAATACGTAGAGTGCATCGTTTGAAGGGGGATAATAGGCTCATTCGGGGCCGAGATTCAGGCATGGATCAACATACTTGGTACAGGTAGCATTCAAGACTAACTCAGGGACAAATCACTAGCGCTTAGCACAGGTAAGAATAAAAACAGCAAATTTTGGCCAAAACGGACCATATAAACTCAAGTTTTATTTAGGCATTCTAGCAAACATTCGGTATACACTACTGGGAGGAGGCGTTCCCGGCCCAAATCGAGAGGCGTTCCCGGCCCAAATCGAACCTAACCTACTGGGGACCTCGACACACAACGCACAGGAACTATGGAAAGAAAATACAAGGGCTCCCGAACAAGACAGCCACAAGTTCCGGCTTCGTGCTGAAAACGGAGCAAGGGTAAAGTCGATTCTACGCTGGGACCTCGACACACAACGCACAGGAACTATGGAAAGAAAATACAAAAGAAGCGATGAAGTTCGGAACTCGCGCGAACAAGACGGCCACAAGTTCCGGCTTGTCGTGCTGAAAACGGAGCAAGGGTAAAGTCGATTCTACTTGTTTGGCTTGATGATGTCAACGGGAAGGTCATCAGATATATTCTCACTTCTCAGTGCCTATAACAAACTTTCCATCATAGCAAACAATGACAACTACAACATTTTCCTTCATGCTAATGCTGCACCCAAGGAGGGAAAAAAATCATTAACTTTTGGGATCACATAGCAAAATCATCAATAACTTCACATGGAGGTCCCTACAAGTACAATTAATTCATTAAATAATTCATTCAATTGTTGTCTTTTTGTGGAAAGAAATAAAAAAAATGATTTATTCAATTCGGTCTTCATTCGATCCCCTCAAGCACCCAAATTGATTAAACAAAATGAGGTCCCTACCACTATTTCAAATTACTACTCTAGTACCAAGAACCCATTTTCCCTAAGAGCCGAGCCTTAAATTTTCCTTTCGTGCCATAATTTTCAATTCGCTCCCCATTCGGTCCCCAAAATAGCAACCGAGTAAATTAAACAAAGTAAAGTCCCCACCATTGTTTCGTGATTCCTACTCTAGTACTAAGAATCATTTTTCCCTCCAAGTCGAGCTCTAATTTTGCTCTCTGTGCCTCTTAGCCATTGGAACCCTACTAATTTTGCCCTCGTGCCCTAATTTGGCCTTTGAAATCCTAAATTTTCCATCCAATTAAGCAAGGGAGAGAAGATGACAAACCTAATTAGTGAGACTTAGGGAGACGGTTGGCAAATGATAGTGGAACTATGACAATGACTAAGCAACGGTGGGCGAGCAACAGCGAGCGAGCAACGGTGGGAGAGCAAGCAAGCGACGGTGGGCAAGCGAGCATACTTCATATGCCATAATAGTAGACTGATGGCACCTGATTTCATCCAACTTCTGCGAAGTGGTTTTGGCCAAAAGAGGCTATGCGACATTGTTTCATTGGTGCAATCCACGTAGGATGGAAAAACGACATCATTTCTTGTAGAAGACATAATACAATGTCGTTTATGACATTCTACATGGACTGCATTGAAAAAAATTCGCCACGTCAATTTTTTATTTATTCTAAAAGTCATGTAATCAATTTAGTCGGAATCTTTCACCGGTGGCATTAAAGTGATCGTTTTTTCTTCGATTTGGCACTAAAATAAGCCGTCGGAAACTTTTGACATCAAATGGAGCATCATACATAATTTTTGACATTTCCAATGTGCTTATCCTCACAAATCATGGTTTAGGGCTCCTGCCGCGGGTGCGGCCTGAAAAGAGTAACAAAACCCACGATAGTCCTCTGACCAGCAGCAAGCGTCCCAGCCAATATACTGTGTAGCCAATTTTTTTTTTTTTTATATGAGACCTCCACTGTAGGGTTTTATTAAGAAGTCTAAGTCTTGGTCAAACACTGATTAATTACGGAAAAACCACTGCCCAAAAGAAATCCACCAACTTATTGAAATAAATAAAAAAAGGGCACAATCTTTTGGGACATTGTTTCCCAAGATATTTGGTTTAACAAACCAATTCTATATCTTTCGATCAGATCGGGTTCTATATATCGAGAAAAAGGAGGCAAACCACACTTATCTTATAACATAGTTCAATTCATTCGTGGATCCAGTGAAAAGATTATCTATATTTCACGTGTCGATAATGTGACCGATGCATAAGATATTTTTTCCTATCATGAAGACCAGTAACTAGTTAACTACTTTAAAAATAAATTTTTTTGCTTGATGCTCTCGCTGAAGAGATTATCATGTCGTCACACAGGTTCAAGTGACCGACCTAGTTAAAGGGGCTAATTGGCATCTTATGTATTCGACGCGTGAATGACTGTGATCAATGAAATATAAAGTTTTTTTTCCAGAATAGATTCGTATAATCAACGTGTTGACATTTCTTCCTTAGGTTCCCCACGTCGCACGTGCTTCATCAGCTCTAAATAATGGACAGATACGTGTGATATCTAGTGCTTCCTTAGGGAGGACTTGCAATTATTTTGCAGGTATTCACACGCCTCACCATGTATAGTTCTTTCTCTATGGACCATAAAGCTAGAACCATGTAGACATTAATGATTCGTTTGGTGAGACCGTCGGTATGCAATTGAAATGTGATTGATTTGATCAGAGGGAACGGGATTGAGTGACGCTTATCTTATGGAAAGCACAATAAATATTACGCAGCTATGACTGATGCATCATTGTAGTTAGGTCCTATTTACAATTTTTGCGTGACCCGCATGTTATTGAAGGCCCCGATAGCAAACAAGATGGACAATAATTCAATCATCTCATAAATATGGTGACATTGATAGATGCGACACATAATTCATCAAAATTGGACCCACGGGTTAGGCCATGCTCTATCTAACGATTCCAGTCTCCAATGAAACGCCTAATTTTGAGGTTTCTAATTGATTCTGTTAGAATATTTAAATAATAAAATCATACATTTATCTAACGATTTAAATTTTCAAAACAATTGACAATGGTCCCACCAAATCTTACATAAATGTTTTAAAAGCTTAAGTTGTTCAATAAAGGCATAGTTTTTATTATTTAAATATTCTAACCGTCCCCCTCGTACTTAGTATGGTCTTTTTGCCTAATAATAAATATGGAAATATTTAAATATTTTAACACTCCTCATGCTTAATCTAATTTTTTTTGCCGAATACTAAGCATGAAAATATTTAATTACTTTATCAGGTTCAATGACAATGACAAAGAACGGAGCTCTAGGACATCAATTTTATTTGTCACACGTAGACTCTTGTTTACATCTTTTCTAAATGCAGAAAAGCAAGTTCTGTTCTAAATATGGGTGTCGATCACACATATTGGGGGCCAGCCCTGGTTTGGTTCTTCTATTTTAGAGGCTTTAACATATTCAACAATCTTGTTGCCAAAGTTTCTGTCTGTGTGATATGGGTTTGTCAGTAAGTACAGAGAAACCCCATCAATTCTAGAGAACTCGTTCAAATATGCCTTCAACAACACATACCAGCCTTTCCTAAACTCCCACTTAAAGGTACTCAGGAACACAAAACTCCTTTTTTTCCAAACCATGAATAACCTTTTGTTCTTCACCTAAGACCAAATTTCCAATAGAACTGAGATCAAGCTGTAAGAATTATTGTGGCCCATATTATGTGATTTATTATATGGTTTAATAATTAGTAAAATGCTATAAATAATTATTGGTTACGAGAAGGTACGACTCTAATAAAATGAAAGGGTATATTGCTTTGATGGAAGGCACCTTTTCAATGAACGTATAAATAGAGTCCGGTCCTCTCTCCACCCACAATGAACAACAATAACTAAAGGAATTTGGTATTCTCTCCTCCATCAATTGAATACATTAAGGTTTAGTGGGTTAAGGGAGAGAAATCGGATTTCTTCTTTTGGATCAAGTTCTACGGTAAAGCTATGGATAAAGGTATGTCTTCATCTATTTGTGAAAATCATGAAGATCAAAGATCATTGATTTGTTATGTATTTCCGCATCAAGTTTTATATGAATTACCTAACAGTTGGTATCAGAGCATTTGGTTTATGATCTCATGATTTTTCCGTTTAAAGAAATATTATGATTTATGTTTGATGATTCGTTGAACGATCCTCTTCGTAGTATTTGTTGTTGTTGAAATGTTTTGGAAGGTTCCGTTAAAGAAAATTCAAATAATGGAATGTTTTATGGAGAAAAGGACAAAAATGGAGTAATTTGGAATTTTAAGGACAAAAATGGAGGAATTCAGAATTTTAAGGGCAAGGAAGAAACTCGCCGGTTCCGGGTAAAATCCGGCAACCCACCGCTTGATTTCGGACCCACACCGTTGCACTGTCATGAGGAACAATAGCCATGAGTTTTTCCGGTATATCGGTGTTCGCCGGAGGCTAATCGAGCGGCGGAAGCGGCGGTGGTGGAGGTTTTGTGTTCTGAGAATTTTTCGTTTGTTTTGGGGCCAATTTTTTGGTCATTTTCGCCGAAACTTGGACCCATGTGATCGTGCCGGCATGCTCTTCAAAACCCATTATTTATTTGTGTCTGGGGTGGGTTGCCGGAGAACAAACGGAGGCGAAATCGCTGCTGAAAAAGGCGGAAACCGGCGAAAAATCGCGTCTGTGCGTGAGGAAGAAGGGCGTGGGATCCACGCACGCGCTGCAGTTGCAGGCGCGTGGAACCCACGTGCCGTCACGCGCGTGCAAGTGCTGCGTGCGTGGGATCCACGCGCGCGGGGCTTCCCGCGCGGTTCAGGCGCGTGCTCGACACGCGCCTGACGTCCCCGCGCGGACTTTTACGCTTTTGCCCTTCCCGCAGCTCCTAATTATTGTTTTGCCCTCCTTTTGATGGTTATTTACTGTTCTGCCCCTGTTTAATTTATAATTACGATTCTGCCATTGCTGATTATTTACCATTTTGCCCCTGGATTATAAATTTATGATTATGCCCTTATGGAATTATGATTTTATGACTTTTCCCTTATGCTTTGATTAAACTTTTGTCCTTGTGTGCAAATTTGGTAAATATTTGTATTTTACAATATTAAAAATTCATATTGTGAATGGTTTGTTAGTCACCAAAGTGGCCAAACCTTGAAGTCTTTTGAATTTTTGATATTGTAAATTATTTTATTCAATTACCCATGATTAATTGATGCTATTTATGAAATTGATATATTTTATATCATTATTGGAGTTATGGGTATATTGAAGTTCATTTATTATAAGAACTTAGGGATTAACCCAAAGGTTAATTATTTTCTTATAATTCATGAACATGATAGTTGATAATTAATATGACTTGTTAAATTTGTTTGTATGTCCAAAGATAACAAATAAATTTTAATATGATATATTTACAATTATCAAATAAAAGTTATTAGCATCATTATGGTTTATATATATTTTTGTATATCATAGGATCGCCCAAAGGGGAACTATGATTTGCATGTGTAGTTTAGTTTTAGTCTGATTAGGTGATATTCTCAAAGCATTAATGTTTGAATATTTTCTTGCACATTTGCAGTATCTGTACCCGTTTCACTCCATTCGCATGCCTCATCTGTTCCCTTATTCAATGGGATAAATTTTCGTGATTGGAGTGAACAAGTCCAGTTTCACTTAGGTGTCCTGGATCTTGATTTAGTGCTTCAAGCTGAGAAACCAACTGCTATTACTGATGAAAGTGGCAATGATGAAAAGTCTTTCCATAAAGCTTGGGAAAGATCGAACAAATTGAGCTTAATGTTCATGCGAATGACAGTTGCAAACAATCGAAAGACTTCTCTTCCCAAGACTAACAATGCTAAGGAATTTATGAAATTTGTGGAAGAGCGTTCTCAAACTGTTGATAAGTCACTTGCTGGTACATTGATGAGCACACTAACCACCATGAATTATGATGGTTCGCGTACCATGCATGAGCATATACTTGAGATGACGAATTTAGCAGCAAAGTTAAGGACTTTGGGAATGAACGTGGATGAGTACTTTTTAGTACAATTTATACTTAATTCCTTACCTCATGAGCAATATTAGCCATTTCAAATGAATTACAACACTATAAACGATAAGTGGAATTTAAACGAATTGGCCAGTATCCTAGTTTAAGAGAAAACAAGGATAAAGAATCAAAAGGCTCATTCTGTTCATCTCTCAAGTCATCAAGAAGTTCGAAAGAATTTTAAGAGGAAAGGTGGAAGGAGCAAGAAGAAATGACTACACGTCCTGAATGACTCTTCAAAGGCTTCTCAAATCCACAAGAAGGAACACAATCTTATTAAGTGTTATTTTTGCAACAAAATTGGACACTTGAAGAAAGATTATCTGAAATGTAAGGCTTGGTTCGAAAAGAAATGTAAGCCTTGTGCTTTAGTATGTTTTGAATCAAACTTTACTGAACTTCCTTATGATACTTGGTGGATTGATTCTGGTGCCACCACTCATGTGTCAAATACGATGCAAGGATTTCTTACGATCCAAACTATAAAGCCAAATGAAAGTTATGTGATTACGGGGAATGGAAACAAAACTCCAGTTGAAGGCATTGGCACTTATCGTTTGATCTTAGATACTGGACATTATTTGGATTTGTTTCAAACCCTTTATGTACCTACATTTTCTCGCAATTTAGTTTCTTTGCCAAGACTTGATGTGGCGGGATTTTATTGTAAGTTTGGATCTGAATCTTTCAGTCTATTTAAGAGTGATACTCTTATTGGAACTCGAACTTTATGTGATGGTCTCTACAAATTTAGACTTGATAATACTTTTGTTGAGACATTAATGACCTTGCATCATAATGTTGGCACTAAACGAAGTTTGGTGAATGAAAATTCTGCTTACTTATGGCATAAACGTTTGGGTCATATATCCAAAGAAAGAATGCAAAGATTAGTGAAGAATGAAATTCTTCCAAATTTGGATTTTACTGACCTTGGAGTATGTATTTATTGTATTAAAAGTAAACAAACAAAACACACTAAGAAAGGTGCGACAAGAAGCACAGAGCTTCTTGAAATTATACATACTGACATATGTGGTCCTTTCGATGTTCCATCTTTTGGTAAGGAAAGCTATTTCATAACCTTTATTGATGATTTTTCACGTTATGATTACATTTATCTATTGCATGATAAGTCTCAATCAGTGAATGCACTTGAAGTGTATATTAAAGAGGTTGAGAGGCAATTAGATAGAAATGTGAAAATAGTAAGATCGGATAAAGGCGGTGAATATTATGAAAAGTATGATGAATCGGGACAATGTCCAGGTCCATTTGCTAAATTCCTTGAAAGGCATGGCATTTGTGCTCAATACACAATGCCAGGTACACCACAACAAAATGGTGTAGCAGAAAGGCGTAACCGTACTTTAATGGAAATGGTTAGGAGTATGATGAGTCATTCATCTTTACCCTTGTCTTTGTGGATGTATGCTTTAAAGACTTCTATGTACTTATTAAACAGGGTTCCTAGTAAAGCAGTTCCAAAGACTCATTTTGAACTGTGGACAGGAAGGAATCCTAGTTTATGACACCTGCATGTTTGGGGTTGTCAAGCAGAAGTAAGAATTTATAATCCACATGAAAGGAAATTGGATTCAAGAACGACCAGTGGTTATTTCATTGGTTATGCAGAGAAATCCAAAGGGTATAAATTTTATTGTCCTAATCATAGTACAAGAATTGTTGAATCTAGAAATGCTAGGTTCATTGAGAATGGTGACATCAGTGAGAGTGAAAGAATGCGTGAAAGAATGCGTGATGCTTGCATTCAAGAAGTAAGGGTAGAATTTCATATGCCTAAAGCTTATAAAGTTGTTCCTGATATTGTAGTACAATCTAACAATAATCAAGAACAACAAATTAATGAACAAACACTCAATAATTGAGATGTCAATAATGAACCTCCAATAGCCGAGTCACAAGAAATAGCATTAAGGAGATCTCAACGAGAAAAGAGGTCGGCTATTTCTGATGACTATATTGTTTATCTACAAAAGTCAGAAATTGACTTAGGAATTGGAAATGATCCAAATTCATTTTCCCAAGCCATGGAATGTGAAGATTCTAATGAATGGTTTAATGCCATGGAAGAAGAGTTAAAATCCATGCATCAAAATCAAGTTTGGGATATAGTTGAATTGCCTAAAGGATGTAAGAAGGTCGGGTGTAAATGGGTCTTTAAGACCAAGCGTGACTCAAAAGGCAATATCGAACGATATAAAGCCAGACTTGTTGTAAAGGGTTTTACTCAGAAAGAAGGCATCGACTATAAAGAGACATTTTCACCAGTCTCTAAGAAGGACTCACTTAGAATTATTATGGCTTTGGTGGCTCATTATGACTTGGAGTTACACCAAATGGATGTAAAAACCGCATTTCTTAATGGGAATTTAGAAGAAGCGGTTTATATGGACCAACCCGAAGGCTTTTCAGTTAAAGGAAAGGAACACATGGTATGTAAATTAAAGAAGTCAATATACGGACTTAAACAAGCTTCCCGACAATGGTATCTTAAGTTTAACGATACCATAATTTCATTTGGATTTAAGGAAAACACCGTTGATCGGTGTATATATATGAAGATTAGTGGGAGCAATTTTATTTTTCTAGTTCTGTATGTTGATGATATTTTGCTTGCTGCTAATGATCTTGGTTTGTTACATGAAACCAAGAAATTTCTCTTTAAGAATTTTGAAATGAAGGATATGGGAGAGGCAACATATGTGATAGGAATAGAAATATTCCGTGATAGATCACAAGGATTATTATGATTGTCTCAAAAAACCTACATTGAGAAAATTTTAGAGAGATTTAATATGAGTAAATGTTCAGCAGGAATAGTTCCAATTCAGAAATGTGATAAATTTAGCCTTATGCAATGTTCGAAAAGTGAATTGGAACGAGGGCAAATGAATAATATTCCTTATGCATCTGTTGTGGGGAGTTTAATGTATGCACAAACTTGCACCAGACCAGACATCAGTTTTGCTGTCGGAATGCTGGGCAGGTATCAAAGTAATCCTGGAATGGATCATTGGAAAGCTGCAAAGAAAGTTCTTAGATACTTGCAAGGAACGAAGAATCATATGCTCACTTATAAAAGATCTGATCATCTCGAGGTGATTGGATATTCAGATTCAGACTTAGCCGGATGTGTCGATACAAGAAAATCAATATTTGGTTACTTGTTTCTTCTGGTTGGAGAGGCAATTTCATGGAAGAGTGCGAAGCAATCAGTTATTACTGCATCAACTATGGAAGCTGAATTTGTGGCATGCTTTGAGGCCACAATTCATGGATTATGGCTGTGGAATTTTATTTCAGGGCTTGTGATTGTCGACAGTAGTGCCGAGCCGCTGAAAATTTATTGTGATAACTCTGCAGCAGTTTTCTTCTCTAAGAACGACAAGTATTCTAAAAGTGCTAAGCATATGGAGATCAAATACTTGTCTGTCAAAGAAGAAGTTCAGAAACAAAGATTGTCAATTGAGCACATTAGCACCAATCTTATGACAGCAGATCCCTTAACAAAAGGATTGCCGCCCAAAACATTTAATGAGCATGTTGAAAAGATGGGCGTTATTGGACGTCATTAATGTTTGTATTGTGATTGTAGTATTTGACACTTTGAGCTCACTTACGTGTTTATGATATTTCCTGTTTTCTATTTAGTATACATTATGGAAATAGATGAATGTTAAACATGATAGTTTCTAAAGAAACATTATAGTTGGACTATTACTGTACTTCTCATTTATGGATCATGTTAAGTAAAGTGCTATAGTTGTAGTGCATAGAATGGACTATGTCGATTAATGACATATAACCGCTATGACTCGCATTAGTTTTCTTTACTTAATTGTGATTATTATGTGATTGCCAATTTAATGAAATTTTATAGCATAATCTTATTGTGCACATTACAGCCTTTATTAAACCATGAAAGGAACATCATATGAGCCAAGTGAGAGAATGTAAGAATTATTGTGGCCCATATTATGTGATTTATTATATGGTTTAATAATTAGTAAAATGCTATAAATAATTATTGGTTACGAGAAGGTACGACTCTAATAAAACGAAAGGGTATATTGCTTTGATGGAAGGCACCTTTTCAATGAACGTATAAATAGAGTCCGGTCCTCTCTCCACCCACAATGAACAACAATAACTAAAGGAATTTGGTATTCTCTCCTCCATCAATTGAATACATTAAGGTTTAGTGGGTTAAGGGAGAGAAATCGGATTTCTTCTTTTGGATCAAGTTCTACAGTAAAGCTATGGATAAAGGTATGTCTTCATCTATTTGTGAAAATCATGAAGATCAAAGATCGTTGATTTGTTATGTATTTCCGCATCAAGTTTTATATGAATTACCTAACACAAGCGGCTCATACTTGGCATCATTGAAAAACTCCACATCTATGGGCTGAATAACCTTAACTACCTTGGATGGATCAACATGGAAATCAATAGGAACCCACACGTGATCCAACCTCTCACATCTCTTGGCATGCTCGGGGTTGACTCTGTCAAACTCAAACATGGTCCTCCAATCGCAGACAAGTACTCACCATAACCAGATGGCGGACAAGGCAAGGTCTAAAACAACAGTGCATACCAAGCACTAGGGGTGAGCATGGTTCCAAGTTTTTGGTTCCAAGGTAAAACTTGGAACCTAAGAACCAGACCGGTAGAAACTTGTAGATTTCAGGTTCCAAGATATGCATGGGAGATTCTAGGTTCCAAAAAATAAGGAACTTATTTCAACGGGTAGGTTCCAGGTTCTTAGTTAGAATAACCTGGAACATAGAATCTATAACCTAGAATTTGGAACAAGTTTTAATATTTTTCTTTATTCATGACTCCGTGCGATCTTTCGATATTCTGTGATGTTCGATGATGAGTGTATAATTTGGAAGCACTAGTTCGAGTTTCCATTTTATGGCTAAGATTTTTACTTTATTAATGTTCGTATTTTTTGTGTATTTAAATATAAGTTATGATTAGTGAATTGTAATCGTTCAAATAATAATATAAGTGGAACCTATGTAGACCTTAGAACCTATAATAGGATAAGTTCCAAGTTCTAGGATATGCAAGGTAGGTTTTAGGTTCCAAAAAAATAAGGAACTCGTTCCAACGAGTAGATTCCAAGTTTCAAATGGAACATGTACGGAACTTAGAACCGTTCACCCCTACTTTTATTTAATTGAATTCCTTGCCGACAATTCCTTTTCTTTTGTTCATAGTTTTGTTCATTTTGTGTTCTCTTTGATGAATGACAAATTCATTTATTATTATTGCATTCATTTTCGTTTTGTTTAACTAAAAAAAAAAAAAAAAAAAAAGAACCCGTTGGACCCTGAAACCTATGATAGGGTAGGTTCTAGGTTCTAAGTTCTGATAGGTAGGTCTAGATTTCAAAAAAATAAAGAACCTGTACCCGATGGTAGATTCCAGATTTTAGGTGGAACCTATAAGGAACCTCGGAGTGAAGAAAGAGGCGGACGCAAAGGAGAGGATGCGAGAGGGGAGACAGAGGATGCAAAGGAGAGAGGGAGCAATCCTCACTTTATTCGCTTCCCTTAATAATATGAATCTTCAAAAATAGGCATACGGTGATGGTTCCATTTTTGTTAGTAAAGGGTTTAGAGAGGGTTTATACTGCTTTAATACCCATCAACTTATTATATGACGTCGTTCTACAATTTACAGAGGATTGCAGAGGCTACAGACGCCGAGGAGAAGATGCAGAGGATAAAGATGAAAGATACGTTCATAGTGAACATGTGTCAAGAGGTCATTGAAGATGAGTTTAACATATATAAGCCACGGAGGACGTTCACATGGTATCAAACCACTGAATATTTTCTCCCGCGCATACACATACTTGAGCTTCAAGCCGCCTCATGAAGATGCTATCGAAAAATGTAAGATGCGCTACGTACCGATGGAAATATACTTTCCAAACGTGAAATTTTACCCACAGCCCGAAGGTTTCAGTGAGGCAGGATCAGAGGGAAGTGATGTTAGGGTTTCATTTGAGATTATAGATTCGAGTAGCAATTCCCTTTACGTCACCTTCATAGCAGGTAGCTTGTGGTTGCATCTTCATCATGCGCGACCGCCACACGACCGTCGCACGACCGCTGACCGATGCTTGTCAGGGGTCACAAAACCGCCGCACGACCACCGCACAACCGCCGCACGACCCTCGCACGACCACCGCACGACCGTCGCACGACTGCCAACGGATGCTTGGTAGGCGCCCGTGGTGGCCACAACAAGGAAGAAGATGATTACATGAAAGAATCGGAGTGAAGAAAGAGGCAGACGCAAAGGAGAGGATGTAGTGGAGAGACGGAAGATGCAAAGGAGAGAGGGAGCAATCCTCACTTTATTCGCTTCCCTTAATAATAAGAATCTTCAAAAATAGGCATACAGCTGATGGTTCCATTTTTGTTAGTAAAGGGTTTAGAGAGGGTTTATACTTTGCTTTAATACCCATCAACTTATTATATGACGTCGTTCTACAATTTACAGAGGATTGCAGAGGCTACAGACGCAGAGGAGAAGATGCAGAGGATAAAGATGAAAGATACGTTTGTAGTGAACATGTGTCAAGAGGTCATTGAAGATGAGTTTAACATATATAAGCCACGGAGGACGTTCACATGGTATCAAACCACTGAATATTTTCTCCCAGTGCATACACATACTTGAGCCTCAAGCCAGTCTCATGAAGATGCTATCGAAAAATGTAAGATGCGCTACAGACCGATGGAAATATACTTTCCAAACGTGAAATTTTACCCACAGCCCGAAGGTTTCAGTGAGGCAGGATCAGAAGGAAGTGATGTAAGGGTTTCATTTGAGATTATAGATTCAAGTAGCAATTCCCTTTACGTCACCTTCATAGCAGGTAGCTTGTGGTTGCATCTTCATCATGCGCGACCGCCACACGACCGTCGCACGACCGCTGACCGATGCTTGGCACGGGTCACAAAACCGCCGCACGACCACCGCACAACCCCCGCACGACCCTCGCACGACCACCGCACGACCGTCGCACGACTGCCAACCGATGCTTGGCAAGCGCCTGTGGTGGCCACAACAAGGAAGAAGATGATTACATGAAAGAATCGGAGTGAAGAAAGAGGCAGACGCAAAGGAGAGGATGCAGAGGAGAGACAGAAGATGCAAAGGAGAGAGGGAGCAATCCTCACTTTATTCGCTTCCCTTAATAATATGAATCTTCAAAAATAGGCATACGGTGATGGTTCCATTTTTGTTAGCAAAGGGTTTAGAGAGGGTTTATACTGCTTTAATACCCATCAACTTATTGTATGACGTCGTTCTACAATTTACAGAGGATTGCAGAGGCTACAGACGCAGAGGAGATGCAGAGGATAAAGATGAACGATTCGTTCGTAGTGAACATGTGTCAAGAGGTCATTGAAGATGAGTTTAACATATATAAGCCACGGAGGACGTTCACACGGTATCAAACCACTGAATATTTTCTCCCAGCGCATACACATACTTGAGCCTCAAGCCGCCTCATGAAGATGCTATCGAAAAATGTAAGATGCGCTACGAGACCGATGGAAATATACTTTCCAAACGTGAAATTTTACCCACAGCCCGAAGGTTTCAGTGAGGCAGGATCAGAAGGAAGTGATGTAAGGGTTTCATTTGAGATTATAGATTCAAGTAGCAATTCCATTTACGTCACCTTCATAGCAGGTAGCTTGTGGTTGCATCTTCATCATGCGCGACCACCACACGACCGTCGCACGAACGCTCACCGATGCTTGGCAGGGGTCACAAAACAGCCGCACGACCACCGCACGACCACCGCACAACCCCCGCACGACCCTCGCACGACCACCGCACGACCGTCGCATGACTGCAAACCGATGCTTGGGAAGCGCCGGTGGTGGCCACAACAAGGAAGAAGATGATTACATGAAAGAATCGGAGTGAAGAAAGAGGCAGACGCAAAGGAGAGGATGCAGAGGAGAGACAGAAGATGCAAAGGAGAGAGGGAGCAATCCTCACTTTATTCGCTTCCCTTCATAATATGAATCTTCAAAAATAAGCATACAGCTGATGGTTCCATTTTTGTTAGTAAAGGGTTTAGAGAGGGTTTATACTGCTTTAATACCCATCAACTTATTATATGACGTCGTTCTACAATTTACGAGAGGATTGCGAGGGCTACGGATGCAGAGGAGAAGATGCAGAGGATAAAGATGAAAGATACGTTCGTAGTGAACATGTGTCAAGAGGTCATTGAAGATGAGTTTAACATATATAAGCCACGGAGGACATTCACATGGTATCAAACCACTGAATTTTTCTCCCAGCGCATACACATACTTGAGCCTCAAGCCAGTCTCATGAAGATGCTATCGAAAAATGTAAAATGCGCTACAGACCGATGGAAATATACTTTCCAAATGTGAAATTTTACCCACAGCCCGAAGGTTTCAGTGAGGCAGGATCAGAAGGAAGTGATGTAAGGGTTTCATTTGAGATTATAGATTCGAGTAGCAATTCCCTTTACGTCACCTTCATAAAGGTAGCTTGTGGTTGCATCTTCATCATGCGCGACCGCCACACGACCGTCGCACGAACGCTGACCGATGCTTGGCAGGGGTCACAAAACCGCCGCACGACCACCGCACAACCGCCGCACGACCCTCGCACGACCACCGCATGACCGTCGCACGACTGCCAACCGATGCTTGGCAGGCGCCGGTGGTGGCCACAACAAGGAAGAATATGATTACATGAAAGAATCGGAGTGAAGAAAGAGGCAGACGCAAAGGAGAGGATGTAGAGGAGAAACAGAAGATGCAAAGGAGAGAGGAAGCAATCCTCACTTTATTCGCTTCCCTTAATAATATGAATCTTCAAAAATAGGCATACAAATGATGGTTCCATTTTTGTTAGTAAAGGGTTTAGAGAGGGTTTATACTTTGCTTTAATACCCATCAACTTATTATATGACGTCGTTCTACAATTTACGGAGGATTGCGAGGCTACGACGCGAGAGGAGAAGATGCGAGAGGATAAAGATGAAAGATACGTTCGTAGTGAACATGTGTCAAGAGGTCATTGAAGATGAGTTTAACATATATAAGCCACGGAGGCCGTTCACGGGTATCAAACCACTGAATATTTTCTCCCAGCGCATACACATAATTGAGCCTCAAGCCGCCTCATGAAGATGCTATCGAAAAATGTAAGATGCGCTACGGACCGATGGAAATATACTTTCCAAACGTGAAATTTTACCCACGACCCGAAGGTTTCGGTCAGGCAGGATCAGAAGGAAGTGATGCAAGGGTTTCATTTGAGATTATAGATTCAAGTAGCAATTCCCTTTACGTCACCTTCATAGCAGGTAGCTTGTGGTTGCATCATCATCATGCGCGACCGCCACACGACCGTCGCACGAACGCTGACCGATGCTTGGCAGGGGTCCCAAAACCGCCGCACGACCACTGCACAACCCCGCACGACCCGCGCACGACCACCGCACGACCGTCACACGACTGCCAACCGATGCTTGGCAGGCGCCGGTGGTGGCCACAACAAGGAAGAAGATGATTAGATGAAAGAATCGGAGTGAAGAAAGAGGCAGACGCAAAGGAGAGGATGTAGAGGAGAAACAGAAGATGCAAAGGAGAGAGGAAGCAATCCTCACTTTATTCGCTTCCCTTAATAATATGAATCTTCAAAAATAGGCATACAGCTGATGGTTCCATTTTTGTTAGTAAAGGGTATAGAGAGGGTTTATACTGCTTTAATACCCATCAACTTATTATATGACGTCGTTCTACAATTTACGAGGATTGCGTAGGCTACGTACGCAGAGGAGAAATGCGAGGATAAAGATGAAAGATACGTTCGTAGTGAACATGTGTCAAGAGGTCATTGAAGATGAGTTTAACATATATAAGCCACGGAGGACGTTCACATGGTATCAAACCACTGAATATTTTCTCCCGGCGCATACACATAATTAAGCCTCAAGCCGGTCTCATGAAGATGCTATCGAAAAATGTAAGATGCGCTACGTAACCGATGGAAATATACTTTCCAAACGTGAAATTTTACCCACACCCGAAGGTTTCGGTGAGGGCGGGATCGAAGGAAGTGATGTAAGGGTTTCATTTGAGATTATAGATTCAAGTAGCAATTCCCTTTACGTCACCTTCATAGCAGGTAGCTTGTGGTTGCATCTTCATCATGCGCGACCGCCACACGACCGTCGCACGAACGCTGACCGATGCTTGGCAGGGGTCACAAAACCGCCGCACGACCACCGCACAACCCCCGCACGACCCTCGCACGACCACCGCACGACCGTCGCACGACTGCCAACCGATGCTTGGCAGGCGCCGGTGGTGTCCACAACAAGGAAGAAGATGATTAGATGAAAGAATCGGAGTGAAGAAAGAGGCAGACGCAAAGGAGAGGATGCAGAGGAGAGACAGAAGATGCAAAGGAGAGAGGGAGCAATCCTCACTTTGTTCGCTTCCCTTAATAATATCAATCTTCAAAAATAGGCATACAGCTGATGGTTCCATTTTTGTTAGTAAAAGGGTTTAGAGAGGGTTTATACTGCTTTAATACCCATCAACTTATTATATGACGTCGTTCTACAATTTACAGAGGATTGCAGAGGCTACAGACGCAGAGGAGAAGATGCAGAGGATAAAGATGAACGATGCGTTCGTAGTGAACATGTGTCAAGAGGTCATTGAAGATGAGTTTAACATATATAAGCCATGGAGGACGTTCACACGGTATCAAACCACTGAATATTTTCTCCCAGCGCATACACATACTTGAGCCTCAAGCCAGTCTCATGAAGATGCTATCGAAAAATGTAAGATGCGCTACAGACCGATGGAAATATACTTTCCAAACGTGAAATTTTACCCACAGCCCGAAGGTTTCAGTGCGGCAGGATCAGAAGGAAGTGATGTTAGGTTTCATTTGAGATTATAGATTCAAGTAGCAATTCCCTTTACGTCACCTTCATAGATGGTAGCTGGTGGTTGCATCTTCATCTTGCACGACCGCCGCACAACGGTCGCACGACAGCTGACTGATGCTTGGCAGGGTGTCGCAAAACCGCCGCACGACCACCGCACAACCCCCGCACGACCCTCGCACGACCACCGCACGACCGTCGCACGACTGCCAACCGATGCTTGGCAGGCGCCGGTGGTGGCCACAACAAGGAAGAAGATGATTAAATGAAAGAATAGGAGTGAAGAAAGAGGCAGACGCAAAGGAGAGGATGCAAAGGAGAGACAGAAGATGCAAAGGAGAGAGGGAGCAATCCTCACTTTATTCGCTTCCCTTAATAATATGAATCTTCAAAAATAGGCATACAGCTGATGGTTCCATTTTTGTTACTAAAGGGTTTAGAGAGGGTTTATACTGCTTTAATACCCATCAACTTATTATATGACGTCGTTCTACAATTTACAGAGGATTGCAGAGGCTACAGACGCCGAGGAGAAGATGCAGAGGATAAAGATGAAAGATACGTTCGTAGTGAACATGTGTCAAGAGGTCATTGAAGATGAGTTTAACATATATAAGCCACGGAGGACGTTCACATGGTATCAAACCACTGAATATTTTCTCCCGCGCATACACATACTTGAGCCTCAAGCCGCCTCATGAAGATGCTATCGAAAAATGTAAGATGCGCTACGGAACGATGGAAATATACTTTCCAAACGTGAAATTTTACCCACAGCCCGAAGGTTTCGGTGAGCGGGATCGGAAGGAAGTGATGTAAGGGTTTCATTTGAGATTATAGATTCAAGTAGCAATTCCCTTTACGTCACCTTCATAGCAGGTAGCTTGTGGTTGCATCTTCATCATGCGCGACCGCCACACGACCGCTGACCGATGCTTGGCAGGGGTCACAAAACCGCCGCACGACCACCGCACAACCCCCGCACGACCCTCGCACAACCACCGCACGACCGTCGCACGACTGCCAACCGATGCTTGGCAAGCGCCTGTGGTGGCCACAACAAGGAAGAAGGTTATTAGATGAAAGAATCGGAGTGAAGAAAGAGGCAGACGCAAAGGAGAGGATGCAGAGGAGAGACCGAAGATGCAAAGGAGAGAGGGAGCAATCCTCACTTTATTCGCTTCCCTTAATAGTATGAATCTTAAAAATTAGGTATACAGCTGATGGTTCCATTTTTGTTAGTAAAGGGTTTAGAGAGGGTTTATACTGCTTTAATACCCATCAACTTATTATATGACGTCGTTCTACAATTTACAGAGGATTGCAGAGGCTACATACGCCGAGGAGAAGATGCAGAGGATAAAGATGAAAGATAAGTTCGTAGTGAACATGTGTCAAGAGGTCATTGAAGATGAGTTTAACATATATAAGCCACGGAGGACGTTCACATGGTATCAAACCACTGAATATTTTCTCCCAGCGCATACACATACTTGAGCCTCAAGCCAGTCTCATGAAGATGCTATCGAAAAATGTAAGATGCGCTACAGACCAATGGAAATATA
The DNA here is from genome assembly GCA_016097595.1 of Eucalyptus pumila. Classification (NCBI taxonomy): domain Eukaryota; kingdom Viridiplantae; phylum Streptophyta; class Magnoliopsida; order Myrtales; family Myrtaceae; genus Eucalyptus; species Eucalyptus pumila. The sequence continues at coordinate 26,157,063 of CM027852.1, forward strand.
CTTTCCAAACGTGAAATTTTACCCACAGCCCGAAGGTTTCAGTGAGGCAGGATCAGAAGGAAGTGATGTAAGGGTTTCATTTGAGATTATAGATTTAAGTAGCAATTCCCTTTACGTCACCTTCATAGCAGGTAGCTTGTGGTTGCATCTTCATCATGCGCGACCGCCACACGACCGTCGCACGAACGCTCACCGATGCTTGGCAGGGGTCACAAAACAGATGCACGACCACCGCACAACCCCCGCACGACCCTCGCACGACCACCGCACGACCGTTGCACGACTGCCAACCGATGCTTGGCAGGCGCCGGTGGTGGCCACAACAAGGAAGAAGATGATTACATGAAAGAATCGAAGTGAAGAAAGAGGCAGACGCAAAGGAGAGGATGTAGAGGAGAAACAGAAGATGCAAAGGAGAGAGGAAGCAATCCTCACGTTATTAGCTTCCCTTAATAATATGAATCTTCAAAAATAGGCATACAGCTGATGGTTCCATTTTTGTTAGTAAAGGGTATAGAGAAGGTTTATACTGCTTTAATACCCATCAACTTATTATATGACGTCGTTCTACAATTTACAGAGGATTGCAGAGGCTACAGACGCAGAGGAGAAGATGCAGAGGATAAAGATGAAAGATACGTTCGTAGTGAACATGTGTCAAGAGGTCATTGAAGATGAGTTTAACATATATAAGCCACGGAGGACGTTGACACGGTATCAAACCACTGAATATTTTCTCCCAGCGCATACACATAATTAAGCCTCAAGCCAGTCTCATGAAGATGCTATGGAAAAATGTAAGATGCGCTACAGACCGATGGAAATATACTTTCCAAACGTGAAATTTTACCCACAGCCCGAAGGTTTCAGTGAGGCAGGATCAGAAGGAAGTGATGTAAGGGTTTCATTTGAGATTATAGATTCAAGTAGCAATTCCCTTTTAGTCACCTTCATAGCAGGTAGCTTGTGGTTGCATCTTCATCATGCGCGACCGTCACACGACCGTCGCACGAACGCTGACCGATGTTTGGCAGGGGTCACAAAACCGCCGCACAACCACCGCACAACCCCCGCACGACCCTCGAACGACCACCGCACGAACGTCGCACAACTGCCAACCGATGCTTGGCAGGCGCCGGTGGTGGCCACAACAAGGAAGAAGATGATTACATGAAAGAATCGAAGTGAAGAAAGAGGCAGACGCAAAGGAGAGGATGTAGAGGAGAAACAGAAGATGCAAAGGAGAGAGGAAGCAATCCTCACATTATTCGCTTCCCTTAATAATATGAATCTTCAAAAATAGGCATACAGCTGATGGTTCCATTTTTGTTAGTAAAGGGTATAGAGAAGGTTTATACTGCTTTAATACCCATCAACTTATTATATGACGTCGTTCTACAATTTACAGAGGATTGCAGAGGCTACAGACGCAGAGGAGAAGATGCAGAGGATAAAGATGAAAGATACGTTCGTAGTGAACATGTGTCAAGAGGTCATTGAAGATGAGTTTAACATATATAAGCCACGGAGGACGTTGACACGGTATCAAACCACTGAATATTTTCTCCCGCGCATACACATAATTAAGCCTCAAGCCAGTCTCATGAAGATGCTATGGAAAAATGTAAGATGCGCTACAGACCGATGGAAATATACTTTCCAAACGTGAAATTTTACCCACAGCCCGAAGGTTTCAGTGAGGCAGGATCAGAAGGAAGTGATGTAAGGGCTTCATTTGAGATTATAGATTGAAGTAGCAATTCCTTTTACGTCACCTTCATAGCAGGTAGCTTGTGGTTGCATCTTCATCATGCGCGACCGCCACACGACCGTCGCACGACTGCTGACCGATGCTTGTCAGGGGTCCCAAAACCACCGCACGACCACCGCACAACCCCCACACGACCCTCGCACGACCACTGCACGACCGTCGCACGACTGCCAACCGATGCTTGGCAAGCGCCGGTGGTGGCCACAACAAGGAAGAAGATGATTACATGAAAGAATCGGAGAGAAGAAAGAGGCAGACGCAAAGGAGAGGATGCAAAGGAGAGACAGAAGATGCAAAGGAGAGAGGGAGCAATCCTCACTTTATTCGCTTCCCTTAATAATATGAATCTTCAAAAATAGGCATACAGCTGTTGGTTCCATTTTTGTTAGTAAAGGGTTTAGAGAGGGTTTATACTGCTTTAATACCCATCAACTTATTATATGACGTCGTTCTACAATTTACAGAGGATTGCAGAGGCTACATACGCAGAGGAGAAGATGCAGAGGATAAAGATGAATGATACATTCGTAATGAACATGTGCCAAGAGGTCATTGAAGATGAGTTTAACATATATAAGCCACGGAGGACGTTCACATGGTATCAAACCACTGAATATTTTCTCCCAGCGCATACACATACTTGAGCCTCAAGCCAGTCTCATGAAGATGCTATCGAAAAATGTAAGATGCGCTACAGACCGATGGAAATATACTTTCCAAACGTGAAATTTTACCCACAGCCCCGAAGGTTTCGGTGAGGGGATCGAAGGAAGTGATGTTAGGGTTTCATTTGAGATTATAGATTCAAGTAGCAATTCCCTTTACGTCACCTTCATAGCAGGTAGCTTGTGGTTGCATCTTCATCTTGCACGACCGCCGCACGACGGTCGCACGACCGCTGACCGATGCTTGGCAGGGGTCGCAAAACCGCCGCACGACCACCGCACAACCCCCGCACGACCCTCGCACGACCACCACACGACCGTCGCACGACTGCCAACCGATGCATGGCAGGGGCCGGTGGTGGCCACAACAAGGAAGAAGATGATTAGATGAAAGAATCGGAGTGAAGAAAGAGGCAGACGCAAAGGAGAGGATGCAGAGGGGAGACAGAGGATGCAAAGGAGAGAGGGAGCAATCCTCACTTTATTCGCTTCCCTTAATAATATGAATCTTCAAAAATAGGCATACAGCTGATGGTTCCATTTTTGTTAGTAAAGGGTTTAGAGAGGTTTTATACTTCTTTAATACCGATTCACTTATTATATGACGTCGTTCTACAATTTGCAGAGGATTGCAGAGGGTAAAGACGCAGAGGAGAAGATGCAGAGGATAAAGATGAAAGATACGTTCGAAGTGAAGAAAGAGGCAGACACAAAGAAGAGGATGCAGAGGAGTGATGAAGCAATCCTCACTTTATTCGCTTTCCTTAATAATATGAATCTTAAAAAAGAAGCATACAAAGCTGATGGTTCCATTTTTGTTAGTAAAGGGTTTAGACAGAGAAGGTTTATTTTTGTTCTACGTCTACGAGCTATATATCCCCGTCTAATTCTAGTAATTGATAATTACCGGGCGCATAATTTCCGCCACATTGCCAGCAAAGTTTGCAATGTCATACTTTATTCGTTTTCCTTAATAATATGAATCTTAAAAAAGAAGCATACAAAGCTGATGGTTCCACTTTTGTTAGTAAAGGGTTTAGACAAAGAGAGGGTTTATACTGCTTTAATACCGATTCACTTATGTTAATTGATATGACTTCGTTATACAATTTGCAGAGGATTGTAGAGGGTAAAGACGCAGTGGACAAGATGCAAAGGATAAAGATAATATATATATATATATATATATATATAAATATAAAGTAAAAATCTATTGCAACACTCTTGTTTACTTTATTTTTATTTTATTTTTTATATTATTTTCATCTCTTTTTTAATTAATTTATTTTTTATTTCTTTCTTCCCCTTCCCTCATTCTCTAATAAAATTCTATTAAATAGAAAATTGGACTAATATACCAAAAATACTAAAACATCTAAAATATGTTATAAATATATACTTATATATTAAATTTATATTATAAGATAGCATTAAATTCTAATATATAATAAATAAGATTAAATTAAAAATTAAATTTTTATTTTTTTATTTTTGAATTTCCTTTATTATAATTCAAATATTATTTATATTGAAATATCATTATAATTATCACCACTAGGAACATAGGTGTACTGAAGACTACCGAAAAAATGAAGTCGAAAAATTCTATCCTTGCACTCCAAATTCTGGGTTATCAAAATGGTGGAAATGAAATTTAGCCATGCACTCCAACTTTTCAAAAGGCATGCACTTTTGGAAGGGTCTCCGCCGCACGACAGTTGCACGATTGCCGCAAAACCGCCGCACGACGGTCGCACGACCGAAGCACGATCGCCGCACGACCCTTGCACGACCGCCGCACGACCGTCGCACGACCGCTGACCGATGCTTGGCAGGGGTCGCAAAACCGACGCACGACTAACGCACAACTCCCGCACGACCCTCGCACGACCACCGCACGACCGTCGCACGACTGCCAACCGATGCTTGGCAGGGGCCGGTGGTGGCCACAACAAGGAAGAAGATGATTAGATGAACGAATCGGAGTGAAGAAAGAGGCAGACGCAAAGGAAAGGATGCAGAGGAGAGACAGAGGATGCAAAAGAGAGAGGGAGCAATCCTCACTTTATTCGCTTCCCTTAATAATATGAATCTTCAAAAATAGGCATACAACTGATGGTTCCATTTTTGTTAGTAAAGGGTTTAGAGAGGGTTTATATTGCTTTAATACCCATCCACTTATTATATGACGTCGTTCTACAATTTGCAGAGGATTGCAGAGGCTACAGACGCAGAGGAGAAGATGCAGAGGATAAAGATGAAAGATACGTTCAGAGTGAACATGTGTCAAGAGGTCATTGAATATGAGTTTAACATATATAAGCCACAGAGGACGTTCACATGGTATCAAACCACTGAATATTTTCTCCCATCGCATACACATACTTGAGCCTCAAGCCAGTCTCATGAAGATGCTATCTAAAAATGTAAGATGCGCTGCAGACCAATGGAAATATACTTTCCAAACGTGAAATTTTACCCACAGCCCGAAGGTTTCAGTGAGGCAAGATCAGAAGGAAGTGATATAAGGGTTTCATTTGAGATTATAGATTCAAGTAGCAATTCCCTTTACGTCACCTTCATAGCAGGTAGCTTATGGTTGCAACTTCATCTTGCATGACCGCCGCACGACCGTCGCACGACCGCTGACCGATGCTTCGCAGGGGTCGCAAAACCGTCGCACGACCACCGCACAACCCCCGCACGACCCTCGCACGACCCTCGCACGACCCTCGCACGACCACCGCACGACCCTCGCACGACTGCCAACCGATGCTTGGCAGGGGCCGATGGTGACCACAACAAGGAAGAAGATGATTAGATGAAAGAATCGGAGTGAAGAAAGAGGTAGACGCAAAGGAGAGGATGCAGAGGAGAGACAGAGGATGCAAAGGAGAGAGGGAGCAATCCTCACTTTATTCGCTTCCCTTAATAATATGAATCTTCAAAAATAGGCATACAGCTGATGGTTCCATTTTTGTTAGTAAAGGGTTTAGAAAGGGTTTATACTGCTTTAATACCCATCCACTTATTATATGACGTCGTTCTACAATTTGCAGAGGATTGCAGAGGCTACAGACGTAGAGGAGAAGATGCAGAGGATAAAGATGAAAGATACGTTCAGAGTGAACATGTGTCAAGAGGTCATTGAATATGAGTTTAACATATATAAGCCACGGAGGACGTTCACATGGTATCAAACCACGGAATATTTTCTCCCAGCGCATAGACATACTTGAGCCTCAAGCCAGTCTCATGAAGATGCTATCTAAAAATGTAAGATGCGCTGCAGACCGATGGAACGTGAAATTTTACCCACAGCCCGAAGGTTTCAGTGAGGCAGGATCAGAAGGAAGTGATGTAAGGGTTTCATTTGAGATTATAGATTCAAGTAGCAATTCCCTTTACGTCACCTTTATAGCAGGTAGCTTATGGTTTCATCTTCATCTTGGTTGTTGGAATTCAAGTCGGCGGAAGACGACTTACTTGATTCCGATGCGCAAATAGCAAATAGCCCCCAGAACGAACGTTGAATTGCAAATAAATCACGAATAATACTTCCTCACGTTAGTCTGGATGCAATCACAAGGAAAACACCCGATTTCCACGGTGTAAATGCCAATCGTTCTTGCAAAAGTGAAATGGAATTCATTTTTCTTCTTTGATGGGAAATGAGAGAAAATTTGGTGCGAATGAATTGCCAACCCAACCCAACGGTTGTGTTTGGGAGGTTTTTATATGTCTCCATGACACCCCTACAAATGGTGTCCTTCCATCATACCGTATCAAGTCCAAATGGTGCGATCCAATCACACCCCATCATGGACGTACTAGCTAACTAGCTAAAGTACAACATCTCCCACTCGAACATGATGAGCTTGATAGCGTTCTATCAAGAATATAAGGCATTCAACATTCATCAACTTTACAAAACAATTCATACTGGCAAATAAGCCGTGTGACCAGTGAGTAAACCTGCACTTGGGAGCTCAAATTATGCATATGTTAGGGATGACATAATGGCTACAACCTTGAAAAGAAATAAACAATCGATGTCTCACAGTGCCACAGACATATTTTGTTACATCAGTCCAAGTATACATATCCCTTAAAGGCTATACTTAACCATCCAAAAAAAAAAAAAAACACCATGTATTTACAATTACATCCACAACCACATAGGGCGATATAATTGGTCGACCAGTAAATACATGTGATAGATGTAAAACAATAATAGTCTTCCTTCGCACTCACGTCTCTCTCAATTTCAAAACAACTGCTTTCCTAGACATGTCCCATAGGCCATATCTATTCATGACCGCCCGTAACACGCTAAAGTAGCAACATTGATCTTTCACTTCGAGAACTTAGTCAGAAGTAACATAGGGCACAAAAATTGAGGTAAATTATAAATTATCTCAAGGGCTCACACGATGAGTAGATATGGATAATTTTACTCACATTCCCTTGTTGGTCGTCTAATGCACATGTAGTATGAATTACATGCTATGGTGGATTACTCTTTCTATAAGAGCGTATGTCATTTATCAAATATATCCACCATACAGATCTTAGCCTAAACATAGTCACGTGCTTCACACGTACTCATGTTTAGCCCGAGTGCTATATCAGCTCGCTTTCTATAGCGTCCAATTAAGTACTCGCATCCGGCATCTTTCAGGCATATATGATTGTGGGAATATCGTGTTCGGTCTTGTTATAAACCAATCACAGACCTCATCTTAACTCCAATCAAGGCGACATATTTTATGTACCAAACTTGCTCTTCAGTATTTATTTGTACATAACCTCTCATCTCAACGTGCTAACTACATCACTCGAAGCAATTGCTCGTGTGAGTGAGCCAATCATTGCATCCTGACATACTTTTCAATAATATATGTGTGTTTGTGCTAGTCTCATAGTGGATTTGTACTTATTAGTAAAACATCAAATCACTAATAAACAAACAAGTACAATACATATGTCCACAAATACATAAACCAATGATCCTTTACAATAACAAATATCACATTCTATGCAATCCTAGTGACATCCTATGAGTCAAGAATATGTCTCTAAGAATAGCTTTCGTAAATGGATCAACAACCATTCTATTGGTTGAAATGTATTGCAGGATCACTTATTTTTGCGTTATAATATCTCTGATGAAATTATTCTTTATGTCAATGTGTTTTGTCCTTCCATGATACTTGGGATCTTTCACATAGGCAATGGATGTTTGACTATCGTAATAAACTGTCACCGGTCTTGGAACTTCAGTGACAGTGGCTAAATTTTCCAAAAAACGTTTTAGCCAAACTGCTTCTTGCACTGCAGTAGAACATGCAATAAATTTTGTCTCCATCATAGACAAGGCAATGCATGTCTGTTTCTTGCTATTCTAAGAAATTACACATCCATTGAGCAAGAACGCATATCTAGAAGTCGATTTACGCTCATCTAGGTCTCTACCCCAATCAGCATCTGAATAGCCTAATAGGCGTAAATCATTCCCTTGGTAACAAAGTCGATAGTCCATGGTATCCTTCAAGTATCTCAGGATCCTCTTCACTGCTTTCCAGTGTGCTTGACCGGGATTTGATTGATATCGGCTCACCAATCCCACGGCATAACATATGTCGGGTCGAGTACACATCATAGCATACATCAAACTTCCGACTACACTAGCGTAAGGAACAGTTTCCATCACTTTGATTTCTTCTAGAGTCTTAGGATACATCTTAGTACTTAGGCCTTCACCTTGCATGATAGGAATATCAATGGGATTACAATGCTGCATATTGAAACGTTCAAGAATCTTCGTAATATAAGACTCTTGTGATAAAGTAAGAAGTTTCCTTGATCGATCTCTTTCGATTTTAACTCCTAATATATAAGCAGCTTCTCCCATATCCTTCATCTCAAAATTGAAGGACAACCATTCTTTTATGGTGATAACCAAAACCTTATCATTTCCAGCCAACAGAATATCATCCATATAAAGTGATAAAATCACAAATTTATCTTTGGACCACTTGACATATACACAGTAATCTTCTTCGATCATCGTGAAACCAAAAGTTATTATTGCTCGATGAAAACGAAGATACCACTGTCTAGATAATTGCTTAAGGTCATATATTGAGCAATGAAGCTTGCAAACTTTATGCTCTTGACCTTTAGCTATGAAACCTATTGGTTGTTTCATATAGATTTCCTCATCTAATTCTCCATTAAGAAATGCCGTCTTTACATCCATTTGATGTAATTCAAGGTCCAAATGTGCAACGATGGCTAGAATAAGGCATATTGAGGCAAACCTTACAACTGGTGAAAAAGTTTCCTCATAGTCTATACCCTCTTGTTGAGTATAACCTTTTGCCACAAGGCGAGCCTTATACTTTTCAATGGATCCATCCGTCCTACGCTTAATCTTGAAGACTCATTTGTTTCCAATGGCCTTACGATTGGGTGGTAGATCAACCAAGTCCCAGACATGGTTTGCCCTCATTGACTCCATCTCATCTTCCAAAGCATTTCTCCATTCTTCCTTATCAGAGGATGAGAGAGCTTCTTGAATAGTCTTAGGCTCGGCATCGTCTTTTTGAGCAATCATAAATGCTTCCCCTTCAATCTCAAAAAGACAACGGGGAATACTTTTACGATTACTTTTACGCAATTGAATTTCTCTTGAATTTAATTCATCAGGTGATGCAACACTCCCACTAGGTCTTGTATGTTGAGGTAAATCTTCATTTCCCTCTACAGCATCAGTGGATGTGTTATCAGGATCTTCTATCTCACATAATTAGAAGTACTTATCTATATCACATCTATTAGGAAAATCGTTCTCTAAGAACGTGACATCTCGTGACTCCATTTTGGTCATACTTCCATCAGCTTGTTCACCTATGAACACATACCCTTTGGAGTGTTCGGAATATCTTATAAAGATACATTTCTTCCCTTTAGGACCTAATTTGCCATGTTTATGGGAAGAATCATGAACATAAGCTGCACATCCTCATGGACGTAGACTACTCAAGTCTGGTTTCCTACCAGTCCATAGTTCATAAGGGGTGAAGTGACCAATTTTGAGGGCACACGGTTAAGTATATAAGCTACAGTCAATAATGCATCTCCCTAATAGGAGATAAGTAAATTTGTTTACGCCATCATAGACCTAACCATTTCCAATAGGGTTCCATTCCTTCTCTCAGCTACCCCATTTTGTTGTGGAGTACCAGGAATAGTCAATTGTCATACAATTCCCTTTTCATCACAAAGAGCTTTGAATTCCTCCGATAGATACTCACGTCCACGATCGGTTCTCAATGCCTTTATTGTTTTGTTTAACTGATTCTCTACCATCGCTATATATCGTCTAAAGCAATCTAATACTTCTAACTTATGGGATATCAGAAAGACATAACCGAAACGTGTGAAGTCATCTATGAAAGTAATGAAATATGAGGCTCCATGCCTCGCCCTCACATTTAAAGGACCACAAATGTCAGAATGTATGAGATGTAATGTAAATTCAACTCTAGTCCCTTTACCGAATGGTTTTCTAGTTGTTTTTCCCGCCAGACAATGTTCACATACGGATAGACTAACATTGAGTGACCCTAAAAGGCCTTCTCTAGCTAATCTTTTCATTCTTTGCAATCCAATATGACCTAATCTAGCATGCCAAGTACTTACATCAATCTCAACATTATTTGAAGATGCAATTAAAGAAAAACAACCATCAACATTAACATTGTACTGATCATAGTCAATGTCTAATACCATAAAACCATTCGATACATGACCTGAACCATAATAAACTGTTCCATACAAAATGTCAACATAATCACCATGGAAATTCAATACATAACCTAAGCTAAGAAGAACAACTACAGAGACCAAGTTTCGTCGAATATTTGGGGCATAAAGGACATCATGCAGGAACATGTTTCGACCACCACGTAAGATTAATTTACATGTGCTGATACCCTTCACTTCAACTCTTGAGTTATTCCCAACATATATCCATCTTCTTCCAGGTGGTATCTGACGATACTCCACAAATGTTTCTCGGTCTCTAGTTACATGGTATGTTGCTCCTAAGTTTATAGTCCACATTGGATGAGATTCAGCAAGTATTACAGTACTAGAAACAAAAACATTACTCAAAGTAATGGAGTAATATGGTACATTTTTCGGCTCAGTGCATTCACGAGCAAAGTGACCCATCTTGCCACAATTGTGGCACTCCATCTTGGCCTTGTCCTTCTTCCCACCGCGCTTCTTGCGTCGGAAGGTCTTAGCATTCTTGGGTCCCTGATCAGTCATCTTTCCTTTGTTGTTGAACTGAAGATTTCTCTTGCGCTTGAAGCCTGAAGCCTTGCGCGAACTCGATTCAGCAACATAAACATGGGTAGAGGATCTTGCAGCCTCTAGGCGCTCATCCTTTAATTTCAAATGACGCGCAATATAATCAAAAGTAACGATGTTCTTATTATGCGTCATATTGATCTTCATATTCTCCCAATTATCAGGAAGAGACCTTATAACAGCCTGAACTTGCTGTTCATCAGTAAGGGAGTGATCTGCCGACTTCAGCTCATGGATCATGTTTAACATCTCCCGAAGATGCTACCTCATCGTTACATTTGGGCGCTTTCGGAATGTGTCAAGTGAGTCTCCTCAGCTTAGTAGCAGATGTACCCCAAACTTATCTTTCAAGGCAACCCACATAGCTTGAGTTTTGTCATAACTTTCAAACTCACACATGAGATCATATTGCATACAGCTCAGCAATGTGATGTGAGCAATGCTATTTTTCTTTTTCCAAGCTTGATAAGCTTTCAGATCTCTCCTGTGTTGAGCTGAAGTTCCATGGTCAGGTTCATCCATGGTATGGTTGAAGGTTTCCAAAACCTCTTGCTCCTCAAGGATATACTGAACCTTTCGGTGCTAAATATCATAATTGTCACCGTTCAGCTTCTCACCCTTATTGAGGTTAGCCACAATGATCTTAGATGCCGAAGCCATAATCAATTGCTATAACAAATTGACATAATAAACGCAGAATCAATACTGGCACACTATACAGAGTAACACACATATTTAATTTGCAGCAAAGACAAACTAAATTAATGATAATTCAACAAAAGACACAAAAGCAAAAGTTCACAATGTTCCCAATCAACTTCTATGTACAATTGTTCTATTATCATTAATTAGTTTAATTTGTAAAAATTTTAAGTTCTATGTGAGAACTCATTTCAATTCTACCAACCTACAAACTCCCACTAGGAAAAATGATTACATCACCTTATGTAATATCTACATTTTTCCTTAACACAAAAAACATTGCATGATAATAACCAGCATATAAACAACAATCATGCTTTAAGCTATAATTAAAATTGCAATTCAACATGTAATGGATTTCCTACCATTGTTCTAATTTTTTAGCAACTAGAAAATTGCAAGTATATTAAAATATATACATCATATCATTGAACCAAGCTCTACACAGCATATATAACTTCATTTGAACACAAGCTAGCTATGATATTTCCCTAATCACAAGAAAATACAAGCTACAAATGAATAAGCTACATTAAACCCCAAAAAAATTTCATGTACATAGGGTTTCCAAAGCATTTTCATATATTTATAAAATTCAAAAGTATAAAATAATTATACCACAGTGTATATAGCACATCCATACAAACCCAACGCCTTCGACCACACTCCAATCGGAGCTCACACGCGCCCCCACGCGCCACCTAAGTGCGCGGCGCATGTGGCGCATGCGCTAGCAAGCCAAATGGCTCCTGGCTGATCCGATCAGTCTGACCGGTTTGACCACCGAACCGGTTGACCGGTCCGACCGGTTTGACCGCCGGACCAGTTAACGGTCGAGTCAGGTCTCGGGTCGGGTCGGGTCGCCGGCCGGTGACTAGCCGGCCAACTGTCACCAGCGCTGACGTCATCGATGAGGTCATCCCAACGGTTACCGACCGTTGGGTGACGTCATCACGCGCCGGTTCGCCGGCTGGCGCGCGTCGCGCACGTGCCAGTTCACCGACCAGCACGTGGGCGCCACGCGCAGCAGCTTCTGGCCGCGGTGTGGGAGCGTCTGGCGTCTCCCGGCGGCGTTCTACCTATCGCCGAACTCGTCTCAACGAGCTCTTTGACCATGTATATTCAAATATTAATTTTGACCAAAAAATTATTTCGAAAAATGGCCAAAACCTCTCGGATGCACGCGACCCCGAACCCGTTCTTTGCTCCGGTTCAATTTCGAGTTTTTCATATGGCAATTCCGACTATCAGAGATCCAAACAGTGTAGAATACAAACTCTTGATCTCAATATCAAATGGTAAATGAAAAAAAAAAAAAAAAAAAAAAACTCGATGAAACACAAGGCAGAAATCACGACCTGGCTCTGATAACAATGTTGGAATTCAAGTCGGCGGAAGACGACTTACCTGATTCCGATGTGTAAACAGCAAATAGCCCCCAGAACGAATGTTGAATTGCGAATAAATCACGAAAAATACTTCATCACGTTAGTCTGGATGCAATCACAAGGAAAATACCCGATTTCCACAGTATAAATGCCAATCGTTCTTGCAAAAGTGAAATGGAATTCATTTTTCTTCTTTGATGGGAAAGGAGAGAAAATTTGGTGTGAATGAATTGCCAACCCAACCCAACGGTTATGTTCGGGAGGTTTTTATAAGTCTCCATGACACCCCTAAAAATGGTGTCCTTCCATCGTACCGTATCAAGTCTAAATGGTGTGGTCCAATCGCACCCCATCATGGACGTATTAGCTAACTAGCTAAAGTACAACATTGGTAATAAGAGTAGATAGGTTGCTGAAATGAAGAAATTCGCAGCCCAACAGGGAATCCTGGCTTTATGTTTTGTACATGAAACTTGAATAGTTACTACCGTATTTGGAGAATTGGAGGAAAATTTTTCATCCATCTCTTTCAATACTCTAAAAGTCAGATCTTCATAAATTTCTCAAACATAAAGTGCTAAAACTTCTACAAAAATTAGGTCTCGAGGAGGGAAAAGTGTAATACATCTACTTGATGTATAAGTGGACAAACGTGAAGAGAAAGAAGCCCGCCATCTGCATTAACAAAGAAAGCTTTCAGAAAAATATGCAAGACTGTAGAGAGAAGTAGTGTCGGTCAACTGAGACTCTACAATGATGAGATGAAGTTAACAATCATTTAGGCCCCAATAAAAGGTCAAGCTTAGGAGCATCCACTGTTTAATTGGATTGATTTGGAGAGGAATTTAAATTTTTTACCAAACAAATGTAGAGTGTGTAGAGTACCAAAACTCGCAAACAAAAACCAAATCAAACTAATGAAAATTAACCATATTGCTTTAACTTTGAATCAAACCAATACCTCAGAGTCTAATCTTCCCCCCACAAATAGCAATGTAATCTAAGCTTGATGAAACACTCTGTTTGCAACATATGACCAAATGATTTTCAAGTGATTCAAATATTTTATATAAACAGACAAAAGAAGTTGTACTCATATTAAAGACCAAACTAAATCACCAGTTTTTATTTTTTCCAAAACATAAAAAAAAATTGAAAAACCAACAAAGCAGAAGTTTTGTAGGGCTACGTTTTGCAAATTGCTTTCCAGCTTTTACTTTCAGCCTCCCGTATCCCACACAAAACTTGACAATGAACAGGAAAGTCTAGTGTCCAGAAAAGGAAAAGGAAAGTCTCACTTGGACGCTTCTGTTTATGTACAATGGTGAGAGTTTCGTAATCTAATTAACTAGGAGCAGAGTGGGAACACTTCATGGATGGATAAAAGCATACGCAGTGTTTGCAAATCCTTCAGTCCGATGCCCAAAAATAGAGGGTGTTACAACCGCATTGGAAAAGTGACATAGAAGGTTCTGCGCAAGACAATAACAAGAGACCAGTGGATCAAATGATCATACCATAGAGAATGCTGCACCATAATAGGGATAGGCAGTTGGAATAAATCTTTCATACTCGTTGTGCCTGAAAGGTCGTACTGGAATCTGCAATGGAATGTTTTCAAACAAAAGCAATAAGACTGCTGTCGGAACCACAACAGCTTTCAATATGATAAACAGCAAAATCATAAAAAGCAAACAAACAGCAGATGATAAGGATTTATGCTCGCATAATTAAGTTCTATTAACTTTTATGCTTTCTTAGAAGATAGAACTTTATTGATACACATATACCTGAGGTCCAACAGGAATATACAAGAATGACAAATGATAGCACAAAAATAATGCTCAAATTCAATGGCAAAAGGGCACTGAAGATGTATTCTTGGTATGTAGAAAATATCTTCTTGCTTTGACGACAATTTTTTGCTTAAAGCTTTTTTATAAGGCAATAAAATCAGCTTTGACCATCTACAACTCAAGCAAGAAGTAGCTCTATCAGGCATCACTGCACAAATGGGTTTCAGAGAGCAGGTTGGTTTTTGTCATTTTCCCCCCCTTCAAACGAGACCCATATAAGCATGTTCTTGTAACAAGCAAGACCTACTGCAGTTTAGAGTTGTCGACTACTACTTTGCACTGTGCAAATTACATCTTCTCGGCAGTTGCTACTGGCAAGTACCCATACCAGGATGCTTATTTCAAAGGTTAAAAATCCAACCATCTCTCACAAAGAAATGAAAATGTCTTCCAAACACTGACATAGTGGATTACAGACAGATAAATAAATGGTTCACAAGCTCACACAAGTGCAAATAAGCTACAAGTAATATATCTAAGACGGAAGAGTCAAATACCTGCTTGGATAGGGACAAGCTAGTGTATCCAAGCCTTTGGTATTCAACCTTGAACTGAAAAACACCATAGACATCTGGAACCTTAAATGAAGTAGAATAGACACCCTGCACGAAGACATCATAACAGTCAATAAAATTTCTGGAATGAGAAAAGGCAGATGGTGAAGTGTTACCGAAAGTTATATCACCTTTTTGTTGGTAGATAAAGTTTTCAGGACATAAGGGCTCATCATGTAAAACTGAACTTGAACATCATCTGAAACATATGGTTCCCAGCTGCTTCCAGACCATTCATATATCTCAACAGAGTATTCCTACAATGTAAAAAAGTGGAATTTTGCTTCTCAAAACCCAGCCATCTTTCTTCTTAGACATTACAATCAGAAGGAATAAACTTACTAGGTCATCATTGATCCTATACATCGCAGGTTCATCAGCTTTCAAATGCAGGTTTACTGGTAAGAGTGAAGAAGTCTAGTATATAGAAGCAAAGAGGGAAGCCCAATGAGAAAAAAGCCTTCCCTTTGGCACAGGCAGAGAAAGAGAGGGATCCTAGAATCAAGGAATGTAGAGACAACAAGCAAAGGAATTTCTAACTAATGGACTTCACAAGAAAAGAATCAGGACAAAAGGCTGAGACTATTGAGGAAATGCTCAACTGAATCCAATGTCCCCTCATGCCGCAAATTGGATAAGGAATAAAAGGACAAGTAGAATTATATGCATGTCAACATGCATCTCAGTTAAAATTATATGCAATGTCATTTCTTTCACTCAAAAAGTTACTCAAAAGACACTTCTTTCTGCCAAAAGAATTGGCAGAACCCCACACATATTACGCAGTGCGAGTCCAACTTCCTCTCTGACCCCAAAAGAATGAGTCCACTTCCTCATCCCAACCTTTAAGGGCCTGTTTGGCAACGTGCCAAACAGTGCCAGATTCTGATTTTTTGTTTCCAGAATCAGTTTGGGACGAGAATCACGTTTGGTAAAATTTTTGTTCCGGGAACAATTTTGGACAAGATTTGAGAATATAAAAAAATTTGATTCTCTATCCGAGAATCAGAAAAAAAAAAATCAAAACGGTGAAACCCTCGCCCTTCCCTTTCGTCATCCCGGTTGCCGTCCGCCATCGCCCGCTGCCGTCCGCCGCCGCCCACCACCGCCGTCCGCCACCGGTCGCCGAAGGCTCACCAAGCCAAGGCGAGGTTCGGCGAGCTCGCCGGAGGCAAGCCCAACCACCGACGAGGCTCGGCCTCGCCAAATCTGGCAAGGCCCAACCTCGCCAGATCGAGCGAGCTCAAGCCTCGCCAGTGGCTGGGCGAGCCTCACCCAACTGCCGGTGAGGCTCGCCTGACCACTGGCGAGGCTCGCCCAGCCCCGTCAATGACCAAGCTGGCCTCGCCGAGGCTGGGCGAGGCTAGCCTGGCCACCGGCGAGGCTCGACCTCACCAGATCTGGCGAGGCCGAGCCTCAACGGGGCTGGGCGAGCCTCGCCCAGCTGCTAGCGAGGCTCGGCTAACGAAGGCCGACCTCGCCGAGGGCCGGCGACGCTCCGATGAGCGTCGCCAGCCCCTCGTCTAGCCAGCGCGCCGGTTCGGCGACCGACCAAATAATGAAGAAGAAGAAGAAGAAGAATAGGAAAAAAGGGAAAAATAAAAGAAAAAAAAAAAAGTAAAAAAGTAAAAAAAAATTATTTAAAATTTATTTAAAAATCAAAATAAATTAATTTGGAAAATAATCAATTAACACGGTACCAAACGCAATTCTATTCCAGAATAAAAAATTTGGACAGTTATTCAAAATCAGTTCCCGGAAATAGAATAAAAAATAATCATTTCTAGTCAGAATCAGCTCCCGGGAACAGAATCGTTACCAAAGCGCCCTAAGAGTCCTACACTCAGTATAGCCACAAGCGGCTACAAAGTCAAGCTAACCTTCCCACGCATACAATTTAGAAACTGAACAAAGTTCTACAGTAATGTACTGGCACGTTGCAAGAAAAAACTGCAAGTATTAACACAACCCTAAGCATGATTCTAGTATTTGAAAAAAAAAAAAACATGGTTAGTTCAATAATATTCTAAAAGCAGACTACATAACCATACTATAAAAACTTTTGTAGCCACGACACAAAAACTATATGGCAATAAAAGACCTGTCTAAGAGATATCGTTCAAGAAGATATTCAATGAAGAATTTAGCTATTTTAGTAAGTATACTTTAGACATTCATTGCATCCGTGAGAAACATCCCAGCAATCTACTCACATCAAACGGGAGTAATTTCTCTAATATGTCTAAGCATACAAAGGAAAGGTGAGAGGATAAACCTAGGGAACAATGTAAAGTAAAACTGGCAGAAGTACAGCGCAAGTGCCATAACTTGGCACCGAGGGACACTTAAGTGCCATAACTTTAAAATGGTACACTTGAGTGCCGGTTTTGAAGTTAAATGGGACACTTAAGTGCCACTCTGGCGAAGATCCGGCCAAATGGCTTACGTGGCGACTTTCTGGCGAGCTTGGTCCAAAACGGCGTCGTTTTGCACGCTGACGTGGCAGAGAAAATGCAAAAACGACACTGTTTCATGTCTACGTGTAAATAATAATATAAAAATTAATTAAATTAAATTTAAATTATTCAAAAAATTTTAAAAATAAGAAAATTTTAACAATTTTAAAAAATTAACAAAAATTTTAAAAAATAAGAAAATTTAAAAAAATTAAAAATTATGGAAAAAAAAGGGGTGTGGAGGTCGAACAGGGCGGCTCCCTCGCCGCTACCGCCTCCCCGCCGTCGCCAGGAAGGGCCGATGACGGAGGGGGGAGGGTCAGCCGGGGTCGCCAGCCCCCAGCCAACTGACGGCGAGGTCTACGAGCCCTCACTGGATCGCTAGCCAAGGCCCGGCGACCCCGGCCAACCCTCCCCACTCTGTCGCCAGCCCTTCCCGGCGGCGAGGGCTCGCGACCCCGCACCGGATCTAGGTGAGGGTCGCGGCCCGCACCTAGATCTAGGGCGAGGGTCACGGCCCTCCCCCGCATCCGACGAGGGGCTCGCAGGCCCTCCCCGCCGCCGCTGGGAAGGGCCGGCGACGGAGTGTGGAGGGTCGGCCGGGGTCACTGGGCCCCGGCCGGGCCGGTGAGGCCGGCCGACCGGCGGCGAGGGCCCGCGAGCCCTTGCTTAGATCTGGGGCAAGGGTCGCGGCCCTCACCGCGATCCGGCAAGGGCTCGCAGCCCTCGGCGTCGGTCGGCCGGGGGCCGGCGACCCCCGGCCGACCCTCCCCCTCCGTCGCCGGCCCTTCCCGGCGACGGAGGAGAGGCGGCGGCTGCAAGGGAGCCGCCCTGTTGGACCTCCCGCCCCCCCCCTTTTTAATTTTTTTAATTTTTTTTAAATTTTTAATTTTTCTTAATTTTTTAAAATTTTTAAAGTTTTCTTAATTTTTTAAAATTTTTAAAGTTTTCTTAATTTTTAAAATTTTCTTAATTTTTTTTTAAATTTTAAAATTTTTCTTATTTTTTTTAAATTTTTTGAATATTTCAAATCTAATTTAATTATTTTATATATTATTATTTACACGTAGACACGAAACGGCGTCGTTTTTGCGTTTTCTCCGCCACGTCAGCGTGCAAAACGACGCCGTTTTGGACTAAACTCCCGGAAAATTGCCACGTCAGCCATTTGGCTGGATTTTCGCTGGAGTGGCACTTAAGTGTCCCATTTTACTCCGATATTGGCATTTAACTATACCATTTTAAAGTTATGGCACTTAAGTGTTCCTCCGTGCCAAGTTATGGCACTCCAGGTGTCCCAACCTCAAGTAAAACTTAACATATCCACCAAAACAAAAAGTACTTCTTGAGAAAGCCAATTGACAAACTCATCCACCAAAAAGAGAAAATATCAAGTCTAATATCTCCAATGTCATTCCAACTCCTCCAGCTAATTATCAATGTATAAAACATCAGCAGCCACATAACAATATTGTCAATTTAGAAAGCAAAACTTACAACCACGCATTGTCCAATGCAAAACCAGTGTCCATGAATGATTAAATATAGGCAAACGTATGCTTTGTCTCGATAATGTGCATACATTAGATCCCGTTTTTGTGAAATCCAATTTCACTTATAATTTACGGCAGACTCTCTAGAAGAAGAACTAGGACATCAAGGGCATGGTGAAAGACCATGTGGCGCAAAACTGTCATCTTGTTCGGGGATGTACCATTAATCATCAAATCCTCTGGAAGACAAGTTCTTATCAAAACGATTTTTATTCGTGAAAAATACTTATTAAGCATGCCAAACTAAAGCTTTTTAGTCAGAAAGGGTTTCTCACACACTCTCAATAAAATGGCTGCTTGATCCCATCCATTCATGTGGGAGGTAACTGATTGCTGAGGGTATCTCACATAACCCATATCAAAGGCTTTTAGAAACATTCGCTATGAGCACAATCTGATCGATCAAAAAGGTCTTTTGAAAGGACCGCAATATAGATTTCGTCATGGGCTTACACAAAGGGATTACTGCTTTGAGGCCAATAGAGGAACATTTGTTGCTATCTTTGTCAGGTTTACAAGTCGAGAACTTGGAAAATAAGACAAGATAAGATTACTTCCACTTCTTCAAGAAATAGCTTCTTTGTGGCATTCTCATTTTCACTCAAACCATCCCAATCAGAAGAGACTTTAGAAGAGGATTGTAATGTTGGCTCGGGAAAGGCTTGAAAGGCTTAAAATTTTCAATAGGGGTTTTTAGAGTCAGTGATCATCATAGCATCGTGACCAGGTCACTCGATCTTTCGAAGTCATTTGGCTTTTGAAACATAACGCATCTCCAAAGTCCCTTGACTAATCATTTCTGCATGGGAGCTTCGCTCCTCTCTAATTTCCTTTGCACTTGCGATGAATTTTTTACGCAAGCACTTCGACTCTGATAATTTTTCTCACATAAGATGTAGCTTTTTGGTTCTTTTTCTTGACGGGTATTGGCCTTGCTTTTACCAGGCACACTGCTTTTTTATACCCCTAAATTGTTGAACTTTTTGCTCTTTGAATTTTTGTAGCTCTTATGATTTTCGAGATGCTTTTCACATTTTTTCGTAACTGTCAATTGTATTTGGTCAATTCTTATGCCTTGCCCCCAATGAAGGGAGATGATCACCACTCGAGATTCAGAAATGAATAATCAGGCCAAAGTTAGTTAAAGCAACGGATATCAGTGTTTGGGTAGAGAAGAAAATGCTCTTCTTCACTTTGGGATAAGTCAAGATGTAATGAGTAGGGGTGAGCGGTTCCAGGTTCCGGTTCGGTTCCGTCTGGAACCTGGAACCCACCCTCGGGTACAGGTTCCTCAAAATGAGGAACCTGGAACCTACCGTGAGAACCGAGAACCTGGAACCTACCCTGTCATAGGTTACAGGGTCGGTTCCAGGTTCCAACAGGTTCCTTTTTTTTTTTTTTTTGTTATTTTCAGATTTGAACTATAACATATGCGCACGTTACCCAAAAAACTATAACGTACGTGCACGTTACAAAAAAAAACTATAACGTACGCGCACGTTACCAAAAAAAATACAACGTATGCGCACGTTACCAAAAAAAACTATAATGTACGTGTATACTACATGGTAACTTCCCATTGACATGTTATCTTGATACATTAACTTTGCACTGCACAACAATAATAGAATATAATTAGAAATTTCAAAACAAATAGCAAACTAGAAAGTAAAAATAAAACACCACTAGAACAAGAATGTCTAGAGGTACAAGTTTTGAAAACAATTTCGATTAAACCCTTAAATGAACTCAGAAAATTCTGAAATTTGGACATGTTGTATTTAAGACCTAGAGGTACAAGTTTTATGAAGAAATCGTAGTCCAATTCGTTCTGGATTAAAAGATAAAATCGATTTACTTTTCCTATTCTCTACTTGCACAGTTTTTGAAACATTTTTGGTTAAATAGGAAAATGAACTACAAAAATTACGAAATTTAACTATGTTTTAGGGAAGACAGGAAGAGAGATATTTCATGCAGAACACATTTCCAAAAGAATCTCATACAAAATGATATAGTCCACGCATTGCAACTTACAAAATCCGAACACATCAGATTGCACAGTTTTAGAAATATTTCCGATTAAATACCCAAATGACCTTCAAAAATTATGAAATTCGACTATATGATAGCCAAGACCATAAGGTAGATACTTCATGAAAACATCGAAGTCAAATTCGTCCTAGATAATTAAATATGGACGGTTAAAATCCCTGTTCGTAGTACCGTAATTCCTGATCTAACTATCTCCAAAGGACCACGATTTCAACTACCTATTATTGTTTTTTTTCTCTAAATTTTTGATATGTTGTACCTCAGGATATCCTTTACAACTTTTGTTAAGAAACCGAAGTGAAATTTCGACAAAAAGGTTGCCTTACAGTCCATGCATTCATCAAGGGTCGGTCCCAAAATCTCCAGATCCAGTCTTTCCAAAGAATAACGATTTCACCAACTTATACTTGTTTTTTTTGTCCCAAATTTGAGTATGTTATACTCCAAGAAGTCCTTTACAACTTTCATTTAGAGGCCGAAGTCAAACTTCAACTAGAACATCACGTACAAGTCATTAGAACATTCAAGGTCGAGCTTTTTCTGCCCTAAGTAACCGGTTCCGGTTCCGGGACCGGTTCCGGTTCCGGTTCCGGCACCGGTTCCGGAACCTGAACTCCCGGTTCCTAGAAAAAAGGAACCGGAACCGGAACAGGAACCGGTCCCCCTTGGAACCGGGAACCGAACCGGACCCTCCTCCGGTTCGGTTCCGGTTCCCGGGTAACCCGGGAACCGCGCTCAGCCCTAGTAATGAGAATTCCTTTGAAGCTATCACCAGAAGATTGATGCAAGTGAATGTAATAGAATCTTTCTCAATCTTTCGCTTTGCTTTGCAACCGAAACCTCCTATGCTGCCACATTGTAGGGTCGTCCTTGACAAGGGTACTTTGAAGGGTCATCTTCTTTTTTTTCTTTTTTTGACTAGAAGGGGTAGCTAGAAACTAGTGCAATGCTTGGGATTGATGAAGAAACACCTTTATCATTTCGATCTTTGTGCTCAATGCGAATGAATCATTCGGCCTAAGAGAATGTTGCTTTTCACTCAACTCTCAAAAGTGTGTTTAAAGGATGTGTCTGGAAATGGGCTTGCATTTCTTCATCCTAAGTACTTCTCGTTTGGCATGGTTAACGTTGCACTCTTTTGCCTGAATAAAGTCATTTTTTCTTGCCATTTTTTCTTGAGAGTCGCAGATGTGAAGCGTGCATAGTGACACCAAAGAACGAGGTGCCAACCAGAACAACTCAACTAACCTGCACGACTGAAACCACTGATATAGCAGATCCAGTAAGTGACGGCGGATTTGACAACTTGGACTTTGGATTTGCAGAGTAAGCAGAAGGAGAAGCCGCAAGAACCTTCGAGACCTATAAATGGTGCACAAAATACCAAAGTTGAAGAAAAATTTCGATACCAAACATGAACTGAAAACAAACATTTCTAGATGACACAAAATGCAAACTTGTAATAGCAAAGGAGAGTAACACATTACCAGACTGTTGGAAGGATTTAATGAATGTCCAATCCCCTGAAAAAGTACTGGAGCCTGGAACAATGGGAGTTTATTAGACAAAACCCTATCGCATAACGCAGAATAATGTCACTGAACTGAAGTCATAGTTAATATTGACAACATGTGTAAGACCTTTATCAGAGATCACCCGGATAGTACACTCACAAGCAAGCATCAATAAAATCATCTGAGGAGGATCTTTGCTTTATACCTTGTTATCATTATGACCAAGGACATGTCAAATATTTAAATTCCGACTCCATTGACAAATTAAAAAAAAAAAAAAAAAAAAAAAAAAAGCCAAAATGAGTAAAACAACTGCTATAACATAAAGCACCTAAAGGAATTCTCACTAAAGAAAGATAGGACTTTAATCCTACACTAGCGTCATTACATCACATAAGCATAGCAACCATGAATCAGAACAACCTAACATCTAAGTCATGCACATAAATAACCCAAAAACAGGATCTTTAACTTGCCTCGATTTTCTTATTCCCTAGAATGACACTAGAATCAATAAAATCATCAGCAGCGATCAGTGTATGGTCTCCTTCTGTGTCCAAAACTGCATAGCCAATGTGATCAATAACCACAGCCAAAGGATCCTGCACCACCCGCAATGAAGATCAATGATACGACCCAACATTCCGGCAACCAAATGCTAGGGCAAACAGATACCCAAACTACAAGCTACATGCTGCATTTGGAAATACCGAATAATACAACAGAAAACTCATGATAGTTGCTAGCAAAAATCTTTGAACGACAGAAAATCTGAAAAAAGGCACAAAGCGATGCAGACCTCGTGGAAATCAACTCCGCACTCGGTAGCGATTTCTCGAATCAAATCCGAAGCAGTGGCATCAGCAGCAATGATCAAATCATGGCCCGAATCCACAAAATCCAGAATAGCAGCCGGGTCTAGAGATCCTCCAAAACCTATTTCACCGAGCAAGCGAAAGTGATCAACATCCTCCGATCGCAACATGTAAAATGAAAAAAAAAAAAAAAGTGACAAACAGAAAATCCAGTCCATCAAACGGCGCGCAAGCTGCACATCCAGATTCGCCCGAGCTGAGTTCAACTCGACCTCGGAAGTCAAAGAGAGAAACTCACGCTCGGTCGCGGGGCAGAAGAGGATGAGGCCGTCGTAGAGGTACTGGCCGTATCGCTGGAGGCCGATCTTGGGGTCGTCGGCGAGCTTGAAGTCGAGGTCGTAGCTGCGGGACCGGAAGGACCGGAAGTAGAGGGAGTGCGACGACTTGGGGCTCGTTTGCCATTTGGTAACATTTCTATTTAAAAATTGTTCTAGAAAATAGAAATAAAAAAAAGTGTTTATGTTCCGGAGAACAATTTTTTAACAAAAAAACGCATTTTGTAAACTTATTTCGGAAATAAAAAAATAAATAGAAATACGTTTGGTAAATTTGTATAATTTTTTTTATTTCTTTTATTTTTTAATACTTTATTTTATTTTTTTATTTTCTTTCTTATATTTCTTTTTTCTTTTTTCTTTTTTCTTTTTTCTTTTTTCTTTTTCCTTTTTCCTTTTTTTTTCTTCTTTTGGCCAGTCGCTGGCCTCGGCCATGGCCGGCAACCGGCCGACGAGGGCCGGCGACCTCCCCAACCACGGCGAGGCTCGCCGACCCCGGCGAGACCGAGCCTCACCAGCTTCTTTGGGCGAGCTCGACCTCGCCGGGGCCGGCGACGCTCCGGTGAGATCGCCGGCCCTTGACAATGTCACCGGGCCTCGACGGCCAGTCGTCGGCTCTGACCGAGGCCGGCGACCGACCAAAGAAAAAAGAAAGAAAAAAGAAAAACATAAAAGTGTTTCTAAATTTTGTTTCAGAAACAAGAAACAACTTTTTTTTGGTTTGTGCGTTTGTTTGCGTTTTGTTTTAAAAATTGTTCCGAGGAACAGAAATAGAAAAAAGTGTTTCTGTTCCGGAACAATTTTTGAACAAAACAACGCGTTTGGTAAACTTGTTCCGGGAATAAAAATAAACAGAAACATGTTTGGTAAATTTGGATAATTTTTTTATTTCTTTTATTTTTTCTATTTTTTCTTATTTTTCCTTTTTTTTTCTTTTTTTTTCTTTTTCATTTTTTTTTTCTTCTTTTGGCCGGTCGCCGGCCGGCGAGGGTCGGCCTCGCCTTGATCCGGCGAGGCCGAGCTCGCCCGCCGGCGGGCGAGGCGCGCCCTCGCCGGGCCACCGCCGAGCGACGCCGACTTGCCCCCCGGATCCGGCGAGGCCGAGGCTCGCCGAAGGCTGGCGAGCTCGGCCTCGCCGGATCCGGGCGAGATCGAGCTCGCCCGGCCGGCGCGAGGTCGGCCTCACCTTGATCCGGCGAGGCCGAGCTCGCCGGCCGGCGGGCGGCGGCGCGGCCTCGCCGGCCACCGCCAGCGAGGCCGAGGCTCGCGGCCGGCCGGGCGAGGCCGGCCTCGCCGGATCCGGGCGAGATCGAGGTCGCCCGGGCCGGCGCGAGGTCGGCCTCGCCATGGCCGGGCGAGCTCGAGCTCGCCCGGATCCGGCGAGGCCGACCCTCGCCCGGCCTACGGCGAGCCTCGGCCTCGCCGGGGACGGCGAGCCTCGGCCTCGCCGGGCCGGCGAGCCTCGCCGTGGCCGGGCGAGGCCGCCGGCCCTCATCGGCCGGTCGTCGGCCATGGCGAGGCCGCGACCGGCCAAAAGAAAGAAGAACAAGAAAATAAGAGAAAAAAGAAAAAAAAAATAAGTGTTTCTCAAAAGTGTTTGAAACAAAAACACAAAATTTGTGTTTCTTGTTTCATTTTTTTTTTTGTTTTAACAAAAGAACAAAAAGGAACAGAAACGCGTCCAAACGCGTTTTGTTCCTTTTTGTTCCCAGGAACAAAAAACAGAAAAGTGTTTAAAAACAAAAAAAGAAACACAAACAAACGGGCCTTATTGTTTCTGTTCCAGATGTATTTTTGGGAACAAAAATGCACACAAACGCGTTTATGTTCCTTTTTTGTTCCCAGGAACAGAAAAACAAAAAAGTTGTTTAAAAATAGAAAAAAGAAACGAAAACAAGCGCAGCCTTGGTGGCCAGGTCGTCGAGCAGGACGAGGACGCGCCGCCCCTTGGGGCTGTCGACAGACAGTTTGGTGGCGAGGAAGGGGAGGAGGAGGGAGGAGATCAGCGCCAGGAGGAGATCAACGCCAGGAGGAGGACCGCAGATCTCGCCGTCACCATCACCGGTTGGGGGATTAGGGTTTAGGCCACGACGGTGCGATCTCTCTCTCTCTATCTCTTGACTCTCTGGTTGACTCTTCTGTGAGAGTTTGCAGTAAGGCGTGGGGAGGAGGAGGATGGAGAGAAAAGGGGACGGGCGAGACGTTGTCGTTTTGGCTCTGGATGGAACAGCCAAACTGCAAAAGTCAGGGCCTCCCTGGTCAAGCTTTTTTCTTTAAAAAAATCATAAAATCAACTTTTTGATTTTTCATTAATATCTAAAATGATAGGATTAGTACCATGAAATCTCAAATTAGTGTATATGTGACAAATTTACTTCAAATTAATTATTTGATCAACAAAAATCTAAATCCGATACACCGATGATAGATTAATCCAAATTAATTTTTTTTATCACTAAAAACTCCAGACTAATATATTTATGATGAATTTAATTTATATTTTTTCTATTAAATTTGATTAATATCGTGAAAAATCACATGAATGGAAGGTAAAACCTAAAATGATACGCCCGCTCAACAATTTGATAGTAAATTTAACGAAGGGTGAATTCGTCATAAATATATTAGTTTGGGATTTTGGGAGTTAAAAATTAATTTTGGGTAAATTTATTATAGGTGTAGTAGTTTGGTATTAATCCAAAATAATATTCCTAATTTTAATAATTATATAAGAATTATATGTAATTTTACTTTCAAGAGTTTTGGATCTTTCATGTTAAGAAAAAGTTAAACGCGCGACCATCACTATTAACTAATAGCAAAAACAAAAGCAAAAATCAATCCAGGCCCACCTCCTTCAAGGGAAAATGCATTTTCAATCCTACGGTTTGGGAGTAATTTTCTTTTTGTTTTTATACTATATTTGGTCGCGATTCTGATTATTATAGTTTTCTCCGATGGTAATCTAAATCTTTCCTTACAACTTTTTTATCAAAATTTATCCAAAATCCCTAGGTCAACCCCGGGCATATAATGGCACCTTCACGCATAAAACAAATTTCACCTTGACCCTCGTACTTTTGAAAAGAACCGATTCCAGTTTTTGTACCTTATTCCAAGGATAAAACTAATTTCTACATTAAGTATCATCCAAAACTTGACATAAATCAATCACACGAATTGATTTGAGGTTTAAGCAATATGAATTGAAAGCGCACCTATTGATTCACGACTGAATCTACCAAAACAATATGTATCTGTTGATTTTTTTTTTTTTTTTGGATTCATATTTTTTACCAATCAAATGAAGTAGGTGTTATCCTATTTACCATGCATATTTTATTTATTATAGTTTCAAAATGATATAATGAAATTCTGTGATTTACAGATCAATCATAAATGATATGACATACAAGCTTTCTAATATGTTTAAATGTCATAGTTTTCATAGGGAAAAATATGCTACAATATC
Source organism: Eucalyptus pumila (assembly GCA_016097595.1). Taxonomy (NCBI): domain Eukaryota; kingdom Viridiplantae; phylum Streptophyta; class Magnoliopsida; order Myrtales; family Myrtaceae; genus Eucalyptus; species Eucalyptus pumila. The sequence continues at coordinate 26,184,581 of CM027852.1, forward strand.
TTATATTATGCTTCACATGTACTCAAAACTAAATTGTCATTGCATTTTATCATGAATTTTACTCAAAAGTTACTTTTTTTATTTTCTCTTATGGTTATTTATTAAGAAAAAAACTAATTTTAGTTATTCTAGCTTATCTTACAATTCAATTTAATTCTTGATTCACTATTTATGAATTTGAGTTATGGATTTGCGATTAGTACCTTGATTTTACTACCTATAATGAGAAGGCTGTTAGTAATCTCAACATTTCAATATTAGGTCCCTTTAAGTATAGTTATTAAGATAAGATGTGCAAATGCACAAAAGGTAAACTATTTATCAACGTGGATAGCTAAAGAGATCAAAACTTAATTTTTATGCTCGTACATTTTGCCATGAAGGTACCTAGGTCAAAATTTCACCAACTTATGGAAATACTCTAGGTTCCCTCGCACTTTTGTCCACTAAAAAGAACACATTTTCGGTCCATTGAATATTAATATACAATTCAGGATTTAAATGAATTAAATGAAAGTTTTAACTAAAATGCGATGGCCCTTTGACTTATGCAGCAAAATGATATATAATCTAGTGAAATAGTTCCACGGAAAGTCATATTCTTTTTAGTAACATTTTGGCCTATTTGGTATTTGTCATATGCATGAAAGAAATCTTATAAATCTATAGTATCATAATCTTGTTATGGAATAGATTGTTATCCAATACTTTTTTATCTCTTCCTCTTGTCCTATAATCTAGAAGGATGGCATGGAGATCTATCAATCTAGAGGTTGGTGAAACATCTTACAAGTATTGTAAACCATTGACAACTAGTGTTCAACATGTTCGGGTGGTCCATCTAGAGCAGTTTGTGTACAATTGATGAAATTTGAATGGATTATATTTGAGATTCTTTGATTTCTCTCACTCCTTGTATAACCTAGAAGCGCTAGCACAAAGACCTGCCTACTTGTAACTTGGAGTAGTTTATGCATGAAAGATGAGAGTTGAATGGGTGATTTCAAGAACTTCTACCATTGCTCAATCCATAATTCATCATGTAATTTTTTTATTTACGATAGGTGATTTAATAACTATACTTTGCAATAGTCTATTTGGCTAAACATTAAGCAAATTAAACAACCGGAGGCACTTGCCACCAATGTTAGAGAAACAAATGACATTATAAGCAGATATTTCAACTCCTACGAATATGACAATAGGGAGGGTGACCACTTCATATGAAGATGCATCTATGCCCTTTAAATATTAGTAGGAGTGAACATGGGCCGGATTTGGCCGATCCATCCCTTAACCCTCAGACCAACTCGCACAGTGTTGGTTCTCAATTTTTGGAACTGAGGACTAACTCTATTGAGTCTAAGACCAAAGATTGGACCAACCCAATGGATTCAATCTAGTTCCAAGTCAATTTGGGATCAACCAATAATTTTTTTTATTCATTTTTTGTACTCCCTAAAAAGATAAACCTACCATTTCAAGTTATATATCCATTGACAATGCATCATTGTATACCAATACATATTCAATAAATTTAAGTTAGGTAACAATAGAAATTTCACACCTACTAAAAGTAAGGAATCATAAAAACAATTAAGACTGCCCGTAGAGATAGGAGACAAGATGGAAAGTTCTTGTAATCATCTATTAATATAATCATAACACCATATGCAAAAGTGTTATAAATAATATATTAAATATAATATACATATAGTTGGGGTTCGTTCGGATTGAATTGATCATAGATTCTTAGGACGAAAGACCAACCCGCACTGTGCTAATCTAAGGATCTCAGGACCAATGACCAACTCAATCCCCTTAGGAGCTAGACCAGGACCGGCAAAGTTAGTCTGGTCCAAGGTTGGTCTAGGGTTAACCCTAGACTGATACTCACTCATAGATATTACATCCATAAGCTTATTTATAAAGATACGCTCTTAAATAATTCTTGGCCGAGCTTATGTGTATGTTTCTATTATTCAAAACGATGAAAACAATGTCAAAATTTGGGCTCTATTTGTTTTGCCAAAAAAAAAATCGAAAATACTTTTCTAAAAATAATTATTTGTATGACTTGAAATAATTAGTCAATAACAAATATTTTCATTTATTGACAATAATTTATGTATAAATATTTTCGTTTATTGATTTTTTGTTAATCATAAATCAATCATTTTTAGTAAAATATTTTCAAGATGATTCATTTTCTATGAGACAAATGTAACCTAAAAAAACTCATAAGTCCATTTGTATAATGTACTGCAAATAATTTCTAAACATACTAGATTTTAAGTTCATGCAAACCCTTAAATTCACGAGAAAAATTAGAAAACTTCTAAACCTATTGTAATTGTGTCAATTAAGTCATAAACTTATTTTTTTAGTCAATTGAGTTATAAACCTTTTGTAATTGTGTCGGTTTCGTTTTTCTAAGCAAAATTGGTTGTCCGACACTGATATGGGTATTGGCCGACGTCGGTAATAATTTTTTTAATAGTATTTTTTTGAATTATTTTTTGAATTATTTCATTTTTTTTCCTTTTTTCTTTCTCTTTTCTTTTTCTCCTCCCTCCTCCTCCCTCCTTCTTCCTTTGGATTCGACGACTGGCTAGAGGGGAGGGTTGGCCAATCGCTAGACTAAGGCAATCGAGCAAGCTTGACTCCCCATCACTAGGCGAGGGTGAGCTCGCCCAACACTAGCAAGGGGGGCCTCACCATCC